>OZ038488.1:65459908-65679908 GCA_964036315.1 Acanthosepion esculentum
TCTGTAGAATTTGCAACTGAAATTTAAAAAGTTACTTATGTTGTGTTACTGTAGTATAATGTACATTGTACACTGTTTATATTCAATTTTGTTCATTCACTAACTCTTTTTTCTTATCAGGTTAACTTATCAATTTGTCATTGAGATAGCTACTGTATTAACGAGGGCAGCCACATATCATGCATTGTTTGGCTCTGTAAGTGTTCTTCCAGTGAACAAATTTTCCCCGAAAGGCGAAATGTTAAATAACTGCTGGCGATATAAGTGTGGTGAAGAAAACCTACAGATGTCTCAATGATTATCAAGATGGTCGCCCAGGATTGTTCAGAAATATGGCAAAAGGCAATTGGAGATAGACTGTTCCTCATCTTAGCCAGAAGACTATTTTAGGGAATGTTGAGAAAATTGTACAGTAGAGGAATCGAAGTTAATGAGAACAAGAACGTGGACAAAATAGCTGCATTTTAAGAAAAAATGAAGGAGTTGTTTGATATCTGTAGCTGTTACTGTCCCCCTGTTTCTTCCCAGGATGTGAAGTGCAAAGGCGTGCGACGGGTATCACCTGGCCTGTAATCGAGTTATGAAACTTCCCAAACTTGAGGTGCAGTTCCTCGTTGACCAGCGAGATGATAGCAAGATGGAAATTGCAGGGATTGGCATGAAAGTGACGATGATGTGGAACAGAGTTATGCTAAGAAAGAACCATAATGCAGACAGAGCCAGCAGACAGCTTGATCAAAGACACCGAGATCTGGTTGCTGGGTTTTTTTCCTTATGTTGAGGATAATTCGGATGATTCAAGAGATATCCTTTCTGTAAATATTGATACTTTTTTTGTCCCCGGTCCAAAAGCTCTGACAGACACCAGTTCACAGAACAGGACAAAACTCCCCCACACTGACTGCTGTTTGTGATTCTTGATTAGTGATTATGCTGGAGCTACCATTGCAACTGCTGCCTTAACTGAATATGGCATTATCACAAAAGATGACAAGAGTCAAATTATTGGACCACATAAGCTACGAGATGCGAGACAAAAATATCGGCTGAAGAGGAAAAAATAAATATAAAATAAGAGATTGATATATTAGGCAAAGTTTATTGTCTATGAAAATGATCTCCAGGTTCCGCACAAAAAAAAAAGGTTTCATTGTTAACTTGTAATATTTTAATATGATGTACATGTTAAATAATATTAGCATTAAATTGATGTCACCGATTTCCAATTTATTATTGTCCGGGCAAACAATAAATGACACCAACTTTTTGGTGTACAGTAAAAGTTGACAAAAAGTCGATCGCGGGAAAGTGGGCATGAAATTTTTCACAAGTGTGTGTTACAATCATACAAACGATGCATGAAAAGTTCAGCTTGTAACTCATAAAAATGTGTTTTTCACTGCTCCCTAATATGCAGGCATAGTTGATAATTCAACCAAATTAACAGATAAAAAAAATCTCTTCACAAATGCAAGTCTTCGGAGGCATTCAGAAGAGGCACAGTTTCAACAAAAGTATCAGAAGATATTTCTGAAAAGCAAAGACATAAATAGTTCAACAATTTTTCGTTGCTGACCAGCTGACGCGTAGAGAATGATTTACTCAAATTTTATATATAATTGTTGTGAAACCAATACTTCCCTACATCATGGACTCTCCCAGTACTATATTATTATGTGAATGGTAGTATCATGAGAGTAGTAGCACCAGTAATGCGCAGCCGCGTACGATACCAATATCGGACACCACTGGATAGTAAGCTCTGCTTACACTATTCTTTGTAACTTTTCTGTTTAATATATCTTTCTTACCTCTAACCCGTGTTCCGTGTTTTCCTTCCTACTTCGGGTCCACATCAGTGTCGACAGAGGATTCGAGACACGCCCCAAGTCTCTCCGGAAATACGACGCTCGGGGAGAAAGAGAAAATTTACTCAACCACTCGACGTGAATCCCAAGAGGAAGAGGTATTAACAGTTTTACTTCTTTTTTTTTCCTTCAAGAAAAAAAAAAGAGAGAGAGAAAAAAAAAGAGGAAAACTCTTGGAAGGGGGGTGTTGTGAGACCAATACTTCCCTACATCATGGACTCTCCCAGTACTATATTATTATGTGAATGGTAGTATCATGAGAGTAGTAGCACCAGTAATGCGCAGCCGCGTACGATACCAATATCGGACACCACTGGATAGTAAGCTCTGCTTACACTATTCTTTGTAACTTTTCTGTTTAATATATCTTTCTTACCTCTAACCAGTGTTCCGTGTTTTCTTTCCGTGGTCCCTACTTCGGGTCCACATCAATAATTCAAACATATCTCTTCAACCACTAAAAAAGCGAGTACTTTTTTAACTTTGAGGAAGATGTTATCTTTTTGCATGGTTTTCTTTTGTACAAAATTTGGGTAAATAGTAAATAATTTTTTCAACTTCATACATTGAGTACGGGAGCTTTCATTTCACTTTTTCTTTCCTTTTTTTGTTGACATTGTCCATATTGGTTATTTCACTTATGGCTAGCAATATAACTACCAGTGGTAGCAATCATTTCTTCATCATCATCAGAGCTGTTTCAACTTGAAGGCACACTGAAAATCAATGTAATTTTTCATACTCAGTATAGTTGCTCATTTCTGAGCACGCCTGTCTTCTCAGGCCCATTTGTGTTTCTTCAACACCCACAAAGCCAGCCTGCAGCTTTTGTCGCAACTATGCTGAGCGGACCACATTTATAGTTCAAGGGCGTGACCCACCAGTTTTGAATTCAGAGTTGTCCTTCTCCTATGCCAACCACGGCTATAGTCCTGCGATTTAATCCGTAGCCGGTGATGCTAATGGAGAGAGAATAGATGGATTCATACTTTTCCCAAACGCCTTTATTTGAAAGTGAATGTAACGATCTCGACCAGAATTCGAGCTCGGCATGACAATTTCTCGTCCCGAGCTTCTAACCATTACGTCACCTAAGAAGCGAAAAATTTTCATAATATTTTTTCAAAATTTCCATATTATATTTTCTATTTCTTTTTAATCGTTCAGCGATACTAAGAAGAATCAGGACGTTTTACCAGAGATAATTCCAGGTGGGTTTAGGGAAGCCTCAGTGACAATACTCCAAACATCACCAGACCGCCAGTTCCAATTTCCGCAAGTAGTTTGCAGAACTAAAACAACTGTCAGAGTGAAATACACCACCAGACGTTCAGATGTTTCGGAAACATCGACATCTGCCCAATGGAAGAAGTTATCCAATTCAGAAAAGACATTTCCTTAGAAACTGATCTTGTAATTTGAACACAAAAACATGTCCACCACAGAATAGAATAATCCCTGGACAATTATAGTCAAGATGAATTTCCTCCCTACACTATTAAAGTAGTTTTTGATTCAGGAAATGGTAGATATGTGTTTACGAAACTGGCGTGCCGAGCAAAAAAGGCCAATCCAGTAATTAACTCATATCCGGTCGTCTTTTCAAAACGTTCTAACTTGTTCCCTTCTGTTGAATAACTTTTGCCAGCGTCTGCCAAAACTAGGTTAAATTTACATCTACTGAGCCCTAATTCTATCTTCATGAGCCAGGATAAGAGACAGACGAACAGGCAGATAAACAGGGATAAAGAAAGAACAATCTTTATATATATTTTGGTATATCCAAAGCATTTACTAAGCATAGCTTAGTTTAAGCCCAAGTTATAAGTATGGTGCACCTAAACACATTACTAATGATTTGCAAGTCTAGTTTATATGACTGTTGCACCAGCAGGATACACCCCCTTATTTACTATGCTTAGCTTAGTTTTGTTTTTGAACAGAGTAACAAGTATTAAACACTCTGTAGAGATTGTACTCACTACAATACACTACGCACCAAATCGCTCTTTATCTATTCTAAGTTGATGTTCAAACTGCGACCAGAAGAAGCACTGTGGAATTATCCCACTTTTCTGTTAAAGGGGTTCTGCTAACAATAGTTAGATGGTGTTGCCAAAGCAGTATATAAAGAAAGAGATTAAAGATAGGATGCGTCTCATTCCCACTGCCCGGCGACTTTTCAATCTTCAGTGAACATCATGTTGCATTAAGTACAACACGAAAGGTACACAGCATACAATGCTTACTTGACGACATGTCTGTCACAATCATCAATTTGAACTTTACACGTACATACATATAAATAAGATTATCTTTCTATATATGGCCGGTTACTTGTTTTCCAAGCACATCCATTTGCAAGGATGGTTAACTGATCCCTGTTACAGACGCCTGCCCAGACACATTTGTGTTTGTTCACCACCCACAGAACCCACCTGTAGTTTATACTGCAACTATCCTGAGTGGACCTTAGTTACATTTTCTGGGAGTGGGTGCATAATCTGTCATGATCAGCAGTTTGAACGAGGCTGGTACGCTCAAATTCCTGTTTACGATGACTTAAGACTTTGTGCTAGTACATCCATCGAGGCCTGTCTGCTCAGTTTCACTCACAATGCTTGGGTCAAGCCGTGGTAAGGTTTTCACACACTTTCCAAAGGTGCCGCATACCGAGTTCGTATTTGCAGACCAATAACATCAAATAGACCATGGCGAGATTTGAACCCGGGTCCTATGGTCGGAAAGTGAACGTTTTAACTATTTTCATTCACCTTGTCTTTATTTTGCTATGGCAATAAAATGTTTGAAAAAATAATAAAACAAATAAAAAAACTTGTAAATAAAAAAAATGCAGTTCGTAATTGTTTATTCTTGTTTGAAGAAATTTGAATGCGTCCACTATCAGAGAATATTGCTACGCAACAAACTATGCAGACTTATTTCGATTAACCGCGTTACTTAAAACGATTACTTCGTTACTTATATAAATGTAAAAACAGCCTTATTTGGCAATAAGTGACAAATGCCTATAAAAAGACACCTTTAATTATTCACGGCTATTTTGCTTAAATAACGAATTGATTACAGTATGCGTCACGGGGCAATAATTGTAAGTAACATGATGCACTAAAATAAGTAAACAAGTAATCGTTTTAAGTTCTATGAATATCGATACCATATTACTACACTATTACGAAATAACAACCGCAAAATCACCTTCATTTTCCCTTCTTTAATTTATACTAACCTAGTATGTATAATCTTTTCGATTATTTATTTCGCTATGGTAGGGAATACTGGACAATCTCCTCATAGATGAAGAAGAGACCCGAAGCAACAGAAATATGGTTCTACTGAAGTATGCCGAGAATACCAAGGACCGAAAATGTGAGCAACAACGAAGTTCTAGAGACAGTGGCAACAAAAAGGACATTTATACTTAACATCAAAAAGAAACGGTTAATATTTCTGGGGCACATAATTAGGAAAGAGGGCCTGGAAATTTTGATAACCACACGGCAGACTGAAGGTAAGAGGGCCAAAGGAAAACAACGCACAACCTACCTGGCGAGTTTGAATGAATGGCGGAGCAGGGTTTGTTTTGGCAAAAAGACAAACGTTATTAAGACCTACAAAGGAAAGGAATTTGTCGAGAGCCATGATCGCCAATGTCCTGAAGGGACACGGCACATAGAAGAAGGTGGTTTAGTCTGTGTTTTGGCATAATTGGGTATTGATGCCTTATTTTTTTAATTGGTGTGTTTTAGAGATCAGTTTTTCTTTTTCATCTGTGGTGTACTGAAGGGTGAAAAAGAAAGATTTATCGCTCAACCTGCAGACTGAAATCAAAGCGTAGTATCAGTTATCCTCATTTTAAATGGGAGAAGGTGCCTGGTGACGGGGATTCCAACCTTGCGACTGCACCTTTTCATTGCACCCAAGAAGGATGGTTGGTAGAATACCGACACCAGCGCGACAATTGTTGCAAGGGGCCGTCGGACAATAATTGCCATGTGTGTGTGTGTGTGTGTGTGTGTGTGCGTGTGTGTGTACTGAAATCAATGTTTTTATCTAGATCTATAAGAAGTTTGAAGATCATGAGATTTTACACTCGCACATAATGCATGTACTGTTATGCGTATAGAAATCTATGTAACACAGCAGGAATGTGTCTGAGAGCGTATGCATATATACGTTAGTTTGTTTGTTTGTGTGTGTTTGTGTGTGTGTGTGTGTGTGTGTGCGTGCGTGCATGGGAGCGCGTGCGCCTGTGCCTATAAGTACACAGCTGTCGCCGCATCAGATGGCCAGATTGACTGGCCATTTTGTTCAACGTTTAATTTGATTACGTAGAACTCCTGTCCACGTTGAAGTTGGCATTATTCTTCTTACACACGACATAATCAATGGAATCCGGCGTCAACGTAACACAGTCGCTCCAAGGCTTGCCACAGTGCCACAGTGGTTTTGTACCAGATTAAAAAGATCAGGCAACATTTACCCCAAATTATCTTTGCCGGTATTGTCTCAAATTGGTCAACAGGAGAAAAATCAATTACATTACAAAAGGAAATCGTGTTTTGTTTTAAAAAAAGAACTTTTAAAAGAAAAACGAAAGCGAGATACTAACAGAGAGGGAAAAAAAAGAGATCTGCAAAGGAAACGCGGGTGAAACGTGAATTTTAAGGCCCAGGTTCGTGGCAAGCAAAGATTGGTTACTAACGAATCACATGACGTTTTATTGCATTTTCATTAAGTTTTCTCTTTTGGAATTTTAAGAAGCGGTGAAGTCGACGTCATCCGGTGAATTAAAAAAAAATCGTTGGCAGTATTTAAAAGGTTAAGTGATCATTATTTTCATCAACTTTTATTTTCAAAAGACAACGCACACATTTTATAGGCTGTTTCCATTTTTTTTTAAATAACTCCAATTTTTATATTGTTTTCACCTGCATTTCTTTTACAATCTTTGTCAGCATTAAATTCTTTTACTATTTGTGTAAAAATCCGGAAGATACTTTTCCAAACGAACAAAGCTTTTACGGTTTTATCCAGTTGAATTTGATTTTGGAAATGAAAAAAATAGAGAAAATACGAACTGATGCAATAACGAATTAAGAAAGGGCATATATTAAAGAATTAATTTGAAAAAAAAGATAGAAAATTAAAAATACGTTAAAAACATTTTCTATCTTTTAAATGCGAAAACAGTTCTTTGTCGGCTTTTCTTCAATCAAAATTATAACAGTTTTTAAAATGCAGGAGAGGTTTTATTTTTAGCTTAAAATAAAAATTCGATGAAATTAATATGGTGCAACAACTATAATAAAATTCTTGATCAACATTTCTGCCCAGTTGCTGGATTTTATTTTATTTCCTAAGTTTTTGTCTGGAACTGTAAAAGGCGAAAAAAAAACTTCACACAAAAAGGCCGAAATATTTATTTTCAGAAAGAGAAATAAGTACTAAAGAACTCGAGCTTGTTTTAGAAACTACCAAAAGCTGCATTCAAATTTAAAAAATATATATTAGAAAAGAGAAAAAAAAGTTTTTTTATAACATCGTGACTGCAAATTCCTCGAAAATAAAAGTCTACGTGAGGGCAACTTTCATCAATTCTCTATGTCTGAAGCTGAAATGAGTCACATGATCACGTTCACGATTTACCGCTTTTTCACTCTTTCCATCTTCTTTTTGGCTTGCTTTGGCACAATTCTAACGTCTGCAAAGTTGACCCAGGAGAAAGAAAACACAGCCCTGTCGACTTACGTCAACTTAGAACGCCAGTTGGCACTGGAGATGGAACTGGTTACTATCTTTAGCATCTTGGTACAAGAAGAAAAACGCGAACCAAGCGACAGCAAATTAGACCTTAAGGAAATAGAGAAGTAAGTATATTACCTTGATTTAAAATTTTATATATAAAGTGCATATACAAGATATATCCTACATTATGTTTTTAAGTAGTCCTTTAGACAATATAAAGATATAAAGAGTGAAGGAAATTCTGAAAATTATGCTTATGTTGATAGTTGAATTAGCCATCACTAGAAATAAACACGTGCATTAAGGCCTTTAAAGAGACGGAGGCACTACAGATTTTTTGGTAAGTCATTATACTTTGTAGTGACCAGATTAAATTTGGGATAACACTTAATCTTTTATGTACCATGTCTCTTCAGGACGTGAGAGATCAAGGGTCTCCACAACTTTCTACTTTTTGTTGTTCTAAGTAACCTTTTACTATTTGCCACTCTTCTTTATCCATGTTCTGCTATCCACTCACACAAACTTATTAAGTAGGTTACTCGCTGTCCTCCGCTACTCCTGCCGCTAATATGTTATATGAGTGTTTAATTCTCCAAGCCTTCTTTCTTCATTATGTGTACCAGAAATTTCAACTGTCGCTTTCTGTTTGTAAGTATAAGTTTCATTGTAGTGTCTGTTTTTCTTATGACTTCCTCGTTGCTCACATGTTCTGTCCATAGTATTCTTAGCATTCGTCGGTAGAGCCACATAATTGTCTATTCACCTTTGAGGAGGTTGTTCTACATTCACTCCTATACAGGAGATTAAATATTATATGAATAGTCCAGCGTTATTTTCTTATCTCTCAGTATTTTGCTTAGTTTCTGGAATACATCTTTTGCTATTCCTATGAGGATTCGGATTTCTGTGTCGTATTTTCCATTATCTGTTACTAGACTACCCGGTTAATATCATTAATATTAATTTAACTATTTCTGTACCTGCATGATTCTGTCGTCTCCAATACATAGTCCAAGTGTTGGGCTGTCTCTTTTGCTGGCGAGCATGCATTCTTTTTACAGTTAATAGTTCTTTCTTGATTTTCTTTAATACTTTGTCAAAGAGTTCTTTCATTTTTTTTAAATTTCTGATTTTGCTACCAGCGTAGTGTCATCTGTGTATTTTATGCTGCTAATAAAATTTATTAACTACAGAAATGAGTTTTAGAAGTGAGTTCTAGAGATAATGGCAACAAAAAAAGACACTTATACTAACGTCTGGAAGAGACAGTTGAAATTTCTGGGGCACAAAATGAGGAAAGTGGGCTTGGAAAATTTGATACCTAAAGGACAGATTGACTTTAAGCGAAACAGAGGAAAGCGACGCATAGCCTACCTGGAGAGCTTGAGTGCTTGGATGCTGGAGCAGAGTTTGGGAGAGATGGCATAACAACCAAAGCTATTAAGAGCTACAGAGGACAGGAAATTACGGAGAGCCATGATCGCCAATTTCCTGAAGGGACACGGCATATAGAAGAAGAAGAAGAAGAAGAAGAAAATTATGTCCGTCGATAATAAATTTTAGTGAGTATTCTAGATTACGGCTATATCACGTCGAAACACCGGTTCTCGTATGACGACCGAAGTTAAGCAACGTTGAGCCTAGTCAGTACCTAGACAGGTAACCGCTTGGGAATATCAGGTGCTGTATGCTTAGATGTGCGGGTGGAGTAATAGATAACGTTTCAGAATTAAAAATCAGAGAGTCGAGTTCAAATTTCAGTCGGGTTCGTTATATTCAATTACGCGCAAATATCCTTGAGAAAGGTATGAATCCGCCCCTTCTCTCCCTCCCAGCTATGGGTTAATTAGCAGAACTGTAAATGCTCTGTTTTTTTAATTAAGCAGATGTGGCTGTGTCGAAGGGCAGAGTCTCGTCTCGTGAAACAGCTACCCAGCCCCATTTTATACGGGATCTACGGGGAATTTTTGGTCGAGCCGACAGGCTCGGATACGCCACATTAAATTCTGCCTTGTACCACATCTGACCGCATGGAGCGGTTAGTAGATATCCTGCAGTTGGAGATTCATTGTGGAAATCACTTGGCTCACTTCTCGCAGTTGATTACTTCTTCTACAAGCCGCTGGCGAAACTTATATGTGTTGTTCGTGTCCTAAGTATTATCGTTTATTATCAACATGCGTGTAATTATTATATTCAGTAACCTTCCCTAAGTTACAACAATTTTATTTTATATTTATTTTATATCTTATTTTATTTATCCCAGTCATCATCATCATTAGATTGTGAATCAATATTGAATCGCCCACACCTTTTGTTCTTTAATCAAATGTAGAATACTTATAACTATATTATTCAATGTTACCTTTTTTATTCTTTATTGTGTAATTGGTTAGTGGGAAAAATGATATATACTTTTTTATATACCAGAAGAAGAGAAAAACATTGAAAACTAGTGTACCCGTAAAATATATTTTTTTATCCACCGCAGCTATTGTTGTTGAGAAATGGCTTCAGTGAACAGATTATTTACTCTATGAACTCTGTTTTGTGCATTTCTCATGATGCCAATATTCTAATTCCTCCTTCTGTTGCGTTGCTCTTCTGTTTCTTCTCGAAGACGTTCTTCCATTCGCATTCATATATTTTCTCTTCTGACGTTAGATTCTTCCTCTGTTTCATTTTGAATCCTTTCAGATACACGTTCTCTCATAGGAGCTCTTCTTGCATTAGCTTTTTCCTCTCTTTCATTTTGTCTTCTTTGTGCTGCTCTCTCTCTCTCTCTCTCTTTCGCTTTCTTTCTCCCTCAGACCTGCTCTCCTCCTTTTACCCTATTCTTCTGTCTCATTAGTTCGCCTCTGAGACTCGAGTCTTCTGGCTCTTATTGCTTCACGGCATTCCTGCGAATCCTTTGTATATATTTGCCTATCAGCCTCCCGCAGTGCGTGTATCTGATTCTGAGATAGGCAGAATCGCTGTTTTCGTTTTCGCTCTCGTTCTAACCTTCTCATTTCTTCAGGGGAATTTTCCATTTTATGATGTTTACCGGACAAAATTTTCTTAGATGCACAAAACAATGCAAATATAGGGGGATTATATAAATTTAATTCTATATTTATAGAGCAAGTTTTATTGAATCTTCGATGCCAATGCAAAGCTAAAATGTATTTAAATACGAGAACTTGTAATTACTCCTATAATATTAATACTAAATTAATCTTTTAATAGTTATTCAGTTATATATTTAGAAGGTAAAAGTGTGTTGAATCTAGGATACAATAATTCACATATTCAGATATAATGACTGATGCATGTAATGTTAATAAAACTCTGCGATATATTTATTTGAAAGTAATTGTTACTTGTAAATAAATGCTTAATAATATATCTTGTGTTTCAGTTTGTATTATTTGGTCTTCAGATGGGACGGGAGTATATAAATACACATTGATAATTATTATATCGTTTGATGATGATTGATGACAAAATTATTCATATTATCTAATGTTATCAAGAAAATATTATTATCTCCCTTTATGAAAAAATATAAAATTATCTCCCTTTGTGAAATGAGACAGGAAAAATATAAGTAAATATATGGTTTGATACTTTTACGCTCCTCCAGTATCCTAATTATTTCGTATTCAACGCGAAACAAAAAGCTTGTAAAATATTTTAAAATAGATAAGTGATCCATTCTGACAAACCCAACGAACGAAAATATATTATTCTGCCTACCAACGCTATCACAACTACAATCGAAAAGAATTCATCTGAGTTTAATATAAAATTTGTTACTACTTGTAAAACAATGAAAGACTTAATAGAAAACAAAATAATTGCTGTGGATTCTGGGATGAATCCGATATCAATGAATAACAAACGCCAGGAATGGATAGGGAAAATAAATGTATTAACGTAATAATACAAACTGGTAATACGGGTTAGTAGATCCAGGAATGCGGGTTATTAGCAATAATATATATACAGTCTTGGTATTGAAGTATCGCGGTATGACTCCTTACTGAGTCTACGTGCTCGCTAACTGTGACGCTTGCCGCCGTCTCTGTGTGTGACTTACTCCACTACTACTGAACTCTACTACTCTTCTGTCGTTCTGTGTCCACTCCTTGACTGTTCGGGTATTCACTGGTAGTAGTATATGTATACCTTGGGTGGGTCCATTTGTGTGAAAAGGGGAGACCCTTTAACACCCCCCCTCCTTAGACAGGGAGTTAGTATTTTTCTCTTATGGTTGATGATGAGAGGTTCAGTAGATTTTCTCTTCCTGTTTGACCTTCTAAATTCTGTATCTTCCTGTGGTCTTTGAATCTCAAAAGCTTCAAAGATTGCATCCATTGAGTCGTCATTTTCTGCGGGTGACGAGCTTGGCTCCTCAACCCGTCTTTTTTGTATTTGGTCAATATGTCTTCTATGGGTAAACTTTTCGCCTTGTACTGTTGTTATGGTGAAACACACATATTCTATAGTTATTAGACTCTCCCACCTAATATAAGTAGGAGTAGTAAGAGGAACGAGGGTCAGTCGATGTCGAACGACAGTAGTCGACAGTTAGTCGAATACGAAAGTAGTCAGCGACCACAAGATTACTCTGCGTAATACCTATTATATCAAGTTCCTAACGTTTGGTACGTTGAACTTATTTAGGACCTTTTTAGTACAAATACAAGCCTCCATTGCGAAATAACTCCACAACAACTGTGTACATCACATTTCACAGTCTGTTAATTATTGTGCCAGGCTCCCAGTAAGCCATATTGTTTCTGAACATCCTAAAGTAAACTCGTTCTCCTGGTTTAAATTATCTCTTTGGTACAAGAGGTGTATACTGGTTTTTGTTCTTGTTTGGCAATAATTTACAAACACAGACCGTATTCTCTGTGCAAGCATCAATTCCGCTGGTGAAAGACCAGATGGTGTGTTCCCGTTAGGTGTTATTCTGTATACTTGGAGGAACTGCTGTATCGCTTTTTCCGTCGGTACATCTTCGGCTTTTTTTAAAGCTCTTTTTAGTGTGTCTACGAATCTTTCGGCTTGTCCGTTCGATCTCGGTTGGTACGGAGCTATCTTGATATGCTTTACTTGGTATGTCTCACAAAATTCTTTGAAGTCACTGGAGGTAAATTGTGTACCGTTATCAGTTACCAAGCAATCCACAACGCTGAATCTGGCGAATAATTCGTATATACAGTTTATGGTATTTTCAGTCGTCGGGTGTTTGAATCTGGAAACCTCAGGCCATTTACTGAAACTATCTACTGTTATTAAGTAGTAGTAACCCTCTATGGGTCCTGCGTAATCCACGTGGATTCTGGACCACGGTCTGTCAACTTTAGGCCATAGCTTTTGTATAGAGGGTGGTGCTTTCGCCGCAGCAGCACAGCCTTTACAACTTTCCACCATTTGCGTAATATCATCGTCCATGTTAGGCCAGTAGACAAAACTTCTCATAAGTGCCTTCACCCGTTTTTTCCCGGATGTCCTAAATGAAAATTTCAAGATTCGCCTTCGTAGCGACTTCGGTATTACCACTCTCTCGTTATACAATAATATGTAGTCACAGATTGAGAAGCTGTCTGCTAAATTCCTTTCCTTCTCTTCTATTTTTTTCTTGGTATTCTGAATAAATTCATCCTTTTCCGCTTCTCTTCTTATCTCTAACAAAGTCACAGGTAGTTCCTTTATTGTATTGTATAACACTTTACTGATTTCATCTTCAGCTTGTAATGCCGCTATTACCGAGTCTTCCAACGGTTCGCTTTTCGCCGGTATTAATCGCGATATTAATCGCCGGTATTAATCGCGTGCCCAATTTTCTTTGATGGTAAGAACTCAAGTTTGAAATTGTAGTTTAGTAACATAGTTCCCCATCTTAAAAGTCTGTTCACTGTATAGACTGGTAGACCTTTTTTTGAACCGAAAATCGTAAGAAGGGGTTTGTGGTCCGTTTGGAGCGTGAACTCTCTCCCATAAATATATCTGTGAAAACGAGTTATTACAAATATTATACCTAATGCCTCCTTTTCGATCTGTGAATAGTTTCTCTCCGCCGGTAATAATGTTCTAGATGCGTGTGCAACGGGTTTCTTTGTACCGCCCCGGATCTTGTATAGAATACACGCACCTACCCCATCATGTGAGCTCGTGTCACTTGCAATAATGATTTCGAATTCGGGATTGAGATGTGTCAGTGCTAGCTCCGAAGTTAATTTTTGTATTATTTCCTTAAACGCTTTTTTACAGTCTTCTGTCCAATTCCAATTATTCTCCTTTTTTAGTAACTCATTTAGTGGGGCCCTCAATTTATGCATCTTATCAATAAATTCGCCATAGTAGTTAGCTAGGCCCAGGAAACTTTGTAATTCTGCAACGTTTTTTTGGTTCAGGCATGTTTTTAATTGCCGATGCCCTCTCTGGGTCTTGTTTCCTGCCACTTTCATTAATTATATAGCCTAAGTATTTAATTTCATTTAGGAAAAAAATCACACTTTTTTCCTTTTACTTTAAACCCGAAGTCCTGAAGTCTTTTGAAAACCTCCTTTATGTGCGATGTGTGCTCTTCAACATTGTCGCTCTTAATTAGAATGTCATCCAGATAAGCGGTCGCAAAATTCTGGCCCGTGAGCATTGTGTCCATCGTCTGCTGAAAAATTGCTGGTGCAACTTTTACCCCGAACGGTAGTCTGTTGAATTTGTACAACCTTTTGTACGTATTAATACATAGAATTTTCGTACTGGGATTTGAAGATAAGCCTCACTTAGATCTATTTTGGAAAATATCTTACCGCCGTTAAGCGTTGTAAATATTTCCTCTGGGCTCGGTAATGGGTAATGGTGGTCTTTTATAGACTTATTTAGCCCCGTCGAAAAATCTGCGCATACACGGATTTCTCCTGATTTCTTTTTTACATAGACTACCGGTGCTGCCCATTCACTAAACTCTATTTTTGAAAGGATCCCAGTTTGTTCAAGTCTCTCTAATTCTTTGTCGATTTTTTCTATAGTAGCAAACGGTACGTTTCGCTTCTTTCTAAATACTGGTTGGACGTTTTCTTTTAATTCAATTCTGGCTGTAAATTTGTTGCATCGTCCCAAACCGCTCGCAAATACCTTGGGAAATTGATTATGTAATTCTTCCTTTAACTTTGTCGCATCTGATGGTTCACCGTCTAACTTTTTGCAAAATGTGCTGATAGGTAGGTCCCAAACGTCGAATTTTTGCATCCAGTCTGTACCCACTAGATTTTCTGTATCTTTCATTACGTATATCTTGAGTTTTTTTGTTTTCCCGTGAAATTTAACATTTACGATTATTTCTCCTTCGAATTTTATACGCTTTCCTGTCACCAACTTAGCAATTTTTTGTGTATGCAACATGGTTGGTCTGTTAAGCTTTTTCCATGTATGTAGGTTAATTATCGTTAGATCGGAACCCGAGTCTAGTTGCAATTTTATCTTTTTATTTAAGATTTCAAGTTCCACATATTTCCTTATGTTGGTATTGTCTTCCTCATGCATCCTAGTAGCTCTTATCCTACTAGTAGCTTTTCTGTTCCTACATTGGGATGCCTTGTGCCCTATTTTTCCACACACAAGACAGTTTTTATATTTAAAACGGCAATACTTATTCCAGTGTAGTCCTCCACATCGATAACATGCAGATGGGGGGAGGGGCTTATATTTGTTTCCCTTTTCGTCATAATTTGCCCTATATGTTGTACTTTTTCCCTTATTATAGAATTTTTTTTTCTTTCCGGGGAGGGTGAAGAACGTAAACTTTTGTTTAACTTACGTATATGTGATACTTCTGACTCCTCAATGTTCTTCGAGTCTTTCTTTATACTCAGGCATTTTTGGCAATCTTCTGATAATTGTTGTAGTGTTAGTCCAGGTTCATTTTGTAGTTTTGAAATCATTCTTTTGCGCATTTCACTATCTTTTGCTGAGACTAACCCTTGAACAAAGATGAGACACTTGAAATTGTCCGGTGTTAATTCTGCCAACTTGAAGTCATCGCAATGTTTATTCACGATTGCGGCAAACGTGGAATAGTCCTCATTTTCGCCCTTTATCAGGTTAAGACATTTCCACCTCTTGTGAAAGAGTGACGTTTTTTGACTGAAAAGCTCTGTAAGACATGTAACTGCTTCGTCAAACGTTAATTCGTTCGTCTTTTTTGGCAAAATGTAATCCACAAATTTTGTGTATTTTGTGTTCCTAATTTTCTGAGCAACAAACGTAGCTTCTTTGCTTCTGTCCAGTTTTGACAATCGATGTTAAAGATGTCTTCGTGGCGTCTGAAATAATCCCCCAAATTTTTATCCTCTTCTAGTGAGTATTTGAAAGTTTCTATCGTATTCCACACTGCGTCTTGGGAAAAAGTCGCCTCTTTTTCGATATTTTGTTGTTTGTTACCCGCTACCTTTAATATTAGTTCCTGCGTTTATAGTAATTGTTTTTGCCATTTTTCTTCCATTCTTTCCTGAAGTTGTAATTGCTGTTCATTTTGGTATTTTACAAGTTCTACTAAAATATTTTTAAAATCCTCCATGATAAAAGTCTTACGAAAAACTCACATTTCCGTATTTTAGACCTCGTAAATCTTTTGTCGCCAAGTTGTTGTGGACACTGGCAAAATACGGCAAAGGAGACTTTTTTTTTTTTTTTGGAATCCATCTTTTCTCCCCTCGCCCATCTATAGATTAAATTGTGGGGCTAACCGGGCTCTTTAGCCTTAGTCACCGACCAGTCTAGGAGAATGACAACTTCGAATTCAAAACCTGGGGAGGAATATCTGGTGAGATCGTGGCACGCCATGTACACCAGTTATCTATATTTCGTTCTCCCTCTGCACAAGTCTTCACCACTATAATTAAATAATATTCCAATGATGAGGGTGGTTAGACACATAGCAAGATTAAGAGCAAGACCTGTCAAAGGGCAGACGAATTTTCTTATAAAGGCAACGGCCACCTAACACAATGGGGAAGACTGACTGGGTACCGTAGCTATGCATGCAGCCGGTGTGGTAATGTCACAACATTAAGCGGAGACTAGACTAGACAGTTCCGTGTTGGTGATTAAGGCAAGCCTTCATGTTGGAGACCATTGGTTGGTGTTTGAACAAGTCTACTTGCCCGAGAATGAATACCCCACCACACTCAGATATGTGGAGAGAACAGGTCCGTTGCTCAGCTACGCTTTGACCCTGCAACCAGACCCGGTTATGGTACTGACGATGGCGAATGATGATACATGTCTGTGTCGGTTACTAGGAAGATGTGGAGTGGCGTTACGAAATGAACAACGAAATCAGTGAACAGAATTTGAAATAAAACCGTGAATATTTATATTCATTTTACTGAAAAACCACTGGGGCGAGTCTACTTCTCCCTATGGTCGGTTTCATCGCAAAATATCTTGATAAAAATGTTTCGTCACGGACCTGTAGTAATGCTTATAAGCAACAGGTGAAAACCACTTTCCCATAAATTTTTAATCATTTCACTCCAAACAAGACGATTATGCAGGGGGTTTCTCAGAGTGAAAAGAACGAGAAGACTTTAGAAGAAACCGGAAACCCAACCTTAAAAAGGAATCAAGGGAAGGACAGTGAACCGGGCGATAGGCGAACCTATACTCTAGAAGTTGCAGTTGAAAACAAGCAATCACGGCTCTCCATAGCGTACTTTTATTTATTATCTGGTCGTTTGCATTCATTTTTAGAAAAAATAATTGAGTGGTTTCCCGTTTCCTTATCTACGGTTTGAAATTCAGAGTCTTCCTCCTCTTACACTGATTGCCATCCAATGATAGATTGTCTACTCTACTCTACTATTTAACCCATAGCTCGAGTTGTGGGAGGAGAGATAGATTCATGATGTTCTCAATAACATTAGTGCGAAAGTGAGCGCAACAGATTAGCCCAGAATTTGAACTCGGCTCGCCGATTTCCCTTTCTGCGCCGATATTCACACTTAGTTTACATTTCTCTGAAAAATTTCTTTTTTTCAGATTTCGAAAAAAGATATTTTTCCGAAATAACGTTGCATTGTAATTATGCAAATGACTTTGACTTAGTTTACCTTCGTTTGAAAAAATCATGGACATGGTCATTTCAAAATTTGAAAAAAAAAGTACCGAGATCGTTTGAAATTAATTTCAAATAAAAGCTTCAAAATTAAGTTTGTAAAAAAATGTCACAATTGATCCTACAATTCCAACAAAACATAGGGCCTTTTGACTGCCAGGTAATCGCTCAGTGTCTGAAATAAATCCACAAGTGACTATTTGTATTTCAAGGGAGGTAAACATCTGTTCCTCAGTTTACTTATTAAACTCTGCTGAAACTAGCACGATGCCATATGTCGCTTACAGTACTCCGTGTTCTAAAATGATCAATTATCACAACAGCTTCCCCAGATCAATAGTTACAAATAGCGCATGAAACCTGTAGCTCTAAGCCAAGACCACCTTGTGCCACATAACATAAGCTACATCACTTTCAACAGCAGCAAAAGCTAAAATGGATAGCACATGTAACACGGAGATAAAATAATGACAACCAAGATGCTGATGTTTCTCACTCCTTCAAGCAAAAGATTAAGAAGGAAGCCATCACCGATACTTGAAAGAGCGATAACAACTAGTGGACTTGAAAAATCTATTGTTTTCGTGAAATATTGTTTTAAGAGAAAGATTTTATAAATTTCAGCCGAATGTAGTACTGGCTGCTCGGTTAATGAATGCCGAATGTTTCCTGATAAAGAAACGGCTAATTACCATTGCTATTATCACCTATGTTCTAAGTGGTGAGCCGTCTGGTCAGGTTCGATATAATTTGCTGATCAGACAAGAACTATGGCTAACTTATGTGGAAAAGATGAAAAATCTTTTCCACCCAAGTGGGACAGAAAAAAAAAATTATTTGAATTATGAGATTGTTTTTACTATTAATTTATGACGAGTTTTTTGTTTGTCTTATTACTACTTTTTATCATAACTTTCAATATCAAATACACTAAATATACTAACACCTTACCCCTAAAATGTGATGGGAAACAATGATGTTGCCAGCTATACGTTTTTGAAACGATGATGTTGCCAACTATACGTTTTTGAAACGATGATGTTGCCAGCTATACGCTTTTGAAACAATGATGTTGCCAGGGATACATTTTTTTTTAAACAATGATGTTGCCAGCTATACGTTTTTGAAATAGTTGCCAGCTATACGTTTTTGAAACAATGATGTTGGCAGGGATACATTTTTTGAAACAATGATGTTGCCAGCTATACGTTTTTGAAACAGTTTCCAGCTATACGTTTTTGAAACAATGATGTTGCCAGCTATACGTTTTTGAAACAAGGATGTTGCCAACTATACGTTTTTGAAACAATGATGTTGCCAGGGATTCATTTTTTTGAAACAATGATGTTGCCAGCTATACGTTTTTGAAACAGTTGCCAGCTATACGTTTTTGAAACAATGATGTTGCCAGCTATACGTTTTTGAAACAATGATGTTGCCAACTATACGTTTTTGAAACAATGATGTTGCCAGGGATACATTTTTTTGAAACAATGATGTTGCCAGCTATACGTTTTTGAAACAGTTGCCAGCTATACGTTTTTGAAACAATGATGTTGCCAGCTATACGTTTTTGAAACAGTTGCCAACTATACGTTTTTGAAACAATGATGTTGCCAACTATACGTTTTTGATATATCTAGTAAATACTGGATCTGGCATTAAATAACCCATAGTGGTTGATATGCCATAAAACCCCAAACAAACAAACAAACAAATCAATATCAAATTATTTGAAATCTGAGATGAAGTAGTTTTACTAGTCATTAATGATTAGTGCTTTTGTTCATCTTATTGTTGTTTTTCATTACAACTTTCTGTCTTAAATTATTTGATGTTTAAAATTAAGACTTTTCACTTATGGATGATTTTATTTATGATTAGTTTATCTTATCGGCTTCATCACAAATTTCTGTCATAAAATTATTTGAAATTTGGAATTAAGTCTTTTCATTTATGACTTATTATTGACTAGTTTATCTTTCCGTTTTCATCATAACTTTCTGTCTTAAATTATCTGAAATCTTAGACAAAGTACACTATTTACATTGTTCGGACTATCATCCTCATCTTTGTTGCCATATTTATCACAACGTTTCATACATACAACGTTTCAGAAATTCATACACAGATATCCTCAAGAACACATGGCACAGTGAATAAAGGCGTTAGTTAGATCCAGTGACAGGACACAAAGCGTGTGAGTTCAATATCTGGTTAAGGCGGTGGAGAATTTGGAGAGGAGAATTAACAGTAGATAAGTGATAACTGACATCCATTAGACATGACACGTGGAACTAGAACAGTCTACCCCAGCGATCGAAATAAAGAGTTCAGTTCGACATTACAACCACCTGAAGAAGGCCGGGGCGTACAACGGCCGAAACGTTGTGATAAATATGGCAACAAAGATGAGGATGATAGTCCGAACAATATAAATAGTGTACATAATACCTCATCTCAGAAATATAGACAGATACTTACATAAAATATTTTCACTATTAGTTTTTGGATATATTTTTTTATCTTGCAAACAAATGAAGAGAAGACTAGGCAAATTATTTTTGAGATTAGAAGTCATTGACAGTGTGCTCTGGGCAAACAATTATTTCTGCCAAATACGGCGTGTCGAGATTGGGGCATTGGTAATGCGTGTTCTGCTGCCTGCGGGTGGTGTTTACATGAACTTCAAACTTCTTTTTCTGTGCCATGACCTTTTAGGACGTGGACAGTCATAGCTCTCCGCAACTTCCTGACTTTTGTTGCTCAGAGTAGTTTTTTTTTGCCTATTACGCATGTTTATGTTTTGCCATCCATTCCTTTCATCTTTTATGTGCCATGTCCTTTCAGTACGTGGATGATCATGGCTCTCCACAACTTCCTGTCTTTTTTTGCTCTGTAGCATTTTTTGCCCATTAGGCATCCCTATTTGTCTGGTTTCTTCCATCTATTCACACAACCTCGTTAAGTATGTTACTCGCTGTTTCTATCACTTCTCTAGCTTTCAATATGTCATGAGAGTGTTTACTTCTTTAGGTCTTCTTTTCTCATTATGTGTCCTAGCAATTTCGTCTATCTCTTTCCATCTCTGTAACAATAAAATTCCTCATTACCTTATTACAATTTTCCGAATACACGAGTTATATGGACGCCCAAAAGTAATAAAAATTTACCGTATCTGAAAAATGTACTGAAAAGCAAGCAGGGTTAGACGATCAGCTTTTCTCTCATCTATGTACCCCCACCTTACCACCACCGAAAATCAGTAACAGCTTAACTTCATTTGGATTAGCGTTGACGGCTGACTTTAGATTTCAATCAATAAGATCGATCATTCAGCTGTAATTATATCAGGGTATTTTAAGGGTAGAGTGACCTGACAAATATGATATTTAGGCCTATTTCAGAAAACGAGCGCGTGCACGCGCGTGCGCGCGCGCACACACACACAGTGATATAAATATATAATAAACTGATCATAGTCAAAAAATTAGAGCATTCAGTGAGGATCGAACTCACTACGGCAGACAAAAGTTTGCACGACTCTAACCATCACGCCACAGAAATGGCCTCTCTTGATTTCCTTAATTTATTGTGTTACAAGACTGCAAATGTGGAGCAACCCAGTGAGAATCGAACTCGCTCCAGCAATAACTGTCTGCAAGTCTAGCTCTCGTTAACCATTGCTCAGTGTTAAAGCTGTAAAGATATAAATATTAAGTAAGCGTAGCTTTATACAACACAAGGCGATATATATATATATATATATATATATATATATATATATATATATATATATATATATATATATATATATATATATATATATATATATATATATATATATATATATATATATATATATATATATATATATATATATAGGGTGCCCATAAAGTTCGTGTGCACTTTAAAAAAAAATATAACTTTATTTGTATTTGCGACAGAAATAATCTGTAAAAAATGTTATAAAGTTTAATGTACCTAGTTTTAAGTATAGCTAAAATAACTAATGTGATTTGAGGCATTACTGTAAATCAGTTGGCAAATTTTTTCCGTGAACTGCAAAATCGTATTACCCTTTGTATTGCTAATGATGGAGGATACGTGGAAACTTAAATAAAATTTCAATAAAACCTTAAAAAATATAGATTTACTTCTTTCTAATCCTTTTTAGAAATTATTTCTGTCGCAAATACAAATAAAGTTATAAATTTTTTAAGGTGCACACGAACTTTATGGACACCCTGTATATAAAAGAAATGGGTGCCAATATTTGCACCAAATTTAACGAATAAAATCAGTTGTATTCATTAGTTTCCTTTTGGCCAGAATAGTTGGATCAAAATAAAGTCAAGTCAAATAATCTTTAAAAACTTCAATGTACAACTCAGCCTGATAGATTGATAAATCCTTCGTGTGCTCAAAAATACCTTCTCAGTTTAATTTAACTTTAAATTTGATATTTTACGAAAGTAACGTTTCAGAAATATATATTTTATTTTAGGCGGATTTTTTAAAACATAAATTAAGTTTTGTTTACATTTCTCTAAAAAAAAAAAAAAATGGCCGTTTCAATTGGTTTTTCAGAAGAATTGAATAAAAATCATTATAATTTCTATTTGAAATACACTACAGTGCTTTGTTTCCTGGAATTAGAAAATTGAATCCTTTAGCTTTCAACTGAAGCTAGGGGAAAACTTCAAAAATGATTTTTCATTTATGAAAAATACCTTTAAATTTTAGGTATACCGAATTTTTGGAGGTACCTAAAAGAAGGAGCTTCATTAATCAACGGGTAGTGAACATTACGACTGGTGCTTACTTTTTAAAGATTGTCTCTTCACAAAGCTGCAAAGAAGACTACAATTTTTTCGCCACCTTCTCCAATGTTTAACATTTTCGACAACTCCTTCAGAGATATTCAGGAAAAAAAACTTTTTCCTATTTCATAGAACTTATATCTGGATAACTTCAAAGACACGCTTAAAGGCACTATTCAGCCTTGCTTGATCGACAAAAGTTCTTTGTAGCTGAGTCGCTACAACACGTCGTATCTAACGACGGTTCCTCCTGCCAAGGAGGACGCAGGTTACAATCTTGCCGGAGGGTACATATTTTTTTTGTTTTTGATAAGATTTCTCGAATATTCAGGCCGGTAGACGAAAATAAATAAATGTACCGTTTAATCAAATAAACACTCAAATATTAACACCCACTAAAAATAACGTTTAAAGTGAGGAAATCTGTCGGATTAATAAATAAAAATACTATTACCTCTTTCGAAATGTCTTAATATATATATATATATATATATATATATATATATGATTAACATAAATATAAAATTTGTCACTCAGCTGATTGATGTTATTTTCAGCATCTCGACTCTAGAGTTTCGTAGACAGATCCTCCAGCAATCTCCCCGTTCACTCGTCAGGAGATACCAGCAATTTGATTTACTTAAATCAATTACGGGGCAAAACCTATTCCGAAATTGACCAGTTCTAGTTCTAGAACTCTCACCTGAAGACTTTCATAGTGTTTTGCAATAGTGATCAACCATTCTGCTGTAACGAGAGTAGCAGTTTCTTTAAGCTTTTCCTCATTCACAGCGGCAGTTGACCTGCCACTGCGAGATATATGCGCTAAGGTCAATTTAATCTCCCCAGGAATGCTATGATTTCTACAGATCTATCATCTTACTGTGCTTATGGAGCTTACATCAAGTGTAATCTTTCAATAAATATTCCTTAAACTCCGTGAACATTTGCATCACATTCTCCTTCGAAAACAGAAATTCTATGAGATCTTTTTACTTCCCATATGTGTCACGTGAATGAGCCATGTTGATAAAAGTATTATGGGTAGGACAAGAGAATTTAATACTATAATGCATCCTTTTGGATCCTCGACATTTTATGACTTTATGGTTGGTAGCTTAAAAAATCCCGAGGAATTCTAATATTATTTTATTGACATCCGAGTATATATATATATATATATATATATATATATATATATATATATATATATATATATATATATATATATATATATATATATATATATATTATGAAATGGACAAAGTCCGACAATTATTTAAAGACATTTTTATGTTTAACATTCTTTTTATAGATGCAATTATTTAAGTAAATGCTCTGTTTATAATAAACAGTATTAAATAACATTTACCGGCCTGAATGTCCGAGAAATTTTCATAGAAAATATTCATCCTCCGACAGGATTCGAACATGTATCCTGCACAGAACCGTCATATAGCCTGACGTGCCTTATGAAAATTTCTCGACATTCAGGCCGGTAAATGTTATTTAATACTGTTTATTATAAACAGAGCATTTACTCAAATAATTGTATTTATAAAAAAGAATGTTAAACATAAAAATGTCTTAAAATAATTGTCGGACTTTGTCCATTTCATAATGTGTGACGTCATTTGTTTGCATTTGATACGCCATGAGCAGTTATGAATGTACGTGAGAGATTCATGGAAGATTGAAGTTTATAAGCAGTAAATTCGACCTTGCCAACCGAACGATCCTCAGTGGCCGAATCAGTTAAGGCAGGTCAGGCTATATGACGGTTCCGTATAGGATACAGGTTCGAATCCTGTCGGAGGACGAATATTTTCTATGAAAATTTCTCGGACATTCAGGCCGGTAAATGTTATTTAATATTGTTTATTATAAACATAGCATTTACTTAAATACTTGTATCTATAAAAAGAATGTTAAACATAAAAATGTCTTTAAATATATATATATATATATGAGTGAGTGTGTATGAGGAAAATTAATGACAAAGTGTAAAATTTCTTTTTTGTGTGACACGTTTCGTCCTTTAGGAGTTCATCGGACTAAAGTAACTACGCATGCGCACGAAGTAGAAGCGGGAGTATAAAAACGAAAACTTTGGTTCCTCTCTGTGCATAAATATAACCAACGTTTGCGTTTTTATATCCTCCCACCTCTAAAGGATGAAACGCGTCACACACACACACACTTATTTCTAAAGTATTAATGAATTTTACTTTTTAATCTACATTTTTTAAGTATATATATCTATATATATATATATATATATATATATATATATGTATTTGTGCCTGTGTGTGTATGTTTACACAAAGCGTACGCTGAAAAGTTCTCGGTCCGACCAAGCAGGGATTCCAAAATAAAATCTGCTGCTTATTCATTTAACAGTTTTGTTTTGCGAAGTGTGTCGAACTCAGATGTTTTAAGCATGTCGTGCACGTGCACACACACACACACACACACACACACACGATTTTTAGCAAAAACGTCACTTTTCAAATGTATATTTATTCTATGTAAAATAAAGAAAAACGTGCGAGGAAAATTTAAATACCTAATGTGTATACATATATATATATATATATATGCATGTGTGTGTGTGCGTGCTTACGTGTGTGCGTGTGTGTGCATTCTATTATAGATTACATTCTCACGCGCGATCTATCTCGCTTGTTCATATCTATCTATCTATCTATCTATCTATCTATTCCAATCTGTTCATATCTACCTACAGTTATCTGACGGAAATCAAAGAGATCCACGAACAAATTGATAATGAAATTGATGAGTATATCAGTCACCCGATCAACGCCTTCCACTTAATCAAGCGTCTTAATATGCGATGGTCAGTTTTGGTAGAAAAAACTCTAGAGAAAAACATCCCTTATAAAGGTAAGCACTTACAAGTTATTTTTTTTAATTTTTTTTTTTTTTTACTGCCTTATTCGGAGAAAAAAATCTGTTAGAATATGATCTTTACTGCTTTTGTTATGTGTGTTCCTGGTTGAGTGGTTGTAACGTTAGTGATCAAACCATGATTCCAAGTTCGAATCTGACCATGGTAGAGAAGATGACCTTGATAATATCAGCCTTGGGAGATGATCCCAGCGTATGGTGCCGTTGGAACAAATCACGGCTTGACACAAGCCTTTTTATTGAAACTGAAAGTCGCTGCTACTTGTGCTAGCACGAAGTTACAAGTCATCGTGACCGAGGGTTTGAGCGTACCGGATTTGTTCAACTATTGATCATACCAGATTATGCGTTTTCTCTCAGTATAAGGTGCAGTATAAACTACAGGTTGATTCTGTGGGTGTTGAAGAAACACAAATATGCCCGTGCAAGCGTCTGCAACAGAGATTAGCTAGCCGCACTAGTCGATTCCATAACCTCCCGAAATAGATGGATCAGTGAATGTTTCAGTGTGAGATTAAAATAAATGGATCAATGTTAACTAAACATTACTGTTACCGACCTTTAGTGTTTGTTAGCCTTCATGTTGCTTTGTCTTTCAAAAATGTTATGGACTTGTGGGAAGATGAAATAAAACCAATAGATAAAACAATAATAAAGAATAAAAAGAAATAAATTCATTTTCCCGTGATACAAGTAATAAAGTAACCGGAAAGGGTTTCTGGACACCTGCGCAATTTTATGACCCCGATTCCGGGAAAGGACAGAACCTCACTTTTTCCATTTTCCAACTCTGAGCGGTTGGACGTGTTTTGCAGCTCCACTCATGTAGCAAGTAATTTGGTCGTTCCACTTCAGCGCAAAGTTGACTTAAGCTCAACCAATTTAACCATTCTTCTCCTTACTTTACCCCTAACTTCTGTACCAGCAAAAAGAAAATGGACATACCCAAGAGACATTGAAAACTTTGTTTCTTTACAGTTACTATAAAAAAAGAAAAAACGATCCGTAGTAGAAAGCCAAATTTTGTTACTTCTACATTAATTATTCATATCATATGTGGACACACACCTTAAATTCACACACAAACGCACGCGCGCGCGCGCACACACACACACACACACACACACATTTCCATACACTCAATCTTTCTTTAATCTTATACACTTCCTAAAAACTTTGGCCTTTTGGCAAACACGGACCTACGTGCCTGCAAAAAAAATGGTGTGTCTAGAGGACAGATTTTCAATTGACATTGCTATTATTTTAACTACCGTCGCTCTTCGGCAATGTTTATTATTTTAAAAAGCAATGATCAGAATTACAATGAAACCTAGACAGGTGATGAAAGCGAATTTCATTTCATTTTCTTTGGCCTTGAAAATTGGCAGCAAAAGTAAGAGACACTCTTATTATTTATTATATTATTTATTGGAATGATTGGTAAAACATTGGCTAATTTCCAATTAATTCGAATTTTATAAGATGATAAATAATAAAGAATTTCTTATAGTTTGTTCACATATTTTAATAATTTAGTAAATGTTTATAAATTTATGAATAAAAAATTGCTTTCTTATTTATTTCTTTATAAATTGGTAAATGTTAAATATTACATTGCATTAGTTTTAATTGTATTAGTTTTTAGAATGTTGTAAATATAAAATTATTCTTGTAAATAATCTAATAAAATAAATAGTGTTTAATGTTTTTGTTGTAAATTCTCAAAGAACAAAAATATGTATGAATTCACTTTCATCGTATGTTTTGGTTTTATTACAATTTTAATCAACGCTTTTTAAAACAATAAACAATTCCAAGGAGTGAAGGTAGTTAAAATAATAGCGGTGTCAATGGAAAAGCCGTCTTTTTTTTTCGGGCACAAAGTTTCAAGTTTGTCGGCTTTTAATATCCTTTTGTTGGTACACCATGAAAAAGTCAAAAGTGTTAATGAAAAAAAGTTAATCCATGTATATGTTGAGTGAATTTATTTTTAAATGGTTCAAATTTCTATCGAATTTTCTAAGGTGACTCACGATTAGTCTAAATTATTTTATTTTGACAGCATTACGCTTCAAACTGGATCATTTAAAAGCAAGTTTTCCAAGTGATGTTGATTTTGAAATTATTGCCATTGGATTGACCCGAATGCAATATCTAAGTGGAATTGACCTGAAAGAGATGGTCAATGGTACTATAAATGGTAAACATTCTCTCCACAAACCGAAGGTGGCTGATCTCTTTTTTATCGCAAGGATGGCGTACGACAACGAAGACTTTTATACTGCCATTATCTGGCTTAAAGAAGCATCTAAATTAGCTCAGTATGAAGACCCGACATTGATTGAAACTTTACATGACAAACCAATCAACCTAACAAGTACGATGAGTTTGCTCGCTTCTGCTCTGTACGAAGTAAGTAGTTCAAAATTTCATTTTTTTTTTCACTTTCATTAACAACATTATACATTATTAATAGGAATAGACAGGTTTACCTATCGTCCGGTTCATATTCCTTCCCGGTTTTTGAACAGGAGTAGAGGTTTATCTCTTGTTTCCTGTTTGATTGGGTTTCCGATTCCTTCTAAAGTATACTCCTTCTCTTTCACTCCCAGTAACCCCTTTGCGTCTTAGTAGCATTATTGCCTTGATTGATTAAAAAAATATTGGTTCTTTCGGAACTGTTTCTCTCCCTTTGTTTTCATTGCCACATTATTTCGGCCGCTGGACATTTCAGTCTGAGGTTTGAAAGGGGGTGTTTTTATTGGGTCGGAATTAAAGATCGTAGCCTTTCTTAAATGAATTCCAAAGACAATATTTAGATATTTCTACATAGATTTATTCAGCCATATATGTGCCATGTTGTTTCACCATATTTCGTCATCTTTGAGGTAGCTTCATAATTCCCTCCTCCCAGAACTTGACATCTTCCTGAGCTTTTCATGCTAGTTTAAGTAGTTTTTACAATTTTCCAGAGAATTGAAATTCTTTTCATTAAGAGTATTTTACATGGATCGATATAAGTAGTAATCTGAGAATGCAAGGACAGGTGAGTTCGGCGGATATAGTAAGGCATCCCAGCCAACCTGTACTAATTTCTCTCAGGTCTTAAATAAGATATAAGATCTAGTGTTATCCTGATGGAAGACAATACTCTTCCGGTTGACCAATTCCGATCACTTTTCATCGATTGCCTAAGGAAGGAAATCGTAATGTACAATCCCCTACCCAATCCCACCAGCTATACAGCACCACCTTTTTCGGATACAGATCAGCTTTTTTCTCACTCCACATTCTTGTAAACAATCCATTTTTCATCGCCTGTTAGCGTTTTGTTGTTGCATTTGGACAGAGAATCACTGATGGAAACACGGCGCATTAAACCTTTTTATCGTTAAATCGTGAGACACACAAACCTCGTAGCAACTCACATATCCAAGTATTTTCAAATGCCTTACAACGCTCATATGAAATATATGGAGTATCTCTGGCAATGTCCCATGTGACTTGGATTATTTTTAATCAGTGTTTCGATTTGGTCATCATCAACGATTGCTGGCCCGAGAAAAATTTCTCGGTCTTCCAGACCACCATTTCCATTTCTGAACCTGGCGAACCCCTTCAGCTATGGTACCATTTTTATAAACGGTACATATCTTCTTTTTTTTTTTTTGTTGATTATATAGCTTTTTTTCTTTCCCGAAATAAAAGAGCATCAAAGGAGGAAAATACATAACATTTTTCTCTATTTTCACTTTTAACATAAAAACATTTAAAATTCACAGTTCACTCATGAATCACACAGAAAAAACACTTTGAAATGTCACCTTTCAGAATATGTATATGTGTCATAATTTGCAGTTAGGTGTGAAACGAAATGACGTGTTCAAATGCTACCTATTGAAAAATACTATGAACTTTTGTTCCAATTCATTTGATATTGGTTCTTTCGGAACACTTTCTTCCTATTTGTTGTTTTTTGGCTCTATGTTTCGGTCGCTGTACATTACGGACTTCTTTCTCTCTGAGATTCTGTGAGGAGGATGTGTTATTATTATTAGTAGTAGTATTAGTATACAATAATTCTTTTTGGATGAGTTTCCTCGCCTTTGTCTTTATGACAACATCATGGCAGCTGATTCGTTTGGCTTACTGGATTACCCTTGAAAATAACCGCAAGCGGGGAGATTTTGAATTTCCACCCCCTGACGATAATTACAGGCGTTGTGAGATTTGAAAGAATCTTCCTCTTTCTTTTTCATAGCGAAAAGATGTATTCTTTTCGCTTCCACCGACAGGTAAGTAGCTCAACTACATAGATTGAAGATTGCTTTGAACTCTTCATATTTAATTTATTTCTCAATTTTCCTTTTGTAAAATATTCTATCACTATATTTGTTAATATTTATTTATTTGAATTCTATGTCTTTCACTTGGACTAATATTAGTCCGCCAAAATTGTTTGTGGGTCAAACGTACCATGAAACGTGTTGGTATTCGCAACAGGCTATACTTAGTTACTATTATACACTGATTCATTCGGATAAGTTTCTTCGCCTTAATTGTAACATTTCATCTTTTTTTCTGAATTTTTAAGATAAAGTGATGCCACTATTGATACTGATACATTTTGTTCAGCTTTCCCCATCTTTGTCATCACTAAAATTAGTAAGAACAGGTGAACTCGCCGATGCTTTTGGCAATATGCTGATGGAACTATGCAATTTTTTTGCATTCACAAATAATTCAAATAATTAAAAACTACAGAAATCTGTGATAAAAAGCAACAAAATGTGAAAAAAAAAAAATGAAGAACCAAAATGAACAATGAAAATAATTAAAATAATTCTGCTTTTCCCACCCTTAGCTCAACTCTTACTTCCCACCAATACCTCATAAATAATGGACTATTCCATTTTGATCGGGCGGAAAGACGGAAAAGACATACAGAAACGCTACTTGGTTTCAATAAAGGGAAGGAAGGTAGGGTGGAAGGAAAGCTAGAAGTGTTTAACGTCTCTTGTCAATAACTCATAAATAATGGACTATTTTGTTTTGATCGCATGGAGAGACGGAAAAAACTTATCAGAGAAACTATTTGGTTTCAGTGAGAAAATGAATGAAAGAAAGAAAAATAAATAAATAAATAAATAAATAAAGAAAGAAAGAAAGAAAGAAAGAAAGAAGGGAAAATAAAAGTGTTTAATGACTCTTGCCAATATCTGATAAATAATGAACTATTCCGTTTTGATTGCATGGAAAGACGAAAAATACGTATCAGGACATTACTTGGTTTCAGTGAGGAAATGAATGAAAGAAAGAAAGAAAGAAAGAAAGAAAGAAAGAAAGAAAGAAAGAAAGAAAGAAGGGAAAATAAGAATGTTTAATGACTCTTGCCAATACCTCATAAATAATGGACTATTCCGTTTTGATCGCATGGAAAGACTGAAAAGACGTATCAGAGAAACTACTTGGTTTCAGTGAAAAAATGAAAGAAAGAAAGGCAGAAAGAAAAACAGAAAGATGGAAATGTTCAACGTCGGTTTCAATGAAATGGAAAAAGTTGTCAGTTCAAAATCTTTTCATTTCTACTCCCTTACTTCTTTAAATAATGATCAGTATTCATATTTATGATTGTTATTGTAATATTTTGTTAAAGTTGTTAAGCTCAAATATTTAACAATGCGATACGGGGAATTTCTACGGATATTTTACTACTATTCATCCATTAACTTAGGAATTAAGATTAATCAGAAAATTAAAATAAGAAAACTGTGAAATTTTCATTGGTATTTTTAGTTCAAATAATTCCTACTTTTGATTTAACAAAAACTAAAAAAAAAACAATATAACATTGAAATTAAAAAATAGTTTTTTAGTTTGAAAAATGACATATCTTTACCTGTTATCTTTAAGAGTCTACATTTTAACTCTGAAAATATTGCAAGTTATTTAAACACTATTCGGAAATATCGATTTCACCTAGCTTACCAACGCTTAGCTTTACTATACTAAGATGTAAACATCAAGTGCTTCCAGTAAAAATCAATATAATTTGCAATCTACCTATTATTGTTTATCAAAATAGGTATACAGGTATACTTCACCTTACGCCATTAATTAGTTCCAGAGGTAACGACTTAGGTCGAAAAACGACTATAAACGCCATAAACCGCAACACTCTTCATTGGATATTATAGTATTTATGATATGTACGTACAGTATTCTGAATAAAATAATTTATCAACAATATAGCCTTACGCTTAGCATTAGCAATGAAAAAAACGGTCTGGCAATTTTTCCCAATATAATCGAGTTTCGTCTATGTTAAAAATCTGTTCAGGAAGAAACCCGTTTTCTTCGATGATCTTAGCCAATGCTTTAGGAAAATCGGCTGCTGCTTGTTCGTCAGCTGATGCACTTTCACCTTGCTTCTCAATACAGTGATAACACTTAATAGACGACAACATAGAGACACAAATGTTTTTCATATTTCGTTTTCTAGGATTTATGATGATTACATAAATTTACGTATTTTAACATGATTTTATATACTTTTATTCTATTTTATTGTACAGTAACATGATTTTATGTGTTTTTAACGCTTTTCTAGTGATATTACGACTTCATTATTTGTGGCGGACAGATGTAAAGTCGAAAAAATAACTTAAACTTGATTTTTATTTTTCCACATATATTTTTTTTGACAAATGACGTATAATCGAGAATGACTTAACTCGAAACGACGTATCCCGAGGTATACCTGTATAGAAAGTATGTACTTCTTTAATAGCGATAAAATTTACTTAAAATTAAATTGAATTAAAATTAAAATTTCCATTTCCTTAAAGTTATTTCTTTGATAAGTTAATTATAAATGATTAATACTCATTGAATGCATGTGTGTTCGTACTCGAATGTACATATCTTGGTTTTTGTACTCAGACTGTTTTGGCTGTTTAACTCTTGTATAACATGTGGATTGCCTCATGGCCGAACTAGTTGGATATTTCACACTGATACCAGTGGTCAGAACAATAATAATAATGTAGATTTTTTAATCATTTCACCTGAAGCAATTCCATCACTAGGATACAGGGGTTTACAGGGATTTAAAGAGAATGAGAACACTTTAGTGATGAGATTTGGAGAAAGGTTTATAAAACAACAGGATTCAGGAAGACAGATGATGGCGATTGACGTTGCATTTAAATTTTTGGAGACTGTAGGTGGCAGGGAAGCAAGAAAATGGAAGTTGAGAAGTGCGAGAAAAGAGACTATTAGAATAAAACATACGGTTGCTTCTCGGTAGGTCAATAGTAAAACGTGGAACCTAATTACCAATCTAGCAACAGCTTAAATTCATGCGGTCAAGGCATTAAGGAAAACAGCTCATCAGAACAATTGCCATGAAAATATTTGTAGAAAAGACATAGGGAAGCCACGTTACGACGGTGAGATACAAAACCTTGAAGTCGAGATGCCATGTCAGGGTCGATTACATTACAGACCCTTCTTTGATTAAAATATATAATAATGCCCACATTATTATAGTATCATGTTTTTCATTGGGTAGAGTAATGGTGAAGTAATTGATTGCGGCTCGGATTGAGGAATCGGAGAGCCGAGTTCGAATTCCAGTCAAATTCATTATGTGCTAATACCCATTGGGAAAAGTATGAATCCATCTCTTCTGTCTCCAGCTATGGGTAAATAGCAGAACAGACTGGATTCTATAGCAACAGGTCTAGGAGAAGGAAAACTCTCAATTCAAACCAGCCTGGAAAATCCGGAGGGAGGAACCCAAAGGTAGTTAATAGCTCAGTACTATCTGGCATCCCATGCGGACTGTTTTCTCTCCCCAGACGTTACATCCTTGTGTGCCCTGGGGTTGCTGTGGTTCAGCGCAAACTATTGCAACCATACTAAGCTACGCACGGCACCTAGCTGGCCTGGATTTTATAATGCAAGTCAATGTTTGGTAAAAGTTTAATGATATACTTATATTTATATGGGTAAAATTAACCATAACCTTATACGTAGTATCTATCTTTATTCAAAATATTGGAATAACTTGCTTTGGGTGGGTCTGGTTTTATTATGCAAAAAAGTGCTTTGTAAATCTTTAGTTATAAATAAATACATACAATATAGGCTATGTAAATATGGAATATCTTAAAATTAGTTGGATCATTTATGTGCGATGTTTCCCTATTTTATGTGAAGGCTTATGTCCACAACCCGTTGAAACACCGGTTCCTCTAGGTTCACCGAAATGAAGCAATATTGAGCCTGAGCATTAACTAGATGGGTGACCACTTGGGAATACCAGGTGCTGTAAGCTTGGATTGTGGGTGATGCAACGGAAACCAGCTCGGAATTGTTAACCAGAGAGCCAATTTCCAATATCCATTGGGTTCGTTATATTCACTTACGTGCAAATACCCTTAGGAAAGGTATGAATCCACATCTTCTCCCTTCAGTTATATGTTAATTAGTAAGACGTGTATCAATAAACCATTATTATCTCCCCAAAAATATTCTTACAACCTAAAAATATTTCCTGGCTTTGATAAGCTGTGGAAAATGAATTAATGAATCGATCATTTATTTTATGTGAGCATTTCGAAAACGCTGTTTTTTAAAATACTCGTGTAAATGCTCAGCTGGAGATGGTCACGTGAAGTAGCGAAACATCACACATGAATAAAAAAAATTTCAACATCCAATTGGTTTTTGATATATTCCATTTTTACATACTTTGTTGGATATTTCACATCAATCATTTATGTAGGCCATGTAAATGTATATTTGATTAACACAATATCCCATATACCTAAATAAATTATTATTTAAATATTTTATAACCGTCATCAATCTTTCGTTTCCATTGACTTTGTTAACCTTTTGATGTTTCATGAGTGGCAGAAATTTTTATTGCTTCCCAACGGTCTTTACTTAAACATTGCTTTCTAATCTCATGTGTATCTCTTTTCATGATAGATCACACGTTTTCTGTTGGGTTGTTGGCCGACATCCTATTAAATTGGTTTATATGAAAACGTTTTTTTAGCCTTGTACATTTAGCTTCTTGTACCACTAAAAAAAAACAAAAAAAAAATGACTAAAAAACAAACGTCTTGTCCAATAATACTCAAAATGTATCTTAGCATAATCGTCGACTTTGAAGGCAAATATATATTTTTACTGCTTGCAGTAACCATTACTCCACGTGTCCACTATACTTGTCTTCTAAGTCCTGTTGGTTGACTATTTCCATGAAAGTTCCAATCTATAGCCCAGCCAATATAACTCTATTCATTACTAAAAATACTGTTGGGACATCAGTTTTACAGTACCTCTTTGCCCAACTTCCACGTTTCTTTTCATGTTTTCTTGATCCATTTAGTGCCTACCGGAAAATATGTTATTAACTTGACAGTAACTAAAGATAGCGATTTACTGCTAAAATGCTTATGATGGATGAGCTGTACGAAATGAATAAAAAAATGAGGTGCTAGGAAGTGAAGATTGTGAGGATAAGGAGGATAGATAATGTTTGTCCCTTGATTTGAAAATGTTTCGTTCAGAGAAGCATTGGTGCAGGAGTCTCCTCCACAAAGTATCTAATTTTGAGAAAAAAGCTGAGTGGAATTTTCTCATTACATTTGGAATATGGGAGAAATGAGGGTGATTCAATTCTGTGGAAGTAACAGGGTGCATCCTAGCTGTAAAGGTTTGAATTTGTGCAACTAAAATATGGAACTCACCTGAACATTTGTCATGGATAGACTAGCGATAGGCTTGCGATGTTGCATCTGTTGGAAAGAGGATGTGTAGGTTTCTACTCATAAATCGTTAATCTCCACTGTCCCAAAAATGGGATAGTGGATATTAATAGGTTGAAGGGGGTAGTCTCGTTTTTAAAACTCAATTTTGGTTAACAATGAGTGGTTCCCAGAATGAAAAAAGTCACAAGTAAAAAGGAAAAATTTTCTTTGTTAATAATTTACAAGAGAGGATGTTTTTCTTGACTGATTGACCACACATAAATTTAGTTCACATCTCTTTCAGTGAAGTGAGGTCAAGTGATTTACTGGGGAGGCAGGTATCACTTGATCTTTGCAAAGAACATGGTTCAAACCTATTGGGGTGGAAATCTCATGATTTTGATTCACAAAGCAGGCAAGTTCTTAGAGACCTCGTGCTATACATTTGTTATTAATCTCCAGTTCACTCTCACTGACCGTGTACCAGACTAAATTAAACCTGCTAATTATTACTTCTTGCCCAACAAGAACTGCAGAATTGAAAAAAATAAGAATAAACTAAAATAAAATTAAGATCTCTTTTTATTGATTATAAATTTTCTTTTCTGCTCATAACTGTTCTTTTACTTTTCTTTTTTTTTAACTCCACATTTGTAACAGGTTATAAAAGGTTAAGAAAAGTAGCAAGAGAGATTTATGGTTCAGAATGCATAATAAGGAAATAAGCCATTTGTTTTCTAAAAAACTTGATCAAATTCAGGTTTAAATTCTCTAGTCCAACATTTCAGGTCAGGTAAGGCGTGAGTGAGTCTTTTTGTTAGGCATGTTGTAGTATATCCAATATAATTATTTATGAATTTGGATTTGTCAGGCTCACAGTTCCTTAAGGGGCATGTGAATTCGTAAATAATATTTTTTATAATTTTTTTTATAGTAGATAAATTTCTACATAATTTATGTCCATAAAAGGAGAAAATTATAGGAAGACAAGAAAAATTAAATAAAAAACTTAACTGCAGTACCTTGTCAGTCGTTTTTAATGAAACTTTCAGTCACTTTCCCACGACCATAAGGTTGCCTGTCTATGGCTTTCCTATAATTAATTTCATGGTAAATGTTTGGATGAGCTCTTCACTATGGTGTCTAAATTTTTAAAAATTTAAGTGCAGTACTAAACTGGCGCAAAGATCTCATCAATTTACAGTTAAGCTGGCTAGATGTAACCGTAAATTCTATGCTAACAGTTTCTTTTCTCGCACTTCTCACTTGTAGGACTCCTTTTCTGGTTCCATACTTTCCAGCCAACTTTAATCTACAAAAATTTAAATGCAATGTCAATCGTTATCTACTGTCCTCCTGAATACTCTTTTCTCTTCCTGCTCATTCGTAATGTTTCTCTTCCTAATTCTTCCACACTTTGTAACCTCTTGTGCCTTAGTGGCTTTAATGCCTTGCATGGGGTGATACCGATTAATACACACACACACACACAAACACACACACACACACACACACACACACACACATATATATATATATATATATATATATATATAAAATTGGTAGGTTTAAAAGAAGAACAGACTACAGGACTTTAGTTATGCTTTAGATTGATTACAATTACAAACGGTAAATGCAAATATTTTTTTATCCAAATTTGTTCAGATTAAAAAACATCAAACTTAGAAATTGGGTCACAAGATTTATGCCTGTAAAATTTAATAACTGTTTAGGGATACAGAAGGCGCTTTTCTCCCTTTGGTGGACATATGTTCTGTGGGTCACAAGACAGCTGTTTAGTGATGTCACTCCATACAGCGATGAAAGCAGCAGCCAAATTCAGTTTGTTTTACAGCAGCCAAACCAAAAGTTTACTTTCTCTAACCTGGGCCCTTCATGGAATGGGCAGAGGCTAAATCTGTCTCCCCAGCAGTTTACAGAGGCTAAATCTGTCTCCCCAGCAGCCACTGTACCATTTCCCCTTTGGGAATATTCCTTCCCCAGATATAGAAAGAAACTCCCACTAGGATTCCTCAATTTGGGAAAAACCAAGACTGGCTGTTTCCCATTCATGGAATATGTTCTTGCTTAGCCTGTTTGAACTGGTGTCCTAAACATTTCTTCTCCAGACACAAGAGTATCTCCATATTATATGTAAGATCCTTCCTTTGTGTTTCTCCTAACACACTGCATTTCCATGTAGATATATATGATATATTTTTCTCTGTGTGGGACATGTGTATATATGTATATATAGTTTTGTGTATGTCTTAGTAGTATAAAGTATCTCTGAGAACAAAGTATGTTTGTCTTTCCTTTTTCTTTTCAGCCATTCCATTCCGTCCATGAACTGTAGTGTTATTATAATGCCCATAACGGGGGGGGGGGGGGGGGAATGCAAATGGAAGAATAAATCTTTCTTCCACTACAACCACCCGTTACAACTGAAATAAAAAAAAATATGAAAGAAAGAAACCAAAGAAACATTTTTTCCAATTTCTTTTATTTGCATATATTGTATATTGTACTGTAAAAATCAAAGTTAAGAAGAAATAATCTTAAAAGTATAAACCAGTAGCATTTATTTTGTGTGTATAACATTTTTCATAGATACTACACTCTGTTCCTAGGTAAAGGGTCAGTGAGTGCTGATCTATGCATAAATGATCATTTAATATTTTATGGATATAATACAAATGTATTGTAAATGCCTTTACTGTAGAAATTGCACTGAAAATTGAGTAGTAAGGGATTGCAAATGTTAGGGCAAAAAATAGAGCTTTTTATACATATAGTATAAATGCATTGTAAATAATTTTACTATAGAAATATATTGAACATTGTAAAGAATGGAATTGTCATTAGTCAAGTATTAAGAAAGGGATTGCAAATGTTACTGAGAAAATGCAGCTATTAAAAGTATTTTATAAATGCATTGTTAAGGAGTTTATTATAGAAATGCACTGAAAATTAGAAAGAAAGGGATTGGCAGTGGTCAGAAATTACTGAGAAAACAGAGGTATTATATATACAATGTAATTTCATTGTTAATGATTTTACAGTATAGGCAATCAGGAAAATGGATTATTTATGGTCAAGAATAATACAATCAAAATTCAATGTCTATAGCCTTATATAGTCATTGGTTGAATTTTAAACTTTGTATTTTCATTGTGTGATTAACAAAGTGGGAGTTTCAGTGCATTGATACAAGAGGAAATTATGTTGAAAAATTAATACTTGTTGTATAAAATAAATAATTTTTTCTTCATGTGGCTGCAGGCTTATTGACATTCCTAAGTGTCTAGCCTGATTTGACAATTTCATTGTAACAGGAGTAGAGGTTTATCTCTTGTTTGCTCTTTAGGATTCAGTTTCCAGTTTTTCCTAAAGTTATCACATTCTCCTCGTAACCCATGCATCTTAGTGACATTATTGTCTTGCTTGTGGTGAAATGATTAAAATAAAATATATTTGATCCATATGATTATTAGGGAAGTTTTAGGTTAAGACCTCTTAATTGATGTTGTTCTTAGGTCCACTCTGACCAAGGATTACCACCCTTGGTCAGGGTGGACCTGTTATAGTCCCAGCTATGTGCAAAGAGTGAACCCCACCCTGAAAAAAAAAACACTATGAAAGTATAATAATACATTTTTATAGTAAAATTGCTAACAATGCATTTTTAAAGCAAAATGACCAGTAATACATTTTATATTAGAATTACCAACAATATATTTTAACTGTAGTTGAAGATATGCAATTGCATTCAAAGTATATTTAGTTGAAGCCATAGAATTGTGTTAAAAATATTTAGATTGCAGCATTAAATAATCCATAGAGGTTGAAATGCTGCTAAACAAAATTAACCAACCAACCAACATGAAAGAACTCTTTCATGACATTAATCCATGTAATATCCTACAATTTCTTACATCAAACTGTATTCCAAAATATGACTTCAACAAAATTACAACATAAAACAAACATATCACTGCCTCTAGCAATCATGTCCACACAAACATGTATATGCACAAAAGCTGAGTATCATCTACCATGTATCCAATTGTGAAAGTAGAATGACATATATCATATTTTTATTACTTCAGAGCTCCCAAGAAAATTAAATTTTAGCATTGAATGACCTATAAAGTTGATATGCTGTTAAGCAAACAAAACAAACTTTAGGTTAAGTGCCTTGACAGGCAAGGAATTATGTTGGCAAATTCATATTTTTTGCTTAAAATAAATTTTCAACATAAGATTGTGAATTTACAAATGTTCCTATGTACAATGGTTTGTATCAGAGGTGAAGGCATAGAGTTTGGTAATTAGGAAAGATGTGTTTTTTGTTTATTCCTATAGACTCCTTGTGGAGCACACAGAAGGTTGTAACCAAATCACTGATGCTGCTGAAGTTTCAGTAACAAATCCGTTTTTACAGGGCTAAATTTTACAAGGGTTTGTAGTAATTGTGAAATAATAACTCCCTTTACCCACTCCCTTCAAGTTTGAAGGACTGAAGAAAAAGATGGAAAGGAATTTGCGAGCTTATGTGAAATTTTCTTTGGACCAATGAAAACCTTACTTCCACAGAGATTTACCAGTAAGCTGAGAAGAAGACAGAAATAAATTTGCAAACCTATGTGAAATTGTTTTTAGACCAATGAAAACCTTGTCTTCAACGAAATTAGCCATTAAGCCATGAAGAAGAAAGAAAAGAAAGTAGCAAGCCTATGTGAAATTCTTTTTGATATAAAATGAGGAGAAAAATTATAGAATATTATTGGCCTTTAACCAAACATGCAGAACTTGTATGCAAACCATATATCTCTTCAGTAAACTGCAAATTCTCTTAACTTTTTAAAAATATTTTTTAATATTATTTTGTGTCAGATCATTTAATCTGTTGTATGAAGATATACAGACTTTTAAAAAATTCTGATTTATTTTCTTGAAACAAGCTTCAAGTGTGTAAATTTGTAAATAAATTCTTTATTTTTTTGTTTAAATTACTTGTGTGTTTCCTCATTATTACTATCCTTCATTAACCTTCTTGGCATGGATAAGTCAACTGTTCACTTTAACCCCTAATCCCTATGCCACTATAGGCTGTTGGAATACTTTAACCTAGCTAAACCATTCCAACTGCCCCACTATTTACACATATCTCTAAGGAGAAATGGATTCATGCTTTTCTCAACATCAATTCCCCAGTTAGAATTTGAACTGTTTGTTGAATCCATTCCATATACCATTGTTTTCTGTTGGAATTGGAATTAAACTAGTGATGACAGTGAGTTAGTTATGTGCCATGTGTGATACACACTTAGGTGATTATGTATCTTTCAATACATGACTGACGAGGCAGATTTTTTTTTCCCACAGTAGGTTTCCATTTCTTTCTGCAGTAGACCAGTTGCCATCCAAGGATATAGAACCCAGTTTGTCCTGCTATTTCTCCATAACTGGGAGGGGAAGAAGAGGATTGATACCTTTCCCAAGGGTATTAGCACATAAGTGAATGTAATGGATTTGACTGGAATTCAAACTTGGCTCCCCAATTCCTCAATCTGGGAGCCAAGTTTACCCTGAATACATCATAAAAATTCAGGCCATTCAATTAATAGATGTTAAACACTTCAAATACCTTGATGTATGGACCAGTTATAACAAATTTAGTATAGGTGTTATGAAATAGGATTTCCTTTGGCTTTTCTCACTCCAGTGGTATTCGTTAAGCTTATGCATCATATTCTGCACCCACCTTACTGCTTGAGCACTTATATATTCTCTATACTTCAGTTTAGCTAATTAAGCAGTCATTTATATATAAGTGCAATAGGAAAAAAGAAAAGTAAACATAGAATAAGCTGCTCTAGAGGTAGTTTTGCTCAACACTACAAATTGGTAAAGACCAAAACATTAACCTAAAAACTCTTAAATAACCTTGTCCAACCTAGACTTTTATATGGATATCATATATGGCACCAAACTCATTCAGAAGTATCTAAACTGTCAGCTGCATATAACCGGTTTCTAAGATCAATGGTTAAAAATGGCTTCAAACAAATGAATCCTGTAGGTGTTAGCAAGGACTAGTCTTCTTTAAACCTTGTGGACTGGCATTATGGAATCAACAAAAAAAAGAAGAAAGAATTGTACCAAATAACAGAAACCACATCACATGAAGACTTTTAACAGTGGCAACAACTAAAATGAATAACACATGTAACTCCAAGCAAAAATAATGACACGATCAAGATGTTAATTTTTCACGCAACTTCAAACAAATGGTTATGAAGAAAGTCCCCCGACCCCTAGCTTCCCATCAATATTGGAAAGATCAAAAACAGTTACTGGACTTGAGAAACCTATTTTCCTAAGAAATTATTTTAATAGAAAGCTTTTATATATTTCAACCAAAAGTAGCACTGGCTGCTTGGTCAAGGAGTGCTGAATGTTTCCTTATAAGGAAACAACTAATATTGCCATTAACATTAACTGTTAAAGCGACCTACTTTAAAAATTATATGAAAAAATATTAATACCAGAAATTGAACAAAAGCTAAAGAGAAAGAATTTACCCTGAAGAAGTCACTCATTATTGTATTATTAAAATTAGTCTGTGTGGGAGTCTTAGGCATGAATGTTTCCAGTGGGATAAGAAAGGTTGTAAAGGTTATTTTGTGATGAATAGTCTGACATCAAAAAACAAAGACAGCTTGAAAGCACCTTTTCATTAGGTACAAGATATGAATAATAAATTAGCTATTGTTAAAGTGTCACCTGTAATGAGAGGTGTGCAATTTAAAAGCATTTCTTTTTTTTTTATTATTACTTTTATTTTCTAGTCCACTGGATAAGAATGGTTATTACTTAGCCCATATTTTTTTATATTAAAATGAAAGACAGAGGTTCAAATCTAGATAATAAAAGTTATTGTAGATTTTACCAACTGCAAACATGCTCACTATCCTGGAATTTTATTTCTGATTATTCATGCTGAATCATAACCTATATTCATCATAGAACTTCAGAACACTGTTTTATTATACTGTTGGTAAGAATTAGATGTCTTAATATTAAAAATGTGACCCATTAGTATGTTTGCTGCTTTTCAAGGAATAGCATTTATCACAAAACTATAGCTGAATGGATTGAAGTGTTGGTTTGAGAATTTGGTGGCATAGTAATTGGAAGTTCAATCCTTGTGCTGGGTAGTACATACATAATCAGTCAGGACAGGGTGAGCAGTAACTGAACAGTGCTAAAAATAACAAGATGAGATATCCCTAGACACAGAGAGCAGAATGAGAATAATCGAGATTAAATAAATGGTTCCATTAAAAATTCCCTGAATGTTACCCAGGTCAACAGATGCACGAAGAAAGCTGAAGAACACAACTGCTGGAATGTTGTTATAATAACAATAATAAAGATAAGGACATTAGTCCAAATACAGGATGCGGCAGAAATACCTTCCACATAATGGTAAGACGTTAGTGGCAATGGTGTCTTTATTTACCTAATGTCTTACTATGATGTGGAGGTATTTTTGCTGCTAAATAATGATAATTCCTCATCCCAATAATTAATTAACAAAACAAAAAAATGTGCGATAGATTTTTGTTAACACAATTTCAGATTTTTATGCTTTTTTTCAAATTTACTTTCTGTTTTTATATCTTAAATTTGAAAAGAGAATCATCCTTTAACAACATAAGTAACAATGACATGTTTTTAACCAACAATAAGTTAAAAACTTACTTGGGAGATAGTTATGCAATACTGTAAGGTACAATATGTACTGAGATCTTTAAGCAGCTAAAATGAAATAGACTGAGAAGAACAAAGAAGGTTGGTTTTAAAACTTGAAAAAGAACAGAGACAAAAACATTTTATATAACAAGTATGATGAAAGTTTAAATATCAGGGAAATGTTTTTAAGAAAGGATGGGAAAATGTGACACTGAGATCTGAAGACACATTGAAATAATGAAAGATGCTCTCCAAAAAGTAAACACTGTATTAAGAAACAGAACAAAGTTGTTAGAAAAAAAGAGAAAGAATGCTGAGCTGTTATATAATATCAGTTCTCCTATATGGCAGTGACAATTTCCACTCAGATGAAAAGGAAACTTGAGGCAATAGAGATAGAGTTCTATAGAACATTGCTGTGGATAACATGGACTATGTTTACCTATTGCAAAACAAGTAAACACTATTAGGTTCATATATAAATGACTAATATTCATCTATCCCAAACCAAGTAAATGCTTATAAGCCCAAATATAAACGACTAATATTTACCTATCCCAAACCAAGTAAACACTATAAAACTCAAATATAAATGAGTAATATTTACCTATTTACCTATCGCAAACCAAGTAAACACTATAAGACTCAAATATAAATGAGTAATATTTACCTATTTACCTATCCCAAACCAAGTAAACACTATAAGACTCAAATATAAATGAGTAATATTTACCTATTTACCTATCGCAAACCAAGTAAACACTATAAGACTCAAATATAAATGAGTAATATTTACCTATTTACCTATCCCAAACCAAGTAAACACTATAAGACTCAAATATAAATGAGTAATATTTACCTATTTACCTATCCCAAACCAAGTAAACACTATAAGACTCAAATATAAATGAGTAATATTTACCTATTTACCTATCCCAAACCAAGTAAACACTATAAGACTCAAATATAAATGAGTAATATTTACCTATTCCAAACTAAGTAAATACTATGAGATTCAAATAAACTAATAAAAAAAACTTCAAGATTAAACAACCCAACAAGTACTGATATGTTATAAAATCAGTCAACCCAACCAACTTGTAGAAAAAAGAAGTATCTCTTTCCAAGTGGAGTATACACCTGGAGAAGGTTGTTGTTACATGTTTCAGTTTTGTTCAGTAGATGAACCTTCTAGATTCTGAAATAATGTTTTTCATTATTTATTCTTGCAGGCTGTGTGTAGTGCATGAGGCAGATAGTGGTTTTAGTAGTTAGTAGATCTTACAGAGTAAAGTTGATAACCCTGTACTTAACTTTTTCCTTTACCCACCCATGTTTGAAATCAGAGTTATCTTTCTCTTTCTCTTTGACTGGTTACCAACCAAGGCTAAAGAACTCAGTCTGTTCTGCAAATTATCCATTTTGAGATGGGGAGAAGAAATAGTTTCATGCCTTTCCCAAGAGTAATAGCACAAAGTAAACACAAACTTGTGACAGCAGGGGTTTGAACCTGGATTACAAGTTCCATTCTTTACACTGTTAACCATTATTCTTTTGTGTGTGTGTGTGTGTGTGTGTGTGTGTGTGTGTGTGTGTGTGTGTGTGTGTGTGTGAGCGCACACATATTAAAGAAAGTCTCCTTGAACTACTTCACTAAATTTCTCACAAGTAATTAAATGCTGTTTTCTCAACTCTGGTGACAGACCTCTTTCTGTGCCAGTGCGCCATCTTGAGATGAAAATTTTTTTTTTTTAAATTTTATTACTCATCTTCTTGACATTACTTACTTTGGTTCTAAACACTAAATAACATGACTGTATATTACATTGTGATATAATTTTTGGCCAATGCATCATCATGATTTATTTAGTATCATATTCCACCATGACTTGATAATTTGATTGTACAAATTGATGAACTTCAGTTCTCTCCTATACTTGATTTGTTCAAACACAGTGACTTAATCAGTTGGTGTCATTATTCTACAAGTGTGGAACAAACATTAAGGACTAAACTGAGGACTGATGCAAGGATCTTGTGGGCCTCCTCTGTATCCATGATACAGACATCCACCACTCTACTACAACTCAATTTTCTGGTAGTATTCATATGAAATACAAATTTTATTATAAACTACTTATGCACAATAATGGAACACATGCAATACAGGTGAATAATTTGACTAGAACAGGTGAAAATAAATACAATGTATCTAGATACAAATTATTATTATTGTTTTGTGGAAAATTTAAGCATCAACTTGAAATTTTTCTTGTTAAAAAGTTTAAGAATTTTAGCACATTCAACATTATAGATAAAAAACAGTAAATTTTATATAGTGTTTTTTTTAGACTTAGCATGAGCAAAACAAATTCACAGATTTGGCAAAAAAAGACCCTAAAATGATGTCAAAATACCGTAAAATTTTTCATCCTCAATAGTCAATTCTGTTTAGTTTAATTTGTAAGATATATAAATGTAGGTAAAAAAAGAAAATGTTGATAAGATAGTGAGGGTCACTAAGTACTACCCAGAGCTTTGGAGGTAGTACGCACCAGCCCTGACTAAACTCACTACAGTAATACAGGTTTCCCAAGCTATGAAGTTTTCCTATGAATCATTTCATAAGTTTAAAAAGTGTAAGCAAAGAAGCATTTCCCATTAATTTTTATGGGAAAAATTCTTGAGCATTTTTACATTTTCAAAATAAATGTACATGAGATTTTCACTTTGACTGCAGAAAATGAAAGAAAGATAGCCAAGTCCTTTTCCCATGAGTCCTTCTCATTCCATTAGTGGACACATCCATGCCGGGCTAATGTCATTCCCGTGATTTCTATAGCAAGTGGATTTTTTACAAAGCACAGTTGCCAGACCACACCCAATTTGTTTTTTTTAATCATTTTTCTCTAAGCAAGGCAATAAAGCAGGGGGTTACTGAGTGTTAAAGAATATTAGAAAAAATCACTATTAAAGAGAGAGAAAATTAAAAAATGAGAATTAGGAAGACAGTAGATAATGATTGACATTGCATTTGAATTTTTGAAGATCAAATTTGACTGGGAAGCAAGAAGTCAAAAGAGAGTTCCACAAATGAGAAGTGTGGCAGAAGAAACTGTTAGCATAGAAGTTATGGTTATATTGAGCCAGTTCTATTGTAAAATGATGAGACCTTGCCGCCAATCTAGTACTGCGCTTGAATTCATAATGTCTAGGAACTATAGAGGAAAGTAATATTTATTTTGAATAATACAAAAATGTGGCACAAGGCGGCCAAAAGGAGGTGGATAGAGGGGGTCTTCAATCTGTCTTATCTTAAACTTAGCTAGCCACAATTACTCACTCAAACATGCCACAGTATTCCTTACACCAAAACAACACATTCTTACTTACCTTTCTTACTACAGCCACTATAATATCTCAAAGTTTCTATGTTATCCTAACTAGTTCCCATATGTACAATTTGTCTGTGGGGGCAGGGAATAAAAATAACATTTAAAAATTAAACCCCAAAGTTCATCAGAATAATTAGTATGAAAGTATTTATAGAAAAGGCACAGGGAAACTATGTTATGACAGTAATAAAGTGAGATGTGAGAATTACCCTTCTCTTAGACTGGTTGCCAACTAAGGCTAGAAAGCTCAGTCTGTCCTGCTATTTAACCCCCAGATGGAGGGTAGAAGAAATGTATTCATACCTTTGTATGAAAGTGAATGTAATGACATAGGCTGGAATTCAAACTTGGTGTGCTGATCCCGTTTACCATGCAGATAACCACTATGCTAAACACATTACTGAAAAATATATCTTTAATTTAATCTAATAATTCAGTTGGAGTGCACAAAGGTGCCTAGATCTCTACATCAATTTACAGTGTACTGGGTTTTTTGGGAGTTTTTGAGCCTCTTGATTTTGATGAACAATTTCTGTGAATGGTCATCAATGAAATATCCCAACTTCTTTAAACTTCTTGATTGACCTGATGCTATGGCTTTTATCAGAGTGAGGAAGTTTTAAGAACAATGGTAACAAAAAGTACACTTATATTTAGAATTAGAAAGAGACAGTTGAAATTTCTGGGGCACATAATGAAGAAAGACAGCTTAGAGAATTTGACGCTCACAGGACAAAAAGGATAAAAGGAAGCTGCAAGTAAACTACCTTATGAGCTTTGAGTAAATGGATGTCAGAACAGGGAGTGGGCAGAATAGTAAAAAAAAATATTACTAAAAGCTACAAAGGGTAGGAAGTTGTAGAGAGCCATGATCTCCCATGTCCTGAGGTGACACAGCAAATAGAAGAAGAAGAAGAATGGGTCTTTGTCACTCAGATTTATATATGCTTTAAGTACTTGTAAATTCTGCCATCATGCATGTATATTTAGCTATCTATCTATCTATCTATCTATCTATCTAGCTAGCTAGCTAGCTAGCTAAACTAGCTAGCTAAACTAGCTAGCTAAACTAGCTAGGTAGATAGTTATCTCAGCCTTTTCTTACCTATATCAGTCCACTGATATCTGTTTGTAAGTATTTATTTTGGATTGTTGTGTACAAAGCCATATCTACCTCTGCCTGTTCATAATTATCTATATAGCTAAGGTGTTGCTGAGAGATTCTTGACATTACCCACTTCTCCACATTTGACTAAATGACCAAACATCAAATTTGTGTTTTTAGAAAGGCTTCTTGGTTGGGCTGAGAACTTTTCCATACACTATCTATCTATCTATCTATCTATCTATCTATGGTGGTGCTGAGAGATTCTTCGCATGGCCCACATCTCCACATTTGGCTAAATATCAAATTTGTGTTTTTGGAAAGGCTTCTTGACTGGGCTGAGAACTTTTCAGCATCTTTCTAGCCAGCTAGCTAGCAATGCCAGAGGCATTCTGGGCTTGTGAGTCATGCCCTGCCTGATGACCACTTAAAACTAACAAGATAAAAAGAAATATGAAAAAGATATCAGTGTTACCAATCTAATTTCTTTTATAATAGAGAAGATTGAAAAGCTTGGAATGTTTTATTTCTCATACATAAATGCATTAGAATACAATCAACATTAAACGTCACAGAATGTGACTGAGAGAGAGAGAGAGAGAGAGAGAGAGAGAGAGAGAGAGAGGGTGAGGGAAAGAAGGAGGGAAAAGGAGAGCAAGGGAAAGGGAGAACAAGGAAAACATGAAAATAATGCAATTGCTAACAGTCTATAAAACATTTATTATTATTATTACTAACACGGTTTTAATATTTCCAGTTCACATGTTCAATCTTAGTTGGGCTGAGAACTTTTTAGTACTCTATCTATTTATTCAGGCCTCCCCCATCCACCTGAATTTTTTAACCCAACATGCATGTTTCAATCATCTGTCCAATCCATATGTGTGTGTGTGTGTGTGTGTGTGTGCGTGTCTATATATATATATATATATATATATATATTAATACATGTTTCATTAAATAATATAGATAAGTGTTGTCTATATATTTTATGTAAGTTTTTTTCATATAGTCTGATAATCTTAATAACATTATCATTAAACAATGAAAGAAAATCACAATATTGATACATACTTTTTTTTAATCCAATCTAAGCTTTCGGCTTACATAAGCCATTATCAAAGATGACAATTACACAATATATTTATGCAATACACGAACAAGAAATTGATGATAGTCTTATTTGTTTACATGGATGATTTCCAAGCAACGATAAACACGTGCATATAAGTATGTATCAATATTGTGATTTTCTTTCATTGTTTAATGATAATGTTATTAAGATTATCAGACTATATGAAAAAACTTACATAAAATATATAGACAACACTTATCTATATTATTTAATGAAACATGTATTAATGAAAAAATGCTGCCTAAATACACACAATATATATATATATATATATGTATATACTCATGCCAAATGGATAACATCTACAACAAAACTGAACACAGCCAGGAATGAAACTACAAAAAAAATATGGTAGAACACTAAAACACAAGAACACCAAAACCACTAAAACATAACCACCAACACCTATCATTAACAATACCTCCACTATCACCAACATTACCATCGTACCCACAAACACCACCACCATTATAACAATTAACACAGACTGATAAAACCATCAGCACAGTTACCTACACTACCATCATGGCCATCACCATGACAATTAGTGCAGCCATCAGAGAGGATAAGACCATTAGCAACCCCAGAAAATTATTATTATTTTGTAACAACTACTACCACTTTCCCTATTAATTTTGTTGTTACCACTTTATGCATCTACCGGAAATAACTACTACTATCATTTTCACTATCAGTACTGCAATCACTTCCTAAACATCTCCACTACCATTAGTACTGTTTTTTAACATTGTTTTTATTATTGCTATTATTATGATTATCACCATCAATATTATTATCATCATCATCATCATCATCATGGTTACCACAACTATCATCATAATTAAGATTGTCATTACTGCACCCCCTTTTTTCTTTTTATTATACTTTCATTTCCATCATCATTAAGGCTAAATTATTAACATATTAATATTAATTAATATTACAGTTATTATCACTATCAGCATAATCACAATCATTAATAATACACAAGCAGTCAGCATTAAAAATAAAATCATCATCATCACCATGCCCACAAACAGAACCCAAATACCCAGAACAATAGGAGTGTATGTGCACATCTACATGTGTGTGAGAGGAAGTGTAAGTTTGTCTGATGACTCAGGCGATAGATCTGACAAGCGTCAAGAACACCCCTACCCACTCTTTGGTGAAATGAACATCACCACACATAAAAAGCCATGGTCCTGACACCGAAATAGAATTAAAATTGCATATATATGTATGTCTGAGCGCATGGATGTGTATCTGCCCCTGGCCCTGGATTGTTTATATGGGTGCATTTGTGTAAACTAAAATGCATACACCTGTATGTGTGTGTATCTATGTCTGTGAGAGTGTCATTCTGAACAAGCACAGAGGGAAATTCTATCTCCCACCACCAAAAATATTCAAACAAGCATAAATAGATCCAATTTTAAAAAGCAAACCAGCTTGTCTGATGATTGCAAAAGTGTGAAACCCAGGGTCACAAACTCATATCCATACACCTGAATATGTTAGCTCTATCACTGACATTGAGCTCTTTCCACTAAGTACTGCACATACAAAATAATATATATATATATATATATATATATATATATATATATATATATATATATATGCATGTACTTATATATATCATGCAAAGTTTAGCATTCATTTGGGGATGACTTTATTTTTGGTGACTGGTTCATTCCTTGATAAAAGCTCCCCCCAAAAATAAAGAAATAAATTAGACCACCATTTAAAAGAGTCTTCATCCCCAACACCACCCCACCCTACCCCACCAATAAAAGATGGTTCACCACCCCAGTACCACCAATCACAAATGAGATTCCAGAATATTTCACCCTCCCCATACCTATACCACTCATCCCAAGGCAGTGATTTTGGCTTTGCTTGGACAGTTCTCCCCCCTCCCCACTCCTACCTCAACCACAACCCATTGTATTTGGCTGCGGAATTCAAGATGTATTTCAGAGTTGGTTGTAATTTTCACTAATCCACCACCGAAATCAAGTTGGCTTGGGCACGTCCATAAGGGAAAAAAAATGTCAAATTCAAAGATTGGAAAGAAGCATGTAAAGATTCCCTTGTAGAAAGCCTTGTGCCATGATATTTGTTTGTAAATGTTTAACTTTTTGTATTGTATTTTTTGTTTTTCTTTCGTTCGTTTTGTCTCTGATTCTTTTATTTATCCTTCCTTCTCTGTCATTATTTTCTCTTCCCGATTGCTATTGAATTATTTAATTATCAAACTTTTTTTTTCAGCCTCTGCTCACAACTTGTTTAATTTAGAATATGCTTACCCACTGTTATTTATCAATGCTGAAAAATTAAGTTTTACTGTCCTGATTTTTTAGTCAATAGCAGAAATCAGTACTTATAAGTCATTATTTAATATGAATTCTTTTGCATTTTTTACAGGTTAATAGGAATAGATAGGCTCACATATCATCTGGTCCACACTCCTTCCATGTTTATTGAGCAGGAGTAGAGGTTCATCCCTTGTTCCCTGTTCAGGATATAGTTTACTAGTTCTCTTTCTTTCTTTCTCTTACCATGGCCACAACGATTTAACTGTCTTAACTTTTTCGTGATCAGACTAACCACTGGCTGTGACTTTCCATTATGAGGGTACTAGGTTGGCAGTTTGCTGGCTGCTGCTTCCGACTGGTCATTAGAAATCTGAACTCTTTGGTAGCATTTAGGGAGACTGCTTTAATCAACAGCCTCATAATATCGAGGTATCTGTAGTGCCATGTCATGCATGGGTAGGTGTCCCTGCATGTATTTCCGGTGAGCAACCGTGAGGCCACATTATGCTCTGCCTGGCTGGTTTGTGCTGGTGTTGACAACAGATAGTGAAAATTATGGTGGTCTTTTTCCTCTCTCCTCAAAACATATCTCATAGAAATCACAACAAAAGGAAATAAAACTAAACCAGCTAACAAAAACCCACCTAACCCATCTCAATCTTTCTTTCTCCAATATTTGCGTTATCCATTCCAACTACTGTAGCATAGAATCTTTCCTGGTGGAGCAGTCAACAGATATCTTTACTCTTTGTGAAACCAACTTAAATTCTTCCATTGCTACCAATGAAGTCTTGATTCCAGAGTATCTTCCTCTTTGCTGAAAAGATTCCAGCATTCACATGCATGGCCTTGGTGTTTACATCTGAGATAATCTGCCGATGACCAGAGAACTGTCTCTTGAGGCCACTGACTATTCTTTCATGTACTTCTGTCTTTAGCTACTAAATTCTGTCAGCTATATCTTTTTCCTTTATTGCTCTCCCTTTTCCCAAGACTGCAGTATATTAGACGTGATTGCTGACAGTGTAGAAAAAGCACTTTCTCTCTATCCATCTGTGAACATCTTTGTCTTCAGTGATTTTAATGACACATGGCTGAAACATTCTAAAGGTACTGATGTTGTCAGTAAACAGACATTAAATTTTTCCATTGCCCAATCCCTCACTCAAAATGTGGACTTCTCTACTCATTTCCCTAACCAAACCAAGCAACAGGCTTCTCTACTGGATCTATTTCATACCTCCTCTCCTTGCTCTTTCCAAGCTTCGCAATATTGCCCTCTTGCTAACTGGGACCACTCTGTGGTAGCTATTGACATCTCCTTCCAAGCATCCATTAAACAGGAACCACCTATCCATAAGACCCCTTTCCATTACCAGCATGCTGATTGGGACTCATTCCAAGATGTTCTTCGTGATGCCCCTTGGACTGATATCTTCAACCTCCCAATTAAAAATTGTATCACTGGGGTTTCTTCTTGGGTCAAAACTGGCATGGACGCTTTCATCTCTTTAGTCTTCCGCATTTTTCACACCAGTATACTTGACCACCATAGCACACAGGACCCACTATTCTGGCTATACCAGTGTGACAGCTCTTGCCATAACAGGAGCCTATTTGCTACGGCTCATAACAAATGTAAGTGAGTCCCCGAAGGAGCTAAATCCCTGTTTGCTGAGAGAATGAGGCACCATATAGCCTCCAAAAACTTTGGCTCTCATGATTACTGGTGTCTCTGTAATAGGGTACTAAATAAGTGCAAGGTCTCTATTCCCCCTCCTTCAATCAATTTGAAGTGTTATCCTCCTCTGTCGATAAAGCTGAATGCTTTGCTCATAAATTCTCCACTCTTGACTCATCTGGAGTGTCTCTGTCTACCTTCCCACTTAGAACTGGTTTTATGTTGAGTGATATGAATGCATATAACCCCTTCCATGGTTTCTGCTATCATCTCTAACCTGGATCCCCAAAAAGCATGTGGACCTGATGGTATCTCTGTAATAGTTAGAAGAAGTGTACTCTTGAACTAGATCCTGTTCTCTCTATGTCTCACTACTTCCAGCTTTCCTGCCTGCTGGAAGTCATCGTCTGTTGTTCCAGTTTTTAAGAACGCTGGTGAATCACCCGACTCTTCCAACTATCGGTCTATTAACCTTCTACTTCTTTTTGGAGAAAATCCTAGAAGCCCTAATCAATGTCGAATTGGTTCATCATCTCTCATTGCAGGGCCTTTTTTCAGACAAGCAATATGGCTTTCATTTTTCCAGGATAACAACTGCTGATGTACTAACGATAATTGTGGAAAGAGTCTATCATGCTCAAGATAAAAAAGGTGAAGCCCGGTCTGTAGCATTGGGCATCTCGAACGCCTTTGGGAGAGTCTGACATTCAGGTCTTCTCCACAAGCTGAAAAGTTACGGTATCTCCGCTGATCCAGTCGTTCCTATCAAATGATGAAATGAAAGTTGTCCTGAACTTGAATATGAATTAAAGAATGAAGATGTTAATGAAAGAAACTTGAGATTAAATTACTTTCTTTAAGAATCTGAATGGTACAGGCAATCCTGTAGGATAAAGAAAGATTTTGAGAATTCGGATGTGAGTTTGGATCTGCAATAAAGCAACTACTTTGATTTGAGTTTCTTTCATACATTTATTTACATGCAGAAACATGCATACTTGCAAGTGCAAACACATGCCAAATCATATAAACTACCTACATAAATACAGAGACATATAATTACATGTTTTAAACACAAACTATACACACATACACACTAAGACATATATTTACACTCTCTCCCTCTGTCTGTCTGTCTGTCTGTCTGTCTGTCTGTCTCTCTCTCTCTCATACACAGACAGGCACAGGTAAATATTAGGTGAGTGAAAAAGGTTTCCAGCAAAATTCCAGTTTCAGCAGTGTATTCAGTTTTTAGTTTTCAAAAGAGAGATCTGGATACTTTTCCACATACTTAATATGCATAAACACACACTAAGACAGAAACAAATTCGCACATACACATAGACATAATCACAAATTTAAGCATAGGCACACGCTCAGAATTTTCCATTTTCTAACACATATTTACCTATCTTTTTAAATATATATATATATATATATATAAATATATCCAGGAAAGAATGAGCAGCTCTGAAAGAGTCTGCCAAAAAAATTGCCTACTGGCATTAAAGTGCTCAATGCTATAAAAATTGACAGAGATTCAATATTAATTCAAAAACCAGGTAGGCAGTGACTGGCCACTACTATAAGTTTCATGTGGTTGCACACAATCTTTAGCCAGCCAGTGACTGTAGTAGTAAAGTGAGTAATTTATATACCACTGGGTGGATTCAATTTGACAAGCAAACCAAACCTTTTTTTTTTCTTACAGCCATTTTGGATCTTGCCTGGGTGATTTACCACCCACCTGTGTGAGTTTTGTCACTTCGCTGATTGATGTTACCTTCAGCATACTCACTCAAGAGTTTCATAGATGGGCCTGTCTTTCTATTCATAAGGGGTATCAGCAATTGATATATATATATATATATATATATATATATATATATATATATATACCCAAAAGAAAGACATCACTAAGAGATACAAAGGATAGGAAATTGTGGAGAGCCATGATCTCCCATGGCCTGAAGAAATATGGCACATAAAAGAAGTAACTGATGAACCAATATCATCAAAAAAGCAATTTTATTTCAACAAAATCAATATTAGTCAAACAAAGCATCTGAATGTTTCATTTTTAATTAACTATATTATTATAGAAATTAGATTATAACTGGTTTCAACTCTGTACTTTTTTAAGGTTTTACATATCCTACACTATTTCTTACTAAACTAGTACTGAAACAATATATGATACATAAATCTTAAAATGAATAAATATATAATAACCAGCTACTTGTTTCCAAGCACATCTGTCTGCTAGGCTGGCTGGCCAATCCATGTTGCAGATGTCTACTCAGGCACATTTGTGTTTGCTCAACACACAAATCCACCTGTGTTTTTTGCTGCAACTAGTCTGAGCAGACCGTAGTTACAGTTTCTGGGAAAGAGCACATAATCTGATGTGATTAGCAGTTTGAACAATGTTAAACTCTCAGTCACACTGACTTGTAACTTCATGCCAGCACAATCATTGATAGCTTCTGAATAGTTCCATCTTTACAGTTTCACTCACAAGACTTGGTTCAGCTTGTGGTATGGTTTTTCAGATACTTTCCAAAGGTGCCGCACACTGGGGTCACCCATCAAGCCAATAAACAAATCAGCCATAGTGAGATTCTAATCTGGGCCTCATGACCAGAAAGTGAATGTTCTAACCACTTGGCAGAAATATTCTTCTTATTATTATTACTGAGTCACTACACTACACACATCCAGTATTGTGCAAAGAGCCTTGACTGAAGTGTTATGGTTTCAATGTCATTAAGAGTGCATGAATCTTCAAGACTGAGTTAAAATAAAAGATGCTCCATAATTTGTAATTCCCGCATTGGCAGTTGAGATCATCATCAGGGGTATATCCCTATTTCTGAAGGTTGGCTCTGCAGCAACCAATAGCTGTTTGGAGGTGATTCAGGCAGCACCAGAAGTTTTTATTTTCTAATTCTTTCACATCTAGTAATCCTTTGTGTCTTAGTGGCTTTACTACCTTGCTTGGGTGGTGAAAAAATAATCAGAAATGATTACTCTTCTATTGGTCTCACTCCATAATGTTTTCTGATTTCTAATTCTTTCACATCCAGTATTCCTTTGTGTCCTAGTGGCTTTATTGCCTTACTCAGGTTGAATTTGTTTAAAAAACAAAAAAATTAAACTTCTCCAGTTGCTTGATTTTGATATTGCCAGTTTGTAGCTCACATCATGGGTTATTCCTCTTGCTGAAAACCTTACATTCTGTCTTAAAATTGATGGTTAGTCCTTTCTTCCAGCTTTCCTTTACTACCTTGTCTAGGAGTTCCTGCATTTTTTTCTGTTAGTAAAAAAATGTTAAAATAGGAGTTTTTCAAATTGTTTTATATATTTACTATGCTTTGGAATCTCATTCAACTTTATACATATGTGTATATTTGAGAATGGTTTTCTTTTTTCAGATGAGGCATTACCAAGAAGCAATGAAAGTTCTGGAAGAACTTCTTAAAATTGGTAAGCAACAAAATCTAAAATTATTTTAACCAGCATTTTAAATTTTTTCTATTGTGCTGCCATTTTGGGGAGTTTATTTGAATTTTTACTCATTATGTATTTTGATTCTAATAGTTACACAAATATAATTAAATTATTCATAAAATTCACAAAAAGCACCATATAAATATAAGAGAAGGTACTATATAAATATATGAGAACATGTAATAAATGTTATCATAATATGTAAATTGCAACTCTGAGATTTATTATATAATATAAGTTTACATAAACATGACGCACTACCAAAAATATATAATATATATATATATGTATATATATATATATATAAAGAGAGAATGAGAAAAATAGATATATGTAAAGTGCTAAGTTTAATTTATTTTTTATTTCATCTGTTTTCTGTAAGAGTGATAAATAATATATTCATGAAACACACACATGCATATATATATATATATATATATATATATATATATATATATATATGAAGAAATATAGTCTTAAAGTGTGCTATATTTATGGGATAAAGTGGTCAATATCAGAGATAGAGCATGTGTAAATATAAAAGTGGACATGGAAGTCAGCACTTAGAGGCAACAGTCTGTTTCATGCTAGTGCAATCGTCAGGCAACTCTCAATGTTGCCTGACGATTGCACTAGCATGAAACAGACTGTCGCCTCTAAGTGCTGACTTCCATGTCCACTTTTATATTTATATATATATATATATATATATATATATATATATATATATATATATATATATATATATTCAAATTACAGAATGTATATCCAAATTACTGAACTTATGAAAAACAAAATAAAATAAACAAAAACAACAACAAAAAACACACAACAATGACAAACTATATCCAAGAAAAAGAAAATAATAATAATAATAAAAATCATACAATAAATGAAACATGAGACTTACGTTTGAAAATTTTAAATTTTTTTCATATTAATGCAAATCATTGATTTGTTTACATTTATTTTTTTTTGTCTTTTCTCATATTGAAGATCCTTCAAACAAACGTGCACAGACAAATAAAGAATTCTTCAAGCAGAAAAGTGAATTGAATGTGGAACCACCATTGGAGATAAAATGGAAAGAACCAAAAGGCAAACAAGAAAAAACTTATCAAAAACTTTGCAAAAAACAAATAACTCAGGTAACTGATTCATTTAGTTCTACTTTCTATCATTTTTTGGAGTCATTATCAATCAAAGAGTTGTTTGGAATACTGAAATCATTCTTTACATTGCTTTTGATATTACCAAAACCATTCTCCAAATTTCTTCAGAATTTGTAAAGAAAGATCAGGGGCTCTTTTTCCAGAAAATAGCAACAAAAAGAAATGCAATTGTGATGAATATGCCAATTAGCTCAGCTCATGCTAATATGAATCCATCGCCAAAGATACTAGAAAAAGGGTTAGCTCTCTGTACAGTAAGTACCTGATTCCTCCTGCTATCCTCTGCCTTTATAAGAGCCAGATCAAGCTGCCCAGTTTTCACTTTACAGTTTTGAGTTCAAAAACGTCTCCATGTCCTTGTGAATGGTGAATTATTTTCCATCCTACTACACTTTTCTCACAGATAAAATGTTGCAAATCTCTCACTGCTCTCTCACTGTTTCCATGGAAAGTGTTCATTCCTTAGTTTCACCAGTTCTAACCTTCACATCTAAGACCCGTTATGCTACGCACATGGTGAACCACCCTCATTCCATTTTGACATACATAAACTTTTCTATGACTTTGTTGCAGACACAATTACAAGTGTAAAAATGTGGGTATTATAAACTTGTTGGAAAGCAATGAATGTTCTATTAATGGTTACACAACAAGAAGGAAACGAAAATCAAAATCAACATGAAATTCAAATATAGCTCTAAACAACTAGAGACATTTATTAAAATGGTACATACTGTTCATTGAAGGTTCTATGGGGGAAAAGGTGCATGCTGAAATAAAGGAAATTTTTCTTCTGTTTGTCAGAGGCCAGCTTGGCACATTTTCACCAGTTGTTCATTAGTAGTCAAAAGAGAGAGAGAGTTCTTTTAGTTGTGCACTAGGCTGGGCTGCCATTGGCTTGTCTATTGACCAATCAGAGGACTCGTTATGTGCCAGTTACAGCAATGTCATTAAAGAGACTTCTGGATTAGTCATTAGTCACTTCCTTCAAATTCTTATGAGAGGCCATTACAACTTCCTTTATTCAGAAACTAACTGTATTTTCTTTTTCAAGAAGAAATATCTATTTTACTTCACCCAAGGAAAAATAATGATTAAAACTTCATCTGAAATCACAGCTTTGTCTTCGTTTTTTTTCACATATAATTTGAATTAAATTTCAACCTTTTGTTTTCACTTGATTTTGTTGGCGGAATACAATTTATTTAGTGTCAGATCTAAATAATTGCTAACTTGGCCTGAGTTCATTGAATGTTACTGTAACTTCATCAGTTTGTTCCCAGTTCAAAACAAATTTCTTTCCATATGCTTATTAGAAATTTATGGAACAAAGTGGGTCTTATACAGGGTGTCCCCAAAAATTTGACATCATTTTGCAGGCCAATAATTTCAGCACTTCTTGTTGAAATAACCTCAAATTTTCAGAGAATGTATAGAAACAAATCAAGATTTTATATTTAATGTTTTATTTTTGTTATCGCAATGAGAATTTGCCAGAGAGATGGATCGGGTGTGGTTGAGATGAAGACAGTTTTTTGATGGAATGGTCGCTGCTGTCACCGGACATGTCCTCGTGTGATTTCTTTTTTATGGGGATATGTGAAGGGACTGGTCTATGTCCCCACCTCTTTCTGATAGCATTGATGAACTCAAGCAGAGAATTACCTCTACAATGGATAATGTTACTGGAGATATGCTACAGCATTTTTGTCAACTACTTAATGTGTGCCATGTTACAGGGGGTGCACATATTGAACACTTATGAAATCAGTTCTATAATAAACTTATGATGTTCAACATCTAAACGGTTCAATTTCATTGAACTAGAGTTAGTAGTTTTCAAGATAATTGTTTTTAAAATGATGTCAAATTTTTTGGGACACCCTGTATTTCATTCAATATGATAATAACATAATTGGGGTGGTACAAAAATAATTCCGATTTTTAACTATAAAGTTCAAAGTAAGAAATCTCAACTTGGAATCAAATTTATTGATCAAAAGAAGAAGGATTAGAATCTATCCATAAAACAATTCATTTATTCTGGTATCCTAGAATTCTGAAGTCTTGGAATTAATGCAATCTTCAAAGGTGTTTTGAATTGCCACTTGGCTGTTGAAGACCATCTATTGCAGGAAATTGTTGAGATACTTGAAAAAGTGGTAGTCAGACAGAGAAAATGTCTGGTGAGTAAACTAAGTATGGTAGAGTTTTGTAACCCAGTTTCATAAATTTTTTAGTAATTTGTGAGAAATGTAAACATTGACATACCAGGTATGGCATAAATATTTACCCATTACTTAAGCATAATTTGAAATACACCTATCTGTAAAAATAGTTTAAAATCCCATTGGAAGGTATATAACATCAGTGCTATTGTATCACCATTTTGTGAATGGCATCTTGACTGTGCAGCAGTCTCCAGTGGGGCCACACAATGTCATGATGAAGTGTACAGTTATGGCTGTGTTTCTGGACAATTTAATTAACTGTTACACATACTACTTGTGGGTGTGTCTGTTTTGCAAACCACACCTTCACCTGTTCCAAAATCTCAATATATCTAAGCATGTTCACAACAAAATCAAGCATAAGTTACAAACCCATCCCAAACAAATGTAAATCCTAGATTCAGCATATCCTACACTGATATGCGGGGCCTACGATCCAAATTTCCAGAAGTTGAAATCTATCTTCACAAGGTCAAACCTGACCGCATATTCCTGTCAGAAATTGGTGTTAACTTATCTATCCTGGTGCAGGAATTCACAATCCCAAGCTACTCAACCATAATAGTAATACAAAACTTGACATGGCTATGGACTCAGTGCCTATATTAAGGATGGGTTTCCATGTGGCAGAGAACATAAAAATGAGGATTTCCTTGATTTGTATGACCCTCACTAATTTTTACTATCATACACAGGTTGATTGAAGTGTAATGTTTAACAAAATAGCTGAGAAAATTAATGATATCCTTTCTAATCCTCCCTTGGCTGGTATTTATATTTGTGGCAATTTCAGTATTCACCACAAGGAGTGGTTAGTCCACTCAAACAAAACTGATGAAGAAGTCAGATACTGTTTTAGTGTGTTGGCTAATTCTATAATTAACGTAAGGTTTCTAAGAGAATATTTTACAATACATGAACTAATGGTGGCGAAAAGGTACATGCACAAAATAACAGAGATCAATTGATTTGCAATACAAGATAACATTTATTTAACAAAATAGCAAAAGGAAAGTTTAAGTGTTTCTTTTCCTAAGAATAAAATAGAATACACAATGAAAATTGTTAAAGAATGTATTTGAGTGTGACTTGCCTGTGTAGGTGTGTTCTCTTTTTGATTCAGTGTGAAAAGTCAATAGCACACACTTTGAAAAGAGGAAAACAAGAAGAGAGTTACTTTAAGAGTTCAGATTGTTTTTATACCCTCAGGGCTGCTGCTGATATTATGTTTATTAAGACACTACACTGTCATGATTTCTCTATTGCTTATGATCTGACCTAGATTGTTGTTAAGCCCACTTGTATTCCTGACACAACCAGCCATCATGCAATCCCCCCCAGTCATCTTTTTTACACCATACCATGAAAAATGCTCCATTGAAGTGTTACCTCCCTTGGACATTTGTGACTATTTGGTGATCAATATTGATGCTAAACTGAATATATCCCCTGATATCTCATTTCATAGGATAATCTTTCAGTATGCCAATGTTGACTGGGACAGCTTCAGATTTTACATTGCAGAAGCTCCCCTTTCTGCTTTCTTCAAAAATATAGCTTCTAGAACTGCCTCCCTCATTTCTAAGTGGATCCTCTCAGACATGGATAGTTTTATTCTGCAGATAAAATACTAACAGAAACCAAATAGACAGCCTTGGCTTGTGCCAGAATCTGCTGCTGCTATAGTCCACTGTAACCACTACTACCATCTCTATCATAGAGAACAGTGTAGTAGGACTCTTGCTGCATTCAGAACCATCTACAATCATTGCAAGAGAGTTCTAGAAAATGCAAAGAGTAACTATGCACAGTCTGTCCAAGCCTTGTTTAAAAACAAAAGAATTAGTTCCTGTAAGTTCTGGAAAAAAAGCCTTAGTGCTATCATAAATGGCCTTGAGGCTATTTCATCCTTATATGGCAAGGCAAGAACCTTTGAAATGAACTTTTCCTCCAATTCTACATTAGATGATAAGGACCACTCCTTACCTGATTTCCCTCTTTGCATGGAGCACAAACTTTGTAATATATCTATCACGGCACAGGAAGTTTTCAAACTTTTTAAAAGTCTTTAAGAAGGCTACTGGTTTGGATAAAATCATCCCAGTGGTTGTTCTGACAAACATCAGCCTTGCTATCTCCAATCATGGCAAAACTGTTTAACCACTGCCTGAAGAAGAGATGTTTCCCAAGTCAATGTGTGTACTGTTTTTAATTATTCAGGTGAGTAAAGGCAAAGTGTCAGTGTCAACTATCATAAATGTTTCCGTAGTTATTTTAAGGATCTTTGCAATGAACTCTACCTCTAATTATATGTTAGATGATTTGGACCCCCTTAACCTGACTTCCCCCTACTTATGGTGCACAAAGTTTGTAATATCTGTATCACAACACAGGAAATTTCCATCAAAAGCCTTGACTCTAAGGAAGTTATTGGTCAGTCCAGAGTTGTCTTCAAGATTGGAAAAACTGTTTAATGGCTGCCCAAAAAAGAGATGCTTCCCAATTCTATAGCAAGTATCAATTGTGTGACCTGTTTTTAAGAATGTGGATTAGCACTATTCCCCATTGCAGTATCAATCCATTAACCACCTTAGTGTCATCAGTATGCTCTTTGAGCCTATAATCAATAAGAAGGTTGTTGAAACCCTAATAGAAACAGCCTCCTGAGTGATAACCAGTATAGATTTTGCTCTGCTAGATCCACCGCTGATATCTTAGCTGTAATTACTCACAGAATTGGTGAGGTACTAGACAATAAATTCATGATGATGATGATCATGATATCTGGATAACCAGAAGCTGGCAGCTGATCTCTCTTCTGATCAAGCCCTGGTGGCTCAATGGGGGAGGACTGGCTTGTAGCATTCAATACCTCCAAAACCAAGCTACTAATGTTAAACCATCACCTAGCAGACAGTGAACATTTGCTTATCATGATGGATGGGTATTTGAATGCCTATTGGGACTCAACCTTATCTCAGACTTTGAGTAGAGGATATATACAATCTATTGTTCAAGATGCTGGAAAAATGGCTGATTCCTTGTACCACTCCTGTAAGAATCTGACACCACCTAATTTGTTCGGTGTTTCTATATTTACCAGATCACACCAAAAATGGTGTATTGCTGACATATATTCATTGCTTCTCAGTCCTCATTTGCCTGTCTTGATTTCAAAAGCATGTATGTGGCCTTGTGGGTGATGAATCATTTTCCACCAAGCAACTCCTCACACACAGCTGAAATGTCGCATATCTCTTGCTACTCTATTGCTATTTCCATGGCAAATGTTCTGACAAGCTATATTCTTTAGTTCCACCAGTCCTGATAGTTGCAGCTAGACCTACCATACCATGTACATGTGGACAAATCATCCTAATTCCTATTATATTCAATTAATAATAAGTAAGTTCCATTCAGACAGCTTCTTCCCAAGGACTGCTACTTTGTGGAACAGACTCCTGGCAGGGAGTTCTTCTTGATCATTACAATCTTAACCTCTTCAAATCTAGAGTTAACCGTTGTCTCTCTTGCACTACTTACCTCCTCTTCTTCTGCTTATACAATATCATTTAGTAATCCTCTACTTTGAGTGGTTCTTGGGCTTTGTATTTGGTGAACATAAGTAAAAATAAAAAATATCATCTCTTTATTTAAACAATTTAGGATGATAGAAAATGGTGTTAAAAATGGCAGCAATAAGATGAACCAGAAATGAATAGTGAAATATGCATTATCTCTGAATTTAAAATGATAGTAAATTGTAATAATAAAAGATAGAGAAAGGACTAGCCAAAAAGAATAGCGGAAATGCTTCATTTCTGAATTCAAATAATTTAACAATGTTTTCTCTTCTTTTTTTTATTTATTAATTTATTCATTTCATTCTTTTTCTTCAATGACAGGACCCAGAAAAGAAAGTTCGGCTTTATTGCTACTTGCATCCGACTTACAAACGGTTACTATTTGGTAAGGCTGAAATTCTCAGTATGAAGCCTCGAATTGTGCTTTTTCATGATATGGTTACTAGAAATTCTACAGATGAAATTAATAAAATAGGTTTGGATCAGGTGAGACAAAATGTTATTTTCAACATATTTTCTTTGATGTTTGCATGATAAGTGAAAGAAACTATTTGAAAATTTTTTTAGGTAATCAATGTTTGACAAACAAATAAGAAATAATGAAAATACTTCTTTTCTGAATTTAAATAATTCAAGATGATTGAAAGCAACAATGAGTTGAAGAAAAGACTAACCAAAGATACATAGTAAAACATACTTCATTTATACTATTTATTGTCTTCATTTCTGCTGTTGTTACCATAATGTTTCAGCCATTTTGCCCCCCCCCCCCCCGACTTTCTCAGGTGTATACCCATCTGGGTAATCTACAGGGAATTCTGAACTGAACCCTTTATTTAATCTATGGTGGTAGACTGTTCACATTCCACTTCCCATGTCTAGGAATATGGTCTAGGTCTTATTTTTTGTACTGCTCAATTATTGCCCACCCATTTCCACTGAGATACTGCCTGACCCTGGGATTGAATTCACAATCAAAACTTTAATCCTAATGGATTAAATGCTTGTAGTCTCATCTTTATCATTGAGATGATTGTCCAGCATTCACTGCCATATAGAAAGACTGATACTGTGTAACAGTTCTGTACTCTTCATTTTTGTTTCTAACAAGATTTTCTTGTCTCTTTATACTTTGCTTAGCTTTTGGAAGGCATCTTTGGCTATCCCAATGCACCTTCAGATTTCAGTGTCTGACTTTCTGCCCTCTGTTAAAACACTTCTCAGATATTTAAATTTTGTACTTGCTTGATTTTGGTAGCTCCAGTTTGTAATTTGCATTTTGGGCTGTTCCTTTTGCTGGCAAATATGCATTCTGTTTTCTTGAAATTGATGTTTAATCCTTTCCTCTTGCTTTACTTCTCTACATTCTGTAGTAGTTACTTGTCCAAATTTGACATATGATTTTGCAAAAGAAACTCATAATATACAACACACTTTGACTACTATCAGATACACAGTATTGGCTTTATCAGATGCAAAACATCTTTTGGTGTGGCTAACAGTGGCCCATTCCATTTTTGCAGTGATATTTTTCATCTTGCATTGTTTTGAACAATTTTGTGTTGCCTGGGATCATGCTTTCAAAAAATGGGTTGTTTTTGTTGTGTTTAAACAGAGAATCATTGATGGAAATAAGGTCCATTAAATTTTGTTCTGTTAAATCATGAGGCAACCACACATTGTAACAATTTGTGAATCCAAATGTTTTCAAATGTCTTACAACACTCATATGACATGTCTAGGGTATCTCTGTAATGTCTTGTATTCTGTGAACAGGTTTATTTTAATCAGCATTTCAATTTGGTTACTGCAGGTTACCAGAATCTTCTTCCAGATCTAAATTTCCACTTTTGAGCTTGGTGAAGCACTTACGAACTGTACTCTCAGCTATGGCACCATCTCAATAGATGGCACATATCATTTTTGCCATTTGTACAGCATTTTTTTATCTTCAGCATCAAATGATGAAAATGTCCCCAGAACTTTTATTGTTTAAAATTGGATGTGCAGATAGTATTACAGTTACTGGTACAGATAGTTTAAAGATTATCAGTACAGAAAGTGAATTCAGCATTTTGAGTTCAATTCCTGCTCAGTTCAGTTTATTTCATGTTGCTCTAATGTCATTGGAAAAGGCATGTATTCATCTTTATCTAGCTATAGCTTAAATAGCAGGCCAGACTGGGCTCTATTATCTTGATTTGGCATCCAATCTAGGAAAAGGAAAACTCTGAATTAAAAGCCAGCTTGAAGAGTGATGGGCTCCATCTGGCTATATTGTCCTAGACACACTCAGTGCTGCTATGGTTGCAGTACATATGGTGCCTTTATGACCCAAATACGATACATTTTGTTTGGTTTGTTATTTTCCTAATAATAAATGTGGCAGGAAAAATATCCTGTTATTTAATTTGGTGATAAGGATATTTTTAATCATTTTTTATAACTTTTTTCTTTACAGATGTTAACTATGGCAGACTATATGACATACAAGTATCAGATTCAAGGGTGAGTGAATAAAATTATTTTGTAAAAAGTAAAAATATACTTTCATTACTAGGTTTATTTTGACTGATGCCATTATATTGCCTTGATCTATAATTGTTTTTTTTTAATCATTTCACCCCCAAGCAAGGCAATAAAGCCATTAAGATGCAAAGGGTTACTGAGTGTTAAGAGAGTATATGAAAAAATACTATTAAGGAGAGAGAACAATAAAAGAACAAGAATCAAGAAGACAGAAGATAATGATTGACATTGCATTTAAATTTTTGAAGATCAAAGTCGACTGGGAAGCAAGAAGCTAGAAGAGAGTTCCATAAGTGAGAAGTGCGAGAGAAGAAACTATTAACATAGAACTTGCAGTTACATCTTACCATTTTGACTGTAAAATGATGAGACCTGGGGACCAATCTAGTACTACACTTAAATTCATAAAGTCTAAATACTATAGATTAAATTTCATCGGAACAATTACCATGAAATTATTTGTAGAAAAGGCACAGGGAAGCTACATTACAACAGTGGAAAAGTGACCAAAAGCGGAATGCCAGGTCAGGAACAATAGTATTGTAGATTCCTCTAAATGTATAGCAGGAGAACAAAACCAAATGTGACAATAATATTCAAAGCAAGGATGAATGGTAGACTTATAAATAAGCAAAATAGATTCAGAAGAAAACAAAATGTCCAGTATGACACAGTGAACCAACTTTCCTAGCAGCAGACCTAGCAATTGATTCAATATAATCTTTCCAATTCATGTTAGCAGAAAATGTTAGTTCAAGAAGGTGCAATTAGTCACTGAGTTGGTGGTTAGCATCAGCCATGTTGATAGAAGGCTGAAAAGGTTCTCGCAGATGATTAAAAGAGAGAGCAGTTTTATTTTGGAGTTGTTGAAATTAACAAGTCACTTCTTACCCTAGTTAACAGCAAATTGTACATCCTTTTTGAAATCAGCTGCTAATTTGACCGTATCAGACCAATCAGACATACTATTAAGATAGGTGTAAATAGTCGTATCATCGGTATAGATACCAAGTTGAAAACTAATACCAAACAGTGAATAACCTACTAATAAGTTTATGTAAATAGATGGCAGGACAGGGATGGGATGAATAGTAAGGGGACAAATATTACTAAGAGCTACAAATTATAAGAAGTTGTGAAGTGATATCACTGTGTCTGTCTTGAAGTGACACAGTGGTTAAAGGTAGAAGAACTGTTGTTGCAATGGTAATGTTTTGTAACTGTATCAGCTGGATTTGTCTTAATATTTTCTGGAAATTGTAAGCAATGTGAAACACATGCTACTACTACTAGATCTGATGCCATGAAGACGTTGAGCCCATGAGAGCCACCTTGTCCCTCCACCTCTTACAGTCTTGGCAGAGCAGTGGAACATGCTCCAGCACCGGATTAATCTGCTGGAGGTACTGGCTGATGATATCCTTCCAGCAGCTATATGGTCTGCTGTTAGTTTGTCACCAGTTTGCAGATGGTGGGTTGAACTGGTAGATAACTTTGGTAGGGCGGTCATCAGGTCATTGCAGGATGTGACCAAGCCAGCAAACATGGTGCAAAGTGATGGTGTGGAGGATTTCGGCTGACTGGTTCTCTAGTGGAGTGCCTTATTAGATACAAGACCTGACCAAGTGTGGGTGAGGGTGGAAATTCCAGACGGCTGGGAAAGCAGTGTCAACCTTCTAATCTGGAAACATGCATCTCGTGCATGATAACCATCGAGAAATAACACTCATCTTCATCCGAGCCAGACTCTTCACCTGGATTCTCCTTGACCATGTCCTCCTCACCAGACAGAACTTATTCAGCTCATTATTTTGCATCTACCAGACTGATGACTTAAATCTATGTGGCCCTTACTGTTTCAGCATTCATAGTCAAATCTATGATAATAAATGAGTAAAACTGTCTTAGTATTTTATAATGACGGCATATCTATCACAATGATTAATTTATAGGTCAATGGGTAGTTGACAAACACTGATAATACAATCTCTTGACAAACATCTATATAACAAAATAACATCATGACAAAACTTCAGAAAAAATATCAGAATTTTAAAATTGTAATTTATATTTTTCTCATGATGTGTGTTTTATTTATTGTTTCTCTAAAATGTAAAATATTGCATTAGTTAACCCTCTCAATCCAATTTTTGCACAAACAATTTCTTAATATTTTGTCAATAAGACCCTCAATAAGCACTAATGTTTAGATATAATATGTTTCTTTATTAAATTTCATGGGACCTTCTTTAGATATAATATATTTTATAGGATTTTCAATAATCACTACTTCTTACTTCATTAATAGTATATAGCAAACAACTGAAACTAATAAATGATATTATTAATGGACATTTTCTTGGGATGTATATATCTAACCATATAAGGAAAATTATAAACCTGTGCAATTTGGGTATGTTAAAATTTGTCTCAGATTTGATAAAACTGTTAATAAAATATTGAATTTGCTTTGTTTGTCGATTTGAGGAAATTGTTGATTAACACAATATTCCTGTTAATTTCCAAGACCAACTGTGCCACTAACAAGATTTGAACCTTGTCATGCCAGTTCAAATTTGGATTTGTTTGGTATAATCACATTTGTAGGCATGGTGGAGTAAAGAATAGCAGGTTGGATTGAGAAATTGAAAAACCGAGTTCGAATTCCAGTTGAGTCCATTACATTCACTTACATGCTAATACCGTTGGGAAAGGTATCCTCCACTTCTCCCACCCAGCTATGGGTAAATAGCAGGACAGATTGACTTCTATAGCCTTGGATGGCAACTGGTCTACTGCAGAAAGAAATTGCAACCTACCGTGGGAAAAAACCTGCCTCGTCAGTCATGTATCAAGCGATACATGATCACCTAAGCGTGTATCATGCATGGCACATAACTGATTGATATTCAGTGTCCGATTGCTCAAATTGCTGTCCGATTTTGAAATCATTCCACTATTTTTATAGTTACTTACAAAATTTAGCTTTGTCTTGAACATCACCATAAAAATGGTCCAAGAAATGAGCTTAATAAACCTCACCCAGTAGTAGTTTTGTAGCCTACCAAATTGTTTCATTATCATCATCATCTTGCAAATGAGAAAATTTGAAACATTATATTCTGAAAATTAGACCATTAATGTCAACCATAAAAGCTGGTATTAATTATAAAAATAAGAATTTAAAATCAATTATAAAAATAAAAATCCCATATTAATTATAAAAATAAAAATAATGTAAAAAATAATGTAAAAATAAAAATCCCATATTAATTGTAAAAATTAAACTAAAATTATCTATTAATTATAAAACTAAAATAAAAAACCAGTATTATGAAAATTAAGATAAAAATCCGTTAATAATCACAAAAAGTTAAAATAAAATCCCACTATTAATTATAGGTTAATAAAAAAATCCAGCACTAATTATAAGTGTCTATCTATAACCTATCAATATCACTCTGTCTCCAAAATGAGACAGTGGATATTAATAGATTAAAATTAATATTTTTTCTGCCAGAGTTTGATTTGTATATTCTGTATCTAATTAACAAGATATAACCTATTTCATCAATCGGATACAATATTTAAGAGGTGTTATCCCAAAATGATCAGTTAATTCTTTAAAAATTGGAAATCTGCGAATACAAGCTTCGAGAGTCACTCAATATAGAATGTTATTGTTAAAAGGGTCTTACAAATGGTGTGTGATATTAATGAAAGATGAGGTGATTGGAAGTGAAAACTATGAGGGCAATGATGATTGACTCTTGAAGAGGTTAAGATTGTAGCATTGAAGGAAGCATCCACGTGGGAGTCTGTTCCTTAAAGTGGTAGTTCTTGGGAAAAAGCTGTCTGAGTTGAACTTAGATTTGAAATGCAGAGGAAATGAGAGTGATTCGACTCTGTGGAAGTAGCATGATGTGTTCTAGCAGTAAAAGCATGAACTGGTCGAATTAAAGAATAGAGCTCATCTGAACATTTGCCATGGAAACACCGATAAAGTTGCAATGGGCTTTACCAGGAAATAAAGAACCCGGTTTTTAAAATCAATTTTTTCCTTCTCCGAGAAAGTCATTTCGCATAGTAATTTCCTTAAGCTTTTAGGTCAGGTCCTTGTATAGAATCAGCAATATGAGAGAAGAGAGAATTGGGGGCGGGGTGGATGAAAGGCACATACCGCCTACTGTGTGAATTAATAATGAATTTAGAGATCCTGTGCGGAATTTACTGAACTTTCAAAGAAAGTAAAACGTGGATTGAGAGAAAAATACAGAAAGTTGGGTGAGTAGAGGTAGAAGAAATATTATCTAACTGTATCAGAAATTGATATTGTCTCTTAATAATTTCTGGTAGGATAAAGTTTCAGGAATAAAACCTGAAACGAGGTCAGGTGAAAAAAAGGAAACAAGAAAGAAAGAAAGAAAGAAAAATACGAAAAACATTTATTTTATATTTTAGACTTCTAATCAATTCTAAAATAAAACCTGAAGTGAGGTCAGGTAAAAAAGATAGAAACAGAAAAGAAAGAAAAAAGAAAGAAAATTTATTTTACATTTTTTAAATCCATTCTAGAGTAAAACCTGAAATGAGGTTAGGTAAAAAAAAGTAGGGAGAGAGAGAGAGAGAGAGAGAGAGAGAGAGAGAGAGAGAGAGAGAGAGAGAGAGAGAGAGAGAGAGAGAGAGAGAGAGGAACAACATTTTTATTTTAAACTTTTTTAATCCATTTTAGAGCAAAATCTGAAATGAGTTCAGGTAAAAAAAAAGAACGAGAGAGAGAGAGAGAGAGAGAGAGAGAGAGAGAGAGAGAGGGGGAGAATTTTTTTTTATTTGAGATGTTTAATCCATAAACATCAAAGAATGTGCAAAAATCTGTGGGTGTATATTTGTGTATATATGATTGTATTGTCTTCCTGCATGAGCATGAGTGTATCTATGGGTTGATATACTGGTACGTGTGTGTAACTGTTGGTATGTGTATGTGCTTGTATTTGATTGTTTATATACGTCTATCTGTGTCCGTGTAGGGTACCTCGTGTCGGTATAATGGTTAGCAAGCTTGTCTAGCTGGAACAATTATCACTGAGTAGTGAGTTCGATCCTCACTGGGTGCCCCATATTTTCGGCCTTATGCCACATCTAAGCTACGCTTGGTAAATCGCTATCTGTGTCCGTATATTCACGTGTGTGGTTAGTATGTTAGCGTGGTGTTTGCATCTATATGAAACTATGTGTGTTTTTCATGTATTTGTATATGTGTATTTATTATTTACACAAGTGTTTTTATGTGTTGCAACGTGTCCATGTGTGTGTTCGAGTCTCAGGAAGAGACTACTTTTATTCATTCTTTAACAAAGGTAATATTTTTTAAATTTAAAGAAAGGTTATCTATCTATCTATCTATCTATATGTGTGTGTGTGTGTGTGTGTGTGTGTGTGTGTGTGTGTGTGTGGACATTAAAGTCAACATCCAGCAATGACAGTCTGTTTCATTCTTAACCACAATCATTATACCATTTGGGACTTTATCACGGGAAATGCAAACTTTTGGGCTCATTTGAAGTGGGATAAAAAGAACGTATGTATATTTCATTTAATCCCCACCGATACATTTCCAATACACTTGATTTTCCCCTCTACCTCCTCAGCTTCTACCATGTCGTACGCTTATTCACTTTTTTTTTTTAATATAGCGTTCATAATTAAAAAATAAAGTGTTAGGAAATCAATTGACCGAAATCGCCTGAAGATACCGAAAGGCTGAAACCAAGATAGCTGAATCGGCTGATTTTCTAATATATATATATATATATATATATATATATATATATATATATATATATATATATATATATATATATATATATATATTTTATAAACGTTATATTTAGTGGGTATGTGTATTTGAGTTGACACCCTTGCTTTTTTAACAGTTTTTTTAACAATTAATATCTACTAGCTTAGACAGCGTAAGTCTTATTAAAAGCTATGCCTCCCAACAGGAATCGAATCTGTTTTCTCATGTTAATCTGAGAATCAGTCTTCAGGTCGGCTGTGCTTTTACCATTAAGCTTCGTGGATATATTATAGTAAAACAATAGTATAGTAATATGAAATGATGTCAGGTTTAAAACATCCATAAGTTGCTTTAATAGATTACTATGTTTGTATTTTCAGTACAAAAATAAAGTGAGCAGATGTAGACATCAAAAGATTCCAGGGAGAGCTGTGGATTTCTTAACTAAAATAATTGAGCATTACTTTGCTGTTATGGCTTTCTGTAGCTTAGTGGTAAAAGCACGCTTGAAGTGAAAGTGGTTTTTCAGGTTAAAAGGAGAATACAGGTTCGATTCCTCTTGAGAGAAAGACTTTTCTTTAATAAAACTTCCGACCTCTAGGGCAGTAGACATTAATTTCACTGCTTAAAAATGTCAAAACACGTTTGTCTACTAAATATAGCGTTCATGGTATCAAGAAATAATATAAGATTTAAAAATCTATCAATTGATTAAACAAGAAAAGAGAGTTAAAACATTTACGAATTTGAATCTGCATAACAAAGTGAAAATTAACATTAATTTTGTAAACAAGATTTACCCGTAATGTATCCAACCACTTAATATTAATGAAAAAAAATCCCTACCTAGGGCAATGGAGCCTTCGTTGACTTTAAAGTACACGCTTTGGGATCTCACAAATGTGTCCAAGTGTCCTTTTCCCCCTTTAAAAAACATTCTGCAATGTCCTCTTTTTTGGATCACCCTCAGCCGCATATTCACCTTAATCTCCCCTACAGTATTTCAATTTTGATTTTAGCTTTCTAGTTTTGGAAAAAATCCAAATGTCCCAAGGCATCAAATCTGGATTGTACGGGGTGGGTTGTGAATCTAACAGACCTGGGTGATTCGATGTTTTTTGCTAAAACAGCAAAAACTTTACGTTACGTGGATAATTTATTCATTCGATTACTTTGAATATGACGGACGCACATTACACATGCTCACATAGTGGTGTCTCACAATTGACTGAGTAACTCCACTAGAGAGTACTCACGCGTTGTATTGTGACACCCAACTCCTCCTCTGTCCTGGTCAGGGCACCGTTTGTGACACTCGACTTCTTTTTCAGTCACGACGCCAAAATGTGACGTCGGTCCTTTGTGACGGGCTAACCCTGGGACATCGGTTGAAGTCTTGCTGGGTTCTAGCACCAACTTGTCGTACTCGGCTCGCTTCCAACGCCTGGTCACCGAAGCAACTGCTTTGATCTCGATTCAACCTACCCACGTTGTGATTTGATCTTAGGTTGACGAGATCAATCAAAAGTCGGGCCGTAGTGCCAACCGAATCCGGGTCAAGGTGATACTGCACAATAAATGTAGACAAAAAAACAAAAGCACAAACAACAACTTCAAGGCGAGCGACTGGTTAGGAATAGTGATTAATTTTATGTCGGTTTGTTGAGTTACAGGAGTGCGTCTCTCTCTTTCTCTCCCAGCCCGAAGAAAAAAAAATGTGGATTGTAACACTTTTGCGTTCCTTAACTAGTTCTGGATATCTGGATGGCGAATATAAGTCAGACTTCTATAATGTGTTCTTGGTTAGAAGTCTAAGTCGGAAGGCATGGAATCGTGCGGTCACCTGTGCGAGGCGCGTCTCTCTCTTACTGTACTGGCTGTACTCTTCACTCACTGACTGGACTCTCTCTGTCTCGACTTCTGACTCACTGTCTGGACTCGACCCGACTCGACTCTACTCGACTCTGCTCGACTCTACTCTCCGAACTCTCTGAAACACCCGTAGATGTTTGCTTATATGGACGCCGATCAAAACCTGGCGTGGGGTCGGACGTGGTGTGGCCACCACGTTGATTTCAAATCCCCAATAAGGATTTTCTTTGTTTTCGGCCAAAAATAATTATCATTTTCCGTATTTGGAAATCTTATTCCACTCCCACCCTCTTCTGCTCTCATATGGGTATCTCACCATACTTTAGAGGGCGTCAACGGTTTTCCCACTTCCTCGCAGTAACATCTCATACCTATCCTCTCAATGGGCGGTGGCAGGCCTCCTCTCTGCGTCACATGATCATCTCCGCCTGGCTATTCGGCCAATAGGCGTCAACTGATAATCTCAATTTTTATCCAACTTCACGGGATATGTTTTTTCTCAACCCAGTTTCTCCATCAACATTAAGTGGACAATTCTTTTTTGGCGAAATTGGGTTAATTAAAATACCCTAACATAGCCTTCGTTATCACAAACGAACTTAAACAAAATGCAGATGTCCTGTCCAGGCGACATCTCAATCCAGGGCTCTCTGTGCGGTCGGCAGACGACCCATCAACTACTGATAACACAAGTTCGTCATCCTGACACAGCCAATGTTTTATCTGCCCAGAAGCTCTGGTATCCCTCAAAAAATGACCATCAAAATTTTCGCCATTCCACCACCCAAAACAACATCGCTTTTGTGGGTGGCATTCTTTCCTTCTCTTATCATCTAAGTTGTTAAGTCTTGTCCCTCTGTTTCTTTCTCTTCCTTCTCTTATTCCTTCTTTTGTCCTCGCAGATAATTTGGCATATCTCAGCATCACACTTCCGCGAGAAAGTAAAGTGGTTATCTTGAATCGCACTTGAAAATAATAAAACAAAAAATCTTTTCTTTTTTTTTTTTTCACCGATACTCTGTTTGGAAAAATAACAAAACAAAAAGAATATCGCTCAGTATGTCTTTCGTTATATCTATCGGTGTAAGTAATCGCTCAGTATGTCTTTCGTTATATCTATCGGTTTAAGTATCCCCGTAATTAACTTCTGTGGTTAATCAATTCATTAATTAACCTGCCGTTCCTAAATAGTGTTACAGTATGAATGGTTGCCAAGTTATATCAAGGCTGCCCCACCGATTCACAAGATATTCAAATTGGCGGGATAATGGCTGGACGGCTAGGTTCTTAGAAGAGAATTTACATTCAACCCATACAGATGATTTGATTATAGTAGTGATGGCTTTTCGGAAGAACTGATAACAGAGAAATGGTTCACAGTGTGGCACAAAGTCTCCAAACAGGCCTCCTTGGGTTTTAATTCAGACTTGTTTTCACTTTCTCATAGACTAGTTGGCAAACAAGGTAAGAGGTCCAATCTGCTCTATTTAACCAACAATTGGAATAAGATGGATTTTCCAAGAGCATTCGCGCACAGTGAACCAGAAAGAATTAGGTCGGAATTTGAACTCAGTCCAAAATTTTCACTTTTCAATTAGTACTACACTATACTACACAGCTCTCTCTCTATATATTTCTCTCTCTATCTCAATCTGTTCATATATATCTATCTATCTATATATCTATCTGTCTATCTATCACAGTCTGTTCATATCTATCTATCTATAAAGAATTAAGTAACATTAAACAAACACTCATCAACGTCATTCAAAAACAGCCATGAGATGGATACCATTTGAAGGAAAAAGAAAAGGAGGAAGGCCAAGGAACACCTAGTGAAGAACCTTCCAAGATTATTTAAAAGCAATGAATCTCGAATGCCATAACGTTGAAAGAATATCAGCAGATCGAAGACACTGAAGAGAACTTGCCGCCCAATGTGCTCAGCAGCACAGGAAAACCTAAAATTAAATCTAAAACATCAATAATGGTTTCTGAAATTGTATCGTCAATGAACGAATAATTTTTATTTTATTAGAAAAGATTAGACACACTTGGAAAAATGCCATTTTAACATTGTAAGTAGAATAGAACCATTAATCACTGAAACTACACAAAACGAAACAGTTATAAAACGTAATCTATACATACCTAAAACCCACATATATTAATAAACGTCCACGATTCTTTATTTATTATTAAAATTTTAAAATTCTTAACTTAGTTGTTACTAATAAAATTTAATTAAAGAAGCACCTTGTACATAGACGAATGTCATTTACAAATTCACTAACGGAGATTGTATCCTTGAAAAAAAATTATTCGATAGACAACCACAACTCTTTCTCGTCAACTCTCTTGTTATAACTCTAACTAAAGTGCTAGATGGCAACACGAAAATAATAATAAGACAGCTCATTGTGACTAAACATAATATTTAACAGAACAAATTGCTAACAACGATTACAAATTTTAGAAGCTATCCATATTAATTCAAAACAAGAAACAACAAAAAGGCATTTAAATTCCCAGAATGCACACTACGTCACATTCACACGACAACTCAAAATTTTAAAACGCAAAAATAATAGTGTAACCCGGATATAAGAGACCCTGATATAAGAGAAACCCGGATATAAGAGAGTTTTTATCTGGTCCCAAAAGAGAGCCTGTGTTAATGTATATATATTAGACCAAACCCGGATATAAAAGAAACCCGGATATAAGAGACTTCTTCTCCGGTCCCCGACAACTCTCTTATATCCGGGTTACACTGTATTAGGTTCACGTGACATCACGAGCATTGAAAACCTGATATTCTAAACCTTACCAAAATAAAAACGAAACGAATTTTGAATTACATTTTTTTCATCCATGTTTGTTCTATTAGGCTGAGGGTGAAAAGATAGATTATATGAGGCGACTGCTGAAAAGTTGAAGCGACAAAAAGTCTGTGAAAAAAGGGTATAATACCATCTTCCCTGCAGTTCAAAAGTAGACTACAACTATCTGGATTCTCCCGGTAACTGAACTCTAAAGATAAAATTTTGCCCTTTCATGAATTATTTCTTTTAGGCATGAAGTAGGCATTGGATTTTTCCACAACTGAGTCGTACACATTTACATCTTATAATATCTGGAATATATTTTCGGCTTCGCCTTCCATGCAATATATTAATTTACTGATTTGAGTTTTGTTATCTCCTTCCCAGATGATGTTTCTCGAAACCGTTGAAATCTTTCACCATTTCTGACAATTTTTGATTTGTAAAGTCAAACGGCTCTGGTGTAGTTAATTTCTAATATTTTTCCCAATATGTTTTTTTTTTTTTTTAATTGGGTCCTGTTCTAGAAAATATTTTTTTTTAGAAAAAATCCCTCTCTGACACCATGTTCCACTGGGCTTAATGTGGAAAGATAAATTATATTAGACTGGCTGCTGAAAAGTTGAAGCAACACTAAGACTGCGAAAAAGGTCGTTATACCAGTGTTAATGACCGAAGTAAGTATTAATGACTGAAATTAATGACTAAAGTTCGGTAGCTTAACAAGAGCTAACATGAACAGTGGGCAGTTCCTGTATACTTCTCTCGCACAAAACAAAAAAAACAAAAACGGAAATTAATCCGATAAGAAAAGATTTCCCAAAAAGATGTATAGATAATGTAAGAGTCAGTTATCTTCAACAAAACTTTAAAAAAAACAAGACGTTTAAGTGAACGGTTACTGCCTGGTACATCCAGTAGATATATAAAAATATTTACAAAGAAGAATCTGCAATGTTATTGATCCTTACCTAGCATCTCGTCTTCAGTCACTTTTCCATGGCCGTAATGTAGCTTCCCTGAACCTTTTCTATAAATATTTAATGGTAATTGTTCTGATGAGATTTCCTTTTTAGTACCTAAAATTTACGAATTTAAATGCATTACTAGATTGGTGATTAGGTCTCATCATTTTACAGCTGAAAAAGTTAAAAGTATTAACTATGTTAACAATTTCTTCTCTCGTTTTGTGGAAATCTCTTTCAAGTCAACTTTGATGTTCAAAAATTTAAATGTAATGTCAATCGTTATTTTCTGTCTTCTTAATTCCTGTCTTTTTATTGTTCTGTCTTAATAATGATTTCTTTTTTCTCATATCCTTTCACACTCAATAACCACTCGCATCTTAGTAACTTTATTGCCTTACTTTTTATGAAATAAATGAATGATATATATATATATATATATATATATATATATATATATATATATATATATATATATATATATATATATATATATATATATATAATTGAGTATTTGGGATAGCATTTTTTATTTTTTTATACAAATTTAGTTAAAGATGAGCAAAATTTCTTTAAGGATCTTTTGTTTAATTTTCGTCACGTGTCAGTTTATGTGGCGATTTTTTAATGACATATTTATTTAGTATGTTTGTCCCTAAATTTGATATTGCTTTCTTGCTGTTGGGTCGTTTTTTTACGCTTAATGCTTCTGATATTTTAGTCGTGAAGACGAGATACTTCTGACACGACAATACGTGAAGACGCGATATTTGAGAAAAGATGAAACCAGCATAACTAAAAAAAAAAAAACTCTTCAGTAATGGTGGTCTTCTAAGCCTAACTTAGATGTGGCACAAGGCCGAAAGTATGGGGCACCTAGTGAGGACCGAACTCACTACTTAGTCGTAATTGTTGCAGCGAGACAAGCTCGCTAACCATTACACCACGTCAAGGTGCCCTGATAATGGCTTATGAAAGCCAAACGTAATCAGATATTGAACAATTATTGAACTTTCACCGGAAATCGGGAAAATGGTCCAAAATATATATATATATATATAAAAAAAAGAATGAAAATCTTTAACGAAGAACGTTCGTTGGTATTTAACCAAATTTGAGTGCGTGTGTACGCGTGCGCGTACACAGAGAGAGAGAGAGAGAGAGAGAGAGAGAGAGAGAGAGAGAGAGAGAGAGAGAGAGAGAGAGAGAGAGAGAGATGTTTATTTCAATTTTTATGTGTGCACGCTATGGCTCACCAGTGTTGGAATTATGTTCTTAGCCTGAATTAATGTCTGTTGCCTGATACAGTTATTAACGAACTTTTGATCTAAAATTTTCGAATTTTTGATCTAAAATTTTCACTGTATAATGTTTGATCTGTGAGAAGTGTTAGGTTAAGTGCATTGACAAGGAAGGAAATTATGTTGAAAAATGAATATTTGCTGTGCAAAATGTTTTTTTTATTTTCGTCATTATATTTAATTTATTTATTTAATTACTTATTACAATATTTAATACTTATTTATACTTAATTATATTTATATATACAGGGGATGCTGAAGAGTACTTGGTTTGATTTACTACCCAAAACCTAACCAGATGACCAAACAAAATAATTTTTGCTTTTTGTTTTTTGAGGAACTTCGATGTTAGGATGAGAACTTTTCAGCACTCATTACTATTCTTTTATTTATTTATTGATTTTTGATTGCAAATATTTTAAAGTTGTTTGTTTTCTTTTCCCAAATCCCAAATGCAGGAAGGTTACTGGAAATCTGACAAGTCCAATGGTGGGGGAAATAAGGCTAGGAAGACTGTGTTGTTCAAATCTTCCAACTAGGAAGTAGAGCCTAATAGCTTTGAAAATCAGCATTCGAAATTCTGACTGTTGCCTGGGTTCGAACACACACCGGTTGGAAATACAACTATCTCAGCAATTTTATTTTATTCTATTTTTCTGATATTTTCAACTAATTTGGTTTCAGATGAGGTCTAAAAATTAAAAAAAAAAAAAAATTTTCCCGGCTTTCATGCTGTGGATTTTCTTTCTCTCTGACGTGGATCATCCGTTTCCAAAAGCTGACAGTGGCGGCTGTGGCCTCTGACGTTCAATAATAACAACATTGACTTCTGTTCATTCAACATTGGCCCTGGGCACGGAAACAACTGTGTGTCAGATGATAGATACAAAAATCTGTGACAGTACACGTCATTGCGACATAATTAATTCGTTGTAGAGATTCAGTGGATAGTGACACATGTTGTTGTTGTTCTTTCTTTCTTTCTTTCTTTATTTCTTTCTCCACAAATAATTGTATTTCTTTCTTTCTTTTTTCACAAATAATTATATTTCTTTCTCTCTCTCTCTCTCTCTCTTTCTTTCTTTCTTTTCAAATAATTACATTTCTGCCTTTCTTTCTCTCTTTCTTTCTTTATAAATAATTATATTTCTTTCTTTCTTTCTTTCTTTCTTTCTTTCTCCACAAATGACTGTATTTCTTTCTTTCTTTCTTTTTTCACAAATAATTATATTTCTTTCTCTCTCTCTCTCTTTCTTTCTTTCTTTTCAAATAATTACATTTCTGCCTTTCTTTCTCTCTTCCTTTCTTTATAAATAATTATCTTTCTTTCTTTCTTTCTTTCTTTCTTTCTTTCTTTCTTTCTTTACAAATAATTTTCATTCATTCATTTATTCATTCATTCATTCATTCATTCATTCTTTCTTTCTTTCTTTTCGAGAGTGGGGGCTGAAGATCACTTATCAACTTCCCATAAAAACACAGCTGTGAGAGTAAAGAATCACAGATGAGACGTCAGTTGTGAGAAGTGATTGGAAAATCGGATCGATTGTGAATGAAAGAAAAAGGAATTCCCCTTTGTGTCGTGGTAATGCGAGTGGGCATTCAGTTAGTTATAAGAAGTGGGCTTGTCTTCATACGAAATGCACACGTGTAATCATTGTCGCCCAACCATATCGAATAGTCAGGGACACATAATAAATAAATAAATAAGAAATAAGAAAACATAAAATAAAAGCGTTAATCAAACAAATTCATCGCAAAAAAGAGCCTTTTTTACTGCGTGCAAATATTGATCTTTAAGTAAGAAGAGTGAAAATAATCTTGGGATGTATGTATGTGTGCATATGTATGTGAGGATAGAAAGAGAAGACAGAGATCAAGCTTTTGTTTCCCTAACTCATTGCACAGATGGGGAGGATTTAACTCATTAACAATAGTTTCCGCATATATGAGAAAATCGGCAGACAATTTCTGATACCTCCTGACGAGTGGGCCGACCAATTACAAAAAGGTTTGTCTATAAAACTCGGGAGTCAGGGTTCTGAATATAGCATCAGTCAGCTAAGTGACAAATTTTATATTTGTATTAATTATATATATATATATATATATATATATATATATATATATATATATATATATATATATATATATATATACATACATATATATATTATAAATTTACTAATTGAAAAATATTGTTCATCGCTACACAGGAATTACCATGTTTCAAAAACAGAAACTAAAACCTTCAAATTCAATTATAGAATTAAATTAAAGTCCATAGTCCTGTTTCATTTTCAAGCGAATTTTGGAATTACTTATTTTGAAATTTACTGAGCTTTATAAGCACATACATTCATAATATTAGTTTCTAAGGATACGGGAAAATTCAATGATTTTGACAAGGGGTGGTAGGGTATCCATCTTCACTGACAACTATTGTATCAAAATATGAGTTACTTTTGAAAAGAGATTAAGTTAAGGTAGGGTAGGGGTGCCTTTTTCAATGAATGATGACACCCATTCAACACATGTCATCTGATCTTTATCAACGACAAAAAGTTTTTCGGAACTTTTGTTTCGCCGTTAAATTTGTAATTGTATACATAAATTTTTTTTCCAAAGGGGTTGTTTGTGTATGAGTACGTCATATTGAACTACAATTTAAAAATATTATTCCTAATTCTAATTACTAATAGACTATACTTCTTTTAAAACAAATAAATGTAATAGAATTACTTGAATTATTTAAAAATTATTATTAAATATCAAATATAAATATGTATATTTCATTTATCAGTTTTTTTAAAACATTATTTAAGGAAAATCTTTGACAATGTTGGCAAAGAATAACTATTTCATTTCTTTAAGTAAATTTTTATTTTTTACAAACCTAATAATGTAGAGTTTCTCGTGTATGCACAAACGACATGGGTCATTTAATGACCTAAATATTCTAGTTTTTCTTATTAATTTCCATTTCACAGTAGGTGTTTTATTGTTTTTTTTTAAGTGCCAGAAATATTTTGATAGGGACGTCTGATTTCGGTATTTATTTATCCTAAAAGAACTTTGATGTTGGTTGAATCGTTTCTTGAATTCATGTCTTGTGCATCCAATGTAGACTTTTACGTTGTCTGGATCCTCAATAGATGAGATATTTCATTGGTACACTAATGATTCAATGTGACATTTATTATTAAGAGGACAGTTATGATCATTTCTGCAGTTACATATTTTTTGTTTATCTTCATCTCTTTTTATTATTATACTGTCTGAATTTCTTTGGTTTTGGTTTAAGTGTTTATTCAAGATAATAAGCATTATATTTCTTAATAATTATTTCTAAGTTTTCATTACAATTGTAACTTAACTTTAGAGTATTTTTTATTGAAAATGAGTTTACTATCTTTAGGAAAATGTTTAATAATTAATGCAAGGAAGTTTTGTTCTAATTTGTTCTTTACCATTTGGTTGTATGGAGGTGCATGCCAAATTATTTTTCTACTTTTGTTTTTTCTATGCTTTCCATTTTCATTTTTTATGTAAGTTAGTTTTGGGCTTTTGTAGTCACTATCTTTTAGAGCTTTATTATAGGAATTAATATGTTCATAGAAAATCTTTTCATTTGCTGAATTTGTACTTATTCTCTTTTTGATAGATAAACGTATATGCTTAATTATAGATGGAGGATGATTAGATTTAGGGTGTATATACAATGTGTTAGTATTGGGTTTTTATAAGGTATGTATACATTTTTCATTAAATCTAATGTTATATCAAGGAAGTTCACCTTTTTCAATTTAGTGCTTACAGTAATTTTTAAGTTCAGTCATTTAAATTTTCTATATAATATCTTTCTAATTTTATCGATTTTAAAGTTTATAGAGTTCTTTATAACCATAAGTCCATCGTCTCTGTACAATCCAGTGACAGTTATATTAAATTCATGATATGCTGTGAGATTGTATTTGCATATGAACACTTACACTGATATTATATATATATATATATATATATATATATATATAATCAAATGAATAAATATAAATAAATGTACGTGTAAGTGTTCATATACAAATACATACATATATCCTTTGGTGTAAGAAAAACAGTGTTCAGTGCTAAGTAACAGAGCTATCAACCCACAATACCAGCTAATCAATCCATCCACAAATAATATCGGTAAAATAAGCAAGGCAATCCTCAAAAAAGCCTGAAGATACACAAGAAATGCTCCAGGAATCAATCAGTGGCATTTATTTATTTTTTCTTATTTATTTATTTAATGTCCCTATTCATTTTAGACTGTCTACCAACATTAGTAATAAGGATATTTTTGAGAAGCATAAAAGCAAATATGTAGAAGGCCTAGAAAAAAGTAGCCAAAAAATTAACCTTGAGTTCTTGGACATGAACAATAATGATGTCAACAAGCCTAAAAACCACAAACACAATATCATATGGTTTAACCTACCCTTTAGCAGCAATGTCAAAACTAATATCAGAAGAATTTTTCTGTATCTAATCCATATGCATTTCAATCATTCCTTCAATCCCCAAAAAGATTTTTAATAAAAACAAAGTTAGCTACAATTGTGCCAAAAACATCAACCAACAAATATCACAGCACAACAATGTTATACTAAACAAAGACTTAACCAACCCACAAAACAAACACAAGCCACCACCACCACCACCACCACCACCACCACCACAATTAAAGAATGCAGCTGCTGAAAAACTAAATCTGCCCATTAAATGGCAAATGCATGGACAGAGGTTAGTTTATAAAGTTAACATCAAATATATCTGTATGGTCAAGTTCTATTTGGGTTTTACTGAAAAACATTGGAAATCATGCTTCTACCACCACCAAATAACATTAGGTATCTAAATTTTTTCTGGAAAATAAAAAGCAAGAACCCAACTATTACCTGGAATTACATAAACTCTTCAGTGGTAAAGGCGATAAATGTAGCTTATATCTTTCTGAGGAGTTAATGATCCTACATATATGGGCAATCCTAATTTGTTATTTGTTAATTAATGAGCACTTGAATACACAGAAATAAATTCTTTCAGAAATAGCCTGAGTGTTTTTTTATGAAACATAATGTTTGTAACACATACACACACACACACACACAAAACATATCTATCTATCTATCTATATAATATATATATATATATATATATATATATATATATATATATATATATATATATATATAGTTACCCATTAACACCCTGTTTCTTGTTTAGTAATTTTTCAAAATAGCCATGTGTTTTATTTAGAACACAGCCAAGATCTATTGTTCTTTTTCTTGAAAAAAGAAACTAAAAGAAATTGTCTAGTCTATATACTGAAATTCATATTAAAAAAAATTTAATTTAAATTTAAAAGTTTACAATTTCAGCATACCCACTCATAAACATCAGTCTGATGAATTCCTATAGGACAAAAAATGTATCATAAAAAATTTCCACTTTGTCATTAATTTTCCTAACATAGCTTGTGATATATAAAAATTTACATTTCATTTTCTCCTATAATTACATATTAAAATCATATGCAATGCTTTTCTTTATCAAATTCATTATCAATGTATTTTCATAGTAAATTCATTTACCATATATTTGTAAAGAAAATTAATTTGTAATGTTTTTTATAGTAAATCATATGCAATGTTTTCCTGTTGTAAAATCATTTCCAGTGCAATTCTATATTGAAACAATTTGCCATTCATTCCCATAGTAAATTCAACACTAATGCATTTTCTCGTAAAATGATTTTTATCACATATAATTTTATAGTTAATAAAGTGTATGAAATGATTTCTTGTTGTGAAATAATTTCCAGTGCAGTTCTGTGATGAAATCATTTGTAATGTTTGAATACATCCAAGAGATCACTGAAAAGTTATCAGCTTGATATAATTCTAATGTATGACCATTAGGTCTGATTTTGGAAAACTGCTCAGGTTGGAAAATTTCCTTACCAAGTCTCTCTCTCTCTCTCTCTCTCTCTCTCTCTCTCTCTCTCACACACACACACACACACACACACACACACACACACACACACACACACACACACACACACACATGTGAGTGTGGTGTGTGTGTGTTAAAATTATGATAAAAATAAAAATAAGGAAATTGATCGATATTTCAATATTTACAGAGTGTCCATCAGTTATAATTATAAAGAAAAGGAACAGAGAAAAATGAGGAAACATTTGGAAAATATGAAGAATTTAATTTTACCTCCTGCTATATATACAAACTTTGAGGTATGTATTTCTTTTTCTAAGTTAAACAAAAGAGTTGTTGTAAAACTATCGTTACTATAATTATTATTATTAGAGGAATGTATGTTATAACTCTAGTTATTTGCTGAGTCTATCTATATATATGTGTGTGTGTGTGTGTGTGTGTGTGTGTATAAGTTCTGTTTTAATATTTCTTGTATTTTTCCACCATTTTTGAATGAGATGTTACACATTTGCATTAAAAATACAGATAAACTGTCCAAAATTCTTGCTTTTTTTTCTGTTTTTGTTTGTGTTCTTCCAACTACCTATATAGTTAATTACAAGGAACTATTGTTACTATTGTAGACAAGAAGTTGTTACTTAGATATTAGGGTGTTTGAAATACTGCATTTCAGATTTAAAAATAAGTGTCTAGTGTATTGTATAAATGATCTGTCCAAAATGGTTTCACAACGGTAGAATTTAATAAAACTTGTCATATATATATATAAGGGCAGTTGTCTGTATGTGAGTGCGTGTGTCTAGCTAAACCTAAAAAACTACAATAATTATGACAAAGTAAATATGTATACAGACTCATTATCATCCAAGCCAGCTTTTTGTAAAAATTCTCATCGTATGATTTGTATTTACAAAGATATTTTAAAATTAAAATGCAAATATATAAATATGAACAGTAATAATTCTTATTCAAGATTAAGATTTCTGTTCGTTTTTACTTTTTTCTTCTGCTAAATGCTATACATGTGTGTTTTTCTTAAATTTCTATTCTCTTCAATTTATTTTCACATCCATAATAAATAAAAGTGTCATTTTAAAAATAATGAATATTAAAACAACAAAGTAAATTTAAAAGAAGAAGAATATTAAATACAATTATTTGACAAATTTTTAATATTTTTTTATTCAAATATTTGTGTGTATATGTGTGTGTGTGTGTGTGTGTGTGTGTATTACTGACTTATTAATATTTTTTGGCCATCTTATGGAAAATAGTTTTTTTATTCAATCTTTAAAAATTTTTAAATCTTTAAAAAATAAACTCCATTGTTTTTTTGGTTTGTAACTAACATAAAAATGTAAATAATTTTCAATTAAGTTTTATTTAAGCAAAAAACTGTAGCGAGCCTTATTTTTTAAAAATTAATTTAAATAGAATACAGTTAAATTCATAAAACAAATATTCCACATGACTAATGCTGACCATAAGTAATGTCTGTCTCTGCTAATTTTTATTCAACTAGTTTTTTTCTTTTCAAATACAAATATAACTTAAATTTTAAAAATATTGGCTTTTCAAAACTAAATTCTCAGTGTATCTTGCTTCTACTCTCTTTCAAAATATTTAGTAATTAATGTTTAAAAGTAAAATATTATTTACTTAAATAAATCTAAATTCACCACCAAAATAAATAGTAAATAATTATTTTTCAAAGAAGTAGGGGTCACAATAGTTTTTGCTAAAAAATGATTAAATTAAATATGATTACATATATCTTAATTTAAAATAAATAAATCCTAATGAGCCAGGTACTACCTACCTAGGATTCACCACATGGGATTTATATATATCCTGATTTAATTTTATTAAATTTTTTATTAATAATAATTTGAATAAAGGTTAATGAACTTTTATCTATGTTCGATTTGTTTGAAAACAATATTAACAGAGTATTTATGTTAGTATTTAAATTGAAAAATAAAGTGTCTTTTGAATAAAAACATGTGCATGCTCAGCCCCTAAGTAAAATGGCATTGGTAATGTGGTATTTTCCTAAAGTTAGTTATTTTGTAACAAACCAAAAAAAAGCAATGAAGTTTATTTTTTAAACATTGAATAAAAAATTAGTTTCCATAGGATGGCTGAAATATATCAATATATTGTCAATAATAAATTATTATTCAGAGATTTTCCAAGTAATGCCAGGTATCCCTGCTAGTATATATATATATATATATATATATATATATATATATATATATATATATATATATATATATATATATATACATATATATATATATACATATATATATATACATATATATATATATACATATATATATATGTATATATATATATATATATATATACATATATATATATACATATATATATACATATATATATATATATGTATATATATGTATATATATATATATATATATATATATATATGTATCTATATATATATATATATATATATGTATGTATATATAATATATATATAACATTATATATATATATATATATATATATATATATATATATATATATATATATATATATGTATATATATATAAAATATTATAAAAGTGAACATTGAAGTCAACACTCAGAGGCAACAGGCTAGACGCATTTGTCAGGCTGTGAGTGTTTGATTGCGTCTAGCATGAAACAGCCTGTTGTCTCTGAGTGTTGACTTCAATGTTCACTTTTATATTTATATACACTCTATCTCTGATATTGACCACTTTATCCCATAAATATAGCACCCCTTAAAACTATATTTTTTTCATATCAAATATTATATATATATATATATATATATATATATATATATAATATTATATATGTATATATTATATGTATATATATATGTATATATATATATATAATATTATATATGTATATATATATATATATATATATATATATATATATATATATATATATATATATATACATATATATAATATATATCTATATATTATATATATATATATAATATTATATATATATATAATATTATTATAAATTAACTGATTTAAAATACGTTTTTTTCGCTACACAGTAATAACCATGTTTCAAAAATGGAAGCTAAAACTTCAAATTTAATTATATAATTATAAAAAAAAATATTTTAAATCAGTTAATTTATAATATTTATGCTCTGTAAATTTACATTGAGCACCATTTTGTAAAATAAAAAAAAAATATCAATAAGAACACTGGATTATATATCTTACTGTTCTTTCTTTTTATTTATATATACATATATATAATATTATATGTGTGTGTGTGTGTGTGTGTGTGTGTGTAATTGTAAGCAGTATATAAATGTAATGATTGGTGCTGTTACTGTACCATGATCATGATGTCATGGAAATGCCCAGACTGATATTGGTTGTCTTCTGATATCTGGTGAATCATGCTGCTTATGGAATGGCGACATGAATTATCAGAGATTGAATGAAGCAAGATTGTGAATGCCAGATAGATAGGCATTCTGGGAAGATGTGATATCCCTTGATCTATAGTGTCATATGCACACTGGGAATACCTGATGGATGGCATTATCATTCATACTGGACTGTCAGTGTAGTAGCCAAGTAATGGTCCTCAATGATTATGATTATATTTGGCTAGAATTGTCTGAAGTAACTTGCATGAGTTCAATTAAGTTGTAAAATTATATCCAATTCAAATCTGTAGTGAAATCTTTTGCAATGCATTTCTATAATAAATTTATTTGCAATAATTGTAATGCATTCTTATAATAAATTCTATTGTAATGCATTTTTATAGTTAATTCAATTATAATGCATCCTTATAGTAAATTCTATTGTAATTCATATTTGTACTAAATTCTATTGTAATCCACTTTTGTATGAAATTCAATTGTAATGCATTATTACAGTAAATCTATTGTAATGCATTTTTATATTACATTCAGTTGTCATGTATTTTTTATAGTAAATTTATTCTAATGCATTTTTATAGTCAAATTATAATTATATAAGTATATAATTATGTAGTAAAATGCACTTGTTTGCTGTTGTAAAATCATTTCCATTGAAATTCTGTAGTGAAAAGATTTTCAGTGCATTCCTATAGTAAATTCATTTGCAATGTATTTTTGTAGTAAAATCATTTCTAATATATAAATCTATAGTGATATAATCTAATGTTTTCCTGCAAAAAATAATTTACAATGTATCCCTATAGTAAAATTATTTGCAATACATACCTGTAATGAACTGTTTTCAATACATAATAACTAATTAATTTGTGCATAAGGTTTTTGTATTTGTAATCATTTGAGTGAATGAAAAGTTTTATGCTTTATAGTGTTTAATAAATTCTATGTATGCTCTCCTGTAAAATGTACGTAGTTTTTGATTTAAACTCTTAAGTACAATCCATAAGCCAAAGAATTTGATTTTTATGCGTGAAACCTGATTATTTTATTTCTAGGTTCGTAATTTTGGATATCAAGGATTTTTCTTGCCCCTTGATGAGGTAATTTTTTGTTAATACTTTTTAGCTATTGTGATCTGTGTAAATGCTATGGATATGCATGTGTACTCCAGCCTTTTGCATTTTAGATATTCAAAGTAGTATGAATTGTCAGACAAAAATGATTACTTGAGGAAATAGGACTTCATATCATAACACTAAACAGAATAATTTAGTTTTAGCAAAAGAAAAAAAACCTTGAATTAGAACATAGAAATGTATATATACAAAATACTCTATTTTAAAAAAATATTTAATGATTAAAATAGCAAATACTTATTGAATAAAAATGCAATATTGTTTTTTGCATATTTTCTTTAAGTTTTTATATTTCATCGATTGATTTGTGAAATTGAACGAAATATAGAGTTTATAAATCTCGACAAAAAATGTTAGCAACAACTTCAACAATACTAAATCCTGTGAGGATTTCAACATGGATCAGTGTGTTGTAAAAAATTCTAGTCAAACAAATGTCTTATAAGGGGGTGCTGAAAAATTCTCAACCCAACCCACTTCCCAAAATTTGACCAAATAAACCAACATCAGGTACTTTTTTAATCCCTTTTGGGTTAGGCTGAGAACTTTTCAGCATGCACTCAATTTTTTTCTGGAAAAACAGGAAATCACCCTCAAGTTTCCCAAGTCTTGAAATTATCATAATCTTTAAACTCATAGTAGTTGTGATGTGTCACATGACTCATCAGTGAAGACATTGGTAGTGCTATGCTGCTTATTCTATGTCCAACAAAGTGTCATGTCAATTCCTATTAACAAAAAAAAAAAAAAATTGGGGGGGGGGGAACAGAGATGGAATATTTATTTACTTCATATGTATTTTTTAAAAATGCTTAAACATCATATTTAGTGGATACACAAATTTGAGTAGACATCTCTGTTTTTTAAATAGTGTAAATCTATGTCTACCAGCCTGTGAATTTGAGAATCTTAATAAAGAAAATACACCTTCTGGCTGGGTTAGAATCCGCATCTCCTTTATAGGGGAAACCACCATATAGTCTTGCATGCTTTTAGACTGCTCAGCCATGAAAGACTTTATGGCAAAGCGTGGTGCAATTACTCTTCTGAAGGAAAGCACTTTTTTTTTTAATCAGTATCACCCCATGCAAGACAGTATGGCCACTAACAAGCAAGTAGTTACAGGGTTTGGAGGAATTAGGAACAGAAACATTAGTAATAAGTAAAAAGAGAAAAGAATAATCAGGAGGACATTAGATAGCGATTAAGATTGCATGTAAACTTTTGCAGATTAAAGTTGACTTGAAACTATAGGACTGGAAGGGAGTTCCACAGATGAGAGGTGCAAGAAAAAGCAACTATCGGTATAGAAGTTACGGCAACATCTAGCCAGCTCAACTGTAAATTGATGAGATCTCACTGCTAGTCTAGTATTGCACTTAAATTCATACAGTCTAGGTACCATAGGGAAGAGCTCATCTGAACAATTACCATGAAAGTATTTATAAAACAGTCACAGAGAGGCAACCTTATGATGGTGGTCAAGTGATGAAGTTGAACTGCCAGATCAGGGCCAATAATATTGCTGATTCTTCTTTGGATCTTATCGAAGAGAAAAAGGTAAACAGCAGGGGTACTGGATCATATATGGCAGCAATATTCTAAGCATGGGTGAATGGTAGCCTTATAGCTATGTAGGATAGATTCCGGTGAGAAAAATCATCCTATCCAGCACAGCAAACTGACTTTCTTAGCAGCAGACCTAGAAATGGATGGAAGGCAGGGATGGGTCTCTCAGATGATCAATGGAGAGATGTTTAGTTTTGGGGGCGTTAGAATTGACAAGCCATCTTTTTCCCCAGTTAACAATAGTGTTGAGATCGTTTTGGACACCAGCTGCCATTTTGACCTTGTCAGACTGATCAGCCTTACTATTGAGCCAGGAGTAAATGGCAGTGCTGTCAGCGTAGATCCCAAGTTGAGAGCTGCTGTTACTGGGAAAGTCATTAATGAAGATTAAAAGCAGCATACACCTCTCGTTAAGATCTTTAAAAGCCCATACCTACTAACTTTTATTTTCATATCTGAAATGTAAAAAGAGTAATTTCTAAGAAATTAATGGATTTTTATTTATAATCCAACATTATTTCTTATTACTATAAATATAAATCTCTAAAACAATAAGCCAGACTTTATTTTAACAATATATATATATATATATATATATATATATATATATATATATATATGCACATTTCATTAAAAACGACTGACAAGGTGCTTTTATTTATTTTTTTATATAATTTCTCGTGCGATCTAATAAAGTTTTTCTTTTCAGAGGATAAATTATATAAAAACTGTCCAAATGTTCTTTTTATTTTGGACAGTTTTTATATAATTTATCCTCTGAAAAGAAAAACTTTATTAGATCGCACGAGAAATTATATAAAAAAATAAATAAAAGCACCTTGTCAGTCGTTTTTAATGAAATGTGCATGAAAGAAGGATTGCTGCCTAAATACACAAATATATATATATATATATATATATATATATATATATATATATATTTTGAGATTTAATATGAAGCAAAGCAAGCATAGCAATATATATATATATATATATATATATATATATATATATATATATATATATATATATATATTGCTATGCTTGCTCTGCTTCATATTAAATCTCTTTCTTATTAACTTGACATGTTGGCCAAATGAATTCTAAGTAAGCAAAACCCCAAATAAAATAAGTTGTCCTCTGGGCAGGGACTCCCAAAATCACATTTGGCCAGCAAAACAAATCCCCTCAAAAAATTCAAATACAATATAAAAGAAGCTAATCACAAATGCTGCTACCAAAGAAAAAACATGAAGAAAGATGAGTTTATGAGCCATAACATTTGCTTTTAAGAATGCTACTCATAAACAAGTGAAACAGAATTGTGGCTTCAACTAATCCGGCACCAGCCTCTCTCAGTGTATACACAGTGACTTGACAAACGCATCAATTCCAGGCACTACCAACTCTACCCTTCCTCCAAGTCATTTCCCTTACCTACAAAGAATCATTCCACTTAAATCTGCAAAAAGAAATCATTTTATATTAACTATTCTTGTCTTTTTTTCATTTTTGCCATACTGGTGGTACTTATTGTTTCGTTTTTTTTTCTACCATACATATGTTTATAACAATATTAATTGTAATCAAATATAGATTAAAAGCTAATAGAATAAGGAACAAATTGGAAAATTTTATAAGCTGAACATGTTTCACTTTTATTTAAGCTTCATCAGAAATTTTAAAATAAATTCTTGTTTGTTACTTCTTTTTTTTAGAGATTTATATCAATTCAAGATTGATCATTTTTTTTTTAGTTACCAGGCTTTTATAGGATTGTATTAAATCTATTTATATATTTTTTTATCTTCTAGAATCCCCAAACATATGGTGGTAATATAGGCACATTTCTAGTTGTGGTGAGTAATTGTTTGGAGACTTTGTGACTTTTAGATTAAAGATCTTTATTTTCAGCTAACTAAATTTAGTATAGAAGATAAGGAACATGAATACAGTATAGGTTGCCTTATTGATTAATTGATTGACTGTTTTAATTTATTTGTCTTTTACAGTTTATCAATCACTTGTATATGATTTAGAGGCAAGGCATATTCTGGATTGAAAGAATAATTCTTTCTTTCTTTTTTGCAAGTGAATATTAAATTAACAATTTTTTTAAAGATAACAATGATTTTTCTAGACACATTTTAACCCATAGCTGGGGTGGGTGGGGGTGGAGAAGAGATGGATCATACCTTTTACAAGTGTATTTGTACATAACTTAATGTAATTAAACTCTACTGGAATTTGAACTCAGCTCTCTGTGCTGTATAGCCCCACATGTTGGTTTAAGTAAATTTGATTTATTGTTTACTGAAAGTTGATATATTATTTTTGATATTATATAACAGAAAAATAAAAAATTAAACACATGCTTTTATCTTCACAGTTGAATTCTACAAAGGATGGAGGAGATATTGTGTTTCCATTTTCAAATGTAACTGTTACACCGAAAAAGGTAAGAATTTTATGGCAAAGTTTAACATATGTACCTGCAAAAAAAAAAATGATATGATGTCAAAATGGTGTTTTTTCTCTTGACACCACAATCACTGTATTCTCCCTCTCCAATTTTCATTGTTTCAAAAAGCTAATAATGTTTCAATAAAACACAACTGGATTTATAAATTCTCTTTTTTCTTGAAAATTGACAACAAAAAAATTAAACACTTTATTTTATTAAATTGTTTATTTACAAGAATATATTTGCAAGTTTATAAAAAAATATGTGAATAATCTCCAATGCAATATTTATTATTTACCATTTTATAAAGAAATAACTATGAAAACAATTTTTTTTGTATGTGAACAAGCAAATAAGATAATTTAAATAATCACAGAATTATGGGCAAATCTAATTATAAATTTAGAAAAAATGCATTTTCCAGGCATTGCCTTCATTTGTAAGTAAGAGAATGCTTCCCTACTCACTATAATCTTAACCTGTTCAAGTCCAAGGTTACCTGTTATCGTCCCTTTTACTCTGTAATGCTCTGTATCAAGTAGCTCCTGGGATGAACATCATTGTAAATAACAAAATAAAAAACATCAATTCACTAAAATAGCTTGCAAGCATCTAGGTTATACTTACTTTTTTTATCAAGAACTGACAACAAAAATGTTAAACCCTATTTATTTATTTGACTGTTTATTTACAAGGATAGTGTTTAATAATTTCTTTGTGAAAATTCAAAAAAATAAGAGAATGCATTTATCTAGTTTCATACGTTTATTAAAATTCTAAAAACTTTGACTATGACTGATAACTAACATTATTATAATTTAATTTAGCACAATCCCAAATTGGTGGGGTGGGGATTTGTGCAGGAAGATTATGTTATGTTGTTCTTTTAAGTGGGAAAGATCTCTAAGAGGAGATCCAGGATTTTGCCCAGGATGGCATGTAAATGGAAAAGCTTATTGATGGCCCAGTTGATTGTCAGTGTTTCTCAGTGGGGCATTTGAGAGACTTTCTATAAGTGAAAGCATTTTTTTTTTTACCTACATTAGAGTTGTAGCTTTTAGCATAAGAGTTGACAAAAGAGTAAAATTTTAAAATATTAATGAAAGAAATTTACTACAAAAACAATAAATAAAAATTTATAAAGAATAATTCAGAAAACATTTTATATGAGAGGAAAAAGGTAAATTTTTGCTTTTAAGATTAATTAATAAGCATTATTTTTCTTTCTTTTTATGAACTGAAATATATGGATTAAATCTGATAAAATAATTAAATAAGGAACAAATAGGAAATCCTTTATAAATTCAATGTGTTGAAGACAACCATAGTTATCTCCCCTATGAACTCCTCTACTGTAAAAGTAATGGCCGAGCCTCATATATTGACAATGGTTAAATTTTATTGAATAAAGCTTCATTACAAGCTTATTCATCTATTTTTCTTTACAACGTGTTTTGGTACTTATTCAGCTCATTAGATATTTCCTTTGTAAATAAATTTATTAAATTGTACTTTGCTTGAGAAGGAGAAAGGTCCAGAAACCCTGATCTACCAACCTCAAAAACAAGCAAACCAAGATGGATATGGAACAAAGATGTTAATTGGTTAAGATGAATTTAGTTTAGACTAGCACAATGGTTCTCAACCTTTTTTGCCCAATGCACCTTTTTCAGAATATCATTCCCTGACTTTCCAAGATTGTCCAATTCAAAAAATGCATTCCAAATAATATGCATATATTATTGAAAATCTTCATTCTTTTCCATATTAGTACATATACATTTACATGCATTATTTTTATAGCAGATTTATACAAATTTGATAGCAATAGAAAATGTTGTTTTTTAAACTTGAATGTATGTACAGTAATTTGTTTTAATTCATAACTAATTAATAAAACTGAGTCATGCTTCAATAAACAAAAAGTTCAATAGAATGCCAGGGTATTGAAATTCAATAAACACAATTCTGTAAATAAAAAACAAGAAAAAGTAAAGGATTATAAAAATCCACCCCTGGTTGAGAACTCTTGGTCAAGCACAATGCTAAAAGCAATAAGACACTTAGTTACTTTTGTAACTTTTGGTCGACTTGGTATTTCAGTGGAAATTTGGATTGACAAGTAGCCCCCAGCCGCATGTATACACACATGTATGTAGGATAGTGCAATGCAGTTTGAATTCATAGGCAGGACCTACAAGGTAGCAGATGGTTTGAATTCAGAATTTAATTCTCCTAGACTGGTTGTCACTCAAGGCTATAAGACCCAGTCTGTTCTGCTATTTTATACACAGCTGGGAAGAGAAGAGATGGATTCATACCTTTCTCAAGGGTATTAGCATGTAATGAACTGTACTGGAATTCAAACTTTCAAGCTTTCCGATTCCTTAATCCAACCTGCTAACCATTATTCTATCATGCTCCTACAAATAAAACACTTATTGAGAAACAATATCATTATACTAAAGAATTTTTCCCTGAGAATATCTTCATCATGCTATATGGTAGAAGTGTCTTCACAGGATTATTGTTGATGATAAGTTATCATGAGACATGAAACATTCTTTTACACAAGAATAACCACAATGGACACATAAGAAAATGTGCCAAATGAAATTCCTGAATATGTGAATTGGGATTTCTTTCGTAGCAGATCTTATTACCTAGATATAAGGAAATGAAACTTTCAATCTTTTTTTCTGAACTACCTAAAATGTGTATACATGCGTTCTATAGTTGTGGGTATGATAATAAACTATATCTGGCAGCAAGTACTCTGATTGAGATATTGAAAGAGGGTAATAAGTACCTCTTAATTGCTGTTGTTCCCAGATCCACTCTGACACAGGCTGATAGTATCTGTCAGGGTCCAGCTATGGGAAAATAGTGAAACTCAAGCAAAAACAAAACTCTATGAAAGTATAAAAATACCTTTATATAGTAAAAATACCAGTAATACATTTTTATGTAAAAAAATTACCAACAATACATATTTATAGTAAAATGATCAACAATACATTTTTAAACCAAAATGACCAGTATTACATTTTATAGTAGAATTATCAACAATACATTTTATCTGGAATTGAAGGCATACAATTGCGTTCAAAATATATTTAATTGAAGCCATAAAATTGTGTTCAAAATATTTAGATTCCTGCATTGAATAACCCATAAAGGTTGATATACCGCTAAACAAAATCAACCAACCAACAAATGTGTGTTCTAATTTAGTTTAAATCTTAGTACTTCACTTCATGAAAGGAAAACTAAATATGTTAATCAAGATTACCTCCCTTACATGTTGCTGCCACTGAACTATTATACTAGTTGCCTCCCTTGGAAGGGGTAAGTAAAAAAACAAAAAAAACGTATTTTTACGCAACAAATGTTCTTTAAGACAAATACTATTAAAAACGACAGATATTTTGTATCGATTAATTGTAACGGTCGACTTTTCCAATTTATAAATAATTAATCTTTCTCAGACAAGGAGAAAACTCCGTCAGAAATTCTTCGAAGTTCATTTCAGAAGAAAAGTACAGGAAATATAGTCCCTGATTTTGACTTCCTTAAAGTCATCATCAGGGTAGGTACGTTTGATGAGTTTAGAGTAAAATTTTGAAATGGTGTAACAACTCTATTTAAAAGAAAAAAGAACACGTCACACCTCGCTTATGTCATTTATACTCATTAGTTCTACGACTTTAGATCCTAAAATGTGCTCCAGGCGCTTTTATCACATACAGGGTGCAGCAGAAATACCTTCCACATATATCTCCCACATTAGGTAGATGAAGACACCATTGCCACTAATGTCTTACCATTATATGGGAAGTAGTACTGCTACGTCCTGTATTTTTAACAGCTTATTTTAAAAAGGGAGTCAAAAGTGTATACAATCGTTTTGACACACTTTTATTGTGAACATGAAGGTTAAAAATTGCCAAAAATAGTTTATAATATCAGTAACTTTAGTTACTATGCACTAATTTCTTTTGACAAATATCTTCCTGGTTGTTATCAAAATTTCAGTCTTTATACTCTCCAACTTTCTTCAGGTATCTTTTGTGTATAGAATTTTGATCTAAATGTGTTACGAATAATCAAGAGTTGTCCCTCCTTGTTTTGTTACTCTCCTCTTTGAGAGAGCTATTTCTGTTTATTGGGACTATAAAAGGTCACTATATGCGAACCTTGTATTCTCAGATGAATAAAGCTTTCTTAAAGCCTGCACCTGTGTACTTTTATCATTACAAAATGTTAAACATGTTCACAATAATAAAGAGGAGGACACAGTTTAAGTAAGTCGATATATATAATTTAAAAGAAAATAATTGAACAAGTCACCAAATAATAAACAATAATAATTGACTGAATTAGTATAATTCACACCTCATCAAAACTCAGTACTAACCAGTAATTTAAGGAATTACCCCACTTGTCCTCCAAAGAAAGTCAGCTAACAATCACTAGTTGCCATTGCCAAAAGCAGTATATAAGAAAATAGCACAAAAGGCTCACGCTCTTCTTTTGTCTCCCCAGGATGCCTTCGAGACAAGACATATCTTGTTTCCCTTTGAGGGACCTTGTGGTCCCAGGTAAGAATCATGTCACATTGAATACAATACAGTATAGTACATAGCATATAATAACCTAAGCTTACTTGACTACACATAGACATTAATAATTCTTATAAACCAACAGATGAAGAGCTTTTATCAAATGTAAGTCTCCCACAGTCTTTAAAAGGAACTCCATACACATATACATATAATAAGAACATTTTTACATATACCCCTAGGGCTGAGCCTCGGGTTGGTGGCACCTCAGGCAAGCTGAACTTCAACAGCCTTACAATTATAATTTTTTTTAATTTTCACATGGTGGCACTTCAGGTGACTTCCCGAGTTTTCACTCCAAGCAAGGCAATAAAGCCACTAGGGTGCAAGATGTTACTGAGTGTTAGAGGATATGAAAAAAACTACTATTAAAGAGAGAGGACAATAAAAGCATAAGAATTAAGATGACAGAAGATAATGATTAACATTGCATTCAAATTTTTGAAGATCAAAGTTGACTGGGAAGCAAGAAGGCAGAAGAGTTTATTTTTATTTTGCTTACTGAGGCAAACTGTTAACACAGTTGATCACTTGGGACCAGAATATTTTTGTATGATTCTATTTTGGTAAAATATCTTCTCAGCAGTTCCATTGTTAATCATTACCTACCTTCAATTGCTATCCAATTTATACCCAGTTTTAGAAGAACCAGGACAAAGAAATTTATTGTCAGATATCTCATAAGGTCAATCATTGCTTTTAATGCCTGCAGCACTGTTTACAAATTGTGTTGAATCACTCTCCAAGTAAGAACAAAGGTATTGTAGAGTAGCTAGCACTCTATCAGATGGCCTGGCTTATAGCCTTAAATAGTTTATGATTAAGGACTTCAACAGTTGATTAGTAAGCTGATACTAAGCTGATTAATATTCAGACTGATCTTACTTTGTTTGGCTATACAGCATTTGACCCTCCTCTATTCCTTGTAAGTTGTCTTGTTAATTGTTTTGTAACATTTTAAAAAGAGAATCACTTAAATACCAACATTGATTGTCTTGACACCAAATTACTTTCTAATTATAGTATTTATACTAAGAATGGTTGGACGTGACCTCACTGGTTTCAGTCTCAATGGGATTACTGTACAGATCAAAAAGATTTAAATTTGTCTTTTCAACTTAGTGTTGTAGAGTAGCTAGCATCCCTTCAGCACTCTATCAGATGGCCTGGCTCATAGCCTTAAATAGTCTACAATTAAGGACTTTAATGGTTGATTAATAAGTTGATACTAAGCTGATTAATATTCAGACTGATCTTATTTCGTTTGGCTATACAGCATTTGACCCTCCTCTATTCCTTGTAAGTTGTCTTGTTAATTGTTTTGTAACTTATTGTTCTGTGCTTTTTGTATGCATCCATTAGCACCAGATACTAGTGCTGAATCAATATATTAAGCACTCATTCTTCTCTGTGTATCATTCACCTCAGTGATACAACAAAAGGATAAAGAAATTCTTCAGTGGATATCTTGACAGCTATTCTGAAATTATTAATGAACAAAATAAAAATAATTTACTAAATCATAGGAATGAAATTAAACTTTTTAATGTTTTATTTGTTTTCAGGGTTCTGCTTTATTTTGGTATTCCAACCAGATCTATCCAGCTATCTGTCCTGTTTCTTATGGTTCTTTGTGGAGTGAGTAAAATGAACCTATTCTTATTTTTAATGATGGGAATTAAGTGAGAGTCTTATTGCTGATTCAGCTTGACTACCATCTATTGAACCCACTTAGCAAAAGCATATTTCCTGCTTACTAATTAATTACTAATTAAAACTGAGATAATTAGATTAAATTTCCTAAAAAGCATTGATAAATTTAATATCATGCTAGGCTTATGGCCACATCATGTCAAAACACCGGTTCCTGTATGATCACCAAAGTTAAGTAACATCAAGTCTGGTCAGTACCTAGATTGGTGACCCCCTTAGGAATGCTATATGCTGTAAGCTTGGATGTGCAGGTGGGCATTATATATATATATATATATATATATATATATATATAATATATATATATATATATATATATATGAATGAAGAAATACTGTTTAATTAAAAACAGAGCATTTACTTAAATAAATTATATCTATAAAAATAAACAAACATTGCTTGAGAATGAAACTATCCTTTGGATAGGGTTTAATATTGAAATTAAACTTTGAGTTTCAGTTTCGAAACATTGTAATTTCTGTGTTGCGATGGAATCATATTTTTTAAAAAAGTTATTATAATTTTGAGCTCTACTTCTGTATCGAGCACTGCTTTTTAAAACTAAAAACAAAGATACTAAAGAACTTTGGATCATCAATCTAACTTTTCTTTTCTATTACATCAATATATACACACACACACACACACACATATATATATATATTTTCTGTTAATATGTTATTTTTATAGGTATAATTTATTTAAGTAAATGCTCTGCTTTTTAATTAAACAGTATTAATTACATTTACTGGCCTGAATGTACGAGAAATTTCATAGAAAATATGCATTCTTCGACAGGAAACAGACCTGTATTCCTATACAGAAACTGTCATTTGATCTGACGTGCTATACTATTTAGCTACAGAGAAGCATGACAGTATAACAGCAGAAATTAGCTTTGTTGTCATGGAGATAAAAGCATACTTGACAGAAAATAAAACATACAGAGATAACAGGAAAAGCATGGTGAATTGTATGTTAATTTCATACAATTTATTTATATTTTTGTGTGTACTGGTGTATGTATTTTTTAGGTTACAATTATCTTATGGTACATGTGATAAAAGGGAGAAATTTACTCTGTAGTTTTACAAGACACATCACAGAGAGAAGTTGGACACATGTTGCCTGTACCAAGGTGTGTGGTGAAGGGATTGAATTTAACGTCTTTTGGTGGGATGTCCGTATTTCCAGCAGGAACATTTTTTGTTGCATGCTGGAGTATTTTTATTATTTTAAATTTTTATTTAATTTATTTTATACAGCGTTTTTATGTTATTGTTTTATTTATAATTTTTATTATTATTATTATTTTACATTTTATTTATTTTTTTATAATAATAATAATAATAATAATAATATTTCTACAGAACACTTGGTGCCTAAATATACATTATTCAAATACACACACACACTCACATATATATATATAGTTTGTTTTTGTTTCTTTGTTAGAAAGTATAACTGCTTCCAACTTAGAAGCAACTGAAGATTAGGTACAGGAACTACACTCTAATCTTAGCTATAAAACATACTGTTCATACATACAAACATTCCAGACAGCAATAGAGATGACTTTGGAAAGAAAAACGTTTTATTAATAACATTTTTAATGTAAATATTTATTAATAATGTTTAATAACCTTTTCTTTACTAAATGACTTTTCAAGTCTTTGACTTTATCTATTTTTTGATTCCGCAGTTGTCTCTTTGGCTTTTTATGAAAGTGCTACAAACTATTGCCGGATGACAGAAAAAAGGCCCTGGGACTTACGCTACAAGCCACGTCGAAAAAAGGCACTGAAGACATCAAAAGAGGAAGAAAAACTAGCAAATCATACAAAGCTTTGAAAATAAATCTTAGCTTATGAGAGAAATTTTAAAATTAAATTATTTGGTCAATTTTTTTACTTTTCTCATATCCCTGCCAAAAAAGAAAAATCAGCTCTTTTTGACATAAACTTGACCAGTCTCCCCACTTTTTCAACCTTGTGCCACAATTACTGTATCAGTAATACATCTTAGACATAATGATGTTTTCATAGTTGCCAAAATAAACACACTCACACACACACACACACATGTAAATAAAACAACAAGTGTTAATAGTAATCATAGGAGTGCTAATTAAACTTTATCACAAGGCTCTACAAGATCCCTCTTAGAAATGAACTTTCATTATCGACATCTGAACCATCGATCTATGGCAGGTGTTTAAGCTTATAACAAAAACAGAAAAAAATTAGAGGCATTTAATGACAAAAACATTAACAAAATCACGGTCACATAAACTTACCTTTATCTTATGATGAAAAATGAGTTTTGGTAATTCCTGAGAAATTAATGCCTTTATGTATGCTGAATATATTTGTCTATTATATAAGTATAAGTTATAATAAGTTTAAATTTCTTCTGGAAGGGATACCTAATTATTGAAAAGTTTGGTATTCCAAATAATTAACAGTTAGAATTATATATAAAATAAATTCCTCTTGCTTGATAATCATTGATGTTTCATGTTTAAATTCAAATTTCCTTGTAAAAAAAACTGTTCCATTCTTTTATTAAACCACCTTCACAACTGCTTTCAACAATAGAGATCTTATCTAAAAAACTTCAGTGTTTTAGAATTAATTTCAGAAAATGATCTAATTTTTGAATGATGCATGAAAATTAAAAGCTCTTTAATGCTAGCACTAAGTTGTCATAGGGAAGACTTGTAAGAAGATGACAAAAGCAGTGTGAGAAATCTTGCTGGCTTTCTTTATGAAAAGAAATAAAAATCTAACTGAACCAGCAATAACATCTTTTATCTTTTCATATTTTCTACATGTTGCATAAACTAAAATAAAGTGTATATTTTTAGTATTCAAATACATATAACTTTAAACAATTTCTTCTCTCTTTCTATATATATATATATGTATATATATATTTAGAAAATAGTATGACAAATTAGAAAAAAGCTTTTGTGATGTGTTTCATCCATTAGGATTTCAGCCGGATGAAACCCTAACAGATGAAATGCATCGCAAAAGCTTTTTTCTAATTTGTCATGTTATTTTTCTAAATATTGTTTGTTGATAATTATACAAAATTATATCTATCTATCTATCTATCTATCTATCTATCTATATATATATATATATGTATATATATGTATATATATATACATATATATATATATATATATATATATATATATATATATATATATATATATATATATATATATAATAGTTTATTTAAAAATTATAACATAAATATGTTATAAAATCACTACAAAAATAGCCATTTTGTTTCAACACCTCCGGTGTCTTATCAAGTGATCATTCAACATCATCACTTGATAAGACACCGGAGGTGTTGAAACAAAATGGCTATTTTTGTAATGATTTTATAACATATTTATGTTATAATTTTTAAATAAACAATTATATCTGCTCTACTCTGTATTGAGCACTCTTTTAAGAATAGTAATTGTTGGTTATTGGAATTTATTCCGTATACACCAATCCTATACTTGGGTATATATATACATATATATATATATCCAGGTAAGATGAGAACGAATAGAGTACAATTCCAACATTCATATGATTTAACTTAAAAGAGGGCTCAATACAAAGTAGTGCAATATTATTTATTTTAGGATATTACACCAAATATATATGTCAAAACCACTACACAATTGCAGTTGTGTTTCGATGCATATCAATGCTTTTCATCAGGTGATTGTAAATTACTGCCGAGTGGCTAATTTATTTAGTTTTAAAAGCAAAATACTACCTCTTTTTATGAAAAAAATAAAGTGAGGGTTATAATGTTTGTGGGCTTTACTCTGATCAACCAATCAAATATGACCTACATTAAATTTAAACTACAATAGAGAATCCGACGATTGAAAAGTTCTATATTTGTAGTACTAAGAATTCTTTCAGGATTATGTAGTATCAGTATGTATTGTACTTTACAATTATAGAAATAATACATCACTTTCTAAATATTTTGGGAGTTTGAAAGATGATAATAAACTCCTAAGGTGAAATGGAAAATTTTAAAAATGGCAAGGACATGTAGATCCTTATATGAACCCTATTTTCTGTGTTTACATGAAAAATTGGAAATTATCAGGTTCTTTGATAAGAATTCTTTATTAAATCAAAAGTCCAGGTTAACAGTAAATTGTAAACACAGTCTACCTTTACTTTACAATTCAGTTAGACTTGGAATTTGAGAATGCTTTTTCTTAGATTTTAGTCGAACTGTGTTGCACCATATATGGCTTATCTTTCTATTTGTAAGATTAATTTGGATTTAATATAAGTTTGTATTAATCTCCTGGTAGTATTAGTAACATCTTATATGGATGTATTGGTATTTGGTTGGTATTTTTGACATTTTGCATTGATTGGTTATTGCTATTAACATTTTATATAAAGAATCTTTAGTCAACAGTTGCATGTTAATTTACCAAGTAATTCTATATGTTTAAATTATTTACTGGTTTCTTAAAGAAGTCATTTATTTATCAATTATTAAAAAAAAATTATGTAAGAAACTCACAAAGCATATAACTTGCTTAATATTTTGTTAAACTACTGCTCCATCTCATTTTTTAGGAAATGATATTGTCTAGAGTGTAAAATATGTATCCATTAACATCTGCTCCTGTTTAATGTTTGTGCTGCCATTGACTGCCGATCTACGGGTCATGACCCATTTTTAAAAAGTAATTTTTTAATTTTTGCTTCTTCGCTTAGTTTAAATTTAACATAGATCATATTTGATTAGTTGATCAGAGTAACGCCCACAAACCTTAAAATCTCCCCCTTTTTTTTCATAAAAAGTGGTTGTATTTTGCTTTTAAATCTAAGTAATTTGTTTACAATCCCCTGATGAGATGCATTGATATGCATTGAAACACAGCAGCAATTGTGTAGCGATTTTAACATGTTTTCGGTGTAATATCCTAGAATGAAAATACACACACACACACACACACACACACACACACACACACACACACACACACACACATAATAGAGGACTTTGAAGTCAACACCAAGGGGCAACAGTCTGCTTCATACTAAGCACAATCATCAGTCATGACAATTGTACTTAGCATGAAACAGACTGTCTCCTCTGGCTGTTGACTTCAATGTCCACTTATATATATATATATATATGTATGTATGTGTGTGTGTTATGATAGCAATGAAAGATTGCCCATGTATGCTTCTTATAATATATAGATATAATATGAAAAAAAAAAAATAATAATAATATTTATACTAAGACTAATAATAGTAATTGTATACTATTAGGCCTTTTAACCAAATGATGAGAAAAATTTTAAAAATCGGAATTTTCAGACACACTTGTATAGTAAAAAAAAAATATATATTATTTCAAATAAGTCTATATTGCTTTCAATATTTAAAAGAAATAATCTATTTAAGAATTAACTTTTACCTTCTGGTAATGAAGTTTCTAATAGTGAAATAAAAAAGTGGAACATTAATTCCATGAATCAAACTATTTATATGTAAATTAAAATTTCTACGAGATTTTTAAAGTATTTTATAGTTTAGTCATAAATTTTAAACAGTTAACATTTTTAATTATTATTAATTTTTTATGAGTATTTTGGCAATTCACAAGGTCATTGTGAGATAAAAATGATTCAAATGAGGTCGTTGGGAACAAAGAGAAGCTTTAGAAGTAATTTGATATAAGAAGGTAATTATACAATAAGTTGCAAAAAGGTGGGTGCAGATTTTGGGATAAAAAGCAGTTGTCATTGTTTATTGTAGGTAAAAATGTGAAATATTTGAATTTATTATTATTATTATTAGACTTAAACATTATCAATTTTTTTAACACTATTTCTGACATCTTAATTCTAGTTGTTTTTTATTACAACTAAAATGTCATTCTACACAGATTGGAAATAAGAAATAATATATCAAGACTTTAATTCATCTCCCACCCCCTTTGTTCATTGGATGTCTGGCTTTAACATTTGCTCTACTGCTTGAACTATAAATGTTCCTTGTGAAAAAGAAACAAAATGATAAAAAGAAACAGGGGTGGAGGTAATTTTATATAGCATCATTAAAATTAACAGAATTTTTGAAAACATTTTTTTGGTAAGTTGTCAAAAAGACATTTTGGACATATGAGACAAAGCAAAAAATGACTTTTTTTTCCTTTTTCTCTTTTTAATAAAAGTTACAGTAAAAAATAAAGAATACAAGTTAACTCCGTGTTAACGCTTATCCTCATGGTTATGGCATGGACTGGAAAAATTAAAGAGTTTTGTGTAAAAGGATTTTTTATTAATTCATTTATCACTTGATTAGAGAAGATAAAATTAATTCCCTAATCTTTTCATTATTCTCGGGAGAGTTTGATGACATTCACATTTAATTCAATTTCAGTTTCATATTTTTAATGTTTTTTTTTAAAATCTTTAAAAAAAAATTTAATAAATCTAAAAGACATTTTCATATCGTTATTCTTTGTCACGTCTTCTTATAACATTCTATACAATGTGTTATGTTGGTATTTGATGAAATTGGGAAACTGAAAGATCTGGATTGTGTTAATTGACCACACGAAAGTATGATGTTGAAGGTTCTGGATCATGTTAATCGGCCACATGAAAGTGAGATTCTGAAAGATCTGGATTGTGTTAATTGACCACATGAAAGTATGATGTTGAAGGTTCTGGATCATGTTAATCGGCCACATGAACCTAGCTGGATGAAAGATTTGGATCATGTCAATCAGGTACATTCAAGCAGGATCCTGAAAGATCTGGATCATGTTAATCAGGCTCATTAAAGTAGGATACTGAAAGATCTGGATCATGTTAATCAGGCTCATTAAAGTAGGATCCTGAAAGATCTGGATCATGTTAATCAGGCTCATTAAAGTAGGATACTGAAAGATCTGGATCATGTTAATCAGGCTCATTAAAGTAGGATACTGAAAGATCTGGATCATGTTAATCGAGGACATGAAAGTATGATGTTGAAAGATTTGGATGTTGTTAATCAATCACATTAAAGTGGGATGATGAAAGATTTTTTGTCCTGTTAATCAGAAGTCAGAAAAATTAATTAAAAAATAGGAGTAGATAGTTTTGCCTATCAACTGGTCCACACTCCTCTAAGTCTTGTGAACAGTATATCATTATATCATATATATATATATATATATATATATATATATATGCAATTTTGTATAATTTTATATATGAACAAACAGTATTTAGAAAAATATGACAAGCTGGAAAGACTTTTTGTGATGCGTTTCATCCATTAGGATTTCATTTTATGACATTGCCACGTCTACACATGTGCATGATACAAAAGATGCAGGTAGTTTTAAAATGCATTGGTTGTTTGCCATAACAAAACAGACCAAAGTTTTGACATAGGGAATGCTACTTTGATTAAAAGAGAAAGTAATCTACTGAGATGAAAATATCTGGAAAGTGCCTTGATCGCCAGTTCAGCTATTGTCACAGTGTCGGATAATCAGGAACAAAGGTGGTGGAGAGATAAAGAAAAAGTAAAACAATACAGATGATTTCGGCTAGATTGAAAAAAAAAAAATTCTTTCAAAAAATATGCTTTCAAAAATTTTGAAACTACCTGCGTCTCTCTTTTTGTGTGCATGTGTAGATGCTGCGACATCTTCAATGCCCAGTCCGATGAAATCCTAACAGATGAAATGTGTCAAAAAAAGTTTTTTCTTTTTGTCATTTTTTTTCTAAATATAATATATATGTATATATGGTGCCATGGCCAGTGGACAAAGAATTGATAACAGAATATATGGTAACAATATCAATTTCTTTGCCCAAGGCAATTATGAAGATATTCTTATTTTTTCTCATTTAATCACCAAAGTTAAGCAGCATCGAGCCTGGTCAGTACTTAGATGGGTGACTACTTGGTAACACTGAATACTGTAAGTGACCTCCTACAATTTGAAATATATTTCAGTTTTAAATGACCCACAAAGGGTTGATAAATCATAAAAATCAAATCAATCAATCAATTAGAAACAGACTATGAAGTAACATTACCACAAAGACACAAGTGACTAAACATGTTAGCCAAAAATAAGGCTATATATATATATATATATATATATATATATATATATATATATATATATATATATATATGTGTGTGTCTGTGTGTGTGTGTATATATATATAATGTGTATGTGAATATAATCAAATAAATAAATATAATAAATGTACATGCAAGGGTTCACATACAAATATATAGATATATATATATATATATATATGTACACACACACACACACACACACACACACACACACACACACACACACATATATATATATATATATATATATATATATATATATATTAAATACAATAGTTGTCAGTGAAAATGAATACCCTACTACCCCTTGTCAAAATGATTGAATTTCTTTGTATCCTTAGAAACTAATATTAAGAATGTATGTGCTTATAAAAACTCAGTAAATTTCAAAAGAAGTTATCCCAGATTCACGTGAAAATGAAACAGTACTAGGAACTTTAGTTTAGTTCTATAATTAAATTTGAAGTTTTTAGTTCCTGTTTTTGAAACATGATAATTCCTGTGTAGTGATGGAAACATATTTTTAAATTAGGAAATTTATAATATTATAATATGTATATATATATATATATATATATATATATATATATATATATATATATACTTAGGTGTAAATAAAACAGTGCTCAATGCAAAATAACAGAGCTATTAAGTATATATTAATAAATATACATAATACCTCACACAGACAATATGTTAATTTATTTAAAATGGAATGATCTAATTTGTATTAAATACATTATATTTATTTTCAAATTTTCTAGTTAAATTGTTCACTAATATTGCATATTATCATATATAATTAGGTTACAATAAGATTTGTATTTTATATGAATTCTACCTTATGAAAATTGAGATGTAGTAAAGTTGTAGTCCCCGTATCACAGATTCAGGTATGGACCCATGAGATCCTTACACCGGCCCTGGCAGACGCTCTTGGCGAAACGTGTCGTTTATAGCTTTTCAACTTTGTCTCATTATCTTCTATATTTAAGAATAGACATCACAAGGAATACATTGTACAATATTTTGTTGAAAAAAAAGATGAGTGATGAATTCTAGAAAACATAGAAGAAAGAATACTTGCATTTGAGATCTGATGGTAGTTTTTAACGAAGATTTATTTTTGGGTAGATAAATTAGGCCTTTTAATTCTTTATTTAGGAAGAGCTGCATTTTTGTATTTGTGAAAATCAGTGAGAGCAGTGTATGAAAAGTTTTGCTGTGCAGTTGATAAATGTCTCTTTTTTTTTTAAAAAAAGGACTCTGTCTCCTATGAATCTTGTATTTATAGACCTAGAGATCAAATTTAATTCAAATTCATTACATTCACTTTTGTGCAAGTACTCTTGGGAAAAGTATGAATCAATCTCTTCTCCCCTGGCTATAGGTTAAATAATAGAGCTGGTTGAGGTCTTCAGCCTTGTTTGGCAACCAGTCTAAAAGAAGTACAATTCTAAATTCAAAATCATTTGTGTAAGGGAATAAGAACTTCATCCCATAAAATGATTTGTTGGATGATGAATTACTAGTTTTACTCCATCTTATTATTGTTACTTTTTATAACAACTATGTAAGTCGATTTAGTCTTTGAATGATAGAATAATTTTTGTCCCTATGACACTCGGCCTTGTGGGTCAAAAATGTATGTTTAGATGGATATATGCTATGAAGGAAGTTGGTTGTAAAGCCAGATTTGTGGCAAAAGGCTTTTGGAAAAGATTTTAAATGAATTCCAGGAAGCATTTACAACTAGTGAAAAACAATGTCTTGCGCTTATTTGATTTATTTTTGCTCACAGAAAATGAAGAATTCAATTTCATTGAGCACTAATTCAATATTTAAATTCAATATTAAGTTTGCATTTTTCTATGAGAAGGAGATTCAGAAGGAAATGTATCTGTGGTCACAAAAGGAAGCAAATATAAATGGAAAAATTTGGTACTTGAACATACATCTATCAGATGCATCTTCAAAAGGGTAATAAAAGGTGAAAAAGATACCTGGCAGTAATATTTCTGTAGAAGAACACAAGACCAACATAAAAAAGATCTCAACTTGGGTGTGTCTGGTGTAGGCAAGAATTATGTCTTGAATAATTGACTGTTTGTTTGGAGAAGGCATCACTGCTAAATTTGCATAGCAGTTGCACTAATTGGTGCAAGAATTGTCATGGTTGATTGTCAGTGAATCATAGCTGATCTGTGGCTGTGATTACAGGTATATAAGACTTGCAACTATTACTTTTGCTGAACCTCAAATTTGAATTGTACATTTTGCAACACATTGGAATTGCAATTGTACATTTTACAACACATTGGATTTGCGAAACCAAGTGGGTTAATAAAATTTCAAGTTCCTTTATTACTAGCATCATGAGAAAATGTATTTTTTTTTCTTTTTTATTCATTATTATTTTATTTATTGATTTTAGTTCATTTTCCCACAAAACAAAATAATATTGATGTTCAAGCTGAAGATGCCAAAGGGTCAGGAGTAAGTCCAATTGTTTTTCTATATGAGTCTTTTAGGAAATTCCTAATGGTGGAAGTTACAGTGGTTTTTCATATTTTCAGAGGGGTGGGTGATAAGATTAATGCTTGGTCATCAAAAACATTAAAAGGAGTGGTTAGAGGTGCCATTAGTTAGTGAAACTTTAACTATTTATTTGGCTACCTTATGTAGTGAATTAGTTATAATAATATTCAGGGATGTATTCCAATTAAATGCTTTATTGTTAATAAGCATCTGTATCAAGCTTTATCAAAGGAACAAGTTAGAGAAAAGAGGCAGAGAATATAAATCAATACCTTGAAAAATATATTGGAATGGTTTTTGATTGATTGATTTGATTTCTACAGCTTATTAACCCTTTGCAGGTTATTTAAAGCCAGAAAATATTTTTAGATTGGAAGAATTTTTTAGGAGATAATAATGATTTAGTAATACAAGTCTTACTAATTAACCTATAGCTGGGAGGAGAAAAATGGGATTTATATCTTTCTCAAGGGTATTTGCTCGTAAGTGAATGTAACAAACACAACTGGAATTGGAACTTGGCTCTCTGATTAATAATTTCAAGCCATTATACATTTCATCAAAACACATTCAATTATACAGGACCTGGTATTCTCAAGCGGTCACCCATCTAGCTATTGACCAGTCTCGACGTTGCTTAACTGTTTCAACGTGATGTGGGAGCATATTGGAATGAGGAAAGATTACACGCATTCCAGTCATTGAATGAATTCAGGTCACAAACATAGTGTGGATTGTTACGTTTACAAAAAATATTTTTCTTTTCACAGATCGCAACATTTATCAGAGAGATGAAATTACAATTTTTTTTAATTATTGCATTATTCCAAAATAACACATCAGCAGATAGCTAATGTCAACAACTGAGCACAAATAGTTATTAATTAAAAAATCAGTAATTAATCTAATATTATCTATAACTACATGTGTACAATAATGTCGTTTTTGATTTTGAATCTTTGATAAAAGTTTAAAAAACCATAAATACGAAAAAAATGCGTATTTTGTCGAAAATTCCTTTTTCCACAATTTATTTGTTTGTGTTAATGCTTATTACCGAAACAATAATAATACTGAATAATTTTTTTTAAACATTAAAGTATAACAGCTGTCGCGGTCTGTCAATGAAGAAAGTAATAAATAAGTTAAATATTGCACACGCTTAAAAAACAGGAAATGTAACAATGTAATCGATTTTGTTTTTTGAAAAGAGTTGTCTCCCTTGTATTCTTTAGCAGCCAAAAATGTTAAAATAGTTTAAAAAAGTTAGTAACTGAAAAGTGTTTCGTAATCTTAGTTTAAAGTATCAACCAGTTGTTTAATAAATGGTCGATTCTATTCATTCTTAAAAATCCTAAAATCAATTTAAAAAATATTTATATAAACTAAAAGGCGTGAAAATTTATATGGATTAACTTTAAAAGGAGTGAAGACTTGTATGGATTATAAGGGGTGACTGAAGAGTTACATAGATTAAAAGATGAGGGAAGGCTTATACGGACTAAAAGAAGAGATGAAGAGTTATATATATTAAAGAAAGAGTGAAGGCATATTGATTACAAGAAGGGCTGAGATTTATATGGATTAATAGAAAGTGTGAAGAGTTACATGATTTAAAATAAGAAATGAAAATTTATATGGATTAAAAGTAGGAGTGAAGATTTATATAGATTAACAGGAGTGAAGATTTATATGGATTAAAAGGAGGGAAGTGTTATATGGATTAAAAGAAGGAGTGAAGAGTTATATGGATTACAAGAAGGAATGAAGACATATGGATTAAAAGAAGGATTAAGACTTATATGGATTAAAAGATGGGATGAAGATTTATAGGGATTAAAAGGAATGAAGTGTTATATGGTTTTCAAGAAGGAGTGAAGTCTTATATGGATTAAAATTAGGAGTGAAGAATTATATGGATTAAAAGAAGGATGTCAGATATGTTGGAGAGGCTTTTTTATGTTACACCAAACCTTTTCATAATATTTTTCATATTGGCTTGAAGACCAAAGAGTTCTATAGCTGTATGTTACGCTTGCAGGGCTGACTTTGTATGAGTGACTAGGATTGCATCATTAACAAATAGAAGATAATATTAATTTTACTTCCTAGTAATAGTAGTCTTAAAATATTTTTGAAATTCTTTAGATGACTCAATCTTATTATTATCATTATCTTCTGTTTTGTGAATCCTGTTCTTTTATTGTTCTTTCTCCTCATTAAAATCATATTCTCTTGCACACTTGCACAGGATTAACGACAATAGAAGAACAAGATTCAGGGAGTCAGAAGATCGGAAGAGAGTTCCACAGGTGAGAAGTGCAACAAAAGAAACTATTAGAACTTACGGTTGCATCTAGCGAGTTAAAAAGTAAGACAGTGAGACCTAGTTGCCAATCTAGTAGTAAACTTAAATTTATGCAGTCATAGAACCAATGTGAAAAGCTCATCAGAACAATCATAATAATATTATTATTTCCTTTGATTTTTGGTGTATACTCATTTCTTTCTGGATTCCACCCAGAGACCTAAGGTCAGAAATGGCATCATGAAATTTTCCACTGAGCATTTTTTGAGGAAAAAAGACCCAAGATCACATATATTTTTTACATAGATAAAGCCCTTCATAAGGTGAGGGCTGTACTTATGAGTACAATTTTTTGTATTTCTTTAAGGCTTGTGCGACCAGGAATCCCTTCAATGAGTCTATTGGAACTTTTTCCAATCAATCTGAGGACTCCAGAATTGTTGATGTCCTCATGTGACACATTTTGAGATTTTTAATTCAAGATCCTTGTATTTTTATTTTTTTGAAGATCTTCAAAGAACCATTACCGTCTGCACTGACTGCCATGTCAATAAGGCACATTTTCTTTCTGTGGTCTCTGATCTTAATGTCTGGACAATTAGCTTTGATTGCTCTGTCTGTGTGTATTGTAAGTCCTATAAAATTGTTACAGGACCTATCTCTGTAACTGGGTCTGGGTAGTGCTCATACCAATTTCTTGTAGTTTCCTTTCCATAAAAGTTGCAACCCTGCACTATGTAGTCACTGATGTGTATGCGGTTTGTCAATATCAGCTTGTTTGGTATGGGCAGAATATTGATTGTGAAGAGGTTTATCTTACTATCATTTCTGTATCTGGTCAATTGCATTTACTTTCTTTTTTAAGGTTTTTGTTGCTGCTGTAGGTGTATTATGTTTTACTTGCATTTCTGTTGTAGAGTTATTTCCTCAGTGGACTAAATTCGTCCTAAATAGGTTCAACATACAAAAACGTTAGGAACTTGTAATAATAAGTATTATGCAGAGTAATCGAGTTGTGGTAGCTGACTACTTTCCATATTCGACTCACACTGACTCCTACTTATATTAGATGGGAGAGTCTATTATTTATAGATTAGGTGTCTTTCACCATAACAATTTCTTTACCCACTTGAAATTCCATTTTGAACTTGTTGGCTTCCTTTATTACTGAATACAGTTTCTGACTTCTTACATGTTCTTTAACACAGATGATCATCCAGTCTTCTGTAGTTTCCAGTTATTTTTGAAGGCTGACTGTTGTATTTTTGTAGGACAGTTCTAGTTAAATTAATCTGCTGTCTCCTTCAGATCTGGGCATATACAGATGATCAATATCAGCCTTGCGATGATGCATATGTGATGGCAAGTGAGAAGCTTTCTTGTTTTGGTATCCATTCACTTAATGTCAGCCGTGGTCCAATTAAAGATACTGAAAATGTATTGCAGCACAGATATAGCCAAGTTGTTTATGGCTGATATTTCGTTTCTTGAATTCAACTAGGTATTCAATACCAGATGTATACATCTGTAGTGTTCTTTTCATACTTTTGCCTTCATTTGGGTATGCTGTATTCCATGTCCTTCACTAATTCCTAGGTACCTATAGGCATTTTCTTGTTCCAGTTCCCTAATCTTTCTGACAAAATCTAGATCTGTTGAGTGTGTTTCTGTAATTCTCCCTTTCTTGAATGTTACTTTTGCACATTTATCTAATCCGAAATCCATACCTATGTCATCACTGAAACATTTTGCAGTATTGAGGAGAACCTTCAACTCACCGTCGTCTTTGGCAAAGATTTTGAGATCATCTATGTAGAGTAGGTGATTAAATACTTTCTTGTTACTTTGTATCCATAGCTATTATTGTTTAGTTCATGCGAAATGGAGATTAAGGACAGACAAAACAGAAGGGGTGACAGGAAGTCTCCTTGAAAGATTCCTTGTCTGATATTCAGGCAGTTGGAAGTGCCAATGCCTTTGGTGGGATTTAGGTAAAATGTGGTTTTCCACATTCCCATGCAGTGTTTAAGGAAATTTGCACTCAATGAGGTGACTTTGTACATTTCCAAAGCTCTAAGGATGCAGGAATGTGCCACACTATCAAAGGCTTTATGACAAAGAATATACATCTTGGCTGGAGACGCCATAGATTTTGATGCCTTTGGCTTCAGCCTGCTAAACCTATAGGTAAATCTGGCATTGCTTGGAGGTAAAAAAAAACTGGACACATATTCTACATGCCTCATCCCATGGCAGGAAGTAAAAATTGAGAAACAGTGAGACCCCTCCTTTTATATCATTTATTTCAACTCCACTTAGCTGGTATTAATTAAAGTCCTTTGACAGACAAAGTGGGGCAATCCCACAGAATTCTAAATTTTGGTCAGAATGCTAAGTTCTTGATTTTCTTCTGTTAAGCAAACAAGTCGAATGTGCTCAGAAGAAAATAGGTTGTGTCAAAGGAAAAACATTTTAAAATAAAAGTCATTATGATCACAGGATTGGACAAAGAAGCTTTATTGAACATTTTTCTACAAAACATAAATGGGAAAAATAGCAATGAAAATTTCTTTAAGTCTCTTTCTGAAATGTCTCATATTGCAAATACTCTTTTTTAAAAATGTTTGACAGCATTAACAGTCTTCTATTGATGGCTTGAAAACATATCTATCAAATCTCAGTACATCATTCTTTATAAGAGCAAAAAAATATTCATAATATTTTTTAAAGTATTTTTATTCATATTATAGAAGATCCATTAATAAACTATAAAAGAAAATATGTTGAGTGCTTTTGGTTGTAAGTTACCACAAAACAATCAAAGGGAACATCCACATAGTTTTCAGTTCCTATTAAAAATTTGTTTTTTTTTATTTAAATAAAAACTTGTTTTAAACACATCATAAAGATTATTGTTGCTGTCCAAAGTTGTAAATAAATTGCATTTACAGTATGAGGTGATGTAAAAAATATCACCACTCTTGGCTTTACAAGTTCTCCCTCACTGACTTCAGATGGTAAATCACCCTGAGCATCAGGATGATGGGTCCAGAAGGCAGGGCCTTCGAAATATCTGCCCTATTTCTCGGATCCATTTGGTACTCACTGGGTTAAGCAAAATAAATAAAAAATAAATAAAATGAGTTAATAAAAAAGAAATTAAATTTTTATAGAAATTAAATATTTTTTTATAGAAAAATGTCATTATCAAAAAATATCATTATCAAAATGTCATTATCAAAAATTTCTTATTAAATCAAATATTAGATTGTGCGCAATGTTATGTCATATGTTTTTTAAATTTTCGTTACAGGGAGAATGAAATCAATGCAAATGTAACACACTTATAATAAGTGAAACATGCGATTGTGGAATCTTCCACGTCTGCCAGTCACCCCCGCGGGGAAATGTACTCTTTCCTGTGGTGATTATCGTCACCATCAAACATACATTACGTGGAAATCGTATGACAAACATTCATTGGTTAATCTCCTCAATACTAGCTCGCTGCTTGGTTAGTTCCGGCCAATCAAATCGCCTGCACATGACAAATATGTTTCCCGCTAACTAAGGTTGAGCCAGTCACGTGATACACCATCTTATATAAACAAAACACGAGTGGTTCTCTGCCTCTTTTTCGCCACTCTTGCGTCTCATCTCTTGCTGCCCAAATGTAACCTTCAAGAACTCCCGTCTTGACCATGCAGTCAGATGTTAAAGAACATTACAACATTCACGCAAGTACAACGCTTAACTCTTCTGAACTCTTTACAAATACACAATTCCTAACATGCAACAGGAACTCATTCTTCTAAACTACAGTTTAATAATTATTTCTACCTTTATGAGCTCTGGTACAAATATTTCCAAATCTAAGAGACATAACTCTATCAAACCTTTAGCTTATGTACATGTACACTAAGACCAATAAATTCAGTTGTTATGTTTTGAATCATTATTTTCTGTCTTGTATTAATTGTTGTGGGTGGAAGATTATCGGACACGCCCAGTTTTAAGCCTTCTCACCATTCAAACCTTCTGATACTTTCTAACACTTCACACATCCCCAACACGATCTCTTCAGGTTGACAATTAGCGTCAAGAAAACTGAGGTAATAGGACAAGGATCGAACTCACCACCAAACATAAAACTTGGTAGTGAATCTCTGAAAGTTTGTTTATTGGGATCCACAATAACATCAACCCTATCTATAGATGAAGAATTGACAAGCAGAATAGGAAAGGCCACAGCTGCATTCAAGAAACTTGTGCAAAGAGCATGGAAAAATGATAAACTTAAGATACGAACCAAGTCTTTAATTTATCAAACATGTTTCCTCTCAACACTCCTTTACGAGAGTGAGACGTGGACCTTGTATGCTGGTCAGGAGAGGAGGTTAAATAGTTTTCACACGAGATGCTTAACAAATAGTTTTAAAATTAAATGACAACATGGCGTCCCGGATACAGAAGTGCTCAAAAGTGCATTCAGTCACTGTATCCCATCCTGTGGTATCGGTCTGGGACTAGCACGAATAATAAAAAGAATACTTTAAAAAGATATTTATTTTCACGTAAACATAAATACAACGGTTAGCATAAACACAATGTCCTTTCCTATATATAGAAAATGTGTCAGGTTGACATACCCCTCTTGTGGAGTGAAATAGGGCTAGCTAATTTGTGTCTTTAAAACACTCGGCAACTGATACAGTTGGCGGCGGAGTGAATTTCTTGCTTGATGCTTCGGAGTAGGTCCGGTCCCTTTTCTGCTGGTGGTTCAGATTTTAGACTCATTAGCGTTACTGCACGGCAGCCATCACTGGCGTTGTTTGCATACATTAGATTTTGATTTTGCTGATTAGATTTGCGCGGAAGATTAAATTGTTAATGACCTTTTTACGGCAACTAAGGACTTGTTGGGATTGCTATGAGTTTGAATTTGTTATCAGAAGGTTTTAATATTAAGATGGTTAGTTTACGGGCATGTTCACCATATTAATCCACAACAATATAGAATATAGGCATTCAAAACGAATCAATCACAAGACAATTGAATAAGAAACAACGGTAATTAAGGTTTCAATAAAAACAACAGGCATTTATGTACAATTAATATACAATTAGAAAACTTGTGGTTTGATAATGCAAGAATTGACCATGTATAAATTGGGTATCTTATTGATTTACAGTTCAAAATTGTTCATGTGTTAAAGAACTGGTCAAATAAAGTAAAATGGAAAATATTACTTATACAGAAATTTGTGTAGTTTGTGTGCGTGAATAAAGTAGAGTATAAATGTCTTAATTTTCTAGAGTTGTTTACCTTAGATTGTTCTGTATTTATCTTTTGTTAAAGAACACTTTTCTTAGGAAGTTGTAAGTGAATTTTGAGAGAATAATGTTGGTGTTTGAGTCAGCAGTTGACGCGCGAAAAGTTTCTTAAGTCAAAATAGCGACGCGCGTGGATTCGTGTGGCATCTCTCTGAAGCTAAGTGACTGACTGGTCAATTGGGTCGAAATGGTCCTTTTTATTGGTTTTTGGAATCCAAAGTAGGCTCCAGGGAACTTGGCGCGAAATAGGTTTTCGACAATTGTTATAAATTTTGGTGTTGTCTCAACCAATAAAAAGTCGAGATTTGCAATGTGAGGTGTTGGTTGGCTAAAACTGATTCTGATGGAAGAGTGTATTTTATCTCAGGGTGAGTATAAAATATGGACGATTCTATCAGACTCATTGCGTGCGCAGTAAAAAACGCTATTCCGCAGCAAATATCTGCAAACAACGCCAGAACATTCGATTTATATTGTTCTGATGCAGATAGAGCATCGCCATAAATAGGCCTCAAATTAATGCTTATCGAGAAAAGTCTCATCCGAAAACCGCGATTAATAAATCATTTGATTTTAAGTCGAGATAACGGGCACAGAATTGTAATTTTTTAACAAATTTTCATCGTACAAGTTCCCAGCAAGTGCAACCAACATTTATTGTTCGTTCTACTCAATAAGACATGTTTAAATGAAGGATTGCCGCCTATAAAATTAAGTAGAGAGCGGTTGAAGTTATTAAAACATAAAATTCGGAATCACCAACTACACAACCAAATAAGTGAATAGAAGGTGTACGATTCATTCTGCGCAGATGTAAACAAACTTACCCCATTTATCACCCAAGGCCACCGGGCATCCGCCATGAAGTAGTCTCTCGTCTGTTGACCCATTCCGTCTTAAGTTGTACCAAAGTGCGGCCGCACCCTGAAACCAAAAGAAAATAAACTAACTTTAAACAAATGAATGAATATTCCATTTCACACACGTGCGCACATATATTACGCAGCAGTGTGTAAATTTGTTGCTATCTGACAAAACACAGCAACAGTTAGTAACTGTGCTTATAAGGTTTTCGGGGAATAACTTTGATAAGACTTGCAAATTAGCCTCTTCACTCAACGTGAATAGATAGGTTATTTTAAAAATATCATTACAGTAGAACAACAATTAGGAAAATGACATTTTTTGTTGAAATATTCAGGTGAAATGGCTAGATGTAACCGTAAATTATTTGCTAACGGTTTCTTCTATCACACTTCTCTCTTGTTGAACTCTATTCCGTCTTATTGCTTCCCAGGCAATTTTGATCTTCAAAAATTTAAATGCAATGTCAATCCTTATCGTCTGTCTCTAAATTCTTGTTCTTTTATTGTTCACTCTCATTAATAGTATTTTTTGTCATATTCTCTCACACTCAGTAACCTCACGCGTTCTAGTGGCTTTATTGCTTGGGATGAAAAAATTGATAAAACAGAATAAAATACTGATAACGACTTTGATCAGAATAGTTCATCGACTGAAGTAATATGTTCATGTTTCATTTATGATTTCTACTTCTAAACAGATGTATATCCCCCCTCTCTCTCTCATATATATATATATATATATATATATATATATATATATATATATATATATATATATATATATATATATATATATTCTTATCGGTTGTAGTTGTGATAGAGTTAGTGAGTAGAATAATATAAATAATATATAAATAATATATATATAAATAATATATTTTTTTGATTCGTTGGGTTTGTCTGAAAGGACAGTTCTTCTATTTTGGAATGAGCCAAAATAGAAGATCTACCCTTCCTGACAAACCCAACGAATGAAACAAATATATTATTCTACCCACTAACTCTATCACAACTACAACCGAAAAGAATTTATCTAAACTCAAAATAATATATATATATATATATATATATATATATATATATATATATTACCATAAAGAAAAAGTAAAATTAATTTAATTTACTAATTAGTAACTAATTTGATAATTGGTAACGGCACGCTTCGGCTATAGGATTGATTCGCTGATGAAAAAAAAATATATAGGTTCGATGTTGGTCGGGAGGCAGATTTTTTTCGTCGGACTTTTCGATATAGGCCGGTTGATATTAATTTCGCTGTTTAAGAAAATAAAAACAGGGTTCGTCGCCGAAATACCCTGAACGAGAATAAGGACGGTGATCCCAAAAGATAACTCTATAAAGGGAAGCTGGGATAATTGTGTGAGGTTATATATATATATATATATATATATATATATATATATATATATATATATATATAAAGTGGACATGGAAGTCAGCACTTAGAGGCGACAGTCTGTTTCATACTGTTTTATAGCACACTTTAAGACTATATTTCTTCATATATATATATATATATATATATATATATATATATATATATATATGTGTGTGTGTGTGTGTGTGTGTGTTACAGCGAGGTTCGCTATATACAAGGTCAGTCAAGGTAGAAAGTTACAAAGTAAGAGGCACAGTTTATGCGGATAGGTGGGGAAGATAACAGACTATGGTGATCGTGGAAACATTCTTTTGGGGTGGGTTCCATAGAGCCCTAGTCGTGAAGGTTAGAACTGGCAAAACCAATGAATGCAGTTCGTCCGTCCGAGCACTTTTCATCAAAGTACCAATAGAGCGGTGTGAGGCTTGCAACATCTTGCCTGTGAGAGAGGTGTTGCATGGTGGAAAATAATTTGTCACCCACAAGTATGCAGAGACGCTCTTGGACCCTGTCGAGACAGGAAAGTAAAGACTGGGCAGCACCTGGCAGCAGTACTCTATTTTAGGCCTGATGTGACTATTGTAACGGTAGAGGATAGCACAAGGGGTCAGGTACTTACTGGGGCGGTATAGGGAACTGACAGTTTTTCCTGCATCTTTAGCGATGGATCGTATGTACGAGTTCCTCTTGGGGTCTGGAATGAGTTTAAGGTCCAGTAGTCGCTGAAGCCATCGGGTCTTCTCGAGGGGACAGACATTCGAAAAAGTTAATAATTGGTGCAAGGTCCGGTGAATATGTCTGGCGGAGTTGAACATACCAGCCGAGTTCTAAAATGTTTTCTGAGTTATAACTTGTATATAGTGAGTTAGATAATGAGAAATAGAAAAATATAGAGAGAAAATGGGAAGGAGAGAGAGACAGAGGGTGAGGAGGTAGTCTACTTTAAGTATATTCATTGTTGCTTTGATGAACATAAAAAAAAATAGAAGCTGTGATTTTGGCGTTTTCAGGAGGTAACTCTGGTAACTTTTGCACAGATACACCCACTATTACCACCGCCCTGTAAGACAAGGTGGTGTCAGTTTGAGAGAAGAATCTGACAATTAGGACTGTTACATATAATTACCTTTATGACTGGCACTCGAGTATTAAGTCTTGGAAACACCGTGGCTCCTCCACTCTGCACTTCACTCAGCTGAAAAGAATAAATTTAATAAAGTAACATTCATATAAAAAACGGAGAACACACACACACACACACGCACACACACACACACACAGACACACACACACACATATATATATATATATATAAGGAGAGAGAGAGAGAGAGAGAGAGATAGAGAGAGAGAGAGAGAGAGGGAGAGAGAGTACAAGAGAAAGCGCGTGAAAGAGAATGTAAATAGTAAATTTATCCCTATATATGTTGGTTACCCTAATTTATCCTAATTTGAATTATTTAACAGGAGGAAAAGATTCGCTTTTTTAATGATACAAAAATAGATTTATATTCTAAAGTCACGGCTTGATGCATCACACACATAAATAAGGATAGAAAGATGGTGACAATCTCAAATATTTTGCATTTAACACTGTGGTTATAATGCGTTTACATTTTTTTAAAAATCGTTTCAGCCCAAGCAAGGCAAAAATGCCACTAGAATGCAGGGGTTCCAGGGAATTGAAGTGAATGAGAAGATTGAAAATGGGGAGGATTAAAGAAAGGACAAAAATGAACAGGGTTCAATAAGAAAGAAAATCGCGATTGACGTTGCATTTAAATCTTTAAAAATTGTAGCAATCCGGGAAGCAAGAACTCGGAAGAGAGTTCCACGGGTGGGAAGTTCGATAAAAAAAAACTGTTAGAGTAGCAATGGCGGTTGCATCTACCTAGTTCAACAGTAAAGCGGTGAGACCTAGTTGCCAATCTAGTAGCACGGTTAAATTCATATAGTTGGGGCTCCAGGAAAAAAAGAGCAGTTACCATGAAAATATTTGTAGAACAGACAGAGGGAAGCCACGTCACGTCGGTGAGAAAGGATGGATTGTATTTCAAACCATTCTCTGGATTTTGTCAAGAATCTCGAGATGCGCAGTAGAAGCACCAGACCAGATATGGCAACAGTATTCAATACAAGGACGAATGGTAGATTTACTTCTAAAATCTTCGTTACGAATCTGTCAATCGAGATCCATTAAAGTTTTTAAAATGTATTCATATTGATAACAGTTAGATAATAGTTTTCATTTAATCTTTTGGTTTTTTACCAATGTACTTACAAATTTAGCAACTCGGAAATAGAAATCAGTGAACTGAGTTTAAGTTCGGTCGAATTCGGTACAGGAAAGATATGAATTTGCCACTTCTTTCACCCCCATCTATGGGTTAAATAATAGTGTTAACTGAGCTTTCTTGTTTTGGGGTGGCAAACAGTCTTGGAGAAGAAAAACTGAATTCAAAACCAACTTGGAGAGAGATGAACTCCTCCAGGATATCTTTCCCTAGACACACTACTGCTGCTATAGATGTGGTAAATGAGGTGCTACTACGGGTTATAGGCCACCTGACTTGACCCACAAATTTACTCTGTTTGACGGCACATAAAAAACATTTTCCTTCCCTCCCACAAAAAATGTTACAAGCTTTCCATACATTAATTTTACTCCCAATGCTCACTACTGTAGGCTATATATATTTTTTTTTTTACCTCAGACTGTCACTTCTACCTTGCCCGGCTCCATAATAATATAATTTCTTCAAACGACATTCTTCTTATTTATTATTATTTTCAAGGACGTCTGCAAGAGGAAGCTGAGCCTTATGGGTATCGACCTTAGTAGTAGGGAGTAGCTAGCTGGTGACAGCAGCAGCTTGTGCCTTACTGTGCAAAAAAGAGTCACGAAGGATAAGAAAGAGGAACCAACATGAGACAAAGCAGGAAGAAGAGAAAAAGCAATCTCGGACCTTCATATCACATTCCATTTTATTCGTTCACATTTGCAGAAGAGACCGCTTTGCAAAGATCGGACTTCAAACCACTCCAAATGCTGATCACCAAAAGGACTGAATTTTGTCTAAACAGGACGCTACCATTATCTCCCGAGATAAACGGATTATTACTAATTTATTAATATTATTGCCACTAATACCAATGGTTTTTGGCCATATCACGTTGAAACACCGGTTCTCGTTCAATCCCCGAAATTATGTAGCGTTGAGATGGGTGACCGCTTGGGTATAACAGGTGGTATAAGATTGGATGTGTAGGTGGTGTAATGGATAACGTCTTGGAATTGGAAATCGGAGAACCGAGTTTGAATTTCAGTCGGGTTCGTTATATTCACTTACGCGCGAATATCTTTGGGAAAAGTATGAATTTACCTCATCCCCTCTCGCCGAATATGGTTTATTTAGTAGGAAGTGTAATAGTAAATCATTATTATTTCCCAAATTTCTTACAATCTAAAATTATTTTCTTTCTTTAAATAACCTACAAACGTTTCATGCGCCATATAAAAAACTCATTCAATTCAATTATTATTATTATTATTATTATTAATGGTACTGTAAAGGGAATTATCATAAGAGTAACAAAGACATTCGTTCGTTCCAACTGATCTATCATACCTAAATCTGTCTCAACACATTCCTATCATTATCCTAATTGGAAATCACAAAAAAGTGACGTAACTGAAAAGAAATACCGCTGATGGTAAAATTGTGTTTTGGTTTACATTCAAATGTAGGGTTCAGTTAACTTTTTGTAAAATATTTTTGCTTTTTTTTCTCTTGCAATATTTTATTACTGCAATCATGTAGGATATATTTGGCATTGTGATTTCTTGTTTTATGTTCAGCGTTAGTATTAGCGTGTTTCTATATAAAGTAAAGTGCTTTTAGGAACATACTGAATGCTTGCTTTAAACATTAAATGCTTAAATACACTAAAACCTGTTTCTGAATATGCCCTACTGAAATGGAAGTGCGTCTAATATGTTTTATTTAATCAATTCACCCTAAGCAAGGCGATAATTCCACTAATTCATGGGAATGAATGAGAAGGAGAAAACTTTAGAAGTAACCGGAAAACCAATCCTAAACAGGAAACAATGGATAAACACCAACTCTTGTTCAAAAGTCCGGGGAGGAGTGTGGACCGAATGATGGCGTCAAATACAGTAAATTACATAAATGATATGAAAATAGGCAGGTAGCTTATATCAGAAGCTGCAAAACTTTAATCTCCTTTCATATTTTCAACTTATTCCTGTTTTAATCTTCGGTTTACAATGTTGAGTGAATTTTCAATTCATTGCGTTCTTCGTTGTTGCGAAAACGCCCTCGAATAAAAGATCTGCATAGTTTTGTGTAAGGAAAAGTCATGGCGTGTTTAGAAAAAGGCCTTATGATTATTTCTATGACTTTCGTCAGGAAGAAAACAAAATAAAAGACTCACATAAAATAAGAACGTTGCTATTCTGTCGCCAGAATTTTGTAAAACTGGGATGTCCTCCATTTTCGCCTTTCTGTAAAAGTGCTGAAAAAAATAATGATGTATCATAAAGTAATTGTTGGTGAAACGAATAGGAAATCTAGAGCGAGATATATATATATATATATATATATATATATATATATATATATATATATATATATATAGAGAGAGAGAGAGAGAGAGAGAGAGAGAGAGAGAGACAGACAGACAGAGAGAGGGGACAGTTTCTGAAACAACGCCATAGGAACCAATTATATGAAAACTAAGATAGATAGGAAATAGCCCCAAATCACAGGAAGCTAAGCCCAGTGAATAAGGTGGGTAGTCCAATTTTCTGAAGGAATTGGCTGAAGGAAAAAAGAGTAGTACACAAACCGAATTTGAGGTATAAAGATTGCATCAAAAGCAAAGCGAAGGCAAACATCATGGGAAAAAAACTAGTTCAATATCGTTGATCCCGGAGGAAAGTAGTGCACAATGCTAAGAGAGACGTTGAACAGAGTCGTTGCACATAAAAAAAGAGATGTTAATAAGTCTATTGATGTTAGTTTCCTTGAAAATGTTGTTACACAATTTGATCTGATGCATAATGAATCATAATGAATCGCGTCTGAGTAAGGCAGGCTTAAAACTTCATCAAAGACGCCGCACACAGTGGGAACTGATTCATTACATTTCACTTATGTAACAACTGCTGCAAAAAAGCGGCCAAGACAATGTAAAACACTAGCAGGACTAAAAAGCCACATTCGCGCTGCCTATATTTGAGGATGGATCAAGCAATGGCATTGCTCGAAATAGAGTCATAGCCATCATCACGTATAAATAGACATTGGGTTGGCGATATAAAAACGTTAATATTAGCGGGATTAACGATCCACATCCGTAATGTTCATATTTGAAGATGGATCAAGGGATGGTATTGCTCGAAATTGAGTCGTATCTATTATTTCTGTCATTAAAATAACAGCAATAAAGCACACGCTCATAGTTAGCTAAATAAATAGGAACATACTGATATATATATATATATATATATATATATATATATATATATATATATATATATGGACATCGAAGTTAACACCCAGAGACGACAGTTTGTTTAATGCTTAAACGCAACCGTCAAGCCACATGCGTTGCGTATTTGTTCGATTATTTATATATACAGGTCAGTGATGCATTGTGGGTAGTCTACTGTATTGTTCTAACGGTTATTTCGGTGAGCGATAACGGTTATGTTTCAAATTATTCTATAGGCTATTGTGTGCAAATAATTGTGGATCCGGATGTAGTTTTGGGACTATTTAGAGTGTTGTTAGTTAAATTGTTTTTATTTATTATTGATTATTTTACAGATCGTTATTATTATTACACTTACTTGTGTTTATGCGCGCGTTCGTGGTTTATTAATTTGTTTATTATTTACTTAATTTATTTACTTTTTTTTTCATCTTTAGTGTCATATTCACGACGTTTCAGCCGTTGTACGTTCCATCCTTCTTCAGGTGATATACGTTGGAATTTCGAACCAAACCCTTTATTTAGTCCACTGGGGTAAATTGTTCTAGTTCCACGTGTCATGCCTTTGCTGGATGAGGACAACTGTCCGAACAATTTAAATAGTGTAAATAGTTACAATACTTCATAAGAAATATAGACAAAACTAAAAATAATTTCCGGTTTTGAATAACTTGTAAAAAGGTTGATAAGTCATAAAAAACAAATCAGTCAATAAATCAGTGGAATCATTGTCAAAATATGGTAGCATAAAATCTTAAAGGAATTGTTAAGAATGTGTTCACAAACTTACCACATAATCATGATGAGGCATGTAAAGGCCACCGAGTCCATAGTTAATCACCTGAAACCATAAAAAGAGAAATTCATTTGTTAAGTTATTAACGGGTTTAGAGTTATTTATTTAGTATTAACAAATCACGCTAGCGAACTGGGTGGTAGAACTTGCTAACAGTCGCACTAAGGTAGGTGCCCAAGACCTAAGGCCAGCGTCGCCTGACGCAATCATCATATTGGCTCGACACGAATATAGCATATTTGTATCAGCCAAATATAACAGTATGCATATTGTTCATAGCACGCGACAATGGTACTAACAAAAGCAACATATGAATCCAAAAATCTGAGTCCAAAAGTTGGAAAGATATATGAAATTTAATAAATAATGATAGATTCCTCCAAGCCAGGGGCTAACATAAAATTTGATCATGTCTAGCGTGTATCCGAATATAATGGGAAGTTGATATAATTATGGTATATACTAGAATAAATTATGGGATATAATATTAAAGTTAACATTGTTTAATGGTGATAATTAATTACGTACGATTCGTTCGTAGCAGGTATATTAAGTTGATATATTATATAAATTAATCTCTGGAGAATTAATGATAGATTTTAAGACTTGTAGGCACGAGTTCTAGTATAGTTGCGACGATTAGTGACAGCAGTTAGAAGACTCTAGAATAAGTGCTACAATCTATAGATTTAATATATCAGAATATATTACGATTACCTGAACACAAACTGCAAGACATTTTTAATATATCAGTTAAAAAATTGCAATGAAGAACATTAACTTCATTATTTTGTAATAAACATGTTTGGGTTGAGAAAACCCAAAAGATTTGGAAATGTTCTTTATCAAATATAAAACAAGATACGTACACTTGATAGTAGCAAGAAAATGATTAATATATGAAATTTATTAAATAATGTCAAGTACTCGAAAACTTGAAGACTTCCAACAGCGGCAACTAAAATGGATAACACATGTAAATAAAAAGGAAATGACGATATAATTGACTTTCCACCCTTAAACAAAAGGCTTGGAAAGGAGGAAGCCTCAATCAGTCCTGAAAACAATTTTTATAACGTCGCAAAATGATTGCGACAATCGTAGGCAGTTAAGTATAAAACATGTTAAGAGGCAGCCATCATAAACTACATTTGCTTACCTCAAATAATTCACTATTTGTGTCCTTTGGTTTATACTGGGTCTCAAGGCCACTGACCAGTTTGATCCTTTCCGACAAAACCACACTCATATGGTCCTCTGCTGGGAGCCAGGTACTGCAAAATAAAAATAAAATCAGTATTAGCCCAGTCAATGAAAGAGTGGCTCGTGTTGCTTTAGTTCCAAATTTAAGCGTTATTTTATTGCATTGTACGGAGTCTGTCTGGAAAGTATCAAGCCGTTTCCTTTTGGTTTTCTGCACTCGTTTAATGATATCTTCACCCTCAGAAAAGCGCCTCGACACTGAATGAAACGAGTGTTTCCATCTAGAAGTAAACAAGAATTAAACAGACTCTTTTATTTTTTTTCTTTATGGTCTCAAACTTGAACAAAATGTTGTTGAAACGGCTTGCAAACGGCAAGCAGATATTTGGCCATGACAAGAAAATGTTGTACAGATAATAGTTTAAAAATAAACAGAAAAATTGTGCAAGACACTTCAATGAATACTATTGAAGTTCTTCCACGAGCTGCCTATTCTTACACATCAGCAGAGACCCTTGCAGAAAAAGTTGGTACGTGTTGACTAAGCATAATCATCCTGCTGAGTGGAAAAGGAAAAGAGAAAAAATTGAATAAGAGAGTTGAATTAAATTGTACTTTATGGTTGATGCAAAGGTTTCCAGTAGTATTTTGGCAATATCTTTATTTATATAAATTCGTAACATTACACGTGACAGGTATCCAATCAAAACATTCTACTGCATATTTAGCGTGGAGAATGTTTGCCACACATATTTAAATATTACTTCATTACACGTGACAGGTATCTAGCCAATAAGAAATAGCCTAACAGAACATTGCTTTTTATCATTTGTTATCATTTCTATCTTGATCTCTGACGAAGCTTTAATAAAGTGAAACATGTTAGATTAAGATCCGTTTCCTACTTGTTCTTTATCCTACCATAAATTCGAAGCCTCATTATTAAGAGGTTTAATTATTTTCTTCGATTTTTGATGATCTTACGACACCTTCCAGCTAAATTATGCATTCCTCTATAAAAGAACGATTCTAGTTTTAACACGATGGAAGTTTTTCAATTATTTTTTTGATAATTAGAACGGCTGACTAAACAAGGACAAATGACAGTCTCAAGGTGACGAGAGCGGAGAATAGGTTGCAGGTGGAAAGACTTTCCACACCAGCTCTATGATCGTTTACTGCATCGGATTTTTAATTTAACGATGGACATTGTTTTGCAATAAAATAACAAATTTCTTTTTTTTTTTAGTTTTAATTTTAATATATTTTTTTAGGTTGAGTCATAAATAACTATCGTTTTTGTTTATCAACTTTTAAAATTACAATTTATTCAATTATCTGTATTCACCATTATTTGCAATGATTTGTTGTCACTTATCAAACAGCTCTTTGGTTCCGTCTGAGTTAAATTCCGCAAGTTTTGACGTGAAAAAGATTTTGACGAACGCTGGTTTTTATTAGAGAAGATTTCCCCTATTAAAACGTTTTGCGGCGATCTGAAAAGGTAATGTAGCAACATCAAGTGAATATGGTGGTTGGGGTAGAACAGACCAACCGAGTTCCAATTTTTTTCCTGTAGTGTTCTTGTTGTATGCGGCCTTCTGTTGTCACGCATAAAAAAACAAAATTTCCGCTTTTGAACCAAACTTTTATCGACACGTGTCAGCTGCTGAACATATAAATGCACATTTAGTATTTCATTGCTTTTTTTTAAATGAATAATAGTTCGACGATCCCCCACCACTACGTTACTTCCATAAAGCTCAGCTTCTGGGGTCGGTTGTTGAGATTTATCCTTGTCAATCCACTGTGTTGGGCTTTGAACATTATTTATGAGTTATATTTTATGTAACCCATTTTTCATCATTTGTTATATTTAAGATGCAATTAGTTAGGGTGATACATTCATCATTACAGTCGGTCCCCCCAAACCGAAATAGCTATGACTCAAACTAATATCTTCAAATGATTCATTAAAACGAACATTTTGCATACTATTGCGCAGTAACAGTTTCTTCTTGAAAATCATAAGAAAGAATTATCCATTAAAAACGATACATTTTCCTGCAGTAGATTGCATTTAGGTTAATGCACAGAAGGTCATTTCTAGATTTAGTGTTTGGGATTCTCCTCACCAGTGGCTTATCACGTTGAAACACCGGTTCTCGTATAATCACCGAAGTTAAGCAACGCTGAGCCTGGTCGGTACCTAGACAGGTGACCATTTGAGGAATACCAGGTGCTCTAAGTTTGGATGTGCCAGTAGTGTAATGTATAATGGCTCGGAATGAGTTTGAATTCCAGTCGGGTTCGTTACATTCACTTACGCGTAAATACTCTTGGGGAAGGTATGCATTCACATCCTCTTCCCTCCAGCGATGTGCTAAATAGCAGGATACGTATTTTCAAATCCTTGTTATATCCCAAAAATTGCTTATGCAATATTCACTCGCAGAAAAAAGAATTATTTTTAAAATCCAAAAATATCTTTCGGCTTTAAATAACCTACAAAAGGGTGATAAGCTGTAAAAATCAATCAATCAATAGTCTTTACCATTGAATGTAGTATTCTATATTATTCTAGTATTATTTGAGTTTTATGTTTGTGTGTGTGTGTGCATGTGTGTATATGTATGTAAGTGTGTGTGTATATGTATGTGTGTGTGTGCGCGCGCGCGCGCCGAGTAAGATTGAAAGATATATAATTTTAATTTTCATCGATGTTCGTTTCCCTAAGTTCTAAGACTTGTTAACGACATTAGACAAACAATACAGATTTGAGTAAATTTCTAAGATTTATCCATCATCGGGCAAAAAAATATACCACCTCGAACTTTTTCACCTGTCTAATAATCTACAGTATCTAATTTTACTTCTGTACATGAAAAATTCCTCCGACCTTTGGCTGATTCTCGCATGTCCTACGGCTGGTTTCGTTGGATCTTTGTTTCCGATACTGGATCTGTCCAGCTGAAATAAAATAGGCACAGATGTTAGTTGAATAATATATTTCAATAGATGCAGAGATATATTAAAGCATTCAACACAAACGAATCAACGCCAATTAACGTTTTCGATATTTTAGCTGTTAAGCGCTAAACAATGTTTATTACATAACGTCCCCCTTTTGGAAATTCGCGCTTTATGCTCATTTTGTTCTGCGTACACTGCTGTTATTAATACTTGCTTTCCACCAGTAAGTCTCTGTGGGACCTGCACTTTTCTATTCTTGGTCTATACATATAATTATGTAATCGAAAAATAAAAGTAAAAAAAAAAAAATCGTTCGCGCTGAAGGTTTTAAAATATAAAATTAGACAATCGAAGAATGAATATGCATTTGTAGCTTTCAGATGTCTTCTAATTTTGCATCCTTTCTCTTTAGGATAGTAATAACTAGTAGTGGGAGTCTGACTGATTCACTGCACCACAATGAAGTGCCCAAAGAGGAGTGATCTTTATTTTCACTAAAAGTTAGGTAAATATGGTACAAAGTTTTAAGTTTGCGGCCCACAATGGGGCTTGAATTTACTGCTCAGAAGTAATAGTCTTTAATTACTAGTACAGTGTAACCTGGATATAAGAGACCCTGATATAAGAGAAACCCGGATATAAGAGAGCTTATACCAAACCCGGATATAAAAAGAAACCCGGATATAAGATACTTCTTCTCCGGTCCCGATAACTCTCTTATATCCGGGTTACACTGTATATTCAAATTATTATATTTCTATTCCGCTCCTCCTCTACTCCTATTTTGTTGAGTAACACTGACTCTTACCGTTTTAATTACGGACAGAGGCAAGATTTTATACATAGAAACGCTTGAAATATTTCCCACAATTGCTGCAGCCATAATTTTTTCTCTTTCTGGAATTGCGATCAATATAGACAATTATATTTAAAATAATAACCTCCGTATTAAAAGGTGGGTAATTCATTTTGCACTCTCAATGTAAGTATTAAATCTGCTGCTGCAAATTACCTACGAATGAATGTATTTTTCAGTTCGCTTTCACGGAGGAGATAACACGTGTTACGGCAGTATGTTATTATTTCACAAGATGGCTGCATCTCTATGACAAAATTTGCATATTTATTTTGGTCATATGACAACGAGAGGATATTTATGCAACTTTGTACCTTAAGCTTTTGTCCATGCATTGAATATTGCTGTCACATCTGGTCTGATGCTTCTGCTATGCATTTAGAGATTCTTAATAAATTCCAAAGAAGAATCTGCATTGTTATCTGTCCAAACCTGGCATCTCAGCTTCAGTCACTTTCCTACCGCCATAACGTAGCTTCCTATGCCTTTTCTATACACATTTTCATGGTAATTGTCCTGATGAGCTTTCCTCTTTGGTACCTCGACCTTACGAATTCTAGCGCAGTACTAGATTGGCGGCAAGATCTCATCTGTAACCGCAACTTCTGTGCTTATAGTTTCTTCTCTTGCATTTCTCGTTTGTGGAACTCTCTTCCGGCTTCGTGCTTCCCAGTCAACATTGAACTTCAAAAATTTAAATGTAATCGTTACCTTTTGCCTGTTCTTTTATTTTTCTCTTTCCTTAAAGAATGATTTTATTTTTCTCTTATTCTTTCAACCTCAGTAACCCCTTGCATTTTAGTGGCTTTATTGCCTTGCTTTCAGTGAAATGATTAAACAGATCTGATTGTTAATATATAATATCGTCATTCCATGCTAACCGATTGGACGTATTGTATCGGGTGCTGACAACAGAATCGGTGGAACCATGGCTCAAAATAGCTTCCACATAGAAAGAAAGTTTTTTGTTTTTTTTTACAGTAAAGTTCGCTCTTTATAATGCCCGGGGCCTACTCGAGGTAGACGGTTACGTTAGGAGGCAATTTGTGCGGATAGGAATAGAAAATGACGAATCTTAGCCTTGAACAAGTTAAGAGTGTAGTGATCGGGGAAATATCCTCTTGGGAGTCGGTTCCACAGAGCAGTAGTTCACGGGAAGAAGCTGTTCGAGTTGAACTTACTTCTCACAGATGGAATACGGAGGGAATGTGGGTGGTTCGCTACTATGTAAGTGGCATAGCGTATCCTTGTTGTGAAGGTTTGAATTGGAGGGGCCAGGGGATGTATTTCGTTTAAGCACTTTCCTTGTAAGTAGCGACAGAGTAGCGAGAGGCTTGCCACATCTCGCCTGTAGGAGATAGATTGGAGGGTGAAGAATAATCCGTCACCCACAAGAGCTCGGAGACGCTTTTAGACTCTATCAAACCTGGAGAGTGAGGTTTGGTCAGCTCTTGTCCAAATATGTCAACAGTACTCAATTTTAGGTCTGATCTGGCTTTTGTAAAGGTAGAGGATAGCACGAGTCAGGTACTTACTGGAGGGGTACAGGTTGTCGACCATTTTACCTGCATTCTTAGCAATGGATCATATGGACGAGTCTCACTCGAGGTCAGGTATTGATAAAAATAAGTTTCTTTATTGACTGTTAAAGTGACTTCGAAAAATGTATGAAATATCCGGTGAAACAGCAAATATCAAAGATGAATAGTTTGTTTACATTTCTGAAGATTTGTGTAGTTCCTTGTGCAATTAGTTTAAAAACAGCAAGTTATTTTTTACTATATGTATTACTGTAGTAAGTTTAGGCCACAACCCAGATGATCGGCTGATGAGATACGTAGTAGTAGAAGCAGCCAGCAGTTTCGGAGCAGCACCAGATGACTGGCGCCTTAAAAATCATGCCTTCAAAAGCAACACTCACTTCTCTTTTACGTAAGGTCACACGCCAAACGAGAAGCGCTCCCTTCCAGCCGAGCATTACGTAGTACTTTCCTTTGTTCAAAAACGTAAACATTTGGACTCAAACTTGAAATCTGTTGTTAACGAAATGCGTATCCTTTTCCGCAGTCATACTTTTATTTTTTAACACCAATTTTATAGAATTAACATTTCAAACTGTCTTGTATTTGCTTTCGTTTTGTATCGTTAAAGAATTTGTATAGATAACTCCTCTATAGGGATGCATACCAATACACTTTTTGAAACCTGTTAAATATGTGGAAAAATACCTTTGTACAACAAGAATTAGTTTACGTATTAATTCAGTTCATCGTCAATTGTCATGTGACGTACTAAAACTGAAATTACCCTTCTGATCGTTGTGTTTTTGATGAGGGCGATTTCGTAGTCTGAGACGATGTTGTGGTACAACATAATTGGTGGATCATCATGTATCATTTCTTTCCGGAATCTAAGATAAGGAATGTATGTGGATTGGTACGAGCAGGATAGTCTGCTGTGGGTGTCACGCTGCAAAGAAAAAAGAAGAAAAAACAACAAAAAACGATAGAATTAAAACAAATAAATATTTTCAAAAGAAAATTGAGACATGATTTCTCACTCTTTTATTTGTTCTTTCTTTCGCATTGTATGTATAGTGTTGGTGTAATGGATAACGGCTCAGAATGTCAAACCTGCGAACCGAGTTCGAATTCCAGTCGGGTGCGTTATATTCACTTACGCGCAAATATCTTTGAGAAACGTATGAATCCATTCCTTCTCTCTCTAGCTATGGGATGGGTGGCAGAACAGACTAGGCCCTATAGTATTAGTTGGCAACTAGTCTACCGCAGAAAGAAATGGCTGCTTAAGGCGGGAAATATTCTGCTTAGTCAGTCATGAATCAAAGCAGACATGATAGCCCAAGCGTGTGACATATGGGACTTGACTTTCCCTTTAGTTTTTTTCTATAATTTAATTCTCTCTTTTCTTTCAACTTTTTATTACAAAGATCGGTCAAATATCATTGCCAAAAAAAGGTTTTAGATATGAAAATGGAAGGTAACTTCTCATGGGCTTCTAGACGCTTTAAAAACTCCTTAGGCTTTCTGTTACTTTTAAGATTAAATTTTGAGATGTTACTTTTTGATCGACCCTCATTCTTTTTTATGTGCCGTGTCCACTCAGAACGTAGGCGATCATGGCTTTCCACAACTTCCTGCTCCTTGTAGCTCTTAATAAACTTTGTCTTTCCGTTACTTTTGTTCTGCCAACATTTTACAAAAGTTCGTTATACACTGCTTTCCTCTCTTCCTCTTGCCTTCAATATGTCCTGAGAGTGTCAAATTTTCTAAGCCCGCTTTCCACGTTATGTACCCTAAAATTTCAACTGTATAGAAGAAGCACACAAATCATACCAAAATGAATACGGAAGTCTCAAAATACGGAAATCTTCAAAATAATCTTTTTCAACCATACAATTCCAAGCTTTGAACGAGGGCATGTATTCTCGCCTCTTAAAATAATCTTGGCTGCTTTCTTATCGATTTGAGAATTACCTTTTTCACCTGTTCAGCTCTGGTGAACTCAAGGATCCAAAAAGATTTCCGGTAACGAGCTGCTAAACACTATACTACCTGCAGATTCTTCTTTAATTACAACAGATTTAATAATGGAATCTCATAAAGCAAACCAAAATGAAGACAAAAGACCCCGATTTCCAGATCTTGTCATCAACATAGTCTCCTTCATTATCAATCATGGTATTCCACCTTTAAATGAGGTTAAGCATACCCGCCACATAGAAACTTCTTGGCTAATTTCTTAGCCATGCGAAAATTGCCTCTTTCAACCTATTATCAATAAAGAACCGCTTTTCTCGGAGCGCCTCCTTTATAAGTCTTAGAGTGTCAGGTCAAAACTGTAAGGTGGATGAGGCAAGAGTGTCATGGTGCAAAATCACATAACTCAACTTCGCATATAGCAAAGTAGGAAGAAGCTTTGCTCTGAGTTTTGACATTGTGCTCAGATAGGAGTCAAAATTAATTTTGAATTTATTGATCATAAACTCTAACAATATGACTCCAACATACTGCCTTAAAATTATTCTTTTTGGACGAATCTGAGTGGCGCTCTCCACTGCTCTTCTTTTGCTCTGATTCGTCGTGCATCATCCTCTTTGACTATCCTAGTTAGAAAGGTGCTATCCATGTTGCGCAGTTGAAACTCTTGGACGGTATACAGTTCTTGCCTCAATATTCTAGGAACACACTTTACACAGATCTTTGAGTAACATTATCATGGTTCATCTGAATATTTCTGCAGTTTTGCAATATTGATTTTTCTACCATCTGTAATGAGAATATCAGCTTGTTTGGTCTTAATCTCATTCACAGCAGCTGCTAACCTACAACAGTATAGCCTCTCACTAATTTCAGTTTCGTTTTTATCTCTAGAATTATCATGAACTCTATTGACCATCTTCTTACTGTATTTGCATTCTTTTCATAATCAATCTCTGATCTCCTAAATGTTTGCAACATTTTCTCATTCGCTAAAACAAAGAATTGACAGTTATTTATAGTCTACACGTGTTTAGATGTACAGCCATTGTCAAAGAAGTTTTTGAATATGAAAAGCGAAGGTAACTTCTCTTCGACGCTTTATAATTCACAACCAAAAAACTCCTTAGGATTTCTGACTGTTACATTTAAGATTAAATTGGGAGATGTTACTTTTTGATCGATCCTCATTCTTCTTTATGTGCCGTGTCCACTCAGGACGTAGGCGATTATGGCTTTCCACAACTTCCTGCTCCTTGTAGCTCTTAATAAACTTTGTCTTTCTGTTATTTCTTCTAAGCTCTCTTCCGCCATCTATTTACTCAAGCTCATTAAGTATGTTATGCATTGTCTTCCTCTGTCCCTTTTGCCCTATATCTGTCCCCGGTGAGTATCAGATATTCACCGCCTCCTTCCTCATTATATGTCCCAGAAACCTCAACTGTCTCATACAATCTCCTTCTATTTCTTCTTTCTTTCTTTCTTTCTTTCTTTCTTTCTTTCTTTCTTTCTTTCTTTCTTTCTTTCTTTCTTTTTTAGTCTCCTACACTCTTAGTTTATAGTCGTAGAAAATAGAAAAGCAACATTACAAATAATACTTTTTAGTTATACCTGAATTTCTTGTCGACAGAGCCGTTCATATATCCCGTAATAAGTCCATTTTGGCAATGGTCTGTCTAACGGACGCTTAATCACATTTTCTCCCGATCTCTGTTCGTAGAATCTCAGTTGCGATTGTAAATACTGGTCGATACCTCTGGTAAAATTCTTTTTTTCTGTTAAAAATAAATAAACATATATATATATATATATATATATATATATATATATATATATATATATATATATATATATATATATATATATATATATAAGGAATAACGATAAATAATTATTTTTTATATATCCATAACAATTTTAGGGAAAAAAGTATGACAAAATGGAAAAAGTTTTCGTGTGACACGTTTCGTCCTTTAGGACTCCATTAGACTAAGTTTATGCTTACATTAATGCGACTACACATACGCACGAACAAAAGAGACGCTGACAATTTTAAATTATTAAATTTTAAAAAAATATGTTTCGTTGGTGAGTATATATATATAAGTTAAAAAAAGATAAAGGTTTTGACTAAAAATTATTTACTTGTTCGAATCGATCATGTGATTTTCTGGAAGGAACTCATATTTGAAGACTCTTCCAATATCAGTTTATAACACATTATAGGCTGTGCCTTTGGTAGAGTTAGTGATGAAAATAAAAAAGTGGTCAAGACTTAATGCAAGCACTGTTGATAGAATAGAGTTATTTTATGTATCAAGTAAATGCATTGCTAATTATTTTACTATAAAACGTATTAAAATGATTTTTTATAGAAATACACAGAAAATCAGGAAAAGTTCTAACGATACTAATACAATTACTCTGTTATATGTAGAATCTAAGTTAATTACTAATGATTTTATTATAGAATTGGATCGTAAGTTATTTTCCTCCTGATTTTTTTTGCTTGTGCTTTGTTATAGCAATACATTGAAAATACGAGGAATTTATAATTAGTTTTGGGAACAAGGAGAATGATTCAAATACTGATTAGATGCAAATATGTTCTCAAAGGAATTTTTGTCTATTTCAGTTGACTTGTCAGTTAATTTTTCCTAAATAAGCGATGCAATCATATTATTTTCATGGCCATGTTGTCAATCACCCCGCTTATTTTATAGTATTTCGATTTTATTTTAAAATAAAGTAAAACTATCATCGTTTTTACTTACTGATTAGAGTACGAATCGTGTCAACTGAGAGGTCAGGTCTTCCCAACTGAAAGATAAAATTATAAGCGTTGAACCAAAAACTGTTTAATTCTCATCGCTCAAAGTCAACACTGTCACAATCAAGCGTAATAATAAAACATCCTGACCAATCAGCACAAGTAACCAAACTTAAAAGAATAATTGTTTCTGTGGCTTTTAAAAACTATAAATAATGAGTTCTTAACTTTGATTGTCATTCAGCATCTGCACGTCGACATGACTGTGTTATAGCAATACATAATTGTTTATAACACATGCAACAGAATACAGGGTTTCTCAGTTCTTTGAGGACACGTTTTTTAATTGCTCTTTTTTAAAACTTTTTCTGATGATCATTTCATTTCAGATGATGACAAGCATCAATCTAACTCAGCAAATGCAAAGGAACGCTGTAATCGTTGCCAACAAAGGCAGGTCATCATGATTTAGAGATTGCTCGATTCCTGATAGTTGCACGGTCGTTTGTTGCCAATGTTCGCAAAGAAGCCGCTGTCAAAAATTCTACAGTAGTAGCCAAACATAAAAGGCTTGCTAAGATTCCTAATAGCATCAGAATACCCACATTTGTAAAAAAAAAAAAAAAATGCAAAAAATTATCGATAAGGACTCCAGAAAGTCAATTAACACCATTGCTAAGATGTTCAAAGTCTCAAAGCACTCTATGGGAAGAAATGTTCATGAGGACCTTCGATACAAGCCATATGTAATGTTGAGAGGCCAATTCATGTTCGCAAAAACAAAAGATAACAGTCAGATCCACACAAAGCGCTTGTTTTGGATAGAGAGCATGAGAAAAATAAGACCGTACACATACCAACAAGATTCTGCGCCGTTTCATCAAGCCAAGACGACAAAAGAATGGCTTGGTTACAATCACCACGATCACGTTACCCCAAACATATATGGCTGCCTAGTTCTCCAGACCTGAATCCGTTAGATTACTTCAGGCGTAGTCGATTAGAAAGTCAATCAACGCCGTCATGAAATCTCTGAAATCTGCCATAACAAACACAATGTCCAAAATAGATAAGGTTCATCTGATTCCGGCATGTCAATGTTTCAGACCCCATATTGAAGCAGTCATCGGTGCTAACGTCAGATTCGTTAAGTAGATGTGTCAAGAAGACTCTCAAGACTATTGATGCCAATTTCTTTTCGAATAAACCTTTTCTTTCATGACTTATGCGTATTTTACTAAATTCATGCAAATGTCCTCAAAAGAACAAAGCGACCCTGTATTTTATATTTTAAATTTTTTTCTTTAATGGTTTTTAAATCTGTGAATAGTCATTTAAAATATATCTATTAAGTTTTTTTTCTATTTAGCACGCTAAACAATTTGTACGACAACAAAGCTTGATGTATTTTTGTAATACATACTTTAACAGCAAAAATGCGTATTTGTGCACATAAACTCTTTTTACATATTCACCATTAATGTTCACCAAAGTGAGCACTGTAGATTTTTCGAAAATTTCACTGCAGTCAAACGTAGATTTACGCTCAACCGACTAAAAAGTAATTGCTTTTACGTCTCCATAAGAGTTTAAAACACATTAACTTTGAATGACTGGAACTTCAAATGAAAATACCATTATATTATTGTCAGTTTGGTTAACGGGTATATGCAGAAGATATGTCAAGTTTGTTTCCGGTTCTTCAAACAAGAAAGATGAGAATATAAAAATGGAGACGCTTTTTAAGGTTGAGCTAATAATTCATTTACATGTCCCTTTCTCTTGGAAAAGTGAAGAACAACAAAAACGACTCAGCTTCATCCACAACTGGCACGTTGTGAACCACTCTGTCTCTCGAGCGCTGAACTTCATAGTTTCAACGCCAGATGGTTCTCTTTTTATAAACAGGCTTTCAATATTTGAAATCCAGGCATTGTTTTAAACTCGGACGACGAATACATACACTGGTGGGAAATGCGCTATTCTATCTGCCAATAGGAAATCCATAAAGTAAGTACATTTTTAGGGGGATAGTTTCATATTTATAGTGGTCTCTCGCACATCTCGCTTGTGAAACTCTCTTCCGTGTTTTTATTAGGTTGGTGCAAAAATAATGTCGTTTTCTCACATGAAGTTGAACGTCAAAAAACGACATTATTTTTGCACCAACCTAATACTTTCCAATTAACTTTGATCTTCAAAAACCTAAATGTAATGCCAATCGTTATCTTCTGTCTTCTTATTTCCTGTTCTTTTATTGTTAATAATGTTTTTTCTTTTTCTCATATTATGCCACACTCAGTAGCCCTTTGCGTGTTAGTGGCTTGATTACATTACTTGGAGTGATATGATTAAAAAAAGTTTTTCGAATGGAACAGGTCACAACCAAGAATCTTTAAGCTAAATAGAATATTCATGCCAGACAATACAAATTCATATTCTTCAAACTTGACGATTGTCCATCTAGCCAAAACGGGTTTCAAAGACGCAAAAGTAATATGTCTCATCTTCTTACAATTGAATTAGCTACATGTAACCGTAGGTTGTATGTTAACAGCTCCATCTCTCGCATTTCTGGTTTGTGGAACTCTCTCCTGGCTTCTTGCTTTCCAGTCAATTTTGATCTTCAAAAAATTAAATGTAATGCCAATCGTTATCTTCTGTCTTTTTAAATTCCTGTTCTTTTATTGTTCTCTCCCCTTAATAATATTTTTCTTTTTCTCATATTATGTCACATGTTAGTAACCCCCTTGCGTCTTAGTGGCTTTACTGCCTTGCTTTGGGTGAAATGATTGTAAAAGAAAGAAAGGTAAATGTGTATAAAATGTTTATATTAAAATTCTTTATGAAGAGAAAGAGTGATTCGTTTTCTTCGGCTTATCAACATTTTGCAGGTCATTTAAAGCCAGAAAATACTTTAGATTGTCAGAATGTTTTTTTAGATAATAATGATTTAGTGATACAAGTTTTACTAATTAACCCATAGCTGGAGAGAGTAAAGGTGGATTCATACCCTTCCCAAGGGTATTTGCTCTTAGGTGAATATAACGAACGCAACTGGAATTGGAACTCTGCTCTCCGATTAACAATTCCGAGCCATTATTCATTACACCACCCGTACATCCAAGCTTACAGCGCCTAATATACCCATCGAGGTACTGACTAGGCTCGACGCTGTTTAACTTAGGTGATAGTACGGGAACCGATGTTTCAACGTTATATGGCCATAAGGACTGGAGAGAAAGAGCAAAAGAGAGAAAGAAAAGCTGAGATGCTTTATTTGCATTGCTTATACCTGTTTCATATCTGGAACTAATCTATGTTTACGTAACACTTGAACAGAGACGAGCAATTGAGATTGAAAGTGATAAGGGCGAGAATGAGAAGATACAGGCAAATAATGAGGAAAGAGCAGAGGCAGTATCTACCAACTGCCTCACGCAGACAGATGTAGCACAAGACCGAATTTAATTTGGGGTTCCCGAAAATTCCCAGTAGGTGTAGGTGTTTCCCGAGACGAGACTCTGCCCTTCGGCATAGCCCGGTCTGGGGATCCTCTCTGCCCGGAGGCAGAGAGTTTAACCAGCCCAGCTGAAGACGAATCTCCAACTGCAGGCCGGCCGACAGGACAGAGCAGAGGCATAGAATAATGGATAATTTTATTTTTCGACATTTGTGAGTCATTTCCAGGGTGTTGCCATTTTTTTAATCATTTTACCCTAATCAAAGCTATAATGCCCCACTAAAACGCAAGGGGGTTACTGGATATGAAAGTTAACGAAAAGACTTTAGAAGGGACAGGAAACACAATCCAAAAGAGATAAATCTCTACTCCTGTTCAAAAGATCAGTAAGGAGTGTGAACCGGATGATAGGTGAACCTGTCTACTTTCAGTACTATAAATTATATATCTGTCTAAAGAACCTAATTTAGAGATTAAATACTAAGTAGTTTTTAAGGTAGAAAAAACAAATCGATTCTAAAATGTTTATTTTCAAAAGCAGACACACAAATTTTGAGTAAATAAAATGTATTATCTCTAAATCAGCGCCGCGGTACACTAATGCCCCACGAAAGGTAGCCGGGTGTATCCCAAGTTAACAGAAGAGTAATTTATGAATTATTTTTATATAAAAAAAAAATCTTTATTTTTAAAAAGCGAGAGTCACCACGCAACGTAACGCTTTAAAAAAGAGACTTCTTTATTATTTTCCGATTTTGAAATTTCATAAACAATCTTACCTTATTAAAATTTAAAGTGCACCCCAGAGTTTTAGTTATTCTACAAGTGCGCCCTGAAGTAAAACAGGTGTAAAACACTGGTGTAAATAAATATTTTTCTGAGTTCCTAAAAGTCAATACAATGGTATACATTCGTAAACCGTGATATATGCAATACTAATAAAATCAGTACATTGGTATGCAATACGCATAAAAGTAAAAGTGTGTGAAGCGGGTGGTGATTTCCTAAGCTTAGCCTAGATATGGCACAAGGCCGAAAGTATGGGGCACCCACTGAGGATCAAACATTACTCAGTCGTAATTGTTCTAGCGAGACAAGCTTGCTAGCCATTACATCACGTCGACGTGCCCAAGTGGTGATTTCGTAAGCGTAGCTTAGATGTGGCACAAGGTCGAAAGTATAGAACACCCAGTGAGGATCGAACTCACTACTCTGTCGTAATTGATCTAGCGAGACAAGCTTGCTAAACATTACACCACATCGAAGTGCCCCACGCATACAGTTAGATGGCTGACCAAAATTTACCTTATAGAGCGCATCCGCCATTTGCTTATAGGCTTGAGAAACTAGATTTGTCACGGTGCGAGATCCTTGTGTCATACGAATCGTATAATTGTACCACTTTACTGCTTCCCAGTGCATGTCCATATCCTGTGCCTGGTTTGCGATCATCATGAACTGGTCACTGGTCAAAGGGGCACAGTTCGTTCCAAGGAATTTCCCACTGGCCAGAGCATTCAGCTTGATCTTGTAGATTTCCACGATGCGTAGAAGTCCCAGGGCAGCACCTTGAAGATCCATATTGTCTGGCCACAGATATTCTCGTTGTTGTAACAGATTAATAATATTCAAGAATTCTGAAGAAAAAACAAGAAAAAAGAAAAGCCTTTTAATCTTACAGAAATGGTAACTGTAAAAAAGTATCATAATATTTTTTCTCTTTATCACCCTCTGGTTATTATTATTATTATTATTATTATTATTATTATTATTATTATTATTATTATTAGGTTCCTTCAGAGAAAAGCGATATTTAAAGTTGAAAATGATTCCTTTTAAATAAAAAATCTTTCTTGAAGATTTTATTTTAGTTTTAATTTCAAGCTAATAGATTAAATTTAATATTTCCAACAGGCAATATTTGAGGATTTAAATTCTCCGAGGACTTGTCCTTATAACTAATATAATCATTAAGCGCTACAAAATAAGAATTTCTCAAATTTCATAAAATTAAATATGTGGAGGTTTCAGATGTAAAAAAACATTTTTTTACAGAGTTTCTAAAAAAAGACACGATTGTAAAATAATTTCATTCATTTGTGAATAAGCCCTGAAAGTTTCAATAAAATATAACAATTATTTGATTTTTGCAAGAATTTCCAAATCAATGTATTTTTCACTGCAAAAAGACGCAACAAAAAAGATTAACCCAAATTTTGAAGTTTCTAAAAAGGATTAAAAAAATACAATTTAATAATCAAAAAATCCTTTGGCCTCTCCTCTCAATAATAAGAACGTAAAGATTTTGACGATGAATTATTATTATTTACTATATTTTAGTTAAAGTGATAAACGAGTTGTATAACTCGTACTAGTAAAATATGAAGTAATGAATTAGGGTCAAATCAACCTAGTGTTTATACTAGTTCGGTAATTAGCTTCGCTCACTGCAGGATGATCAAATTTCAAATCTAAAATTTTTGTCCATTTCAAATATTACATTAATTAGAAAATCACTTTAAACAAAGAAGGGGCCATAAAAACATAAAGGACCGCATATTTTGGATAAAACACTTTTCCTTTTATCCAGAAAGCAAAGGAAATTGGCCCTCGCGAGACAGAAGTCCATTTTCGATTTTATTCATTATTGGATCTCAACAATTTTCGGTCCTTCTAAGCACTTAGTAACGTTTGCCTTTTTGCTATATCTCCTGATTCCTGTTCAGCCATCCTAACATCGTTAAGTAGGTTTAACGCTGCTTTCATCTGTTTCTATTACCTTCAATATTTCTTGTGAGTGTCAAATTCTTCAAGCTTCCTTTCCTCATTATGTGCTTGAAAAATTTCAATTGTCTCTTTCTGGTTCTAAGCGTAAATGTCCTTTGCGTTTCCATTTTCCCTAAAACTTCATCGTTACATGTGCAGCCCATAGGATTCTCAGCACCCTTCTGTAGAACCAAATTTCTGTTGCCACAAGTCTAGTGAGGAGATTGTCTGGCATTCCCTGCCATATTTAAAGACCGATGTTACATTAGTTCCGTAATATTTTCACTGTTTCTAATGAATTTTTCCTGTTTCTTAATACTTTGCTTCTAACACTTTCGCCCCAGTCCCTCAACCTCCGGCGTTTTACTCACTGGGTTGAGGTGTCTACTCGGTCCTAACCGAACTTAAGGGAGTAGCCATAGGTCCCCTGAGCATCCGTAGATTATTCGACCCGTCCACTGGTTTAATCCTGCTTCCTGCCCACGTTGTGATTTGTTTGATCCAGAAAGCAGAAGTGATGTCCGTCCATTCACGGTCGACTGAAGGTGTAGACACGGGTGGGGAGTCTGCGCTAAGAAATTTAGAATGCAGCAAAAAAAAAATATCTGCAGAAAGCCGGACAAACAACTATTCAATGCTTGAATTGTTAATGCCTTTTATATAGCAGAAAAGAATAGTAGAGAAAAGAAACGAGTTGCAGAAAAGAAAAGTATTTAACGTAAAAACTCATACACTGGATGAGAGAGAGAGAGAGAGAGAGAGAGAGAGAGAGAGAGAGAGAGAGAGAGAGAGAGAGAGTGTCATTAGCATGTTGTTAAATCGTCTCAGAACGATATATGACTCTTGCGATGGAGGGATAAAGGTTTATGTGCGGGGCTTAAAGTTTTAGTGGTGTTCCTCCTCCCAACGCCAATTCTCTCTTCTCTCCTCAAGAATTTTCTCCAGTCTGCCTTCTTCAGCATAACTACGCGTTTATATAAATAAACCCGGCTGGTTATAAGGACCCTCGGTCCTATTACTTCGCACGCGATTATCACGGGGTTCTGGCTGCTTCAACCAAAATCATGTGAATTCCAAAGTTCCTTCTAGCTTACTCAGCTCTACTTCAATTTTTAATCGATAAAAATTATTTCGACCATTTCCACTGTCTTCTGATGACCCAGATCCAATGGGTAGAACTTCTGCCCTAGATCAGATTTCCCCATCAGTAAACAAAATGCTCTGATTTAATTTCGCTATTCAAATCTACTCCAATTTCACTAAAAAAAATATACGTGTGTGTGTATGTGTGTGTGTGTGTGTGTGTGTGTTTGTGTTTCCCAGACTCTCTCTCTCTCTCTGTCACAGCTTAGCTTTTGGGCGTCATCTTTTGTTATTTCAATACACCTCCGGATTTCGGTTTCGCATTTACCATCCTCTGTTAAAACAATGTGTATTTAAATTTTTGTATTTGCTTCATTTTGATGTCTCTAATTCGCATCTTTTTCTTTTTGGCAACAACCATACCTTCTGTCTTCTTACAATTGGTGCTTAGTCCTTTCTTGTTTGCCTTTACTATTTTCCGTATGAGTTTCATAAACCAATAAACAGGGCCTCCAAGAGTAACCAAGGCCTACAAGACCTCGTTGGGGCCCCAAGCAGACAAAGATTTTTTTTCATCATTGAGGATTTGATGTCCAGTAAAGCTACATGTAAAAGCTCATAAATGCTTTATTTTCACGATCAGATATAACATAATGTAACAAACATATTCAATTAATACAGCAACATAAATCAGTATTTACGGTTACATTCACCAATCGCCTTTTAGATTTTGTCATAGTGAAATGATTTTTTAAAATTCATAATAATCTCTTTCAAAGAAATTTCATTTCTTTCTTTTCTTAAAAAAAAAACAAAACAAATTTAACATTTAACGAAAGTACTAATTAAAATGTGTTTTTCTGGCTTTTTTGTTTGCAAAATTTCTAATAACACTATCAAAATCAATTTGTCTGGCAATACCAGATTCAATACTCAGTTGTGCTCGATCAGAAAGTCTATTTCGAGACATAGTAGAGTTCAAATAGTTTTTGATAAGTTTGAGTTTACTAAAAGATGTTTTCATCTGGTGCGACTGTAGCTGGAATTGTCAACAATATTCGCAAACTAAAACAAACATTTGGAAATATTTCACACAATTTGTAGTCTGTTAACAAATTTACCAATTCTAGAGGCTTCAGCTTTGGCTGAAGCATGTATCCTCGGTTTTTTGCTTCAAGATCTTGAACTCTTTAACAATTACAATACATAAGGTCTTTGCAAAACAAAATAATACATACAAGCACATGATGACGCGAAAATTCTGGTGTGTGCTAGTCACATCATTACGCAAATTTATGCATCTATACATCTACCCCGGGCTGTAGATAGATACTTTTGGTTTTGTACAACAATTAATAATAATATAACCACGAATAACGAAATCCCCAAAATGGAAATCACCAGGAAATTACAAAGGTGCCTAATTTCTGGGTCTATCATCTGTCATCAATCCATAAAACCCTTGTACAAACTCTATCAATGCTTATAAATAATTCCAATGAAATCCCGGAACGGATCACTGAAGGTATTACATATCTCATGTCAAAAACGAGTGAAACAGATGATCGGAAAAATTATAGGCCAATAACATGTCTGTCCATCACGTATAAATTGATCACGTCTGTCCTGACGAACCGTACTTACTCTTTTTTCGAAGCAAACAACATTCTTCCACCGGAACGGGAGGGATGCAGGAGAGGTTCATATGTTCAACTACTGATAAACAAAATGACCCTGGAAAAATGCAGGAGACGATGTAGAAATCTTAGCGCAACGTGGATAGATTACCGTAAAGCTTTTGATAGTGTACCACACTTTTGGGTGTTTAGAGCTTTGAAAATATACAAAGTTTTTCCCCCGTGACAGTAAATTTCCTTAAACACAGCATGGGAATGTGGAACACCACATTATACCTCGAAGCATGGCCATCTTCAACCGCCTGAATATCCGGCGATGAATCTTGCAAGGAGACTCTCTGTCATCCCTTCTGGTTTGTCTATCCTTAATCCCCCTTACTCATGAACTAAACAACAATAGTTATAGTTACAAACTAAACAAGAAAGTATTCATACTCGACATGGATGATCTCAAACTCTTTGCCAAAGACGACAGTGAGTTGAAGGGTGTCCTCAATACTGTAAAATCTTTCAGTGACAACATAGGTATGGATTTCGGATTAGATAAATATATATATATCCACTGTCCGTAGTTTAATAAGACATAAAACATGTCAGGTTGTGTTTAAAGGCTTGGGAGGTAGACAAACGAAGAGTTTTTGCTCGCAGAGAAATGAAAAGGGAAGATAAAGTCAATAATGAAATATTCCAGTAAAGTAAGTATTAGAAAAATAGTTGTAAAGAATTAAAGCTTGTTAACCATTTTTGTGATTCGTTCCACTTTTTATGAGAACTTCCCACTGATGGGAAACTTAATAATTGTCGGATTACCCTCAATGTTTGAGAGAATTAATGAGTGACCAGGAACCTATACAAACTCAAATCTCCAAAGGATACATTAATTTGATTGTTTCTTTTGCATCCAGGGGTACACAGAATGGACGTGATATTTATTGTTTCAGGGTGCATAATTTAATCTTTCACCCTAAAATATTATACACCGTCATGTGAAGAGGATTATATATGTCGTAAAATGATATATGCCAGACCTTAGATTTACGAGCAGAAAAATCAGACTCCGCTTAACAAGGGTTTCATACTGACCTTGGCTGATTTTGGACGCCTCACTGGAACTTGGCTCTGAGTTTAACCGACGGTAAACAATTTCCTTGATATGATGCCATTTTACCACAAAACGGTAGATAATATGGAAGCTGTTGACTGCATTCTCCATGGCTGCGTTGTTGTGGAACGCCTCGGCTTGAGTCTCACTCAAGAACCTATAAAAACAAAAGCAGAGATCACTTGAATATTTCTTCCTAGATTGGGTTACTGAGGAGGATGTTAAAACGATCAATGTAAAACGACGAAACATTCAAAGAATCAGATCTCAACTTCTTTTTTGTGCCGTGACCTTTCAGGTTGTGGGCAATCATAGCTGTGTACAACTTCTTATCCTTTGTCACACTTTATAATGTTTGCCTTTTCGTTATCCCTTCCAATCTCTATTCTGCCATCTATTAACACCAAATGTTTAGGTAGGTTATTCACTGTTTTCCTCTGCACCTGCATGTCTTGTGAGTGTCAAATTCGCCAAGCCTTCTTTCTCCGCTAAGTGTCTTAAAATTCTCAACTGTTTCTTAATGATTCTAAGTAGGTAGCTCGTCTCCCCAATGAGATGTGATGTGACACAAGTTCGGTTTAATGTGGGGCATCCAAGCGCATACACCCAACCCAGGACTTCAAAATACTGATTCAAACTATAAGTGTTCTTACTGTTCCCATTTTCTTTAAAACTTCCTCGTTGTTCACATGTTCGGTTCATGATATTCTCAGTATTCTTCTGTAGAACCACATCTCTGCTGATTCAAGTCTCTCTAGGCTTACGGCTATATCATGTTGAAATACCGGTTCTCGAACGATCACCAAAGTTAAGCAACGTCGAGCCTGGTCAGAACCTAGATGGGTGACTACTGGGGAATACCAAGTGCTGTAAACTTGGATGTGTTGGTTCGGCAATGGTTAACGGCTCGGAATTGGAACTCAGAGACCCAAACTCCAATTTCAGTCGAGTCCATTATATTCACTTACGTGCAAAAACGCTTGGGGAAGTTATGAATCCACATCTTCTCCTCCAGCTATGGGTTAATTAGTAGAACCTCTATCAGTAAATCATTATTATCAACAAAAGGTTTTACCCTCTATATTTTCTGGTCTTAATTATCCTGCAAATGTTTGAAAAGCCGTAAAAAACAAAACAATCGATCATTCAAGCCTCCCTTCATCTTTGTAGAAATTGTCCATTATTCACTGTCATATAGGAAGATTTATATTACATAACAGTTCAACACTCTTTTCTTTTTCTAAATAAATGTTCCTCTTTCTTAATACTTTGTTTATCTTTTTCAGAGGCATCTTTCGCTATTCCATTGCGCCTTCGGATTTCTGTGTCACATTTTCTGCCATCTTTTAAAATACTTCCCAGATATTTAAATTCCTCTACTTGCTTGGTATTGGCGTTGCTAATTCATTGCTGTAATTAAGAAATTTTAAACGTATACTTGTTAGAATTTATGTGCCGTGACAGATTTGGCGATAATGCATTTAAAGATGCATTCATGTGAACAAACAATATCTTCTTTAACATTGCCAATAAAATATAATGTAATGGCCGTACTAGCCAAATTCTGTTACAGACGACCCTACTCTTGTTTATACCGTAACGATGCTGAGCAAACCTTAGTTTCAGTTTCTGGGAGAGACCGCATCATATGGTGTGATCAATTTTTTGAAAAAGGCCAGTAGGCCCAAATCCAAACACTTTCTTGCTCGCACAACCATCGACAGCTTCCGAACAGTTCCGTCTACCCAATTTCACACACAAATCATAGGTCAACCCGTGGTATGGTTTTCAGACAGTTTTTAAGTGTACCGCGAGCTGTGTTGGCTTCTCCAGAACGATAACATCAGAAAATCATCTCTCTGATCAATTATCCTTGGTAAGATTCGAACCCGGATCTCATGGTCACAAAGTGAACGTTTTAACCACTCGGAGTAAAGCATTTTAAAATTATTGAATTCCAGTATGTGAACAACATCATTTAACTTCATTAATAAAATAAAATAATGTCTTTACTAGTTTCTGATTATTCTCCAAATTGCGATAATTTGCAAATAGACATCCGTCCCCTTAGACTGATTTAGTGGGGAGGATGCGCCCTTCATAAAACATGGGTAGGAGAAAGTTCTGTTGATGAAACTTAGGTGGGGGGATTGTGTTTAAATGAAAACTCTTGGGGACTAGAAAGGGTATTAAATTAATTTTGCTTAAAATGAACTTGCCCCCAGTTACTCCAGGTTTGTCTTAATGTCTATTTCCCAAAGGTGTCAGAGGTTGTTGTTCGAACCCTAGCATAAAAACTAAGATTTCACAAGCTGATTTTCCAGGTAAGCAGGCCCCACAAATCTGGAAGTGTGATAAACTACTTAATAAACTTCTAGTATTACTTTATGACTGACTGACTCAATCAATCAACCAATCAATAATAATAATAATAATGTATTGCAGAAGGCCTGTTTGCTTGGCACAACACGAACAGTCAGAAAAAGTACTGGGTATCTAAAGCTGATAATAACATCGAATAATGTGTGCAAAAAGACAAATAATAATACCCAAGCCCGGTTACGGAGATAAGACCTGTAACAGTTTTATCTGACTACACAATACACACAGACAGAGCAATTAAATCTAACCGCCCAGACATTGTTATTAGAGACCTCAAACAAAAAAATTGCCTCCTTATTGATATGGCACTTCCTGCGGACTGCAATGTATCTTTGAAGATCTTCAAAAAGTTATCAAAATACAAGGACTCTGAAATCGAAATCTTAAAAATGTGGCACATAGGAATATCAACAATTTCTGTTGTAGTTGGAGCCCTCGGATTGGTTGGAAAAGATTCCAGTAGACTCATTGAAGGGATTCCTGAAAGACCATGACTTAAAGAAATGCAGAAAATTGTTCTCACGAGTTCAGCCCGCATCTTACGAAGAATTTTATCTATGTAAAATATGTGCGTGTGTGTGCGTGTGCGTGTGTTTTAATTGGTCAGTGGAAAATGTCATGATGCCATTTCTAACCTTAGGTCTCTCAGCGGGAGCCGGAAAGAAATGTGCATACACCAGAAATCAAAGGAAATAATAATAACAATAATAATAATAATAATGATAATAATAATAGTAATAATCTTGTATGTGTGACAGCATCCAACTAATGCCTGAAGGGCTAAAAATAAACAAAGATGACACAAATCCCGCCTGTCACTTATGCTATAAATTTGATGAAACCGTTGACTACATAGTACCATAGCACCCAGTCCTTGCTGAGAAAGAATACATTATTAGACATGTGAGTTTAGGACAATTATTATTCATTGGCATGCATGCTTGTACTATGATAATGAAGTCACAGATCCATAGTCAAAGTGTAACCCGAATGATATCACAAATCGTGACTATACTGTAGAATTTCCGAATACTCACAGACAGGAAAATTGGTGCTAATAAACCAGACATAGTCATAAAAGATTTAAAGACATGCCAACTAATTGATATGACTTGCCCACGGGATTCTGATGTTTCTAAAAAAGAATTTTTTTAAATTTGTGAAATTATAAGGACCTATAAATCGAAGTAACAAAAATGTGGAAACTTAAAACCACGATGATCCCTGTTGTGATAGGGGCATTGGGCATGATAAAAAAGGATACCGAACATCATGTGAGTAAAATTCCTTGACTAATTATCATCTCAGAGCTATAAAAGATTACTTTGTGCAGAACTGCATATATCATCCGCAAAATACTCTCCATCTAAATGGAACGTCCCGATTCTGCATAAATAACTCATCTACAGTGCACTTTTTACTCGTATAACCTGGAGGGGACTTCGTAATTAAGCACTTAAAATTACTCCCTGGCAAGATTATACCACACACACAATAATAATAATAATAATAATAATAATAATAATAATAATAATAATAATAATATGTCTCTGGTTGGGACTTGGAAGGAAATGTGTACACAACAGAAATCAAAGGTAATAGTAATATAATAATAATGTGTTGCAGAAGGCCTGTTTGTGTGGCACAACACGAGCAATCAGAAAAGCACTGGATATATAAAGCTATTGATAATGTGTGCAAAAAGATAAATGATAATAATAATTGTGATAATAATAATTGTGTTAATAATAACAATGCCACCGCATGCAACATCCTAAGGCTGATGTTGATACTCTGTATGTGCCCAGATCCGAAGGAGGCAGAGGATTAGTTCAACTATAACTAACCACAACAATCGGTCTTCAAAAATACATTGAAGCTTCAGAAGACTGGATGATGATCTGAGTCAAAGAACATGAAAGTAATAAGAAACTTCAGTAATAACGGAAGCCAACAAACTCAAAAGGAAATTTCAAGTGGAGGAAGAAGTGCAAATAAACTATAATACACCTACTACAGCGTCAAAGAACCTAAAAAGAAAGACAAAGCAAATGCAATATACCAAATTGTTATAACTAGCTCCAAGCAGTTATAATATCTCGTTTAGATTACTCGCCGTGACGTTATTAGAAATTCTCCTCGACTAACTCTAATGGACCTCCTTGACTCACTTTGAGTTCTTTATTTAAGACATCTTGCTTAGTTCCTTTGTGTTACCGGGGAGTATGTCTTGTTTACTCCACAATACAAATGCAAAAACAATGTCAAGAGAACCATCTTCATGGTCAATAATCTGTCCGCACCAAACAAGCTGATATAGACAAACCCCGTACCATCAGCGGTTACGTAGTACAAGGTTAAACGCTGAAAGCAAAGGTTTTATTTTTGTTGCACGTGACCAATGCTTGCTAACTAGAAATCACCAAGCACACATACTGAAAAAAAATTGTGTTAACCCGAAATGCAGATTCTTTGATAAATATCCAGAAACAATTGACCATCTTGTATCAGGTTGCACAGTGTTAACACTTACTGAATATAAGACTAGGCCTGATAGAGTGGGCGAACATTTGTACTGGAAAATATAGAACTTTTAAGGAAAGGAAACTGCTAGAAACCGGTATGAACATCACCCAGCCCCGGTTACAGAGATAGGACCTGCAACGATTTTATGGGATTTTACAATACACACAGACAGAACAATCAAAGCTAATCGACCAGACAACTTGATCAAAGACCCCCCAGAAGAGAATGTGTTTTCTTATTGACATGGTAGTCCCTGCAGCCTGTAATGTATCTTTGAAGATCTTCAAAAAACTATCAAAGTACAAGGACATTGAGTTGGGAATCGAAAAAGTGGGGCACATGAGAGCATCAATCATTCCAGTTGCAGTTGGAGCCCTCGGATTGACTTCCTGGCAGATTCCTGGCAGCCCATGTACTCTAAGGTACAATGTTTTGTATTTCTTTAAGGCTTAAAGAAATACAAAACATTGTACTCACAAGTACAGCTCACACATTATTAAGAGCTTTATCCATGTAAAATATGTCATCTGAGTTTATTTTTATTTTTTTTAACTTTTTGTTTTTACAAAAATGCTCGGTGGAAAAAGCCATGAGGCCATTTCTCACTTGAGGTTTCTGCTTGGGACTCGGAAGGAAATGAGTATACAACAGAAATCAAAGGAAATAATAATAATAATAATAATAATAATAATAATAATAATAATAATAATAATAAAACTAGCAAAAAATGAATATACCCACAGACATAACAAGGTAGCGACATATGTGCACTGGAAGATATGCAAGAAACACAAAATAGAAACCACTGAGATATGGTATAAGCACCAAACAAACACAGTTACCCAAAATAACGATGTAAAAACCCTCTGGGACATGCCAATTCGAACTGACACGGAAATAAAAGCAACAGACCTGATATTATCATAAAAGACATGAAATTCAGGAAGTGTATGCTTATTGAAATAGCAATAGCATCTGAGAGAAACACCTCCATAACAATTATCGAGAAATTGTCCAAATACAAGGAGATTAACAGGATGTAGAAATGAAGACTGAGACTGTATCAATAGTAATTGGAGCTCAGGGCCTCGTGAAAAAAAGAATGTATAATTTTACTAACAGTGTCCCAGGTAACATCAATATACAAGTTACCCAGAAGATCGCTCTACTAGGAATATTCTATATACTAAGAAAAGTGCTATCAATTAAATGACAATTCTCCTATAGGGCCTAAGAACAATAGTTTGGACCCGTCTCTACAGGATACAAAACAGGAAACATAACGTACACAAAAAAAAAAAAAAAAAAAAAAAAAAATAATAATAATAATAATAATAATAATAATAATGTCGTTTGAATGTTTATGGACTCTGGCTAGGTAGAAGCAACCGTTTAAGGTAAATAGTCGTAAATGTTAGGAATAAAATTAGTCCTCATCTTTGCATATAAGACGCATGGAGATATAAATGTTCAAATTTATCCATATACATATATATATATATATATATATATATATATATATATATATATATATATATATATATATATATATGAAGCAGAACATATATTATATATATATTATCTATAATAACTCATTAGAACAATTACCATGAAAATATTTATAGAAAAGGTATATGGGAGCTACGTTACGGCGATGGTTTCTTAATAATAATAATTTGTTTTATAAGCGCATGTCAGGTTATAACCGAACATGTGATTATAATATAAAACAAATGCTAATCAAAAATAATTTTAAATAATAATAATAATAATAATAATAATGGAAAAGGTTGCGATAGGGTTCTCTGGTAGCACATGACTTAAAGAAATACAACAAAAAATTTTCCCACAAGTACACTTCACACTTTACGAAAGGCTATGTAAAATCTGTGCGATCCTAGGTTGTTTATTTATTTATTTATTTACTTATTTTTTTATTTTTTACATAAATGTTTAATGGAAATATCATGATACCATTTCGGACCTTAGGTCTCTGGTTCGGACCCCGAAGTAAATGAGTAGAAAACAGAAAAAAAAATAATGTATTCGATGAGCATTGTGCTATATATCTTCTTTTAGTGACATAAATCTACTAAGACGTTTAGGGAAAATATATTGCGAAAGTCTAGGTAAATATATCAGTTCTTAGAGAAACAGGAAATAAACGGAGACACCTAAAAGAATTAAATACCATTTATTATAGAATCTCAGTCGGGGCGGGGAGGATTGTTCACATGAAAAATTATTCTAACCTTCTTTGCAAACCATATTAACGCGTTACTGATTGCTTTCACACGAATATGCCCACGCATTGAATCATATTTATATTTAAAATATACCATAATAGGTGATGTTGAAAAGTTCTCGATCCTACCAACTTTTCATGGACAGAATATGTGAACAACGAGGAAGTTTTATGGGAAATGGAAACAAAATGACACATACTTAACATCAGAAAGAGTTGATATTTCTGGAGCACACAAGGATTGATTGATTCGTTTTCTACGGTTTATCAACCTTTTGCACGTTATTTAAAGCGTGAAAATATTTTTAAATTGTAATATTTTTGAAATAATAATGGATTTGCTAATTAACCTATATCTGGGAGCAGAGAAGAAGAGATAGATTCATACCCTTTTCAAGGATATTTGCGCGTAAGTAAATATAACGAACCCAACTGAAATGGGAACCCGGATCTCCAATTTTGAACCGATATCCATTACATCAACCTCAAGAAGATTCAAGCTTATAGCTTCTGGTATTTCTAAGCGGTCACCCTTCTAGGTACTAACCGGGCTTTACGCTGCTAAGCTTCGGTGATTGTACAGGAACCGGTGTTTCAACGGGATGTGGCCGTAAGCCTAGGAAATTGTGGCGAGTCATGACCGCCCACGTCTTGAAGAGATACGGCACAAAGAAGAAGAAAGCTATTGAAATACTGATTTTTGTATGTAGAGAAATATTCAGACATATATTTCGTGTATATTTTAATGTTTGAGCATAAAATGGATATATTCAAGAAATAAAAATGTTTGCCCCTCCCCACAAAAAAAACTTGTTATGACTTATACTCTTTTAGTTTACGGGTCGTGAATTCGGCCAGTTCATGATACCGTATTGTATCTCTACTTGCTCAACTGTTTTTCTTCATTATAGAGCACTAGAGTTATGGTTGTAGTCAAAATGACTGGTCTTGGGACTGCACGCAGGGAAAGAAGTGTTCATGTTCTTGCTTGTTTTTCAATGAGCGATGATGTCAAAGAGCTGTGACCAGAATTTGAACTCGGTTTGGTATTTCCTTTTTGATAACGTCTACACAGATTTATCTTTTAATTCTTGGTTACATAGATTTGATCGGTGTCTATGCTCGAGCTATTTCCCATGTAGCACTGATCTGAAGCAAAATTGCTTAACCTTTTTTGTTTCCCAGTTAAGCAGGAACAAATAAAACAGGCTGTTATTCAACTTGAAAACTCTGAAGAGGTTGGAGGTCATTTCGATCCCTTCTTAAATTTAGTGCACACTATGGAGAGAAAAGGTTTTTTCATCAAGAAGTTGACATCTGACGATGGTAAGTTAACATTCTAATAAAAAAAAGAAACAAAAAGAATGGTTCTTCAAATAAAGAATTCAACAGAAACTGAACAAGGAAAAACACAGTTCATCTTGAAAGAATTAGAAAAATAAATGTAAAAATGAACAAAATAAACTCCTTGAAATATGTTTGAAATCAAAGTTTTTTTTCTTAAAGTAACATTCAACAAAACAGAAGAGAATAAATAAATTTAAAAATAAAAAAACAAGCAAACAGAAAACGTAGGTCTTGTAAAGTATATTCCTTTTGATTCTAGAAAGACTTATAATCTTTGACATTCATTTCAGGCGTCAGTATTTTTTTTTTTAATTTTATTTATTCATTTGAACTTGGACAATTTGAACATAGTTTCTTGTGAAAGTGCGTCGGACTCAAACCTGTGTCTGCGTACAGATCCTAATACTAATATTTGCATAGCCTCCCTCGTGATCAAACACAGTGTGTGATGGACAGTTTGTTTGTTATCTGTCAAATGAGAGGACATCCGTAATCGGCGAAAAAAAAAAACAAAAAAAAAAAAATCAGTAACACTTGCTCACTCGCACGGAGGAGAGAAAAACGATTGGCCGCATGCATATTGGGGAGTCGTGGTAGTTAACTCCCTTGGTAGGGGGCGGGATTCGTGAACTACGATTTGAGTTACGTCATGTTGATTTGTTGGCTCAAAGCCCGCTGACCGATTAAGCTGGAGTTTAATCTTTTGTTTGAGTCGTTAATAAAGACAAGAGGTGAACAGGCGTTTTGATTTTCACTCTGTTTGGCTTTCAAACACAAAATATCTCTTGACAATTGCTTAGATTTTATAGGATGCGTCATTTAAATTGTTTATACTAGCGTCTTCGGTGTTTTCTTGTATATATATGTGCTTGTCTCTGATGACAGATACCCACAAGGTATTCAGATGTTTACTAAGCTGAGCTTAGTCGCATTCAATACCAGGTAAGGGGGAAACTAAGGAGTACAAAAATTGTTAAAGAAGATCTGCCTACCTTGAAAATCAGTATTAAACATTTTGACTCTTATTTGATTTCAAACACCAATCGATACTTTCACTTATATAACTGAGACTTGAACATTTAGTCCCGGGGTCCAGCGAGGAAAAATGAGCTACTTCAGCAACCAAGACAACGATTAGAGAAAGCGCCAAAAAGATAGATAGGAAGATTTATTAGCGCCAACCATCCGAGTAGTGGCGTTACCTGTCCGTCTTGAAAGTCTTGATTTTAAATTTTAGATTTTATACGGTGGGTAGTGGATAGCTGCTCGGATTGAGGAATCGGAGAGCCGAGTTCGAATTCCAATCGAATCCACTACATTCACTTATGTGTTAATACCCTTGGGAAAGGTATGAATCATCATCTTCTCCCTACAGCTATGGGTAAATAGCAGGACAGACCGGGTTCTATAGCCTTGGATGGCCACTGGTCTACCGCAGAAACAAATGGTAACCTACTGCGGGGAAAAAACATGTCAGTCATGTATCGAAAGATACATGATCGCCTGAGCGTATATCACGCATGGCATATGACTGACTGACCGCTTTCAAACTATAACCTCTGGTATTGATGGAAAATATATAATTATCTCAACCACAATATGATTATGATTCACTTTCTGGTGAATTCAGATTATAAAACTGGCAGATTTGGAAAAAGTCTAACAAGATGCTCTTAAAGTAGGGTAATTGGTAGTTGCTTCGCTTTACTGATTTCACGTAGCTTAATAATCACGCTAGGCTTGAAAAGGGTTTGTCTGATTAACAAGGGAATGCAGGTTCGATTCCTGCCAAGAGGTACGTTCTCTTTATTATGACTTTCGATCTTTAGGCCGGTAAACATTAACTGAAATCAGACTGAAACGTGTTTACCCACTAAATATAAAGGGCAATGGCTAATAAGAAATAATATCGGATTAAAAATTAATTCATTGCTCAACAATGCTAATATATATATATATATATATATATATATATATATATATATATATATATATATATATATATATATATATATATATATATATATATGTGTGTGTGTGTGTGTCTGTGTATGTGTGTGTGGGCGCGCGCGTTTAGGAATAAAGTTAGACGAGGATGCGACGGAATGGTAAATATTTAAGGTAATTTGGAAAACTTCAAATTATTATTTATGAGGGTGCATCGAAAAGTAATGCCTTCTTAATTTATTATGTTGCTGGCATATTAGTAGAGATTGAACCTTCTTACCAATAACACATATTTTGGACCTTGTTACAGAAAACAAGCCTAGCAGCACTCTGTCAAAACGTTTGATATGAAAACGAATTCGTAGCCGGTATGTCACTGAATTCTTACATGCGAAAAAAAATAAAACCTTGGTGAAAGTTATAAAGATCAAACAGTGGATATGGCGGCCCTGCAAAGCTATCAACCCATGGCATGAAGACTTTCGTTCACGCTGGCGAAAATGCATAGCCAATAATGACAACTGTATGGTAAAAAAGTAGTTCTTGTAAGCATGCTCAATTTAATGGTGTTACTGCACCTCCTGTAACTATTGCAGCCTCTGTAGAAATAAATAGGAAGCATTATTTTCGTGTGTGAATATATATATATATATATATATATATGGGTGTGTGTATATTTCTAAAGAAGTAATGGATTATTTTTATTTCATTTATCCGACAGATTTTATCAGTTTAAACGTTATTTAGTGGATACCCATATATATATATATATATATATATATATATATATATATATATATATATATATATATATATATATATATATATATATATATATATATATGTGTGTGTGTGTGTGTGTATGTGTGTGTGTATTTCTAAAGAAGTAATGTATTATTTTTATTTAATTTATCCGACAGATTTTATCAGTTTAAACGTTATTTAGTGGATACCCATATTTATTAAACAGTATATCTATTTATTTTCATCTACCGACCTAAATATTCGAGAAATCTCATTAAAGTAAAATATACGTTCTTCAGTAGGATTCGAACCTGCGTACATCTGGGCAGAGGGAACCGTTGTTAGATCCGATATGCTTTAACCGACTCGGTCACGAAGAGCCTTTTGCCGATCAGGCAAGTCCGAATAGTGCTTCCATGCGAAATCCTTCTCATCATAGACCCTCAAAATTTTATATCTGTTCAGTTTTGTATCCAAATTTAATCAAAGCAATTTCTAAAGAAATCATGGATTTTTTATTTACCCCATATTTGAGTAGACGCTGCGTTTATTTATTAAAGAGTATGTTTATTTTTTTCGCCTTCCAACCTGAATATTCGAGAAATCTTATTAAAGAAAAATAAGCGTTCTCCAACAGGATTCGAACCTGCGTCCCCCTTAGCAGGAGAAACCGTCGTTAGATCCGACGTGCTTTCGAACGACTCGGCCACGGAGGGTCACGCCGATCAAGCGAGGCCGAAAATTTCATTAAAAACAACTGACAATGAACTGTGCTTAAGTTTTTATTTAATTTTTCTTGTGTTCTTATAATTTTCTTCTTTTCTAGAAATAAATTATATAGAAATTGCTCGAGTGTTCTGTATATCCGAGCGCTTTAGGCTATACTTTTAGCCATTATCAAGGATGATTTTATTTTTTACTTTTAACTGAATGTACGGATTGTTTTATGTATGTATCTAGAGTTATAGGAATGTTTTATTTTGCAAACACGGTCAACACATTGTGGCCGTGTTCACAGTTGATATTATTCAGTGTTGCCTTTTACTTTTTTTAATTTTTTTATTAATAATGCTTCCATTATTTTAAACTTTTTTTTAACATGTAGATGAGGCTATATTTGTATTATCAACGAATATGTTTCCATTAGGAAACTTTTTTCCACCTTGTCATACATTTTTTTCCCCAATATTGTTCTTGATATATAAAAATTGATATATCGTTGTTTCATATTTACTATGCTTGTCCATTTGTTGCGCGAAGACGGTAACCAAACAAGACACAGCGAATGAAGTGGTTTTCCCACCCCAAAACCCGATAGTACATGCTCAATTCTTTAGTCGTTCACAGTTTGCGCAACACATTGTGGAAATTCAGCATCATACAGCCTTGATCCAATCATAAGAAACCATTGAAAATGTTTTCCGAATATGATTCGAGTAGACTGATGATAAGACACTGGTGAGGTCGTTTATGCCCAAATCATATTTATTATAATGATATGACCTCTGACTGAGCTTTCCCCAACACCGCCCATCATCTAAGTACTGACCAGGTTCAACATTGCTTAACGTCGGTGACTGAACGGAACCAGTACATTCTGCATGATTTGAGCGTGAATATAAGCGAGAGAAATATAGTTTGGCATATACCCTAATGAAAATAAATATGAAATATGAATATTGTGTAGTGCCAATATTTCAAATGAGAGGAGGAGACTCCCTACTTAGAAAATCCATATTTGAAATCTATGATTTTGCCTGGACTCAAACACTACGCTTGTGGGGAATAACCAACTATCTTAGACACTACACTAGCAATAATCTGCCAGACTAGCTTGTTAACCATTACTCATGGAAGTTTTACTCCCACAACAATCCTGGTTACTTCGGATCATTCACTACTCAGTGTCAAATGTGGATCTAAACCAAAGGCATCCGTTGATGTGCCGTACCATACAACAATTTTTCGGTACACGAAGTCCGACTTCAGATCTTACATGGCGGAAATCCCTCTCTCAGCCTTCTTCAAACATACTGCCTCTAAAATTGCCGTCTTCATCTCGAAATGGATCTTTTCTGGAAGGGAGAGTTTTATATCCCAGAAAGTATTCCAGCAAAATCCGAACAGCCAGCCCTGGTTCACCCCTGAATGCGCTGCAGCCATAACTCATCGTAGTCACTACTTCAGTATCTATCACAGGGAACGGTGTAGTAGGACACTTGCCGCATTCAGAACTGCCCACAATCAACGCAAGAGAGTTCTAGAAGATTCAAAAGCAGTACAGGCCAAGATCGAAAGCAGACAACTTTGATCTCGGGAGTTCTGGAAGATCTCCAACCGAATTCTGAATAGTGACTACTATCATAAATGGCCCCGGGGACATCTCATCCTCGTCAGCTAAGGCGATATTCACCTCTAATTCAACGTTAGATGACAAAGGCCATCCCCTTGACTTAATAAGTCTCTTCCAGTGATCTGGTCCCTGAAGGTAGTTGTTAACGGTCAGTCCTCCGAGGTCCAAGCAATCAACGCAGGAGTACCCCAGGGCTCGTTTCTCACTTCAACTCTTTTTCTCCTTTACATAAATGATCTGTCAAAGAGTATACTTTGTGAATATATATGCTGATGATACAACGGTATATGGATGCACCTCCAAGACTCTAGATGACTAGCGATTGGCAGCTGATCTCTCATCCGATCTGGCTCTAACATCTCAGTGAGGGAAAATCTGACTTTTTACATTCAATGCATCGAAACCAAACTAGTTACATTCGATCATCGCCGATCGGAGCTCGAACTACCACCAGTTATGATGAATAGATGTCTTCCCAAGAACGTCTGTGCCTTGAGAGACTATTGTACTTTAAATTCACACCTGACTTCAAGTGGAACTCGTATATACGATCCATTGTTAAAGATGCGGGAAAAATGATGTTCCCTGTACCGCTCAAGTAAGTACCTGACTCCACGCACTATCAGCTACCTTTACAAGAGCCAAATGGAGTACTGCTGTCATATTTGGGCGGGAGCTGCCCAGTTCTCATTCCCAGTCTCGATAGAGTCCAAATGCGTCTCCGGGTCCTTCTGGGTGATAAATTATATTCCACCCTGCAATCCCTCACTCAAAGACGGGATGTGGCAAGCCCCTCACTGTCCATGGGAAGTGATGAACTACATTCCTTGGTTTCGCCAGTTCTAACCTTCCCGGCTCGGACCCGCCATACCACTCACATTGTAGCAAACTACCCTCATTCCCTCCGTATTCCATTGGTGAGAAGTAAGTTCCACTTGAGCAGCTTCTTCCCGTGAACCAATGCTCTGTGGAACCGACTCCCAAGAGGATGTTTCCCTGATCACTACAATCTTAACCAGTTCAAGTCTAGAGTTAACCGTTATCTTCCCCACCTGTATCTCTCTACATCGAGTGCCCCCCACGCCTTGTACAAGGTGAACGTCACTGTAAAAAAAAAGACAGAAAACAAAATACAATCATTTTAATTTGATAACAATGAATAATAAAGTAGAAGGTGAAATATTTACCTTGATCAGGAAACTGAAGACTAGATGTGAAAATTGAATAAAGTATTTATTTTAGATTAATGTCTTAACTCCATCAACTGATGGGGTTCTATTCTCCACAGTAAAGTAATATGTCTTGAGTTAATAGAATTAAAGTTTTTTTTTATAGTATTCTGAGTTTATGTAATTTCTTTTGTAGTGGAGGTATCTAATTTGGTTTTGGATCTTCGCCAGACATTTACAACTTTGTGGACTGACATAGTTCCTCTATCAGATCTAGGCATTCGGTGGAGTGAGAGTTTGGTGACGGTTCCTCTATATACTGCTGTCATTTATGGTCTGGTGTTCTTGCTATTCATCTCGAGGTTCTTGACAAACTCCAAAGAAAGATCTGTAATGTAATCGATCCTGGTTTGGCATCTCGACTTCAGTCACCTTCTCACCGATGTGACGTAGCTTTCCTCTGTCTTTTCCACAAATATTTTCATGGCAACTGCTCTGACGAGCTTTTTTTCCCTGGTGACCCGACTGCGTGATTTTAAGCGTGCCACTAGCTTGGTATCTAGGCCCTACATGTTTACTGTTAAAATAGCCAAATGCAACCGCCACTTCTACACCAATAGTTTCTTTTCTCGCCTGTGGAAATACCTTCCATCTATTTGCTTCCCTAATAAATACAATCTTCAAAAATTTAAATGCAACATTAATCGCCATCTTCTATCTCCTTAAATCCCGTTTATATTTTGACCTTTCCTCAATCCTCTCTATAAACAGTCTTTTCTCTTACTTTCACTTCCTGTAACCCCCTGCATCCTAGTCGCATTCCCGCCTTGATTAGGGTGAAACAATTATATATATATATATATATATATATATATATATATATATATATATATATATATATATATATATATATATATTGCGTATATTTTGGTAGCATGTTTTCATTGAGACATGTTTCATTGAATAATTTAGGCAAATTTTATCTGCTTATTTTCAATTGGATCCTTTCATATTCACGGACAAGCTTTTTGTTGTCATTTTTATAGGAAGAGAGAAAATTATCATATGTATCAACATCGTAATTTTCTCTCATCCTTTAATAATGACACCGAAATCTTGTCCGTGAATATGAAAGGATACAATTGCAAATAAGTAGACAAAATTTGCCTAAATTATTCAATGAAACTCGCTCACAATTGCGCTTGTTCAACAAGAGAGAGAGCGTTATCTAGAATGATCAACAATCTGAACAACACCAGCATATTCAAACCCCCGGTCACGATGACTTGTGACTTCGTGCTAGCACAGCAACATATCGACTGCCCCAAGTGTTCCGTCTACCTAAATTCATTCACAAGGCTTGGGTCAACTTGACAAATCGACCATGATGAGATTCGAACCCGTGGTCAGAAAGCGAACGTTCTAACCACTTGGCCAATATGAATATACACTGCATTTTAGACAACCCTAATATTTATGTAGTTCTTTTGCTCCCTTTCCCCGTCACTTGCAAACGATTGATAATAATCTGAGGTTATCTTACATCTCGAAATTCCATTGTCAAATGAGTGAAAACAAATAAAATGACACGCGCAATAAACCATTTGTTGATTTTCTGTGTCAATAGTCAATCCAAGGAACTAGCTGAGACAATGACCAGACCAGTGTTATATTGGGAGTAGGGCGTTCATTTTTTACTTTTTATTTATTTATTTTTGTGGGTGTACAGAAGTGGACGAACGGTTAGGAATAATACTCCTATATTGCTATAATTATTGCTATCTCAATTCCTAACGCCAAACCATCCACTCACTAATGTTTACGGATTAAATCATGATAAATTAGAAGGTAAGGCTGTGATCCTATTCTACACAGAGGATGGCACTAATGATGGAATTAAATTTTATTTATTGTAGTATTTCGAATTTATGAGATAGTTTCAGTGGAGAAGTTGAAAAAAAAAGCAAAAAAAAAAAAAAAATGCAAAAAAAAAAAACCCAAACAAAAAAGCAAAAAAAAACCCAAACAAAAAAGCAAAAAAAAACCCAAACCAGTCCACATTAAAATAAACAAGGCGCAATAAACAAACAATAAACAAAAAGCGCAAATAGAAAAAAATGAGAAGAGAAATATCGTGATAAAATGACTGAGGGGGAAAGAAAGAGATAGACAGAGAAAGAAAGAGAGGGGTGATGTACGCCTGTGACATGAAGTTACTAAGTTGAGAGTAGATGCGCAGTTGATTTATCATTTACACATACGCACGATCACATGCATACATTCACTAACATGCGTACACATACGGATAACAACGTATATATGCATAGATATATAAAACAAACAGAGGCGCACACATTTTATACAGACGATCTACATTCCTTAGTTCCACCAGCTATTTTCTGGAATCGACTCCCAAGAGGATGCTTCCACGATCAGTAGGTTAAAGCGGGGCACAAAGTAATTCGGTATAAAATTAACACGCGGATTTAGGGGTGAAATTATTATTTCATACCGCAATGGGCTCTTGTGTTTTTTTCTCTTAAGTATTACAGTCTTTTTCTCGCCTGATCGCTTGGATATCAATGAAAAACAAACAAGGAGAGCCGAATATCGAAAATCAATACATGTCAATAGAATTTCACTTATTTTGTATATTGTGTATTAAGACAGTTTTATCACTTTTAAAACTGTTTTCAAATTATCATTTTAGGTTTAGTTAAATAAAGATAGATATTTTGCGTAAATCAGATATCAGAGTGGCTTTATTGCTCTAATTTTAGTAGTTACAATTTTCTACCATTGTGTCACACAGTGGGTTACTTTTTGGTACCACTGGTCAGGTAAAAAGTAACATTTTACAATTTTCATTTTTTTTCGTGTTAAGTCCTCAACTTGAAATAGGTCCTTGTCATAATGTGCACTTAACTCTAATATTCATGTGCAACTTATATAATCGTGCCTGTCTTTAATTATATAATTTTACAATCTGAACGTGTTCAGATCTAGAATTAACCGTTATTTTCCCCACATATCCTCATAAACTGTGCCCCTTACGTCTTACATTCTAACCCTCTACCTCGAGTGGTTCTTATGCCTTGTATAGGGTGAACATTATTGAAGAAAAACGGTATGCTTACAGTTGAAATAATGTGGATCGTAAGTAAACATAATAATAACAATCAACAACAAATAACAAAAGTTAACAAACAATATTATGAAATAACCACAAAACTGTATTCGGATCCACAATTATTTCCACACTATACCCCTAGAATAATTTGGATCATAACCTTACCGCACACCCAGTAACCGTTGGAATAATGCAATAGACCTATCCATAATACATCAGTGACTAGTATATATAAATAGTCGAACCAAAACAACGCACATGGCCTGACGATTGCTTTTAAGCATGAAACAGACTATCGCCACTGGGTGTTGACCTCAATGTCCACTTTATATATATATATATATATATATATATATATATATATATATATGTGTGTGTGTGTGTGTGTGTGTGTGTGTGTAATATATATATATATATATATATATATATATATATATATATATATATATATATATATATATATATATATATGTATATTTAGCCAGTCACAATTCACTTAAGCACGTTTTATTAAGTTCAACCAACAGTGTCTGTCTATACGCAGACTGGCGTCCATTAAAGACTTTTTCTATTTTATTTCTAGTGGATGGGCGTGTCACAAAAATAGATACATTGATTGGTTCCTCTACAGGTTTTCATATTTTCCCAGCTACTCAAAGTTACACTCGCTCATTCCATCATTTGATATACCTTTTGGAGATCTTTGTGTAGAACGTCACAGATGTGGATTGCAGTGAGTACTTCATCCGATAAATCAATGTATCTTAATCCTTGAAGTTCTGCCTTTCAAATATAACCTGATGGAAATGAAAAGGTTAAAATCAGATGGATTTGGGCCAGAAGAATAGGCAAGGAAGTGGAAAAATTTCTTAGCCACAGGAGCGTGCTTCCATTTGTACGATATGGGAGTTATTGGCTGATTCATTTTAACAAAGGTATTTGCAGAACATACTGCATCTATGGGTTTTGATCGCTTTCAATAACAAGCATAACAAGCCTCAGTTATTGTGGAACCTTTGGTAGAGAAAACATATAGTTAAAAATGGCTACAAACTATTACCCAGTGGTTGTTGCCAGACATGTCCATTTCCATTCCATTTAAATTGTGTGTCTGTGTACATTTTTGTGTGCGCATCTATATTTCAATTCACTGAAAAATCTAAAAAATTCGAGAAAATAAAACCAGAAAATATTTTAGATTGTAAAAAAAATAAAGCCAGAAATATTTTTAGATTATAAAAATGTTTTTGAAGATAATAATGATTTAATGATACGTTCTACTAATTAACCCATAGTTGGGGGAATAGTTGGATTCATGCCATTCCCAAGAGTATTTGTGCCGAAGTGAATATAATGAACCCGACTGGAATTTCAACTCGGCTCTCTGATTTTTAATTACGAAAAAGTTGAAAAGTTTACTGATTATATACAACTTTTTCGAAAATTTGAAAAAACTAATAAAAATTGGATAGACATTACGTATCGATATTATTCAGCAAAACGTATTTGGAAGAATTCTTGCTATCTAAACACATTTCTAATTCCGAATCGTTATCCATTACACCATCAGCACATCGAAGCTTACGGCACCTAGGAATCGCAAGTTATTACCCATCTAGATTGGCTACTAACCAGGCTGGACTTTGTTTAACTTCGGTAATTGTACGAGAACCGGTGTTTCAACGTGATATCTCGTCTGTAAGCCGACACATCAATGAAAAGCTTTAAGAAAAGCCGAAGCTTTATTTAGTTGTATCGGATCTAGTTATATTCATGAAAAGATTTGAAGCAACTGAAACGTGATTCTACCGATTAATGTTTAGAATATTAAGGACAGAACATTCGACAAATGAGGAAGTTATAAGGAGTGAAATTTTTGGGATCCATTAAGAGAAAAGAGGCTTTGAGAATCTAATAACCACAGGACATACTAAATTAAAGGGAAGTATGGGAAACAGCGTGTAGCCTAATTGATGAGTTTGTGAGAAGGAGTGGCTGAAGAGAGACAAAGGGTAAAAGGTCTTAAGTATTAGAGCAACAAAAGAGGGAATTGTGGAGAGCCATGATCGCCTATGTACCGAGGGAACATAGCACATAAAAAAGAAGAAGAATGAAGAAAGAAGGTTTGTAGAATTCAACACTGACAGAACACATCAATCAAAGGTAAGAGAAACAAAGGAAAGTAGCGAGTAATCTGTTTGAAAAGTTTGAACCAATGGACAGAAAAACATGTACTGCAAAGACAGAGTAGTGAAGGAGCAAGGATCGTTGAGAGTAAAAAAGACAAGAAGCTGTGAAGAACGATGAAGAGACATGATGCATATATATATATATATATATATATATATATATATATATATATAATACAACTTTATCATATTTTTGTTTTAGTCACTACTTTTAGAATTTGCGACATTAAAGTCAACAAAAAGAATCTCTGCTTGTTGATTTCAACGTCCACTTTTATATTTACATACGCTCTATCCCTGATATTGAGCACTTTGATCCATAAATGTAGTATACCTTAAAACTATATTTCATCATATATATAGACATAGATAGATAGATAGATAGATAGATAGATAGATAGATACTGGTGAACCGGAAGTTGCTAGTGATTGGAATATATAGGCCTGAGGGTCCGCAGTGGGTTAGGAAAGACTTACAGTATGAGAAGAATTGTAGCTTACGGCTGGCAAGCAAGTCGATATCTGATCAATATCGATTGGATCGTCCTGGAGAACACGAGTATGATGCTGTAAAACCTCGGCATAAAAATCACTGATGATGTGTTCCAGAGTATGGAACAGATGCATTTCACGAAATATATACATGTATGTGTGTGTGTTCACTACGTATGACCTCGAGAGTGGGCAATAAGACTATTCTTTAGTGCTGCTGGTGGGACAGTCTGCTTTATGAAGAAAAAAAGAAGTAAAATTATATTCGCTTCATATAATTTATCATTTCAAGGTGAAAAAAAGCAATGTATCACGAAGAAATGTTTGTTATAATCTTGGTTTCAACGAAAAAAGAATTTATTTTCATCATCCACGTTTGTCAACACTGTTCATAAGCAATTAGTAGCGGAAAAGAGAAACAAAACAGATTTTATTTGTTTCTGCTAAATTTTCATTGAAGAAATGTTACGAAATGTAGAAAATATATTCTGGGAGAAAAATTGTTCTGTGGCATATGTTTTTGAAAGCACACATATATTTTCTTGTCCGCTCATTCGTAATAAAATCATAATGTAGTCTTATATAGATCGGTTACAAACCGTAATTGTTACAGTTAAATATGAATCGGTATAACTAAAAAGAGTAAAAGCCGTTATACCACGGGAGGAACAAAAAACTGTTTAACCCTAATTCTCTACAGAAATTGATTGATTGATTCGGTTTATCATCCCTTTGTAAGCCAGAAAATATTTTTAGATTGTAAGAATTTTTTTGAGATAATAATGGTTTAGTGATGTAATTTTTACTAATTAACCTATAGCTGGGTGGTTAATATGTGGATTCATATCTTTCCTAAAGGTATTTAGGTGTAAGTGAGTATAACGAACACAACGGTAATTAGAACTCGGCTCTCCGATGAACAATTTTGAGGCATTATCCATTAAACCACACGCACATTCAAGCTTACAGCACCTGGTATTCCTAATCGGTCACCCATCTAGGTACTGACCAGGCTCGATGTTGCTTAACTTCGGTGATTTACGGGAACCGGTCTTATTTTTTGTAGCGTTTGTAGTAACCATTTCGCATTATAACAGATTAGTCGAATGAAGCCGAAAAAATATTTTTTACGCAATTATCTAAATAACTCAAAATAATCTGTTTAATTAGATTTTCTTAAAACTGTACATATTTATTTAAGTAAATAAAAAAAATTTAGGTTTGCTGAATTAATTTTATTATTAATACAAACATTAGAAAAAATATTCAAATATTTCTTTAATGGTCAGCTCGATGCAAGAAATGCAACTAGACTTGGAATAGTAACAAAAGGAGCTTTATGAAATAGATGTCTAGCTGAAAATGTTTTTACAGAAATTTTATGGAGGTAAGATAACTCTTTACTTTTCTCTGTCCATACTACGGGTATTCAGTTAATTACACTAATTCACCTCAATGCCGTACCTCTAAATTTGCCATTCGCTCCCCTCTAGGTCGACAAGGGTTTATAATAGTCTGTGTTCGCTTCGCACGAATGTTTTTGTGAAAACCTTGCATCAACCTCTCCCAATAAGTCAGATTAGAAATTTCTTCCTGCTGATGTTGGTATCCTATAACCCAATATATCCTGTCTCTCGTAATTTGGAGCGTGCGCCACCAAATAACCAATATAATTCAGAGAAATGCCATGAAGGACTCAGATCATTATCTCACTGATCGAAATGGTCATGGGATATTTTGTCTTTCGCGGGTGTAATTAATTAAAACCAACCAAAAGGATTATAATCTGAATAAACAGACACTAAAAAGAAGAAAAAAGCCTTTATCCACGCATAAAACAATGTACTTTGAACTGACATTATCAAATGCTAAATATCAACACAGTATCTGTCTATATTTCAGAGATGAGTATTGTAACTGTGCACTATTTACATTGTTCGGACTGTTGTCCACATCTTTATTGACATATTCACGATGTTTCAGACGTTGTACGCGCCGGCCTTCTTCAAGCAATATTTCTTGGAATTTCGAACCGAAACTTTTATTTATCTACCTCCCTGGACTAAATAAAGGGTTCGATTCTAAATTCTACCTGAAGAAGGCCGGAGCGTACAACGTTCGAAACGTCGTGAATATGCCGATAAAGACGAGGTCAACAGTCCAAACAATGTAAATACTGTAAACAGTATTTCAACTGTTTTTTGCACATGACGCAAGGTTTAGTTATATTTTGACTATTTATTTTGTTAATTCCTCTGCTGCTCTGAAAGAAACATAACCCCAAGCGCTAAAGGTAATTCCAACCGATATCTATTGTACATTCTTAAAAGGGAGAATTTAATTGCAAAGCTCAAAATCCAAAATAGAAACGTGAACTTCTCGTTTGAAGATCCTAATATTTCAACCCACGAGAGAGAGTATTGTTAACGTAGATCGATCCTGCGACGTCCGATTTCGCTTCATGTTTAAAAGCGTTTGACAAAGTACGTCACAAAGTACTGTTGGAACTAATATTAGGTTGGTGCAAAAATAATGTAGTTTTTTGACGTTCAACTTCATGTGAGAAAACGACATTATTTTTGCACCAACCTAATAAGTAACCCTGACATATTTGCGAAGGATATTAAAATAATCCAGAACCTATACTGGCAGCAAACTGCATGTATACGGATAGAAAAATGAATTCAGTAAATATACAAAAATAGATGTGTTTTCTCAACAGATTACTTAACCTATACAGTGAGATTATTCTGAGAGAATTGTAATTCCGACCAAGATTCATTATTGGCGGTTATAATCTTAACAACATAAGGTATGCAGATGACACAGTGTTAGTAGCAGATACAGAAAGGAAACTACAAGAACTCCTAGGGAAGGTAGTGAAGGAAAGCGAGATGAATGGACTAAAAATCACTTGTAAGAAGACAGAAAGCATAGTTGTTAGCAAATTACATGCAAATTACAAATTGGAGGTACTAAAATCAAACAAGTACATAAATTTAAATATCTGGGAAGTGTTTTAACATAGGACGGAAAGTGCGACCCTGAAACCTGAAGATGCATTGCGATAGTGAAAGATACCTTCCAAAAGCTAAGCAAAGAATTAAGAAACAGGAAAATTTAATTAGAAACAAAGAGTACTGAACTGTTATGTAATATCAGTTCTCCTATATGGCAGTGAATACTGGACAATCTCCCCACAGATGAAGAAGAGACTTGAAGCAGCAGAAATGTAGTTCTACAGGAGGATGCTAAGAACACCATGGACTGAACAACAACAGTGTTTTAGAGAAAATGGAAACCCAAAAGACACTTACACGTAACATCAGGAAAAGACAGTCAAAATTTCTGGAGCACATAAAGAGGAAAGAGGGCTTCGAAAATTTGATACTCGCAGGACGGATTGAAATCAGAAAACAACGCGAAACCTACCTAGGGAGCTTGAGTGAATGGGTGGCGGCCACAATATTTAGGAGAGATAACAAAAAGACAGAATTTATTGATAGCTACAAAAGACAGGAAATTATGGAGAGCCATCATTACCAACGTCCTGAAGGGACACGGCACATAGAAGAAGATAGAGCATGCTATTTTTTATTGGAAGAGGTATACATTTGTATTAAACATTTATTTTGTGATTACAAAAATCTTTAAGCTTGACAGCTTTGACATACGATCGATGATAATTGCATTTTATAAAAAAAAACCCGAATAAATTGAATAATTATTTTTAAAATGTCATTTTGTAAGAGACAATAATTTCTTCTGTTTCTTAAGAAACATTAAAATATAACATTTTCAATAAAAGCAAATCTTGTAGTATATATATATATATATATATATATATATATATATATATATATATATATATACATACGTTTCATTGAATACGACAGACAAGGTGATTTGATTTAATTTTTATACAGTTTCTCATGTCATCTTTGTGTGTGTGTGTGTGTGTGTGTGTGTGTGTGTGTGTGTGTGTGTGTGTGTGTGTGTGTGTGTGTGAATTTAGGCAGCAATCCCTCTTTCAAGCACGTTTCATTGAATCCGACAGATAAGGTGCTTTAGTTTTTGAAACAATTTCTCATGTGATCTTATAATTTTTTTTTCTTTTCGGAGGATAAATTATATAAAAACTGTCCAACTGTTTTTTCTATCCGAACGCTTTTGTCTATACATTTAAATATTCATGGAAACCTACTGGACCCTATTCGTAACATACATGTTGACAACACAAATATAATAGCATTGTCTACAAGTAAAAAAAAAAGGCTAAAAATAATGGGCGCCTTATTAATAAAAACAACAACAACAAAAAAACAACACTCAATAACATCAACTATGAACATGGACACAATATCTTGACGGTGTTTTGAAAATGAAAACATTATATAAATACATACATACAACAATCTATTTCTTGTGAACAGCTAATATATTTCAACTTTGAAAATGGCTTCATCAAGGCAAATGTAAGGATTATTTTGCAACAAGTATTTATAAACAAAAGTAAATTTAAATTTAAGAAACTCTCATGAATATTCATCAGGTTAACTGAAAATTAAAACAATTTGAAAGACTAACAACATTTATACTTTTGTTTATAAATACTTGTTGCAAAATTAAATCCTCACATTTGATAATGCCTATCAAATATATTGTAGCTTTATCCGAAATTTTTACATATATATATATATATATATATATATATATATATATATGTATGGTGTGTGTTTGTGTGTGTGTGTGTGTGTGTGTTTGTGTGTGTGTGTGTGTGTGTGTGTGTGTGTGTGTGTGTGTGTGTGTGTGTGTGTGAGAGAGAGAGAGAGAGAGAGAGAAAAAGAAAGAATGAAAGGCATGGTGGAGTAGTGGATAGCGGAGGAATCGGAGAGCCGAGTTCGAATTCCATTCGAATCCATTACATTCACTTAGGTGCTAATACCATTTGGAAAGATATTAATCCTCTTCTTATCCCTCCAGCTATGAGTAAATAGCAGGACAGACTGTTTTTTTTAGCCTTGGATGGCAACTGGTCAAGGAGAAGGACAACTCTGAATTCAAAACCTGCTGAGGGTCGTAGTGCATCAGGTCTCTGTATTCATCGCTTCAAAAAGTTCGGTTGATTCTGCACAAAGCCTTCACCAATATAATCAAATCATGGTGTCTGGGCTTACTCTCATACGTCGAATACGACGGGAGAGTCCACCATATATATATATATATATATATATATATATATATATATATATATATATGAGTTGCCTGACGATTTTGACTTCTATGTTCACTTTTATATATATATATATATATATATATATATATATATATATATATATATATATATATATATATATGACTTGGGATCAAATACAGATCAGATATAGATCGGTATCCAACAGAATGATAGGATAATACAAAAATAGGAAACGTTTATAAATCTATGTTTCGCTTTTATTACAGCTTCATCAGAGAATGAAATATCTCAATCTATGACGTAGACATAACAAAGCGAAACATGTTATAAATCTAACATATTTCGGTTTTATATATTTATATAAATTACTTCAACATTCATTTTTAGTGGATACCCGTATTTGAGTAGGACGCCCCATTTTTTAAACAATGTTTATTTCACCTTAAGTTCGAAAACACTTACTAAAAGAAAATAAATTTTCTCGAATTCGCAGGCGGATAGACGAAAAAAACATTGTTTAAATCACAGGCCGTTCTTCTCAAATACCAGTATTCACTAAAATAACCTTTGAAGAAATAAAAATATGTCGGATTAAAAAAAAAATTCTTTACATATATATATATATATATATATATATATATATATATATATATATATATATATATATATATATATAATTGTGTGTGCGTGCGTAGATCAACAGGTCCGCATGAAACTGTTATGTTATCACAAATTTTCATTATGTAATAAAATTCGATCTATGTTTCTAATGACATTGACCAGAAATGAGATTGTGTTGCAAAATAAATATTTGTTATGTAAAATAAATCCTTTTTTATCATTAGGATGCAGACTTATTGATGTACTGACGTGCGTGTGCACAAACACATACACATACGCAAACACATATACACGAAAGTGTGCTGAAAACTACTGAACCCGAACAAAAAACACTTCCATCAAAAATTCTGATGTGCGGTTATTTGATCATATTTAGAGAAACGGGACGGGCGGAGATCTTTTCAGCACCCACTCATATAGTGAGACTCGCCTTTAAATTTCGACGTAGGAGGGCCTAACCATTCTACTTTTCAGAACTGGACCGTCAGACTATCCCCGCATATCATTAGATTATAGTGGTGAAGACTTGTGCAGGACCAGCCACACTTGGAAGAAAAGTTAACAGAGAACTCATTCATAGTGTGTTTTTAAGTCTCCAAACAGTTCTACTCAAGTTTTGAATTCAGAATTGTTTTTCTAGAATGGTTGCCACCCAAGACAATAAAACCCAGTGTACCTTGCTATTTAACCTATAACTGTAGGGAGAGAGATGAATACATACCTTTTCGAATTCGAACATGGCTTGCCGATTTCTCTTTTCGAGCATTGATATGACTCGCACTGCCTCATATATATATATATATATATATATATATATATATATATATATATATATATATATATATATATATATATATATATATATATATATCACTCCAGATGGTGAGGTCTCTCATAGAAACTTTAAGGTCAGGCCGACATAGTCGTAGTATAGTTTCTCGATTCTGGCCAATCCCTACGTATCCAAACAGTGGTAGTGAAGTAAATAAATACTTTAAAAATACACCTTACACCACATATAACTAGAAATGGCCTGTCTAAAGTAGGACCCGCGGGCCACATGCGACCCGCGAGATTACCAAGTGTGACCCGCGTGGGGTTTTCAAAACAGTTAATTATTTGTGTACATCATTCGACGGCTGATGCCGTATGAAAAATTCAGTTGGTGAACGCATGACTTTATTTAATCCATATTTCACTGGCATATCTAATTAATCGTTTTGAATCTCCTTAGAAAAAGGAAAAAGAAAAATTTTCTTGCCACCCGACTCTGTCAGTGCAGGATTTACATTAGAACAGGGGACATTTGTTTATTTTCAGTTTCAATGGGACTTCTTTGAAATAATTTGAAACAATTTAAAGTATTTGGGCCTCTCTAGTTGGACTGGGTCTTTTAAATTCGATTGAATTTCACTATAATACAGTCCCTTCATTCTAGATCAATTTCTGTCAGATGTAAAGCTCGGATGAAAAACTGAAGTTGCTAATGAAATAAATTGGATGAGTTCCAAAATCATTAAAAATTTTAGTTAAAGTGTTTCATGTTTTACATCAAAAAGCATCATCTAAAAATACATCTTTTTTCTTCTAGACACGGAAGTGGTGAGGACATATGTAATGAAGGGACCCCCGAATTCTATTAGCCCTTTGGTCTCTTAAGGCTATAATCTGCCCTTGGTCTCTGTATATAACTGTCTCTATCTCAGCAATTTATTCTAAAAATTCACTCTTGCGCCTAATTTTCTGCAATCAATGTGACCCATTACATTTTTAATTATGCAGGTCTGATCTAGAACATAACGCTTTCAATCAAAAGTAACTCATATTTTGCTGCGTATATAAAACTAGGGTCTTCTTTTTTTACCATAAAAACTGTACATAAATAAAAAAAATGATTTACATTGTTCAGACTGTCTCATTCACGACGTTTCAGCCGTTATACACTCCGGCCTTTTTCAGCTGGTATTCGTTGGAATTTCGGACCGAACTTTTCATTCAGCCCACGGGGGCTAGACTCTTCTAATTCCACGTACCATGCCTTTGGATATCTCAGTTTCGATAACTTTCCAAGTTTTTGCTTTCTCCGCCGAGTCCAGGGATTGAACTCTTTGGGTCAAGTCACTTTTTGATTCAATCAATCAACAAACGCTTTTACCCAATGGGTCATGTGAGCTGTGAGTGCAATCCCTGGCCTCGGTAGAGAGAACAAAAACTTGGCGAGTTATGAAGGTGAATTAACTCAAACTGAGATATCCAATTGTATTGTACGTGAAATTAAAACAGTCTGGCCCCCATGAACTGAATTACGGGTTCCGTTAGAAATTTCAACAAATATCACCTGAAGAAGGTAGGAACTTACAACGGTCGAAACGCCGTGAATGTGGCAGTAAAGATGAGGACAACAGTCCGAATAATGTGAATAGAGTAAATGATTACAATACCTCATCTCAGAAATAAAGACAGATGATGACAAAACGAATTTAGAAAATTCCTTCTTCTCACCTTTTGATCTCGTCGATACTGTGATTCTCGATGTCACGTGTTTCCGTCTGCAAATAAACATACTGCTGTAGTGAGGACAATAGAGATGTTTCGATTTTACACAAGACTTTCAGTTTCAAGATTGACGAGAATATCTCGCCTCCTGCGGGAGGGGTCGGCGCGCAACATAACAAGGCAAAGACAACGGGAAGATGGCGTGTCCAATGCATGCATACAAAGATTGTTCGTTTTTTTCGCAGCACTCAAAAGCCCTCAGTTTACTGGGAAGAAACCTTTACTCTCTGATGAAATCCAGAGTTGAGAATTGGCCTGATAATTGTTACACAGATCCCAAGTGGTCAGTGATGGTTTGTTTTGATGGAATATTTTGAATAACGGTGTTTCAGAGAAGAAATATTGGAAAAAGTGATATCGGCTGTTTGTATCAATAAGTTTCTTATTGGCTACAATAGTGAAAACCTACGTTGGTAAATAAGTAAGTCGGCTGCTTGTTTCACACGTCTGACCGCTCCGGCTAGAAGATCATTAATGTGGACTTTAATCTAGATTGACCAACGAAAGGGATACATGCGTCATGATGAGAAGATGCAGTGGGAGATGAGAAGCCTGGAGTAAACATAAGAGGGAGGGAGAACGCGGGTAGAAAGGGAGTGATATGAGGAGGAGGAGGGGAGGGGGAGGAGGAGGAAGAAGAGTGAAGAAGCACGCTAGGAGAGATGATGATTTTGGAAAGGAAGGGGGGAAAAGAAAGCAAATGAAGGACAAAGTATTTAGATTGGGAACATTGAAACAAAAAACTGGAGGCGGCAGATGAAACGAAGACACCCAAAAAAGGAAGTCGCAATAATCAGTAGAAAAAAGGGGGGAAGGTTGTAATCCAATAAAGTTTTGAAAAAATAAAAGAGAACTTGAAATCTAGAAGCACAGTAAAAGAAATAAAATAAAATAAAGAGAAGAACGAAGAAAAAATTGAAGGGAAATTAGGGAGAAATATCGAAGTAGAGAAAGATGGAAATTTTATTTTTTACAATGATGTTCACCCTGTACAAGGCCCGAGGGCCACTCGAGGTAGAGTGTTACAGTGTAAGAGGCACAGTTTATACAGATATGTGTGGAAGATAATGATTAACTCTAAACTTGAACAGGTTAAGATTGTAGTGATCAGGGACGAGCAGACTAGAAGAAAGAAAGAAAGAAAGAAAGAAAGAAGAAATAAAAACGAAAGCAGAAAAATAAACCAAAAACAAAAAGGAAAAGAAAGGGAAAAAGGAAAAATTAGAAAGAGAAGTGAAGAGGAGAAAGAAAAAAGAAGTAAAACATAATGACAATTAAAAGGAGGAAAGAAGAGAAGAAAGAAAGAACAAATAGAAAACGAAAAAGAAAAAGACGGACAGAAGGAAGGGCAGAAGAAAAGTAAAAGAACGAAAGAAACGTGAGTTAATAAAGTAAAAAATGCCATGAAAAGCAAGAGAAAAATAACGAAGTGAAAAAGAAGAAAAGATTGTAGGAGTAGAAGAAGATAATATTATTAAGAATCAGAAAATATGGAAAAACAGAGAAAAGATTTAGACAAATAAAGAAAAGGCAAAAAGAAAATTAATAATAATAATAACAACAACAACAACAATAGTATAGTAGTAGTAGTAATAATAATAATAATAATAATAATAATAATAGAAGAAGAAGAAGAAGAAGAAGAAGAAGAAGAAGAAGAAGAAGAAGAAGAAGAAATAATTGTCAAATATATATAAAGTAAAACCAAGTACAACTGGGCCGACAAATTCGAAAGAGATCTCTAACTTCCACCTTAGCGCATATTGATTCGTTGACAAAAATATTTTTACATTGTTAATTAAAAGAAAGATAAGAAAAGAAAAACATAAAAAAAAATAAAGAGGAAAAAATACTCTAATCGATCGATGTGCAGCGGTGTGAGCGACAGCCTGAGGTGAATGGAGTCCAGGGGATTTGGCAGAGAAGATAACCTGCTGGTGTCTGGAGTAAGGACTCTCCTCTTTCTGCAGCCAAATTATTTTCTCCGAATTTGGAGGGAAAATAAAATGGTAGCAAGAAGGATGTTCCGGAAAGTAAAGACGTCTTCTTCTATGCGCGGTGTTCCTTCAGAACGTGGACGATCATGGCTCCCCACAACATCTTATCCTTTGTAGCTCTTAGCAAAGTTTGTCTTTTTGCTATTCCTCCCCTCCCTGTTCTGCCATCCATTTACATACGTTCGTTAGGTAGGCTACTCGCTGCTTTCCTCTGTCTCTCTTGCCTTCAATATGTACTGTGAGTGTTAAATTTTTCCAAGCCGTCTTTATCATTATGCGTCCCAGTAATTTCATGTGTCTCTTTCTTATTCTAAGTATAATTATCTTTTTTGTTTATATTTTTTTAAAAACTTTCTCTTTGTTTAGATGCTCCGTTAGTGGCATTCTCAGCATCATTCTGTAGAACCATATCTTGTCTCAAATATTTTCTTCATCTGTGAGGAAATTGCCCAACATTCACTGCTATACTGGAGGATTGATATTACATCGCATTTCAACATTCTTTTCTATGCTTCTCTCCTTATTTTCTGGTTTCTTAATATTTTGTTTTTGGGAAGACATGTTTTTTTTTTTGCTATTGCAATGCGGCTTGTGGTTTTGGTATCTCATTTTCTGTCATCCGTTAAAACACTTCCCAGCTATTTCAACATTTGTACTTGTTTGATTTTGACATCGCTACCTTCTTTTCCATTCATATCACACACGTTATTCATCGTTACCATTTTGACTATAACCCTCTACATTCGGTGGCTCTCTTTGATTTTGACATCTTTAATTCGTTGCTCGCATCTTTCATTGTGACCATTTTAGCTCTAACTCACTAGCTTGAGTGTCTCTCTTTGATTTTGACATCTTTAATTCGTTGCTCGCATCTTTCATTGTGACCATTTTAGCGGTAACTCACTAGCTTGAGTGTCTCTCTTTGATTTTGACATCTTTAATTCGTTGCTCGCATCTTTCATTGTAACCATTTTAGCTGTAACTCACTAGCTTGAATGTCTCTCTTTGATTTTGACATATGTATTTCGTTGCTCGCATCTTTCATTGTGACCATTTTAACTCACTACATTGGGTGGCTCTCTTTGAATTTGAACTCTTCAATTTGTACCTCGCATATTGGTTTGTTACTTTTGCTGCTAACCATACATAAGATATGAAACCTGGAATCTTCGTTAGTCATTTTCATTATTGTAATTCATATATTTGGCAAATGCTTATGCATTCAATGAAAGTGGGTTAATTTTTGTACGAACATTTATTAAGCCTAGCTTACCCTGGCAAAAGGCCACAACAGATGAGCACTCCGTGAAACTCAAACTCACAAGCAAGATGAATGTGCTAACCCTCATTTCCCCAGAATACCTAATATAAGAAATTTCCACTCAACTTTGTTTTCCAAAACAAAACTCCGACTTGGGCGCTTCCTTGAACACTTCCATCTTGACGTATCTTCAAATCAACGGTCAGCCGTAATCGTTCCTCCTCGGCACTTCACCATCTCTTCCATTCATATCACGCACGTCAACCGTCATTACCATTTTGACTGTACTCCTCTAACTTGAGTGGCTATCGAGCATTGTATTGAACGATATTTATTATATAAAAAACGTCACTTTACTACAAGCAACTGAACGAATATTTATATGGACTACATAGATCAGTGTTTTACAAACCGTGTGCTGCGACCGACTGGTGTACCACGTGATGAAATTAGGAGCGCCAGCAAAGAACAAGATTATATTTTAAAATACAAATTAAAATTCATAATAAAGTTAATATATAACTGTCAGATACATGTAGAAAAGGCACTTAATATGGCAAATCAAAATTATTACGACGTTGTTTGTTAGGAAGGTGGATAGAAAGTATATGAAAACAGTCTGAGATGGGTTTGTGCAGTGTAACGAGCTACAGTTTAATATCTGACCTTCGTGAGCTTTATGTAGTGCGGGTGCGTACTACCCCCGAACACCTGACCGGGAGGAATCCTGATTAGAGGCCCCAAGCAGTGCTTTGTGATTTTCGCTATCTTATCAACATTTGTTTTTTTCTACCTACATTTATATACGTTACAAATTAAACTAAGCACAACTATTTAAGGATGAAAACTTTTCGCTGATTTTGACGTCATTCTGGGGGTCTTTTTTTGTTCAAAGCTGTGAATTTGTTTTGCTCATGCTAAGTCTCGAAAAAACACTATATAAAATTCACTAATTTTTATGCATAATGTTGAATGTGTTAGAATTATTCAACTTCTCAACAAGAAAAATCTCAAGTTGATGTTAAAAATTGCCGCAAAACATTGTTAATTTATTTCAGATGGAAAGATCTGTAGTGACATGTCTCTAATTTGCATTCAGATATATTGTATTTTATGCTCAATTGTTTATTTATTAGATTGTTTATTTACACTGTATTTTGTTTATTGAAATGATCGGCAAAATATCGGCTAATTGTTAACTGATTCTAACTTTATAAAATGGTAAATAATGATCTCATTATAATTGATCCACCCTAACTGGTTTTAATAATTTAGTAAATTTTTATAAATATGTGAATAAAAAATGGTTTTCATATTTATTTCTTTATAAAATGGTAAATGTCAAATATTGTATTTCGTTAGCTTTAATTGTATTAGTTTTTAGAATGTTGCAAATTTAAAATTATTCTTGTAAATCAATCTACTTAACGAAATAAATAATATTTAATATTTTTGTTGTAAATTCTCAAGAACAAAGAACAAATGAATAAATTCACTTTCATTATATGTTTAGATTTTATTATTGCTTTTCAAGCAGTGAAGGTAGTTAAAATAATAGCGGTGTCGAGGTGAAAACCGTTCTTTTCACACTTCGTTCTATTTTCGGGCCCGAAGATCAAAATTTGCCGAAATTTATATTGTTTCGTTGTGATATAAATACAAGTATATCCTGAAGTTTTTACTAGTATCAGTTTTATTGAGAAAACATTTTATTGACTATATTAATTAGAGATAGATGTGTACAATATATTGTTTTAAGTAAATAAATATTCTCCTGATATCAAGTTGTGCTATACGTATATTTTACTTCTCCTTGTTATGCTCAGGTCAAGTTGTGTCCCTACTTCTAGACGAAAATTCTGACAAATGGCTGGATTTAAAAATAAATAAGTAAATACAAATATTAGGAACTAATCTGTAATTAACCCAACTCTGTAGTCATTTAAAATTTAAAGTTAGCTTTAGTTGTACTACTACTTATCTCTAACTATCAGCAGTAGAGTGCTAAATGATTTCTCATCATATATCCCAGTTAACAATATAACGTTGCTACAACATTTCAAAAAGATTGCAAAAACTTTGTTTTGAAGATTCTCACAACGTGTCTGCAATGTTACCTTGTAAAGTTGCCAATACGCTGACTTGTGACGTTGCAATACGCTATATTGTAACGTTACCATTTCGATGCTTTGTAACTGTGGCATACGTTGCCAATACATTTCCTTACAATGTTACCAATTCGTTTTCTTGTAACGTTCTCAATACCTTGCCTTGCAACGTTACAAATTCGTTAACTTCTAACATTGTCAATACGTTACCTTGCAATGTTACCAATTCGTTGCCCTGTAAGGTTGCTCATACGTTGCCTTACGATGTAACCAATTCGTTGCTTTGTAACGTTCTCAATACCTGACCTTGCAACGTTACCAATCCGTTGCTTTGTAACGTTGTCAATACGTTACCTTGCAATGTTACCAATTCATTTCTCTGTATCGTTGTCAATACGTTGCATTATGGCGTTACAAATACGCTGCCTTGTGACTTTTCATTAACAGAGAATGGATAATAAATTTAAGACAGATATTAGAACGTGCATTCAGCATCTAAATGAGTTATTCTCAATTTTTAAAAATATGAAAAGAAACTGTATACCTTCTACATATTTTTAAGTAAAGTAGAAGTATTCTGTGTACCAAATATTCGTATTCTGAAAATTCTGTTGTCATAGTAAAGAAGCATATGCTTGATTTGATTTTGGATTATTCCAAACAACTGTTATCCACGGGATCATGTGTCCTTCGGGACATCGGTGAATCTTAAAAGTGACTTGACCTAAAGAGTTGTAAGTTCAATACCTGACCACAGCAGAGGTAAAAAAAAAAACCTTGTTAGATTAGAGTTACTAAACAGAATTAAGGAATTAAGTGAAAATTGAGATATCCAGAAGAGGCATGGCACGGGGGAACTAAAACAATCTTCCCCCGTGGACTAAACAACAAAGGTTTAGGTTCAAAATTCCAGCATAGAGGGTGTTCCAAAAAAATTGACATCATTTCGCGGGCCAATAATTTTGGCAATTCTTGTTGAAATAAACTCAAATTTTAACAGAATGTATATAGAAATAGATCAAGATTTTATATTTAATGGAAGAGAACAGTACGTGCTTATCTCAATGAGAATCTGCCAGAGAAATGGATCGGGCGTGGAGGAGATGAAGACAGTTTTCTGATGAAATGGCCGCCGCTGTCACCGGACCTGTCCTCGTGTGATTTCTTTTTTATGGGGATATGTGAAGGGACTGGTCTATGTCCCCCACCTCTTCCTGCTAGAATTGATGAACTCAAGCAGAGAATCACTTTCGCACTGGATAATGTTACCGCAGACATGCTACAGCGTGTTTGGCAAGAGCTTAACTACTAACTTGAAATGTGCCGTGTCACAAGCGATGCACATATTGAACACTTATGAAATCGGTCCTATAATAAACTTATGGTGTTCAGCACTTAAACTGTTCAATTTCATTGAGCTAGATTTAGTAGTTTTCATAATAATTGCTTTTAAAATGATGTTAAATTTTTGGGACACTCTGTATATACCTGAAGAATGCTGGAGTGGACAACGACAGAAACGTCGTGACTATGACAATAAAGATGACGACAACAGCCCGAACAATGTAAATAGTGTACATAATTTCAATACCTCATCTCAGAAATATAGACAGATGTTGAGATACATTTTATTTGCTAACTTTGACAAAGAGAAGAAACAAAGAAGGTGATGTAACCTAGAAAAAGTTACTGTATGAGGAATAACCAAAACGGAGGATGGAAATGAAATGATAATCTTTATAACATCAACAAAATACAATACTCGCCAAGTAGGTAAACCACCGCTAGTGATGAATTACTTAGACATCAAATTACCCCCATTTACAATAGTGTCCAACGTATTTATGAGAACTGGGACATACCCATTAGTGTTCATAGGTACGGTATATAACAGAAGGAAAAGAAATGCAGTGTATGCTATACGACGAGAAATAGGTGTAAATATGTAAGTTGGTTTTAACTAATTATACAGGGTAATTAGCTCAAACTAATCTATAGCTGAAACACCGCGTCTAGAAAAATCCATACAAGAACTGTGCCTCTAATTTATATAGAGAAGGGCATAAAAAATAACGGAAAAAAAAAGAAAAAGAAAAGAATATCGTCTGGTACTTTTTCCTACTATGGCGATTTAAAATGAAGTTCGTCGCTGTCAATCATTTTGATTTGCCATATTAAGTGTTTTCCCAACATATTTCGAAATAAAAACAAACTTGGACAAACAAGTTAGAAATTAACCGAGCTGTTGGCTCGGATCTTATCTTAGGAATATCGAATATCTGATCCGATTTTAGAAAAACAGAAGGACTGGAGTGATTTTTAAAGATTAATGTCCAATATTTTGCTCATCCTTTCTGAAGTGTCTGGATTATGTACTTGGCCTTATGAATTCTGTCAACACATTCAAACACGTTTCATATGAGAAGAAACGGTAGCCGGTTTAGGATTGCCACTTCCTGTAGTGTTCGTTTATGATTATTATGAAATTATATTAAATCAAAAAATAAATAAAAAAATGTTAATAAAAAATGCCATCCTGACAGCTAAAACGATTCATCTTTTGAGTGTTACTCAACGTATCAGTTCATGTTCACTCACGTAAAAACAAACTGCAGTAAGACTTTTTTTTTAAAAGTGGTACCTTTGTTTGTGTTTTTATTGATGTGATTTTTTGTAACTGTTTTATTTAGTTATTAGAACATTTATTTACTGATTTTTCGCATTTCTTTCTTCTACTTTCAGTTTTCTTTACTAATATTATAACCATATTTTACTAGTACCTTTATATTTTCTTTGTTACTTTAAAAAAAAATATTACTTTCAATTTTTCTTTTGGAATCTTCAGTTTTGATTTTTTTGATTTTTACTACCATTTTTTTTACTACTTGTTTTTATTAGTATTTTCAATTTATTTTTTGATACTTTTAGGTGCTAATAAAAGTGGGGTACTTTATTTTATTTTTTTAAATGTTATTTATTCGTTTTTTAGGAATTTTCCCCGAAACGCTACCCTGTTATTTACCCCCCCCCCACACACCAAAAAAAAAAAAACACACCCGTTTATTAATTTCGCACTTTTCCCCAGAACTCAACCTGGTCAGTACCTAGATGTCTAGATGTGTGACCGTCTGAAAATACCATGTGCTGTAAGTTTAGATGTGCAGGTGGTGTAATGGATAATGGCTCGGAATTGTTAATCGGAGAGCTGAGTTCCAATTCCCGTTGGGTTCGTTATATTCTCTTACGTTCCAATACCTTTGGGAAAGGTATAGATCCACCTCTTCCCTCCCCACAATCTATAATTTATTTAGTAAGACTTCCATCACTAAACCATTATCATATAAATAAAACAAAAATGAAAGAAATTCTTACAATCTAAAAGTATTCTCTGGCTTTAAATAACCTGAAATGGGTTGATAACCTGTAAAAAACAAATCGATCAATCAACCAACGTTCAAGCAGGAAACAATACTCGATTCAAGTGTTTACTTGCACATTTTTAAGATATGACGTATGTTATTCTTTTATATTCTCTCCAAAATTATCTCCAAAATTATCACGTTTCATTCTTTGATAAACTTGATTTAATTTTTTTTTAACATAATACTAGTTTAAACAGAAAGCGCATACTATGAAAAGGACATTCGAAACGTTTTTGATGATCTGTCGTATAAAGTTGTTTTTGATACGTTGCATAAAGACGTTTTATTTTTTCGGATTGACATCAACCACGTCCCCACGATTTCTTGCTCTTTTTCATAAGACGACAGTGCATAAATGTAATTTCGATTGTTATGTGAGCTATACGAGTCGATATTTTATTCATATGAATATTTTCAAATACTAATTAAGTTGTACCAGGATTTCTTATTAGAAAGTGTAAAAGGGAAGAGGTTGGATGTTACTGTTGTGGTTCTGAAAAAACAATGTTTCTTTACTTAAATTCTAAATTTTTGAATCTTTAGTTTAAACAATTTTCCGACTCGGCCTTTTACTGAATTTCGAGAACAATTCCGACCCGCCTAATTATTAAGACCCCACCAAAGAGCACCTTGATATTTTCTCAGTTAAATTAATTTTTTTAAACTTGTATGTTCATCTTTATATATATATATATATATATATATATATATATATATATATATAAAGTTAGGTATGTTCAATAGTTCGCTAAAAAAGAGCATACCCTGATGAAAAAAGGCCCCAAACTTGATTAAACAATTTTTTAATCGTCTCCATGTTTATGTTATTATTAAGAGTATTATTACCAAAGTATTTTTTGAATATATTTTTAAATTTTTTAATCCTTTCTAGCATGTCCGAAATTTTAGTTAAAAATCTTGTTTTTTTTTTTGAGTCAAAAAAATTTACATAAAATCGATCATGTCAGACATTTTTGACAGATTTGTAAACAAAAGTGAAATTCTCCGTTAAAAATCTTGTAAAATTCAATTTTATATTTTTCTCAAAAGTTATTTTATGAAAATTAGAAAATTTAAAGTATACTTAATGTAATTCGAACACAGCCAACAGACTTCTGAGATGGGGAATTATATTATTGAATTATAATTTCAAACTACAGTTCCTACCGTCGAAGAAAATTGGTCATGCGGATGGATTATCTAGATTGGTACCTGCGAAATGCGAATCTCTGGAAGACTCTGTAATAGCGGCTTTGCGAGCCGAAGACGAAATTAGTAAAGTTCTAAACAATACAGTAAAGGAACTATCAGTGACCTTGTTAGAAATCAGAAGAGAAGCTGAAATGGATGAATTCATACAAAGTACAAAGAGAAAAATAAAAGAAAAAGAAAGAAATCTAGCGGAATGTTTTTCAATTTGTGATCATGTATTACTTTATAATGAAAGAGTGGTCATACCCAAATCTTTACAAAGACGAATTCTGAAGGACTTTCATTTAGGACACCCAGGAAAAAAATCGTATGAAAGCGTTAATGAGAAGTTTCGTGTACTGGCCTAATATGGATAACAACATTACTCAAATGGTAGAAAAATGTAGAGGCTGTGCTGCGGCAGCAAAGGCACCGCCTATTATACAAAAACCATGGCCTAAGGTGGACAGACCTTAGTCCAGAATCCATGCGGACTATGCAGGACCCATAGATGGATATTACTACTTGATAACGGTAGATAGCTTTAGCAAGTGGCCAGAAGTTTTCAGATACAAACACCCTACGACGGAAAACACTATTAATTGTCTACACGAGTTATTCGCAAGGTTTGGCGTTGTAGATTGCTGTGTAACGGATAATGGTACCGAATTCACCTCGAGCGATTTTCAAGAATTTTGTGCTACTTATCAAGTCAAACATATTAAAATAGCACCATACCATCCACGATCTAACGGGCAAGCCGAAAGGTTTATGGACACGCTTAAGAGAGCCTTGAAAAAAGCAGAGGACGTACCAACAGAAAGAGCCATACAACAGTTCCAACAAGTCTACAGAATCACCCCGAACGGAAACACACCATCTGGCCTTTCGCCAGCTGAAGTTATGTTTGCCCGCAAAATAAGGTCTGTTTTTGATAAACTAATACCCAGAAAAAATAAAAAACGGCATACACCGATAGTGTCTAAAAGATCCTTCAAACCAGGAGAACGGGTCTATTTCAGAATGTTCAAGAATAATATGGCATACTGGGAACAAGGTACGATAATAAACAGACTGGGAAATGTTCTATACACGATCTAAGGGGAAAAATTCACTCACAGGAGACACATAAATCAGATACGGAAAAGACGGGTAGAGGAACCAATCTTGTTACCTTCCGAAAATAAAGACGCGATGAAGGCGATTTTTGAAGTACAGTTGCTTATAACGGAGTTGCCTATTTACACTCCTAATGCTAGTCCTTTCCTACGCTAATGTGACTCCACACACTAAGCCTCTACCTTGAGTGGCTCCTGGGTCTTGTATTGTGTGAATATTAGTAATATATGTATATATATATATATATATATATATATATATAATGTGAACAAGAAATAAATATCGAATAGAATAGTAACTGTCAATTTCACGTCTTAAGTGATTGTCTGTAGATCGCTTGAGGCATGAAACTGACAGTCAGCTTGCTCTATCTATCTATCTATGTCTGTTTAATCTATTTATCTGTGTGTGCATATATATATATATATATATATATATATATATATATATATATATATATAAAAGTGAACATAGAAGTCAACACTTAGAGTCACGCTCTATCTCTGATATTGAGCACTTTATCCCATAAATACAGCACACTTTAAGACTATATTTCTTCATATATATATATATATATATATATATATATATATATATATATATATATATATATATATATATATATATATATATTTGAGGGCGTACGTTTCACCCACACCTTTTTTTCATCACGAGTATACTTTTTAATTTGGGTGGGATGTTCGTCCAAAATTTTACAGTTATATGAAAAGAAATCCCTGAAGATATTATTTCAGGAAATAATATAATTTATGCCACATCGAGAGTGAATATGTGAAAAAATCGGTCCGCATCTTGTTAAAACAATTCAGTAAAACTCAAAAAGTTTTGAGGGGAATTAGTGCTTGTATAATAAAACAAGTTATTTTCTTTCGGATTTGATAGGAAAAAATCTATATATAATATTTATTTTTTTAAAAAATTGCTTGTAATTTTTCAGTGCAATTTTTAAATGAATCACGTTGTTGTGTATCATAGGTACTTCTTATTTTATTAAATAGACATGTTTGAAAATTTTTAAAATGTAAAATTTAATGTCATTTTCGAGTGTGAACCTTTTTTAAAAGAATTTTTTCCTTTTAGCAACTGTTAGATTATTTTTGGTATGGATGTACAAAAGGAAATAATTCTGATATCTCTGACAACTATTCAATATCGGAGTTAGGATGTTACTCAAATTTCATATCTCCTGTTCAGTCAGTATAAACAAATAAAATTATTGATTATACTAAGTTTAATAAAAGCGCATAGTATATAAAAAATATTCTTAAACTATTGTTATACAAAATTTAAAAAAAAATAGTTTTAAAGATAAATAACAAATTCTTGATTATTGTACTCCTTTAGGTTTTATTTTTACTTTTTCTCGGGCTTTTTCGGACAGTATTTCTATATTGCCCTTTGACCTCACAGGCTACGTTATTTTCATTCTGTTTTATGTAGGTAAGCATTAGTTTTAGTTTAGAATATCCAGTTAATTTAATCCTTAATATTTATTAATAAACTTCGAAACACATCTCTAGGATGTTGGATTTTAAAGAGAATTTTCAATTTGTTGTTTACATTTTTTGTATACGATGGCTGCTCGATGAATGATGAAAAAAGTACTAACTAATCATTAGTACCTAATGTCTTAAAAATGCCTAAAACGTTTATTTATATATGGAAATTAAATTTTCTTGGATTTAGAGACCATTATCTTTCAAATAGAACCGAAATTTAATTCCAAAGAATTCATTTTAAAATGTGTTATTCGCGTTTTTTAGAAAGTCCGTGGTGGTACCTAATTCTCATAGTTTCTTTTCTTACACTGTTGAATTCCCGATTCTTTGCTTCCCTATCACCTATAATCGTTAAATATTTAATAAAGACAACACCACTCATCATCTTCTGTCTACTGGAACCTGTTTCTTGAAAGCCTCCTCATTCTCTTAATTTCCTGTAACCATTTGCGTCCACCCCTCCCCCTCAAAATAAACTTCATATTTTTTACAAGTGGATCACCCTACTTAAGTAAGGTACCTAATGCTAAAAATAAAATGACCTTCAAATTAGCTAATGAAATTCGCAGGATAATTTTTCGCCTCAATAATTAGAAAAAGATACTCCGCTCGTTAATTAGTTGTTTTTAGTGAGTAATTTTCAAAATCTGACCGTTTTTCGCCGACACTTTCTAATACAAATTAGAGTACGGTTCTGTAGAGTCGACGCAATTTACAAAAAAAATTATAATTACAAAAAAAAACAAAAAAAAAACAAACATTATGACTTTAAAATTAATGTTTATACAACTTTCTCAGACACGTCAATTTTTATCCTCTAATATGGAGTATTTGCCCATTATTCTTACATTTTCCTTTCACCGTTTCACTTGGTTTAATGTTTCAAATACTGCCGGCTTTGTATTTACTGTAAAGCCGCTTTGTAGCCAGCAGTAAACGTCAGATTTGCAATAATTTAGCGCAAGAAGAACACCAATTTACTATAGCAAGAAGAGCGATTTATAAATCGACATTAACAGATCTTATGAGGTCAACCATATAGTCAAAAGTGTGTTAAGTCTCTGTGGCGCAATCGGTTAGCGCGTTCGGCTGTTAACCGAAAGGTTGGTGGTTCAAGCCCACCCAGGGACGACGATTTTTTTTTTTACTGGCATCAATAATTTGTCACTGGGGCATTATCGATAATCCAGCCCAGTAAACTTTCGGGCAGTAATCGAAGGTAACTGGGACTCACCTAAAATTGCCAATATCTCAATACAGTAGATTTCCACCAATTTTTAATGTTGTTTTGGGAATAATCAGGCTATTTTACACCAGGAATGATACATATTTTTAAAATTTATCACTGGGACATTATCTGTAAAATTTGCTAAAAAATGTTAGAAGATAATATATCTTATTAAGATATATTGTTATCCTATTCTATAAACATTTTTTAATTTTTTATTTTAAATACACTTGCTTTTTGCTTGTATTTATTCTCTGCAATGAGGCGGCGTGTCGACTTTTCTGCACAAAAGCTTTTCTAAACCTTTTTCGAATCTATTGTTAATCAAACAAAAACAAAGAAATGACGATTTCTGATTTATTTTGTTTGAAAATTAATTAAATAAATTTTTTTTAAAAAATCAATAAAAAATTAGATGTCTCTTTTAAAAAGATGTTACTAATTCATCAGCTGAAACTTAAACAAAACATTTACAAGTCAATATAATTGTTTCATCAAACGCGATTAGAAAAATTCAATTCAACAATAAATACACAAAGACATCAAAGAGTAAAAATGTTTTGTGTCCCCCTGTAAACCGGGCCCCATGTCCTGTTCCGTGGCGCAATCGGTTAGCGCGTCTGGCTTTTAATTGAAAGGCTGTTGTTTCACGCGATCTCGGGAACGATAAATCGTTTTGCTTTGGACTGAGATGAATTGTCATTAATTTCCTTGATATTTAACATAAAAATATTTACATATTTTAAATTTTGTTGTTAGATACTAATTGAAGATTGAAAGTAATGTGTTTCAAAACCCTTGATTAAAATTTTTAAAAGATGACAATTCAGCAACATGTCATGGCGCGTATTCAGCGCGATGTTCTGGTAGAATAACGGTTATTGGCAAAGGAAGTGAATTCCGCGAACGGAGTTCAAGTTATTTTGTGTTCACTTTAGGAAAAGCACGAATCCATTTCCCCCTTCGTTATGGGTTTAAAAGTTTAATAGCAGAATATATGAGGCTCTTTAACTTTCGGTGGAAGACAGTTTAAGAGATTTTACAGATTATAAAGTGTATATTTTATATGGTATTATTTAGTAATAATTATTGAACATATGTAAGTGTCGATAAAATTTGCATTTTATATAGTTCTATTTTAGAAAAATTGACATGTAGTATAGTGGGGGTCCTTTGTGTCGGCTATATTGTAGTGGCAGAAAATAAATACTACCTCCTTGTCTCATCGACCCCAGCCGACATCACAGTTCACAATCCCTCGCCGCAAATAGTTGTGAACACCAAGCTTTATAATGTCCCTTGTCAGAGCCACACAACCAGTTTTGAATTAAGACTTGTCCTTCTCATAGACCGGTTACCAGCTATAGCTAGAGATCCCGTTCTACCTTGCTTGTGTCGGTCGACCGATTTGACAAAATATGAACGATTTGGGTGATTCCCCTGCCCCCACAAAAAAAAATTCAAATCGTTTTGAAATATAGGAAAGTATTTTAAAAACTTAAGTATCTTCTTTTTTTTTTGGCGGTACAAACATTTGTGAAAATAGAAAAAAAAACAACATTTCACCATCGACCCTGGGTGGGCTTGAACCACCAACAAACGAACGCGCTAACTGATTGCGCCACAGAGACAAGACACTTGGAAGCGTCACAAAAAATGTTGAAAACATTATTAATCCCTGGTGTCTAATATTTGCTTTGTTTTTCTTTTCTGATTGCGCTTGTTTGAGAATGTCGGTAAGTGCAGAGCCAACACGAAGGACTCACACTCTACTTCATGTCAATTTTCCTAAAGTAGAAGCTATACAAAATGCAAATTTTATCGACACTTAAATATGTCCAATAATTATTACTAAATAATACCATTTATCATTTCTAACATGCGTAAAATAAAAGTAAGTATTATTACCAATGGAGCAAAATAAAATGCTTTTCTTCTTCGTCACCTCCAAAAAATAAATTTATATTTTCGACCATTTTTATTTTTCAGACTTATAGCAAATTTAATAAAAATGAATTATTTAATATCTAAATTGCATTCTTCTCTAAAGCTTCAAAGAATTGAAATTTTGAATGACGTTTTTCTTTTTAATAAAGTTTATAAATTTTAGATATCTAATTTTATTTAAAATTAGATATCTAAAATATACAAAATTTAATATTATTAATAATTAATTTAAGAACAATCTCATATAATTAAAAATACTCACATAATTTAAATCCGTTTTTCTTCGTTGTACTCAGACCGGTATCTGCTGGGTTATTATTCTTGGATTTTTTCAGTGGCACGGACCAACTCCTCTGTTTTGACTCGGAAATACCGACGAGAATGTAGTAGGACTAGGTAATATTAACACCATATGGAAATATACACTTTCCTTTTTACTAAGAGACTGACAAAGAAAACTCTCTCTTTCTCTCTCTTCTCTATTACACATATTTCCTTTCCTTCCTTCTATTGTTCCTATCCTCGGTAACTGACAGAACCCGGACATAGCTTATGTGGGTCAGCGAACATCATAAAAAAATAAACCAACCATCCCACCAAAAATTAAACTGAAAACAAGGATGTGTCAGGCCAAATAAAAAGAAGAAGAAAAAAAAAAACACGCGCGCAACTAGAAGTGGGGAAATTGGTTCGATGTAGCAGTTGGAGACGCAAGGGTTGGAGATTCATTGGCAGTGAGTTTGACCAGACGTACACCCCCAGAAGACAAAGAAGAAGAAAGGGTGAATTCAACAAATTAATTTCTGTCAGCCAAAAGCACAACGACTCTGTATGAACTCTTAAATCACAAAAGGACTAAGACGATAGTCACCCACTTTAACCACTGTAACCACATGGAGTCAATAATACAAATGATACTATAGACAGTGAATTTGGCCTTTACTTATGTATTAGCCCAACCTTCATATCTATATACCATAATATGTTAAAAGACTAGACGTTCAACACAAGAGCTTTCTGATATGAACTTATGAACTCTTTAAATATTGTATTTTTTATTTTAAGAGACATAAATTTTTTACGGTACATGCAAAATATATCTTTATACTAATTACCTTTGCATGCATTTTTAAAAGGCTAAAGATTGGTGTATATTTGGACTAAGAAACGTTATCTGAAGATAACCACCTGTAAACACATATCTCCCACATTGATTAACTTCGACGTACCTGACGCATATATAGACACATAAAACGTCCGATAGTGAAGTAGAACTGGTATCTTCCAACCAAACTAGTTCCATACAGGTGATATCAATCAAACCATCAGCATTCATCGAATCCAACGTACTAGCATGGTTTTCCATAATGGAAGTTCAGTTTAACATTACGCGTATAAAAGAGTCAAAAAGATTTTACCACATATTGGCTTTTCCACCTCCAGCATTGCCGGGAAACTGCAACCAGCAGTATAATAACAAACCGAATTGGAGATATTGTAGGAAGCCGTCATTATCTTGTATGAAATATCTAAACCAGAAATACTGGACAAACTTATGTCAACCTCAGTTATGACAGGTCGCCCGTCCTTATATTTAAGTGAACAGATGTCTGTAGAGAGTTGGATTGGTGTCGGTGATGATATAGTTTGGCATAAATTCCTATGGGCACTTCCAGCATAGATCAAACCAGTGTTAGAAGCTCAAATCGACCTTAACAGAAATAGATTGGCTAAAATGCCAGACTATCTTCTTTATTTTAGGTAACAAGAGAATATTGATTTTCTAAGCGTTTCTTAGATGTGGCACACGGCCGAAAGTATTGGGCACCCAGTGAGGATCGAACTGACTATTCAGTCGTAGCTGTTTAGCGAGACCTGCTTGCTAACCATTACACCACGACGAGGCACCCAAAGGCAACAAGAAAGTATACAACACCTACAAGTGTCCCAAATACAAGGAATAAACAAGACCAAGGTCCCGTCTCCGAAGAATATCGATTGCCCGCCTGGTGTGCAACCATTCAATAAGGATCAGAACCCCAAAGATCTGTAGGGCTCATTTATACTTTGCGGATCGGGCAAAGTTCTGTAAGCCGTGGTGCAAGTGGCCGGATAAAAAGAATGTTAAGATACACCCAAGTTCCTGCCCGCTTTCACCTGCACGTAGTATGATGACAGAAAAATAAATCCGCTGTCCGTGTTAGCCTCCACCCATCTGCCGCTTCTTGAAGTCGCTGATCCACTCGGGGCTAGAAAAATTAATTTTTCTGTGGACACAGGACTTGCTATATCGATCGTCCCAAGGAGATATTTACGTGGTGTAGTGATCTACCCTACGAATGTCTCCGTTGTATCAGCTAACGACCAAAAGATCGAATGCGCAGGTCAAGTCACGTTAAATTTGGTGTTGCCCAACCTCAGATGAGAATTTACCTGGACATTTGTGATTGCAGATACCACAAAACCTCTTGGGTTACGATTTCTTAAATCATTTCGGTCAGACGATCGACTGCTCTAATAATAGACTAATCGATACAACTAATAGACAGACACCAATACCAGAAATTATGGACATCACAGTGGACTAGGATAATTTTACTAATACGGTAGTAGGAAAAATTATGGAAAAATACTCAAACCTAATATCACCCCACCGTAATCTTAATGTAAAAAAAAACAAAAAAAAAAAACGTTTTTCACAGAATTGAGACTGTTAGCAATACTTCTGCATTTTCTAAACCACGAATGCTATCAGCTCAGAAATTCAACATAGCGAAGGAGGAATTAAGGAAACTCCAAAATGCAGGAATAATTTTCATTTGGAAATCGGAAAGGAGTTCGGCTTTGCATATGGTACCGAAGTCAGATGGCACATACAGACCAGATCTTCCGCCAGAAAGAAATGGCGCTCACTCGAATTCAACAGTGTACCTGGTTATCGTGGGTCCCTTAAGATTTAATTTAATTTCTCACCTTATCGATATTGGCTAACATGTATCAATAGAAGTACTCGATTGATAGAAGCGTGTCCTCTGAGCAAATTTCAGCACAATAAATTTTATTAGCTTTCGTCAACACCTGAATATCCAGATTCAGAGTCCCCTTCTATGTCGTTACAGAAAGGACTAGTCAGTTCGAATCGGGATTGTTTACAGAACGCTCGAAGATAATAGGCTTCCACAGAGCGAGAACGACATCCTACCATCTACAAACTAAGGGATTAATTGAACGTGCATATCGGACTCTAAAAACTGCAATTATTGCCGGGAAGGAAGCGTGGTTATCAGTTCTTCGTATTGTCTTAATCAGAATCAGAATAACACCCAATGAATCAAAATACTCGCCATTTATTAATGTAACAGGAGTTAATGCACAAGATTCTCAAATATTAAATACATACAAACAAAAACAAGGAGGACATTGAAATAACAAATTCTCAAGTAAAATGTTTGGCTAAAGAGATGCAGAAATTTGACTTTGACAAACTATCTAACGGTCATCAGCATTCTTTACCGAATTCGTATGTCAGCAAAGACTTAAGAACTAGTAAATATGTATGGTTACAGACCAAGAGGATGCGAAAAACTCTGGGAGATCCGTACACGGGTCCATTTAAGGTATTACATTACTTTACCTTTTGTTTAACGTTCTGTATTGAGGTGGATAAAGTAGTGTAGGAATTTCTACGAAGAATACGTTAAAAATGTATTGATAGGGAAAACGTTTGAAAGAGCAACTAATCCAGTGTACATCTAAGCAGTTCTTAAAGATGTTTACGTTTTTCTACTGAATCAAAAATTCAATGTAAAAGAACAATATCTGCAAATTCATCGGCGAAATATTTAAGCCATAAGACTTTTAGTATTACGAAACGAACTTCACTGAACAAGGCTTTTTAAAAATCTAATTTATAACAGATTTTCATGTTCCGAAACAATTCTAATTCCGAAACGGGCGAATAGCTGCACATGAAATGACCAGGTTGATATTAGAAAGAAAATCAATATAAGAGAAGCAGCCGATCAGAAGTCTCTGTGACGTAATCGGTTAGCGCGTTCGGCTATGAGCCGAAAGATTTGTGGTTCAAATCCACCCAGGGACGAATTAACGTAATATGCCATTTGTTAGACGTTTTGTACTGAGGCAGATAAAGTAGTGTCGGAATTTCTACGAAGAATACGTTATAAATGTATTGATTGCGAAAACGTTTGAAAGAGCAACTAATCCAGTGTACATCGAAGCACTTCTTACAGATGCTTACGTTTTTTTACTCAATCAACAATTCAACATCTAAAAGAACAATATCTGCCAATTCATCAGCGAAATATTTAAGCCATAAGACTTTTGTTTTACGAAACGAACTTCACTGAACAATGCTTTTTTAAAATCTCATTTATATCAGTTTTCCATGTCCCGAAACAATTCTAATTCCGAAACGGGCGAATAGCTGCACATGAAATGAGCAGGGTGATATTAGAAAGAAAATCAATATAAGAGAAGCAGACGAACAGAAGTCTCCGTGGCGCAATCGGATAGCACGTTCGGCTGTTAACCGTAAGGTTGGTGGTTCAAATCCATCCAGAAACGAAATAACGTACATTACCTTTGGTTTGACGTTTTGTATTGAGGCGGGTAAAGTAGTGTCGGAATTTCTACGAAGAATACGTTATAAATGTATTGATTGCGAAAACGTTTGAGAGAGCAACTAATCCAGTGTACATCGAAGCACTTCTTACAGATGCTTACATTTTTTAAATCAATCAACAATTCAACATCTAAAAGAACAATATCTGCAACTTCATCAGCGAAATATTTAAGCTAAAAGACTTTTAGTTTTACGAAACGAACTTCACTGAAGAAGGCTTTTTAAAAATCTCATTTATATCAGTTTCCCATGTTCCGAAACAATTCTAATTCCGAAACGGGCGAATAGCTGCACATGAAATGACCAGGTTGATATTAGAAAGAAAATCAATATAAGACAAGTAACCAGGCAGAGGTCTTGGTGGCGCAATCGTTTAGCGCGTTCGGCTGTTAACCGAAAGGTTGGCGGTTCAAATCCACCCAAGGAGGTAATAACGTACGTTTTTCTACTGAATCAAAAATTCAACATCTAAAAGAACAATATCTGCAAATTCATCGGCGAAATATTTAAGCCATAAGACTTTTAGTTTTACGAAACGAACTTCACTGAACAAGGCTTTTTTAAAATCTAATTTATAACAGATTTTCATGTTCCGAAACAATTCTAATTCCGAAACGGGCGAATAGATGCACATGAAATGACCAGGTTGATATTTGAAAGAAAATCTAAATTGGAGCAGCAGCCGAGCAGAGGTCTCTGTGACGCAATCGGTTAGCGCGTTCGGCTGTTAACCGAAAGGTTGGTGGTCCAAATCCACCCAGGGACGAAATAACGTACTTAACCTTTTGTTTGACGTTTTGTATTGAGGCGGATAAAGTAGTGTAGGAAATTCTACGAAGAATACGTTGTAAATGTATTGATTGAGAAAACGTCTAAAAGAGCAACTAAACCAGTGTACGTCTAAGCACTACTTACAGATGCTTACTTTTTTTTTACTCAATCAACAATTCAACATCTAAAAGAAAAATATCTGCAAATTTATCAGCGAAATATTTAAGCCATAAGAGTTCTAGTTTTACGAAACGAAATTCACTGAAGAAGGCCTTTGTAAAATCTCATTTATATCAGTTTCCCATGTTCCGAAACAATTCTAATTCCGAAACGGGCGAATAGCTGCACATGAAATGACCAGGTTGATACTAGAAAGAAAATCAATATAAGAGAAACACCCGAGAAGAGGCCTCTGTGGCGCAATCGGTTAGCGCGTTCGGCTGTTAACCGAAAGGTTGGTGGTTGAAATCCGCCCAGGGACGAAATATTGTACTTTACCTTTTGTTTGACGTTTTGTATTGAGGCGGATAAAGTAGTGTAGGAATTTCTACGAAGAATACTTTGTAAATGTATTGATTGAGAAAACGTTTGAAAGAGCAACTAATCCAGTATACGTCTAAGCACTACTTACAGATGCTTACTTTTTTTTTACTCAATCAACAATTCAACATCTAAAAGAAAAATATCTGTAAATTCATCAGCGAAATATTTAAGCCATAAGTGTTCTAGTTTTACGAAACGAACTTCATTGAAGAAGGCCTTTTTAAAATCTCATTTATATCAGTTTCCCATGTTCCGAAACAATTCTAATTCCGAAACGGGCGAATAGCTGCACATGAAATGACCAGGTTGATATGAGAAAGAAAATCAATATAAGAGAAGCAACCGAGCAGAGATCTCTGTGGCGCAATCGGTTAGCGCGTTCCGCTGTTAACCGAAAGGTTGGTGGTCCAAATCCACCCAGGATAACGTGCTGTACCTTTTGTTTGGCGTTTTGTATTGAGACGGATAAAGTCGTGTAGGAATTTCTACGAAGAATACGTTATAAATATATTAATTGCGAAATCGTTTGAAAGAGTAACTAATCCAGTGTACGTCTAAGCACTACTTACAGATGCTTACGTTTTTTTACTCAATCAACAATTCAACATCTAAAAGAACAATATCTGCAAATTCATCGGCGAAATATTTAAGCCATAAGACTTTTAGTTTTACGAAACGAACTTCACTGAACAAGGCTTTTGTAAAATCTCATTTATATTAGTTTCCCATGTTCCGAAACAATTCTAATTCCGAAACGGGCGAATAGCTGCACATGAAATGACCAGGTTGATATCAGAAAGAAAATCAATATAAGAGAAGCAACCGAGCAGTGGTCTCTGTTGCGCAATCGGTTAGCGCGTTCGGCTGTTAACAGAAAGCTTGGTGATTCAAATCCACCCAGGGACGAAATAACGTACTTTACCTTTTGTTTGATGTTTTGTATTGAGGCGGATAAAGTAGTGTAGGAATTTCTACGAAGAATACTTTATAAATGTATTGATTGAGAAAACGTTTGAAAGAGGAACTAATCCAGTGTACGTCTAAGCATTACTTACAGATGCTTACTTTGTTTTTACTCAATCAACAATTCAACATCTAAAAGAAACATATCTGTAAATTCATCAGCGAAATATTTAAGCCATAAGAGTTCTAGTTTTACGAAACGAACTTCAGTGAAGAAGGCCTTTTTAAAATCTCATTTATATTAGTTTCCCATGTTCCGAAACAATTCTAATTCCGAAACGGGAGAATAGCTGCACATGAAATGACCAGGTTGATATTAGAAAGAAAATCAATATAAGAGAAGCAACCGAGCAGAGATCTCTGTGGCGCAATCGGTTAGCTCGTTCGGCTGTTAACCGAAAGGTTGGTGGTCCAAATCCACCCAGGGACGAAATAACGTACTTAACCTTTTGTTTGACGTTTTGTATTGAGGCGGATAAAGTAGTGTAGGAAATTCTACGAAGAATACGTTATAAATGTATTGATTGCGAAATCGTTTGAAAGAGTAACTAATCCAGTGTACGTCTAAGCACTTCTTACAGATGCTTACGTTTTTTTACTCAATAAACAATTCAACATCTAAAAGAAAAATATCTGCAAATTCATCGGCGAAATATTTAAGCCATAAGACTTTTAGTTTTACGAAACGAACTTCACTGAACAAGGCTTTTCAAGGCTTAGAAACAAAATCAATATAAGAGGGGTAACCAAGCAGAGGTCTCTGTGGCGCAATCTGTTAGAGCGTTCAGGTGTTAACCGAAGTGTTGGTGGTTCAAATCCACCCAGGGACGAAATAACGTTCTTTACCTTTTGTATTGATGTGACATCCAACCCTCCTCTGTCCTGGTCAGGGCGCCGTTTTTGACACCCGTACTGGTCGCGGCGCACTTGTGAAACCCGAATTCTTTTTCAGTCACGACGCCAAAATGTGACGTCGGTCCTTTGTGACGGGCTAACCCTGGGACATCGGTTGAAGTCTTGTTGGGTTCTAGCACCAACTTGTCGTACTCGGCTCGCTTCCAACGCCTGGTCACCGAAGCAACTCCTTTGATCTCGATTCAACCCACCCACGTTGTGATTTGATCTTAGGTTGACGAGTTCAATCAAACGTCGGGCCGTAGTGCCAGCCGAATCCGGGTCAAGGTGATACTGCACAATAAATGTAGACAAAAAAAACAAAACAAAAGCACAAACAACAACTTCAAGGCGAGCGACTGGTTCGGAATAGTGATTAATTTTATGTCGGTTTGTTGAGTTACAGGAGTGCGTCTCTCTCTTTCTCTCCCAGCCCGAAGAAAAAAAAATGTGGATTGTAACACTTTTGCGTTCCTTAACTAGTTCTGGATATCTGTATGGATAATATAAGTCAGACTTCTATAATTTGTTCTTGGTTAGAAGTCTAATTCGGAAACTTGTTTTGGTGGAAAATCTAAAGTCGGACTTCAACAAATCTGTTCTTGGTTAGAAGTCTAAGTCGGAAGGCATGGAATCGTGCGGTCACCTGTGCGAGGCGCGTCTCTCTGTCTCGACTTTCCTCGACGAACTCAGCTCTACTCTGCGAACTCTCTGAAACACCCGTAGATGTTTGCTTATATGGACGCCGATCAAAACCTGGCGTGGGGTCGGACGTGGTGTGGCCACCACGTTGATTTCAAATCCCCAATAAGGATTTTCTTTGTTTTCGGCCAAAAATAATTATCATTTTCCGTATTTGGAAATCTTATTCCACTCCAACCCTCTTCTGCTCTCATATGGGTATCTCACCATACTTTAGAGGGCGTCAACAGTTTTCCCACTTCCTCGCAGTAACATCTCATACCTATCCTCTCAATGGACGGTGGCAGGCCTCCTCTCTGCGTCACATGATCATCTCCGCCTGGCTATTCGGCCAATAGGCGTCAACTGATAATCTCAATTTTTATCCAACTTCACGGGATATGTTTTTTCTCAACCCAGTTTCTCCGTCAACATTAAGTGGAGAATTCTTTTTTGGCGAAATTGGGTTAATTAAAATACCCTAACACAGCCTTCGTTATCACAAACGAACTTAAACAATATGCAGATGTCCTGTCCAGGCGACATCTCAATCCAGGGCTCTGTGTGCGGTCGGCAGACGACCCATCAACTACTGATAACAGCCAATGTTTTATCTGCCCAGAAGTTCTGGTATCCCTCAAAAAATGACCATCAGAATTTTCCTCAATTCCACCACTCAAAACAACATCGCTTTTGTGGGTGGCATTCTTTCCTTCTCTTATCATCTAAGTTGTTAAGTCTTGTCCCTCTGTTTCTTTCTCCTCTTTCTCTTTTTCCTTCCTTTGCCCTCGAAGAGAATTTGGCATATCTCAGCATCAAACTTCAGCGAGAAAGTAAAGTGGTTATCTTGAATTCGCACTTGAAAATAACAAAACAAAAAATCTTTTTTTTCTTTTTTTTTTTTTCACCGATACTCTGTCTGGGAAAATAACAAAACAAAAAGAATATCGCTCAGTATGTCTTTCGTTATATCTATCGGTGTAAGTAATCGCTCAGTATGTCTTTCGTTATATCTATCGGTGTAAGTAATCGCTCAGTATGTCTTTCGTTATATCTATCGGTGTAAGTAATCGCTCAGTATGTCTTTCGTTATATCTATCGGTTTAAGTATTCCCGTAATTAACTTCTGTGGTTAATTAATTGATTAATTAACCTTCCGTTCCTAAATAGTGTTACAATCCTCCCTAACCTATTCGTGTCATTTACTTGTAAATGGCATTCAAATCCAACTACACTATTTAGCATGCATCATGCACCTGTCCCATGCAGTCGTATTCTTTTCATTTCTTTTTTTCACGCTTTTACATGTAAAGTATTGTTCCACTTCATTTTGTTCTGTTTTACATGCAACGTAAAATTCTTTTATCTTCTTCTGTTTTATATGCAATATAAAGTTCTTTTATCTTCTGTTTTTCATGCAATATAAAGTTCTTTTATCTTCTTCTGTTTTTCATGCAATATAAAGTTCTTTTATCTTCTTCTGTTTTTCATTTTTAAAGTGTGCGTGTGCCGGTGGGTGTATGTGTGTGGTTATTATGGCTTGTGTTTTTTTTTGTTTTTTTTTGTTTTTTTCTTGGTCAGGGTCCTTCTCTCTTCTGTAGGAGGTTTTTCTGCCGCGCGTGTCGGTTCTGCGTTGGCTTTTTCCGTCGGCTTTTCTGCAATTCTCTCGTTGATTCTGTATGGGTAAAGAACACTGCTCGGCATCTCCCTCTCGAGATGCTGCACGCTCTTTTGATTACTGCTACTTAATTTCGTGCTACTTCTAACCTTCCATACTGCTACACCGCCTATGGCGATAATTATGAATGTACCCATCATTGCTAACCAACTTATCTGTTTATCACCTTTCCAAGCCATATCCTCCCTACCCAGCTCACTTAGCTTATTCCTCAACTGATCCATATCGATCGTTTCTATCGGCTTCATCAGCACCGGTATTTTATTCAAGGTAACATTGGAGAATCCCTTCAATATCGGTTCCCATAACTCTGTACAATTGACTAAGCTTCTGCCAATCATTTCTATGATGGAATCTCCCTCTTCATATTTTTCTTCTATGGTTCTATCTTGCTTAATTCTTTACTCAGCTGTTCCATAACTTTTTCTAAACTCGTAACTCTTCAGCTCTCTCCCCCCCCACTAACTCACCCCTAGCAGATCGAATGGCCCGGACAGGTTCGCGTGGTCCCCTTCAAGGATCGTACTCAATGGCACTATAGCTGGCCAGTTAACCATGCCACTAACTTTCTTCTGTCCTCCGTGAGGTGCAATTCGCGCCCCCATCCCCTCCATCCACATCCACCACAGTCAGACAGTAGGTTTTGGATGAGCCAGGGTCGTTATCTGACGACACCTAATTATTCAATTGAGATTTGGACTTCTCCATTCCTCTCAATCTCATCTTCCGAGTTGGTTCCTCTAACCTTCCCTTAATGTTTTAATTTCTCTTCAGGGTGTGTTCCGCCTATTCTCTTTTCACCTGATTCTTCCTTCCCCTTCGAGTCCTTGATCTGGTCTGCAATACCTCTTGACTCTAGGTCTAAATCTTCTCTATCTCTTACTCTCTCTCTGAGTTGGGAGGGGGTGTCTGATCCTCTTCCTCCCACTCACTGAGCTCTTCGACTCGGTTCACTATTCTAATGGCACTAATTCAGCTGCCTCTGTTACCGCCTCACATAGAGTTACCTCATTTTCTTCTAGGCCCTTCCCTTCTACAGGGACCAATTGCAGGGTTCCTTTTCCTATTTTCTTCCCTGACATTAACCTACCCTTTCCCGACACCGCCGTTCTGGGGGGTGGCTCTACATCTTCCTCCACCACTATTGTCATATCTTCTTCCGGTGGGCATCCCAATGGCGTTCTCTCGCCATTCACTATCAGCACAGTGGGGTTGAACTCTATTCGAGCCTTCTGGCTCTGAAGCCAATCTTCTCCCAAGATTGCTTCCGTACACAGGTTGGGGGTTACGTAAAAATTTTGGGTGCTTCTTAATTTCCCAATCCTCACAGGGAGCCTCGCCATCCCTTTTATCTCCAGGGGGGGCTCCATCTGCTTGCGTGACCTCTATGTCCGCTTCCCATAATCTACTCTTCCGTTTCACCCGCCTGTATGATTTCTCTTTCAGTAATGAAACAGATGTTCCTGTGTCTATCAGGGCTTTCACTGCCCTACCCCCTATCTCTGCCCCACACGACAGCTCCTTCTCTTGCGTCAGCGAAGAGAATACCATGGCTTTCCTTTTTCTGGGTTCCCACCTCTGGGCCATCCCAGCCATAGGCGCCGGTAGCAACAAACTACCTTCGCTATTCTCACGTGGGGGAGTTCTGCGTTTTCTGCACCTGGGCGGTCCCGGCTGGACCTCTCCCAGTCTCTTGTGGCTGTTTCTAAAGGCACAATTCCTCTTCAGGTGCCCTGGTCTTCTGCAAAACCAGCACCTTCTCGTTGGGCAGTTAACCGCAAAGTGGCCCACCTGACCACACAACCAACATTTCACGCTTCTTCTCTTTAACTGGGCCACCCACCCTCTGGGTTCTGGGGGGACCTGTCCTCTACCTGGGTGGCTCCCCCGGCCACATGTGCAGTGTTTTATATTTACTCTTTTCAACTGGGCCACCCTCCCTCTTATTTCCGGGGTGGCCCGCTGGCTTTTCCCTGGTTCTGTCTTACGGGCTCAGCCTCCTTCTTAATCCTGGGGTGATCTTTTCTTAATCCACACCACTTGGCTAGGTGTCCCTTCTTCCCACACCTAGTACATCTATCTTGTTCGAAGTCGGGGGGCAATCCCCACTTCGTCGGACATTCCGCTGCTCTGTGGTTCTCATGCCCACAAGTCCAGCAGACTAGTCCGTATCGACCCGGCGTGGGCTTATAAAACCCATGCCTTGTCGACCAAGCCCTTCTTGTGGGATCCTCTTCCCACACCTCAGGCTCTTCCACCTCTAGGCTGACCCCACGACTCCACGCGGGGGCTCTACTTCTTACCCCCTTTCTTCCGACCCCTCGACTTATTTCCTGTATTTTCCCACCTCTTTTTACCTTCTCCCAGACTCCCCGGCTCTCTTTGGCCAGCGCTACTGCTGCCGACAATCTTAACGGTCCTTCATTTAAGACATTGTGGCGAATACGCTCGTCACCGAGTGCCTCAACATACAGATCAGCCAGCTGTTCCTGCATGACCGCGTTATTTCTCACAACCTCTGGGAAGGCTAATGACGACAGCTTTTCCGCTCGGGTCCCCAATTCTCCAGGGGTCTCATCCCGCAGCTGCGTCAACTTCAAGAGGGCCCTCATGGCCTCTATCGCTGACCCTTCGTCAGCGAATTCGCTAGTTAATTGTTCTTTCAACCTTTCCCATGGTAAGTGGGGCTCACCATTAAAGAGCCCCTCTACGAACTCAGACGCCTTCCTTTCGTTATATGCCAGATAAAGGGTCTCTACGTCCGAGAGTCTGTAAATTACTCGGCTCTTCTCTAGAATTGCTAGCCAGTTTTTAAAATCTCTCTTACTACCATTAAACGACGGGACCCTTGGTCCACCCAACAATCCTCTCAAGTCTGCTGACAATACCTGCCTAGCCACATCCTCCTCTACGTCTACTCTATCCGATTCATAGTCAGACATATTTAAACGACAAGAAAAAGGAATCAAAGCTAGAGCAGCAACAATCGAAAATGGGAGATAAACCGAAAGAAGTGTCCTACCTGACAGACGATTTCCAATTCGTTCTTCTCGGCTTCTGGGCTGTCGTACTAGAGGGTCTGGAACCGTATGGTTACAATTAACCAAAGTCCTTTGGCTCCCACTCTAGTTTTCCTCAGTTTGTGTCCTTAAGACGCCGAGCGTTGTTCACATCGAAGCTTTCTGCAACTCCTGTGGCAGTGGTCGCTCTAGGGTCTGATCCTGGTCACGGCACCATTTGTGACACCCAACCCTCCTCTGTCCTGGTCAGGGCACCGTTTGTGACACCCGTACTGGTCGCGGCGCACTTGTGACACCCGACTTCATTTTCAGTCACGACGCCAAAATGTGACGTCGGTCCTTTGTGACGGGCTAACCCTGGGACATCGGTTGAAGTCTTGTTGGGTTCTAGCACCAACTTGTCGTACTCGGCTCGCTTCCAACGCCTGGTCACCGAAGCAACTGCTTTGATCTCGATTCAACCAACACACGTTGTGATTTGATCTTAGGTTGACGAGATCAATCAAACGTCGGGCCGTAGTGCCAGCCGAATCCGGGTCAAGGTGATACTGCACAATAAATGTAGACAAAAAAAAAAACAAAACAAAAGCACAAACAACAACTTCAAGGCGAGCGACTGGTTCGGAATAGTGATTAATTTTATGTCGGTTTGTTGAGTTACAGGAGTGCGTCTCTCTCTTTCTCTCCCAGCCCGAAGAAAAAAAAAATGTGGATTGTAACACTTTTGCGTTCCTTAACTAGTTCTGGATATCTGTATGGAGAATATAAGTCAGACTTCTATAATTTGTTCTTGGTTAGAAGTCTAATTCGGAAACTTGTTTTGGTGGAAAATCTAAAGTCGGACTTCAACAAATCTGTTCTTGGTTAGAAGTCTAAGTCGGAAGGCATGGAATCGTGCGGTCACCTGTGCGAGGCGCGTCTCTCTGTCTCGACTTTCCTCGACGAACTCAGCTCTACTCTGCGAACTCTCTGAAACACCCGTAGATGTTTGCTTATATGGACGCCGATCAAAACCTGGCGTGGGGTCGGACGTGGTGTGGCCACCACGTTGATTTCAAATCCCCAATAAGGATTTTCTTTGTTTTCGGCCAAAAATAATTATCATTTTCCGTATTTGGAAATCTTATTCCACTCCAACCCTCTTCGGCTCTCATATGGGTATCTCACCATACTTTAGAGGGCGTCAACAGTTTTCCCACTTCCTCGCAGTAACATCTCATACCTATCCTCTCAATGGGCGGTGGCAGGCTTCCTCTCTGCGTCACATGATCATCTCCGCCTGGCTATTCGGCCAATAGGCGTCAACTGATAATCTCAATTTTTATCCAACTTCACGGGATATGTTTTTTTTCTCAACCAGGTTTATCCGTCAACATTAAGTAGACGATTCTTTTTTGGCGAAATTGGGTTAATTAAAATACCCTAACATAGCCTTCGTTATCACAAACGAACTTAAACAAAATGCAGATGTCCCGTCCAGGCGACACCCCACTCCAGGGCTCTGTGTGCGGTCGGCAGACGACCCATCAACTACTGATAACAGCCAATGTTTTATCTGCCCAGAAGTTCTGGTATACCTCAAAAAATGACCATCAGTATTTTCCTCAATTCCACCACTCAAAACAACATCGCTTTTGTGGGTGGCATTCTTTCCTTCTCTTATCATCTAAGTTGTTAAGTCTTGTCCCTCTGTTTCTTTCTCTTTTTCCTTCCTCTGCCCTCGAAGAGAATTTGGCATATCTCAGCATCAAACTTCAGCGAGAAAGTAAAGTGGTTATCTTGAATTCGCACTTGAAAATAACAAAACAAAAAATCTTTTTTTTCTTTTTTTTTTTTTCACCGATACTCTGTCTGGGAAAATAACAAAACAAAAAGAATATCGCTCAGTATGTCTTTCGTTATATCTATCGGTGTAATTAATCGCTCAGTATGTCTTTCGTTATATCTATCGGTGTAAGTAATCGCTCAGTATGTCTTTCGTTATATCTATCGGTTTAAGTATTCCCGTAATTAAATTCTGTGGTTAACTAATTGATTAATTAACCTTCCGTTCCTAAATAGTGTTACATTGTGGCGGATAAAGTAGTGTAGGAATTTTTACGAGGAATACGTTATAAATGTATTGATTGCGAAATCGTTTGAAAGAGTAACTAATCCAGTGTACGTCTAAGCACTTCTTACAGATGCTTACGTTTTTTTACTCAATAAACAATTCAACATCTAAAAGAAAAATATCTGCAAATTCATCGGCGAAATATTTAAGCCATAAGACTTTTAGTTTTACGAAACGAACTTCACTGAACAAGGCTTTTGTTAAATCTCATTTATATTAGTTTCCCATGTTTCGAAACAATGCTAATTCCGAAACGGGTGAATAGCTGCACATGAAATGACCAGGTTGATATTAGAAAGAAAATCAATATAGGAACAGCAGCCGAGCAGAAGTCTCTCTGGCGCAATCGGTTAGCGCGTTCGGCTGTTAACCGAAAGGTTGGTGGTTCAAATCCACCCAGGGACGAAATAACGTACTTTACCTTTTGTTTGCCGTTTTGTATTGAGGCGGATAAAGAAGTGTAGGAATTTCTACGAAGAATACGTTGTAAATGTATTGATTGAGAAAACGTTTGAAAGAGCAACTAATCCAGTGTACGTCTAAGCACTACTTACAGATGCTTACTTTTTTTTGACTCAATCAACAATTCAACATCTAAAAGAAAAATATCTGCAAATTCATCAGCGAAATATTTAAGCCATAAGAGTTCTAGTTTTACGAAACGAACTTCACTGAAGAAGGCCTTTTTAAAATCTCATTTATATTAGTTTCCCATGTTTCGAAACAATTCTAATTCCGAAACGGGCGAATAGCTGCATATGAAATGACCAGATTGATATTAGAAAGAAAATCAATATAGGAAAAGCAACCGAGCAGCGGTCTCTGTGGCGCAATCGGTTAGCGCGTTAGGCTGTTAACCGAAAGTTTGGTGGTTCAAATCCACCCAGGGACGAAATAACGTACTTTACCTTTTGTTTGACGTTTTGTATTGAGGCGGATAAAGTAGTGTAGGAATTTCTACGAAGAATACGTTGTAAATGTATTGATTGAGAAAACGTTTGAAAGAGCAACTAATCCAGTGTACGTCTAAGCACTACTTACAGATGCTTACTTTTTTTTGACTCAATCAACAATTCAACATCTAAAAGAAAAATATCTGCAAATTCATCAGCGAAATATTTAAGCCATAAGAGTTCTAGTTTTACGAAACGAACTTCACTGAAGAAGGCCTTTTTAAAATCTCATTTATATTAGTTTCCCATGTTTCGAAACAATTCTAATTCCGAAACGGGCGAATAGCTGCACATGAAATGACCAGATTGATATTAGAAAGAAAATCAATATAGGAAAAGCAACCGCGCAGAGGTCTCTGTGGCGCAATCGGTTAGCGCGTTCGGCTGTTAACCGAAAGGTTGGTGGTTCAAATCCACCCAGGGACGAAATAACGTATTTTACATTTTGTTTGACGTTTTGTATTGAGGCGGATAAAGTAGTGTAGGAATTTCTACGAAGAATACGTTATAAATGTATTGATTGAGAAAACGTTTGAAAGACCAACTAATCCAGTATACGTCTAAGCACTACTTACAGATGCTTACTTTTTTTTTACTCAATCAACAATTCAACATCTAAAAGAGAAATATCTGTAAATTCATCAGCGAAATATTTAAGCCATAAGAGTTCTAGTTTTACGAAACGAACTTCACTGAAGAAGGCCTTTTTAAAATCTAATTTATATTATTTTCCCATGTTTCGAAACAATTCTAATTCCGAACAGGGCGAATAGCTGCACATGAAATGACCAGGTTGATATTAGAAAGAAAATGTATATAAGAGAAGCAAGCGAGCAGAGGTCTCTGTGGCGCAATCGGTTAGCGCGTTCGGCTGTTAACCGCAAGGTTGGTGGTTCAAATCCACCCAGGGACGAAATAACGTATTTTACCTTTTGTTTGACGTTTTGTATTGAGGCGGATAAAGTAGTGTAGGAATTTCTACGAAGAATACGTTATAAATGTATTGATTGAGAAAACGTTTGAAAGAGCAACTAATCCAGTATACGTCTAAGCACTACTTACAGATGCTTACTTTTTTTTTACTCAATCAACAATTCAACATCTAAAAGAGAAATATCTGTAAATTCATCAGCGAAATATTTAAGCCATAAGAGTTCTAGTTTTACGAAACGAACTTCACTGAAGAAGGCCTTTTTAAAATCTAATTTATATTAGTTTCCCATGTTTCGAAACAATTCTAATTCCGAAAAGGGCGAATAGCTGCACATGAAATGACCAGGTTGATATTAGAAAGAAAATGTATATAAGAGAAGCAACCGAGCAGAGGTCTCTGTGGCGCAATCGGTTAGCGCCTTCGGCTGTTAACCGAAAGGTTGGTGGTTCAAATCCACCCAGGGACGAAATAACGTACTTTACCTTTTGTTTGACGTTTTGTATTGAGGCGGATAAAGTAGTGTAGGAATTTCTACGAAGAATACGATTGAGAAAACGTTTGAAAGAGCAACTAATCCAGTGTACGTCTAAGCACTACTTACAGATGCTTACTTTTTTTTTACTCAATCAACAATTCAACATCAAAAAGAAAAATATCTGTAAATTCATCAGCGAAATATTTAAGCCATAAGAGTTCTAGTTTTACGAAACGAACTTCACTGAAGAAGGCCTTTTAAAAATCTCATTTATATTAGTTTCCCACGTTTCGTAACAATTCTAATTCCGAAACGGGCGAATAGCTGCACATGAAATGACCAGATTGATATTAGAAAGAAAATCAATATAGGAAAAGCAACCGAGCAGAGGTCTCTGTGGCGCAATCAGTTAGCGCGTTCGGCTGTTAACCGAAAGGTTGGTGGTTCAAATCCACCCAGGGACGAAATAACGTATTTTACCTTTTGGTTGACGTTTTGTATTGAGGCGGATAAAGTAGTGTAGGAATTTCTACGAAGAATACGTTGTAAATGTATTGATTGGGAAAACGTTTGAAAGACCATCTAATCCAGTGTACGTCTAAGCACTACTTACAGATGCTTACTTTTTTTTTACTCAATCAACAATTCAACATCTAAAAGAGAAATATCTGTAAATTCATCAGCTAAATATTTAAGCCATAAGAGTTCTAGTTTTACGAAACGAACTTCATTGAAGAAGGCCTTTTTAAAATCTAATTTATATTAGTTTCCCATGTTCCGAAACAATTCTAATTCTGAAACGGGCGAATAGCTGCACATGAAATGACCAGGGTGATATCAGAAAGAAAATCAATATAAGAGAAGCAACCGAGCAGAGGTCTCTTTGCCGCAATCGGTTAGCGCCTTCGGCTGTTAACCGAAAGGTTGGTGGTTCAAATCCACCCAGGGACGAAATAACGTACTTTACCTTTTGTTTGACGTTTTGTATTGAGGCGGATAAAGTAGTGTAGGAATTTCTACGAAGAATACGTTGTAAATGTATTGATTGAGAAAACGTTTGAAAGAGCAACTAATCCAGTGTACGTCTAAGCACTACTTACAGATGCTTACTTTTTTTTTACTCAATCAACAATTCAACATCTAAAAGAGAAATATCTGTAAATTCATCAGCTAAATATTTAAGCCATAAGAGTTCTAGTTTTACGAAACGAACTTCATTGAAGAAGGCCTTTTTAAAATCTAATTTATATTAGTTTCCCATGTTCCGAAACAATTCTAATTCTGAAACGGGCGAATAGCTGCACATGAAATGACCAGATTGATATTAGAAAGAAAATCAATATAGGAAAAGCAACCGAGCAGAGGTCTCTGTGGCGCAATCAGTTAGCGCGTTCGGCTGTTAACCGAAAGGTTGGTGGTTCAAATCCACCCAGGGACGAAATAACGTATTTTACCTTTTGGTTGACGTTTTGTATTGAGGCGGATAAAGTAGTGTAGGAATTTCTACGAAGAATACGTTGTAAATGTATTGATTGGGAAAACGTTTGAAAGACCATCTAATCCAGTGTACGTCTAAGCACTACTTACAGATGCTTACTTTTTTTTTACTCAATCAACAATTCAACATCTAAAAGAGAAATATCTGTAAATTTATCAGCGAAATATTTAAGCCATAAGAGTTCTAGTTTTACGAAACGAACTTCACTGAAGAAGGCCTTTTTAAAATCTAATTTATATTAGTTTCCCATGTTTCGAAACAATTCTAATTCCGAAAAGGGCGAATAGCTGCACATGAAATGACCAGGTTGATATTAGAAAGAAAATGTATATAAGAGAAGCAACCGAGCAGAGGCGTGACCACCGAGAGAACAAGGCCTATTCGGTAGTAACGTGACGTCACAAAAGTAGTCCATGCAGTGAAACAGACAGTAATCATAATGTAACGAATAATTGTAAGAAAAAAATTGGTTTTAGAAAACTTTTATAAAATACATTGTTTTACAAAACAAATAAACAGAATTGGATTTTATACAGAACTTTATTTCATATTAATTTTTTAAAAATAACCGATAAGAAAAAAAAATGTTGCTGAATGTTTTGTTAAAGAAATGAAACATCATGTTAGATTTCATTAAATTTTAAAGACTGAAATTCGTTCATTATTTTATTTGTTTCAAATTTGAAAACATTTTTTAAATCATTATCAGTATTGTTTTAATTTGCATGTTTCTATCTTAATTTTAGTAATTATTCTGTAAAGTTACAATATCGTAATTATTAATGATTATTATATTCATATACACTCGGACAGCAACAACTCAATTATGAATTAGGAAACAAACAAACAATTAAATAAATAGACGAGCAAATTACATGTAAATGATAAATAAACGATTAAAATATAAATAAGAAACAAATAAACTAAATACATGAAACTGAAGTAAATAAATTTGATACAAAAAAGAGATTTAAAATTCAAATAATACTTATAGAAAAGTAGGTTACAGACAATTAATTTTAAGAATGAAATTCATTCATGATTTCAATTGTTTCACATTTGAACATTTTTTATAAATCATAATCAGCATTGTTTTAAATTGCATGTTTTTATTTCAATTTTAATAATTATTCTGTGAAGTTATAATTTTTGTAATCATTAAGAGATTATTACAGTAACAACTGAATTATGAATTAGGGAACAAACAATAATTAAATAAGAAAATTATAATTAAATGATGAATAAATAAAATAATTATGATAAATAAATAAAACAATTAAACATAAACAAGAAACAAAAACACAAACAAGAAAATACATTAGATACAAACAATAAATAGATTTAAAAATCAAATAATACTTTCAGAAAAATGGGTTACTGATACAAAATTTAGCTGAATGAAGTTTTCTTTTTCTGCTTAACTTGTTACTTGTAATATTATTATTTTCCCTAGAACAAAAATTATTTAAAAGAGCATTTGTAGAGCTCCAGACAAACATTCTTTGTATTTTTTCCATATTGTGACCCTCATCACAAGTGTCAACATAAAAAAGAACCTCATAATCTGCAAAAAACATTCAATGTTATATGCATACCTTATTTTATTTTTCTTTGATTTACTGAATGAAGAAAAGAATGATTTTTTATCAGCTTATCAATGACTACATAATTATTCAGAACAAAATTTATAGTTTTATCATTAGGATATAAGAGAGAACCTCTATTAATCCCCTGAAAATAGCTGCTTATTTCAGGTATTTCTTCTACATTATCTCTTACACTTCCAGATATTAAATCTTTGCAGCTATTGCATTTAATTTTCTTAAAAACTGCATTACACCAATAACTTGCTAAGTATAGTATTACAGGTAGAACTTCTCTACAATTATTTACATCATCCTCTTTAACATCAATTCTATATTTATATATATATAACTTTTCCTCCTCTGTCACTTCATCCCAGTTTGGTTCTTGTAAACTCTTTAAATCAATTTTAATGCATTGCTGATTAAATAAGTTTAATTTTAAAACTGATTGCATTCTAATAATTTTTTCACACTCAAACACTTGCCGTATCGAGATATTATACTGATCCCCAGTAAGTTGTTGATATTGACCAAACCTTGCTTCAAGGTGATCAGTTTGAAATTTGCCTGGTAATATGTATAGCATTTTCAGTCCTTCTATGCAATACTTGGTCAGTTCTAGAAATGCATAAGTTGTATGATGCAAAGCATTAAAGTTTTCCTTTGTTAATTTGCCATTTCTTCCAGAAATGCTATTCCAAGATTCTAACCAGTCACAGAATACAGAGAGAAATCTAAAATTTTCTTCATTCATTCTAAGTGGATTGCAGTATTTATTTCTAAGCCGACAACCTTTATATGGCATTTTAACATTCATTATTGTCCACCAAATATAAAATATGTTTATATATTCTGCAAAATTAGGCAAATATTTCTGTTTTCCTAAGATCAATAATCCTTGAATAGTGTATTCATTAAAAATTTGCAGAACTAAATTAGCATTTTGCCTTTCAAGATTAGTAGGAGAAAGTGCCTTTGAGGTTAATTTATAACAATATTTTAAAATTGACTGAAATTCTAAGGCATGAAGTTTCTGTAAGGTAGAAAATGTGGCACTTTGGATACTATCTAATTCATGATTTCCATCATGACAAAATTTGGGGAACAGCATGCATTTATTTGCATCTTTTTGACTAAGCCAATTGTTTCTAATGCATTTTAATATATGGACTGAGTCAAAAAGGAAGAAAAGAGGTCGAGACTTTATAACTGGGGGTGGATATACAATGGAAAGCTTTGGAGAACTGCAAAAGAAAGATATAGCTTTTTTATTTATAGCATTATTATCTGTTATGATTGATAATACTTGAAAGCCTATCTCCTATAAACCAATTATTATGTTTAACTATGTCAAATAACTTCTCAGCTTTAAGACATTTAGTTGGCATAACATGCACAACATTTTATATTGTGAGAATACACTGCTAATCCTAAAAGCAAAAGCACTTGTTGCAGCTTCATTGCTGTTATCAGATAAGCCAACAATATTACCACCCTTATAATCTAAATAAGGTTTTAGATGAATTTCATCAACAAGTAAAGATACTGTGATGTCCTGCACTAGGAGCTTAAATTTATTTTTAATATACATAAGAAAATTGTTATCATGTTGCTCAATCAAAGGATTCATATATGTTGATAAGGTTAATCTTTTAATGGTTGAATAGCTAGGTAAAATTATATTTTTGCTGTCTCTTAACAATCTGTCCCCTTTAGGGGAGCAATTATATAACAATGAAGAAAATATCATCATTTCTGTTGAATAATCAAGCTTATTTTGTGTCATTAAATTTAGCTGCTCATATATAAATTTGAGTGCATTAATATGTTTGATTCTTCTTGCACCAATAGTAGAAATGACATTACCAATTTTAATATAAAACTCATATTTTGAGGTTCAGGTTGCTGTTGTTCTGTGTACATTTTTTTCATGTTTTCTATCGGAATTTCAAGAGTATTTTGATCAGTTACGTGTTTAGAAATCTTATAATCCCCTATTGAATGTATTTCCACATTTCTACAAAAAAACATGTACTGCAAAATCAGATTCAATTACAAGAGACAGATAGATTTTTGGATATGGAGATTTGATGATGCTGAATATAATAAGTGTCTCTTGCTGCCTAATAAAACTCCAGTAATTTCTATCAAGGAAATTTAATTTCCATTCTAGATCATTATTATTATGGAATTTATAAAGATATAAAATTATTTTAATCCTCAAAGTTTCAATTGAGTTTAATAACTTTTTAAAACAAAGCTGTTTTAAAATGTGTTGTGAATTACAGACATAAAATTCAATTCAATTAAAGTTTCATTTAGTCACGAATAAAACAATTCTAAAAAATCGTTAAAATTATTTTTTATGTATATAAAATATTCCTTTAAAAATTCATGAATGAATTTATGTAGAAAATTTCTTTAAAGTTTATTTCTTAAAAAAACGAGATTTTTAGATTTTAAAAACAACACGTACGAGAATGAATGTCTCTCTCTCTAAACTTTCTCGCTAGATTTATGTCTTATTAACTTTATGTTATGAATTACAAAGACATGGTATTAATTTTATCATTAAAGTTTCAATAAAATTTACTTATTTTTTAATACAAAAAATACTCACTCTGCTGAATTTAGTAGATAAAAAATGATCTCTTCTGATTGTACGAATCCAAACATCAGATAATTCTTTATCTTTAGTTAAAGAAAATACATGTATTTTAGGGCCGTTTTTATAATTCCCTTTGCAATTTGGTACAATGCATCTATAAGGCATTGTTTTTTGTTTTAAATTAATTCAATATTTAAAAGAAAATATTAAGTAATTTAAAAATGCCGCCGTAAAATATCTGCTACACAAAACAGACAAGCTCCTTGATAGTCGGACTCAATGTGATGACGTCACATTTGTCAACAACGAAATGGAACAGGCCTTGTCTCTCGGAGGTCACGGCAGAGGTCTCTGTGGCGCAATCGGTTAGCGCGTTCGGCTGTTAACCGAAAGGTTGGTGGTTCAAATCCACCCAGGGACGAAATAACGTACTTTACCTTTTGTTTGACGTTTTGTATTGAGGCGGATAAAGTAGTGTAGGAATTTCTACGAAGAATACGTTGTAAATGTATTGATTGAGAAAACGTTTGAAAGAGCAACTAATCCAGTGTACGTCTAAGCACTACTTACAGATGCTTACTTTTTTTTTACTCAATCAACAATTCAACATCTAAAAGAAAAATATCTGCAAATTCATCAGCGAAATATTTAAGCCATAAGAGTTCTAGTTTTACGAAACGAACTTCACTGAAGAAGGCCTTTTTAAAATCTAATTTATATTAGTTTCCCATGTTCTGAAACAATTCTAATTCTGAAACGGGCGAATAGCTGCACATGAAATGACCAGGGTGATATCAGAAAGAAAATCAATATAAGAGAAGCAACCGAGCATAGGTCTCTGTGGCGCAATCGGTTAGCGCGTTCGGCTGTTAACAGAAAGCTTGGTGGTTCAAATCCACCCAGGGACGAAATAACGTACTTTACCTTTTGTTTGACGTTTTGTATTGAGGCGGATAAAGTAGTGTAGGAATTTCTACGAAGAATACGTTGTAAATGTATTGATTGAGAAAACGTTTGAAAGAGCAACTAATCCAGTGTACGTCTAAGCACTACTTACAGATGCTTACTTTTTTTTTACTCAATCAACAATTCAACATCTAAAAGAGAAATATCTGTAAATTCATCAGCTAAATATTTAAGCCAGAAGAGTTCTAGTTTTACGAAACGAACTTCACTGAAGAAGGCCTTTTTAAAATCTCATTATATTAGTTTCCCATGTTCCGAAACAATTCTAATTCTTAAACGGGCGAATAGCTGAAATAACGTACTTTACCTTACCTGGGACAATCCGTCGGGGTCCTGTCAGCTACAGATTTCCGCCCTGTATGTGCCTAGGTTTTTTGCTGTAATTTTTGCTTTTTTGCAGCCCTAGAAAATGGAAATAAAGATAGCCAGTTTGAATGTGAAGGGCTTGAGAAATCGGGGTAAGGCTGCCCGCCTGCGTCGGGATCTCCTGTCCTTCGGTGTAGATGTTGCCGCGATCGAAGAGACCCACTTTGTTTGCACTTCCGATGCGTGTGTGCTGGAGGATGACTTTGTCGTCTATTCAGCATATGGGGACCGGTTGGCCAGAGGAGTTTCCTTGTTAGTCAAACGTACTCTTGATGCGAAGGTGGACCTTGTGCATACCGATGCCGAGGGCAGGTTAATCGTGGCCGATATTGCCGTGAAAAGTGGTTCGTTTCGGGTCGTTGCGGTTTATGCGCCCAACGACCAGGGGGAGCGGTGTGACTTCTTTCGGCAGTTGGGGCCGTTCCTAGTCGATTCTTCGCGCCTAGTTCTAATGGGGGACTGGAATGCCATCCTGGACCCCAAGTTAGACAGGGGGCGGGGCGCTAGCGGGAGAAGGGGCGATCGCAGCCTGGTCGATCTGATCGGCGATTATGGTCTCGTCGATAGATACCGGGTCGATCATCCCAGTGGGAAAATGTGGACGTGGGCGCATAATTGGCCGTCTGACAAGGTGGTTAGCTACCTTGACAGAATGTTAGTTCGTAGGGCCGACATAGACCTGTTAGATTGTCCCACGTTCCACTGGGTAGGCTACACGGACCACAAACTCGTTTGTGCCCGTGTGGCGTTAGAACATAGGCCTAGAATGGCTGGTTACTGGAAGTTCAATCTGTCCTTACTGGACAGGCGGGACTTCCGGGAGCAGCTAATTAAATTAGTGCAGCGGGAGCTAGTGGGGGCGGTTGTCGGGAATAGGTGGTGGGAAAAACTGAAAGATAGAATTAGGTCTTTCACCACCGATTTCAGCAAACGGCTCGCTCTAGATAAGGCTGAGAAGGTGAAGACACTTAAGTCTAATTTCTCCCGGGCGGAGGCTGGAGGGGATCCCCTAGAGATAGCCCTAGCTAGGGAGGCCCTGCAGCGGTCGAATAGCGATCGTTACATGGGTCAGGTAATTAGGCATAAGTTAAGTAAGATGTCTAACGAAGCTGTGAACCTGGGCGCAGATCTGCGTCGGGAAGAAATCCGTCGAGGTGGTGATCGTTACGTTCGTCAAGTCAAAACCCCGGAGGGGCGTACTCTGCGGTCGACTGACGACATGTGCGAGGCGTTTCGGCGGCATTTCGAGAGCCGCTTTACCAAGGAGCCTGGTCTCCGTGAGGAGGAGTTTCGCAGCTATTTGGCTGACTTTCCTCGGCTTGCGCCGACTGAAGCGGCTAGCTGCGAGGGAGAGATCACGGAGGGCGAAGTCTATGAGGCACTGAAGAGGGTCGGCAGAGGCAAGTCGCCCGGTCTGGATGGTTTGCCCTATGAATTGTACTTGAGGCTGTCGCACATCTTTGTTCCGATTTTGACAGCAGTGTTCAACAACTGGTTTCGGTCGGGGTCCATCCCCAATCGCATTTCCAGGGGTGTGATCACTCTGTTGAAAAAGGGCAAGGGTGTTGGGGGGAAACTAGATGATTATAGGCCCATAACTCTGCTAAACACAGAGTTAAAGATTATGGCCAAGATCCTGCAGGAGCGTTTGCAGTCAGTTGCCGAGTCTCTGTTGGGACCTGAGCAGACTTGTTCTGTGAGGGGCCGAACAATTCAGAGCAACCTGCATTTGATCCGCACGATCGTAGAGGGCGTAAAAGACGACGAATAAGCCGCGCTGATCAATTTGGATCAGTCCAAGGCATTTGATAGGGTCGACCATCGCTACCTTGCTACTGTCCTGCAGGCCGCCGGATTCGCACCCGACTTCTGCCGCTGGATTAGCCTCCTGTATCGCTCCCCCAGTGCTGTGGTACAGGTGAACGGAAAGTTGTCGGGCGCTTTTGTTCTGTCGAGGTCGGTTCGTCAGGGTTGTCCGCTGTCGCCTCTCCTTTACGCTTTGGCGTTGGAGCCTCTCCTGCGCCGGCTGAAGGACGAGGCGTGCAGTCCGGCCCTACGCGGGATCGCCGTTCCTGGAGGGTCTCGAGCCAGGGTTTCCGCGTACGCCGATGACGTATCTGCTTTCGTGTCGTCCCTTAACGACATTGAGGCGGTGCAGAAGGCGCTTGATCGGTACGAGAAGGTGACAGGGGCCAAGATAAACCGCGACAAGTCTTCCGGCTTGCGGTTAGGTGCCTGGAAGGGGCGTGATCTTCCGGGCCGCTTCGGTTGGACGGACGGTCCTGTCCGCATTCTTGGAGTGTGGTTTGGACCCGACCTCCAGCTGAAGAAAAATTGGTCTGAAGTACTAGCAAAGGTCGTTTCTGCCGGTAAGACTTGGAATCGACGGAGGTTGTCCGTAAAGGGCAGGGCGGAGGTGTGTGTTACATACATTTTCCCCCTGATTCTTTATCGATTGTCAGTACTTCCTCTCTGTGAGGCCCAGATGAAGGCGCTCGATCAAGCGCTATCCTCCATTTTATGGAGGGGACGCGCCAACAGGGTCGACAGACGAGTCTGCACCAAACGTCCGTGTCATGGGGGGCTGGGAATGCCACACTTGGAGAGTCACATCCGTGCCTCTCGCTTGGCTTTCCTACGCCGCGCATTGACTAGAGGAGATCCGATTCTGGAGGAGATTGTTAGGGACGCCTTCCCTAGCCTTACCATCAATCCCCCCATCTCGAAGGCTGAGCGCCATTGTAAGTCTCGAGATGAATCGCTTTTCCTCAGCGAGTGTCGGTCAGCCTTGAGGGCTATTCCGCGGTCCAGTGACCTTTCACGGCCTAGGAAGGTCTTCTATCGGGAATTAGTGGAGGGTCGCGCGAATGATTCTCTACGTGATACGCTCGACTGTTCGGAGGAGCAGTATCGCTCCTACTGGTCTTGGGCGCCAGCGGCGGATTATCTCAGTAACCCTGAGTTTTCG
>OZ038488.1:65717408-65747408 GCA_964036315.1 Acanthosepion esculentum
ATTAGAAAGAGAATCAATATAAGAGAAGCAACCGAGCAGAGGTCTCTGTGGCGCAATCGGTTAGCGCGTTCGGCTGTTAACCGAAAGGTTGTTGGTTCAAATCCACCCAGGGACGAAATAACGTACTTCACCTTTTGTTTGACGTTTTGTATTGAGGCGGATAAAGTAGTGTAGGAATTTCTACGAAGAATACGTTGTAAATGTATTGATTGAGAAAACGTTTGAAAGAGCAACTAATCCAGTGTACGTCTAAGCACTACTTACAGATGCTTACTTTTTTTTTATTCAATCAACAATTCAACATCTAAAAGAGAAACATCTGTAAATTCATCAGCTAAATATTTAAGCCATAAGAGTTCTAGTTTTACGAAACGAACTTCACTGAAGAAGGCCTTTTTAAAATCTCATTATATTAGTTTCCCATGTTCCGAAACAATTCTAATTCCGAAACGGGCGAATAGCTGCACATGAAATGACCAGGTTGATATCAGAAAGAAAATAAATATAAGAGAAGCAACCGAGCAGAGGTCTCTGTGGCGCAATCGGTTAGCGCGTTCGGCTGTTAACCGAAAGGTTGGTGGTTCAAATCCACCCAGGGACGAAATAACGTACTTCACGTTTTGTATTGAGGCGGATAAAGTAGTGTAGGAATTTCTACGAAGAATACGTTGTAAATGTATTGATTGAGAAAACGTTTGAAAGAGCAACTAATCCAGTGTACGTCTAAGCACTACTTACAGATGCTTACTTTTTTTTTACTCAATCAACAATTCAACATCTAAAAGAGAAATATCTGTAAATTCATCAGCGAAATATTTAAGCCATAAGAGTTCTAGTTTTACGAAACGAACTTCACTGAAGAAGGCCTTTTTAAAATCTCATTATATTAGTTTCCCATGTTCCGAAACAATTCTGATTCTGAAACGGGCGAATAGCTGCACATGAAATGACCAGGTTGATATCAGAAAGAAAATAAATATAAGAGAAACAACCGAGCAGAGGTCTCTGTGGCGCAATCGGTTAGCGCGTTCGGCTGTTAACCGAAAGGTTGGTGGTTCAAATCCACCCAGGGACGAAATAACGTACTTTACCTTTTGTTTGACGTTTTGTATTGAGGCGGATAAAATAGTGTAGGAATTTCTACGAAGAATACGTTGTAAATGTATTGATTGAGAAAACGTTTGAAAGAGCAACTAATCCAGTGTACGTCTAAGCACTACTTACAGATGCTTACTTTTTTTTTACTCAATCAACAATTCAACATCTAAAAGAAAAATATCTGCAAATTCATCCGCTAAATATTTAAGCCATAAGAGTTCTAGTTTTACGAAACGAACTTCATTGAAGAAGGCCTTTTTAAAATCTCATTTATATCAGTTTCCCATGTTCCGAAACAATTCTAATTCCGAAACGGGCGAATAGCTGCACATGAAATGACCAGGTTGATATGAGAAAGAAAATCAATATAAGAGGAGCAACCGAGCTGAGGTCTCTGTGGCGCAATCGGTTAGCGCGTTCGGCTGTTACCTTTTGTTTGACGTTTTGTATTGAGGCGGATGAAGTAGTGTAGGAATTTCTACGAAGAATACGTTGTAAATGTATTGATTGAGAAAACGTTTGAAAGAGCAACTAATCCAGTGTACGTCTAAGCTCTACTTACAGATGCTTACTTTTTTTTTACTCAATCAACAATTCAACATCTAAAAGAGAAATATCTGCAAATTCATCAGCTAAATATTTAAGCCATAAGAGTTCTAGTTTTACGAAACGAACTTCACTGAAGAAGGCCTTTTTAAAATCTCATTTATATTAGTTTCCCATGTTTCGAAACAATTTTAATTCCGAAAAGGGCGAATAGCTGCACATGAAATGACCAGGTTGATATTAGAAAGAAAATCAATATAAGAGAAGCAACCGAGCAGACGTCTCTGTGGCGCAATCGGTTAGCGCGTTCGGCTGTTAACCGAAAGGTTGGTGGTTCAAATCCACCCATGGACGAAATAACGTTCTTTACCTTTTGTTTGACGTTTTGTATTGAGGCGGATAAAGTAGTGTCGGAATTTCTACGAAGAATACGTTGTAAATGTATTGATTGAGAAAACGTTTGAAACAGCAACTAATCCAGTGTACGTCTAAGCACTACTTACAGATGCTTACTTTTTTTTTACTCAATCAACAATTCAACATCTAAAAGAAAAATATCTGCAAATTCATCAGCTAAATATTTAAGCCATAAGAGTTCTAGTTTTACGAAACGAACTTCACTGAAGAAGGCCTTTTTAAAATCTCATTATATTAGTTTCCCATGTTCCGAAACAATTCTAATTCTGAAACGGTCGAATAGCTGCACATGAAATGACCAGGTTGATATCAGAAAGAAAATCAATATAAGAGAAGCAACCGAGCAAAGGTCTCTGTGGCGCAATCGGTTAACGCGTTCGGCTGTTAACCGAAAGGTTGGTGGTTCAAATCCACCCAGGGACGAAATAACGCACTTTACCTTCTGTTTCACGTTTTGTATTGAGGCGGATAAAGTAGTGTAGGAATTTCTACGAAGAATACGTTGTAAATGTATTGATTGAGAAAACGTTTGAAAGAGCAACTAATCCAGTGTACGTCTAAGCACTACTTACAGATGATTACTTTTTTTTTACTCAATCAACAATTCAACATCTAAAAGAGAAATATCTGTAAATTCATCAGCGAAATATTTAAGCCATAAGAGTTCTAGTTTTACGAAACGAACTTCACTGAAGAAGGCCTTTTTAAAATATCATTATATTAGTTTCCCATGTTTCGAAACAATTCTAATTCTGAAACGGGCGAATAGCTGCACATGAAATGACCAGGTTGATATGAGAATGAAAATCAATATAAGAGAAGCAACCGAGCAGAGGCCTCTGTGGCGCAATCGGTTAGCGCGTTCGGCTGTTAATCGAAAGGTTGGTGGTTTAAATCCACCCAGGGACGAAATAACGTACTTTACCTTTTGTTTGACGTTTTGTATTGAGGCGGATAAAGTAGTGTAGGAATTTCTACGAAGAATATGTTGTAAATGTATTGATTGAGAAAACGTTTGAAAGAGCAACTAATCCAGCGTACGTCTAAGCACTACTTACAGATGCTTACTTTTTTTTTACTCAATCAACAATTCAACATCTAAAAGAGAAATATCTGTAAATTCATCAGCGAAATATTTAAGCCATAAGAGTTCTAATTTTACGAAACGAACTTCATTGAAGAAGGCCTTTTTAAAATCTCATTTATATCAGTTTCCCATGTTCCGAAACAATTCTAATTCTGAAACGGGCGAATAGCTGCACATGAAATGACCAGGTTGATATGAGAAAGAAAATCAATATAAGAGAAGCAACCGAGCAGAGGTCTCTGTGGCGCAATCGGTTAGCGCGTTCGGCTGTTAACCGAAAGGTTGGTGGTTCAAATCCACCCAGGGACGAAATAACGTACTTTACCTTTTGTTTGACGTTTTGTATTGAGGCGGATAAAGTAGTGTAGGAATTTCTACGAAGAATACGTTGTAAATGTATTGATTGAGAAAACGTTTGAAAGAGCAACTAATCCAGTGTACGTCTAAGCACTACTTACAGATGCTTACTTTTTTTTTACTCAATCAACAATTCAACATCTAAAAGAGAAATATCTGTAAATTCATCAGCGAAATATTTAAGCCATAAGAGTTCTAGTTTTACGAAACGAACTTCACTGAAGAAGGCCTTTTTAAAATCTCATTATATTAGTTTCCCATGTTCCGAAACAATTCTCATTCTGAAACGGGCGAATAGCTGCACATGAAATGACCAGGTTGATATTAGAAAGAAAATCAATATCAGAGAAGCAACCGAGCAGAGGTCTCTGTGGCGCAATCGGTTAGCGCGTTCGGCTGTTAACCGAAAGGTTGGTGGTTCAAACCCGCCCAGGGACGAAATAACGTACTTTACCTTTTGTTTGACGTTTTGTATTGAGGCGGATAAAGTAGTGTAGGAATTTCTACGAAGAATACGTTGTAATTGTATTGATTGAGAAAACGTTTGAAAGAGCAACTAATCCAGTGTACGTCTAAGCACTACTTACAGATGCTTACTTTTTTTTTACTCAATCAACAATTCAACATCTAAAAGAGAAATATCTGTAAATTCATCAGCGAAATATTTAAGCCATAAGAGTTCTAGTTTTACGAAACGAACTTCATTGAAGAAGGCCTTTTTAAAATCTCATTTATATCAGTTTCCCATGTTCCGAAACAATTCTAATTCTGAAACGGGCGAATAGCTGCACATGAAATGCCCAGGTTGATATGAGAAAGAAAATCAATATAAGAGAAGCAACCGAGCAGAGGTCTCTGTGGCGCAATCGGTTAGCGCGTTCGGCTGTTAACCGAAAGGTTGGTGGTTCAAATCCGCCCAGGGACGAAATAACGTACTTTACCTTTTGTTTGACGTTTTGTATTGAGGCGGATAAAGTAGTGTAGGAATTTCTACGAAGAATACGTTGTAAATGTATTGATTGAGAAAACGTTTGAAAGAGCAACTAATCCGGTGTACGTCTAAGCACTATTTACAGATGCTTACTTTTTTTTTTACTCAATCAACAATTCAACATCAAAAAGAAAAATATCTGCAAATTCGTCAGCGAAATATTTAAGCCATAAGAGTTCTAGTTTTACGAAACGAATTTCACTGAAGGAGGCCTTTTTAAAATCTCATTATATTAGTTTCCCATGTTCCGAAACAATTCTAATTCCGAAACGGGCGAATAGCTGCACATGAAATGACCAGATTGATATTACAAAGAAAATCAATATAGGAACAGCAACCGGACAGAGGTCTCTGTGGCGCAATCGGTTAGCGCGTTCGGCTGTTAACCGAAAGGTTGGTGGTTCAAATCCACCCAGGGACGAAATAACGTACTTTACCTTTTGTATTGAGGTGGATAATATAGTGTAGGAATTTCTACGAAGAATACGTTGTAATCGTATTGATTGAGAAAACGTTTGAACGAGCAACTAATCCAGTCTACGTCTAAGCACAACTTACAGATGCTTACTTTGTTTTTTACTCAATCAACAATTCAACATCTAAAAGAAAAATATCTGTAAATTCATCAGCGAAATATTGAAGCCATAAGAGTTCTAGTTTTACAAAACGAACTTCACTGATGAAGGCCTTTTTAAAATCTCATTTATAACAGTTTCCCATGTTTCGAAATAATGCTAATTCCGAAACGGGCGAATAGCTGCACATGAAATGACCAGGTTGATATTAGAAAGAAAATCAATATAAGAGAAGCAACGGGGAAGAGGTCCCTGTGGCGCAATCGGTTAGCCCGTTCGGCTGTTAACCGAAAGTTTGGTGGTTCAAATCCACCCAGGGACTGAATAACGTACATTACCTTTTGTTTGACGTTTTGTATTGAGGCGGATAAAGTAGTGTAGGATTTTTACGAAGAATACGTTATAAATGTATTGATTGCGAAATCGTTTGAAAGAGTAACTAATCCAGTGTACGTCTAAGCACTTCTTACAGATGCTTACGTTTTTTTACTCAATAAACAATTCAACATTTAAAAGAAAAATATCTGCAAATTCATCGGCGAAATATTTAAGCCATACGCGTTCTAGTTTTACGAAACGAACTGCACTGAACAAGGCTTTTGTAAAATCTCATTTATATTAGTTTCCCATGTTTCGAAACAATGCTAATTCCGAAACGGGCGAATAGCTGCACATGAAATGACCAGGTTGTTATTAGAAATAAAATCAATATAAGAAAAGCAGCGTAGCAGAAGTCTCTGTCGCGCAATCGGTTAGGGCGTTCGGCTGTTAACCGAAAGGTTGGTGGTTCAAATCCACCCATGGACGGAATACCGAACTTTACCTTTTGTTTGACGTTTTGTATTGAGGCGGATAAAGTAGTGTAGGAATTTCTACGAAGAATACGTTGTAAATGTATTGATTGAGAAAACGTTTGAAAGAGCAACTAATCCAGTGTACGTCTAAGCACTACTTACAGATGCTTACTTTTTTTTTACTCAATCAACAATTGAAAATCTAAAAGAATAATATCTGCAAATTCATCAGCGAAATATTTAATCCATAAGACTTTTAGTTTTACGAAACGAACTTCACTGAACAAGGCTTTTGTGAAATTTCATTTATATTAGTTTCCCACGTTTCGAAACAATTCTAATTTCGAAACGGGCGAATAGCTGCACATGAAATGATCAGGTTTATATTAGAAAGAAAATCAATATAAGAGAAGCAACGGAGCAGAGGTCTCTGTGGCGCAATCTGTTAGCGCGTTCGGCTGTTAACCGAGAGGTCGGTGGTTCAAATCCGCCCACGGACGAGATAACGTGCTTTACCTTTTGTTTGACGTTTTGTATTGAGGCAGATAAAGTAGTGTAGGTATTTCTACGTAGAATACGTTATAAATTCATTGATTGCGAAATCGTTTGAAAGAGTAACTAATCTGGTGTACGTCTAAGCATTTCTTACAGTTGCTTACTTTTTTTAAATGAATCAACAATTCAATATCTAAAAGAACAGATGCTTAGTTTTTTTTACTCAATCAACAATTCAACATCTAAAAGAACAATATCTGCAAATTCATCGGCGAAATATTTAAGCCATAAGACTTTTAGTTTTACGAAACGAACTTCACTAAACAAGGCTTTTTAAAAATCTCATTTATATCAGTTTCCCGTGTTCCGCAACAATTCTCATTCCGAAATGGACGAATAGCTGCAAATGAAATGAGCAGGTTGATATTAGATTGAAAATCAATATAAGAGAAGCAGCCGAGCAGAAGTCTCTTTTGCGTAATCGGTTAGCGTGTTCGGCTGTTAACTTAAAGGTTGGTAGTTCAAATCCACGCTGGGACGAAATAACGTGCCTTACCTTTTGTTTGACGTTTTGTATTGAGTCGGATTAAATAGTGTAGGTAGTTCTACGAAGAATACGTTTTAAATGTATTGATTGCGAAAACGTTTGAAAGAGCAACTAATCCACTGTACGTCTAAGCACCTCTTACAGATGCTTACTTTTTAAAAAATGAAACAACAATTCAACATCTAAAAGAACAATATCTGCAATTTCATCGGCGAAATATTTAAGCCATAAGACTTTTAGTTTTACGAAACGAACTTCACTGAACAATGCTTTTTTTAAATCTCATTTATATTAGTTTTCCATGTTCCGAAACCATTCTAATTCCGAAACGGGCGAATAGCTGCACATGAAATGACCAGGTTGATATTAGAAAGAAAATCAACATAAGAGAAGCAGCCGATCGGAAGTCTCTGTGGCGCAATCGGTTATCGCGTTCGGCTGTTAACCGAAAGGTTGGTGTTTCAAATCCACCCATGGACGAAATAACGTACTTTACCTATTGTTTAACGTTCTGTATTGAGGTGATAAAGTAGTGTAGGAATTTCTACGAAGAATACGTTATAAACGTATTCATTGCGAAAACATTTGAAAGAGCAACTAATCCAGTGTACATCTAAGCACTTCTTACTGATGCTTACGTTCTTTTACTCTATCAACAATTCAACATCTAAAAGAACAATATCTGCAAATTCATCAGCGAAATATTTAAGTCATAAGATGTTTAGATTTACGAAATTAACATTACTGCACCAGGCTTTTTTTAACGTCACTCATATCATTTCTCCATGTTCCGAAACAATTCTAATTCCGAAACGGGCTAATAGCTGTGCCTGATATGACCAGCTGATATTAGAAAGAAAATCAATATCAGAGAACAAGCGGGTCTGAAGTCTTTGTGGCGCAATCGGTTATGGCGTTCGGCTTTTAACCGAAATGTTGGTGGTTCAAATCCACCCAGGGACGAAATGACGTACTTTACCTTTCGTTTACGGTTTTGTATTGAGGTGGATAAAGTAGTGTAGGAATTTCTACGAAGAATACGTTATAAATGTCTTGATTGCGAAAAATTGGAAAGATCTAGTAATCCAGTGTACATCTACGCTGTTGTTACAGATTGCTTACGTTTTTTACTCAATCAACAATTCAACATCTAAAAGAACAATATCTGCAAATTCATTGACGAAATATTTAAGCCATAAGAATTTTAGTTTTATGAAACGAACTTCACTGAAGAAGGCTTTTTTAAAATCTCATTTATATAATTTTTACATGTTCCGAAACAATTTTCATTCCGAAACCTGCTAATAGCTGTACATGAAAAGACCGGGTTGATATTAGAAGGAAAATCAATATAAGAGAACCAGTGGATCAGAAGTCTCTGTGGCGCAATCGGCTAGCGCGTTCGGCTGTTAACCGAAAGTTTCATGGTTAAATCCACCCAGGGACGAAATAACGTACTTAACGTTTTGTATTGAGGTGGATACAGTATTGTAGGAATTTCTACGAAGAATACGTTATAAATGTATTGATTGCGAAATCGTTTGAAAGAGCAACTAATCCAGTGTATATCTACGCAGTTGTTACAGGTTGCTTATGTTTTTTTACTCAATCATCTATTCAACATCTTAAAGACCATTATCTGCAAATTTGTTGTGTCGGAAACCTACCACCCCTCTTGAAGATGAACTTGTCTTCGTCTGTGAACAAAGACTTTAAATAGTGGCACGTCGAGAGACAGAAGACCGAGAAGTTCTTGGCTGGAGGTGGTTAGCGTCATTTTTTGCTTTGAAAGACAAGCTTGAAGCGAACGTACGCACAAAAAGCCGCATTGACCAAAACCTGTTAAGTTTCTGTTTTTAATATTTTATTTCCTGTTTTTGATATTTTATTTGCTAAAACTTTGCCCTTTTTATTTTCTGGTTATCTGTATTTATGCATTCTTTTCTCTTTTGTTTATTCTTCTTCTTGCATTCCCCCCCCTCACTGTTTTTGTTTGCATTATTCTGTTTATTTTCCGTATTATTTGTTTGAGTTATCTTTGGTTGTCCACGTTTTTCTTTCCGGTTATTTTTCTTTTCTAGTTATTATTTAATGTTTAAAACAAAACCAAAAGAAAAGTGAGAAAAGAAAACTATATTATACGTCGACTGTGGTGGGTTTGTCGCCACCATGGTTGACAAAAACAGCGACAGCAACACTCCATATACACCGGTAACAATACCGGTGTCACCTGAAAAAACGGCCTGGAGCCAAAATAGGCCGCCAAAAAAGGATGGCATTTTTTATGCCAACCAAATACAAAAATATGAGGGAAGCTTCAATGGGAATGAATTCCTAACTATAAAGGAAGCTTTTGAAGAGGTTAACATACTGACTATTTCCCTGCTTACCTCTGATGTCAAGTTACATAGACTGATTGGAGTGAGCAGGGAAAGTATGGAGGAGGCCCTGAAAACCCTAAACATAAGTCCGAATGTACTCGCAAGAAGGACGAATGCACTATGGGATATTCTTCTCCAGACAGAACAACAGGCCAAACGGCTGGCCGGATGTGTGTTAAACACCAAAGCCCTAAGGCTTCAAACGGAATATTTGGGAACCCGGCGAACCAAAGTTACCATTCATGGGTTGCCAATAGACATCCCGGAAGACCGAATGGGGGCCTTCTTCTCCATATATGGAGAAGTAAATGAAGTTAAGGCCATAAGCGGTAAAACCGGAATCGAGACAGGGGATATGGAAGTACAGATCACCCTGAATAGAGAAGGCTTCAGAGAAATCCCCAACACCTTGATCTGCCGTAATAGAAAAATGTTGGTGGTGGTAGAAGGAAGAAAACCATGTTGTTGGCTATGTGGAGACGTGGGCCACATGGCGAAGGTGTGCCCTGCTAAAAAGAAAGAGCAAGTTCCACCTAGTCCAGCAATTACAGTCACTACTGCAACAACAACAGACAATAAAACTGAGGAGATTCCGAAACAGGGTGGAGAATGGACGGAAGTAACCAGAGGAAGGAAGTCCTCAAGTGCTCCATCTCCACCCCAGAAGGAGATTCCCCCCAAAAGGCAGTCGGAAATGGAAGTTAAAAAACATCCGAAAGAAGGCCAAAACAAGCGGCCCGAAGAACAGCCAAAACTGCAACAACAGAAGCAACAAGAACAGCAGCCTCAACAGCAACGCCAGCAACAGCAGAAGCAACATGAACAACAACATCAACAGCAACGCCAACAGAAGCAACAAGAACAGCAGCCTCAACAGCAGCGGTCTCAGCATAAACCTGAGCTCAAACACCGGAAGCAGCAAGAGCATCCACAAATGGAGCAGCAACAGGAAGCACCAATGGAGGTAGAGAGTATGCCTCCGCCACGAGCTTCCTCATTGAAAAGAAGTAGGGAGGAAGAATCCGAAGAGCAGGAAAAAAATATCTCTGGCCGTAGCAGGGCGGAGTGTAGCATGGATAGAACCAGGCGGCACTCCTTCCCTGCATCGCCAATAAGACATACTGTTTCCCCCAGAGATAGGAGTCTCCCTTCCTCCCCTACACGTGCTCCATCCCCCTCTCCCTCTATTTCTTCCCCCAGTTCTGTAAGCACGCCACCCCATACATCCACTTCTTCCCCTCCCCATCCTTCAAGGGAGAAGAAAAAGAAGAAAAAGAAACTATTTGAAGGCCCCGAAACAATTTGTCATGTAGACAAAGAAGTATACAAGAAGGGACTCACCAAGCAGAGAAAAGCCCTTTCGGGGCTCCTTTTCAAAATGGACGAGGTTGACGGGAAGTCAACAGAAGACCCTCGCAACTTTCCAAAAGCGCCAGGTGTGATAACCTGCGTAAGGGATACGGGGGCTTACTTACAAGTTTGAAGTCATCTGTTCGAGGCAAAAGAGGCCTTCCCGAACATCAGAATGTTCGAAATGGATGACCCCAGTATAAGGAAATTGCGATACTTTTGTGCAGGGAGGGTCCCTGTTTTGATCCATCCCTCATTATATAGAGCTATCAAATTAATATACCCCATGGACGTTGGCGGTATTGCCCTGGATGGACGCATTACGTCAGAGTTGGGAGTAGGGAGCCTGGGGCAATCCGTCGGGGTCCTGTCCAGCTCAGATTTCTGCCCCGTATGTGAGTAGGTTTTTGCCTTAACTCTCTTTTATATTTGCAGGCCTAGAAAATGGAAATGAAGATAGCCAGTCTGAATGTGAAGGGCTTGAGAGATCGGGGTAAGGCTGCCCGCCTGCTTCGGGATCTCTTGTCCTTCGGTGTGGATGTTGCCGCGATCGAAGAGACCCACTTTGTTTGCACTTCCGATGTCGTCTATTCAGCATATGGAACCGGTTGGCCAGAGGAGTTTCTTTGTTAGTCAAACGTACTCTTGATGCGAAGGTGGACCTTGTGCATACCGATGCCGAGGGCAGGTTAATTGTGGCCGATATTGCCGTGAAAAGTGGTTCGTTTCGGGTCGTTGCGGTTTATGCGCCCAACGACCGGGAGGAGCGGGGTTCCTTTTTTCGGCGGTTAGGGCCGTTCCTAGTCGATTCTTCGCACCTAGTTCTAATGGGGGACTGGAATGCCACCCTGGACCCCAAGTTAGACAGGGGGCGGGGCGCTAGCGGGAGAAGGGGCGATCGTAGCCTGGTCGATCTGATTGGCGATTATGGTCTCGTCGATAGATACCGGGTCGATCATCCCAGGGGGAAAATGTGGATGTGGGCTCTGACAATGTAGTTAGCTACCTTGACAGAATATTAGTTCGTAGAGCCGACATAGACTTGTTAGATTGTCCCACGTTCCACTGGGTAGGCTACACGGATCACAAACTCGTTTGTGCCCGGGTGGCGTTAGAACATAGGCCTAGAATGGCTGGTTACTGGAAGTTCAATCTGTCTTTACTGGACAGGCGGGACTTTCAGGAGCAGCTAACTAGTGTAGTTCAGCGGGAGCTAGTGGGGGCGGTTATTGGGAATAGGTGGTGGGGAAGACTTAAGGATAGAATTAGGTCTTTCACCACTGATTTCAGCAGACGGCTCGCTCTAGATAGAGCTGAAAATGTGAAGACACTTAAGGATAATTTTTTCCGGGCGGAGGCTGGGGGGATCCCCTAGAGATAGCCCTAGCTAGGGAGGCCCTGCAGCGTTCGAATAGCGAGCGCTACATGGGCCAGGTAATTAGGCATAAATTAAGTAAGATGTCTAACGAAGCTGTGAACCTGGGCGCAGATCTGCGTCGGGAAGAAGTCCGTCGAGGTGGTGATCGTTACATTCGTCAAGTCGAAACCCCGGAGGGGCGTACTCTGCGGTCGACTGGCGATATGTGCGAGGCGTTTCGGCGGCATTTCGAGAACCGCTTTACCAAGGAGCCTGGTCTCCGTGATGAGGAGTATCGCAGCTATTTGGCTGACTTTCCTCGGCTTGATCCGACTGAAGCAGCTAGCTGCGAGGGAGAGATCACGGAGGGCGAAGTCTACGAGGCATTGAAGAAGGTCGGCAGAGGCAAGTCGCCCGGACTGGATGGTTTGCCTTACGAATTGTACTTGAGGCTGTCGCACATCTTTGTTCCGATTTTGACAGCAGTGTTCAACAAGTGGTTTCGGTCGGGGTCCATTCCCAATCGCATTTCCAGGGTTGTGATCACTCTGTTGAAAAAGGGCAAGGGTGTTGGGGGAAAACTAGATGATTATATGCCCATGACTCTGCTAAACACAGAGTTAAAGATTATGGTCAAGATCCTGCAGGAGCGTTTGCAGTCAGTTGCCGAGTCACTGTTGGGACCCGAGCAGACTTGTTCTCTGAGGGGCCGAACAATTCAGAGCAACCTGCATTTGATCCGCACGATCCTAGAGGGAGTAAAAGACGACGAAGAAGCCGCGCTGATCAATTTGGATCAGTCCAAGGCATTTGATAAGGTCGACCATCGCTACTTTGCTACTGTCCTGCAGGCCGCCGGATTCGCACCCGACTTCTGTCGCTGGATAAGCCTCCTGTATCGCTCCCCCAGTGCTGTAGTACAGGTGAACGGAAAGTTGTCGGGCGCTTTTGTTCTGTCGAGGTCGGTTCGTCAGGGTTGTCCGCTGTCGCCTCTCCTTTATGCTTTGGCGTTGGAGCCTCTCCTGCGCCGGCTGAAGGACGAGACGTGCAGTCCGGCCCTACGCGGGATCGCCGTTCCTGGAGGGTCTCGAGCCAGGGTTTCCGCGTACGCCGATGACGTATCTGCTTTCGTGTCGTCCCGTAGCGACATTGAGGCGGTACAGAAGGCGCTTGATCGGTACGAGAAGGTGACAGGGGCCAAGATAAACCGCGACAAGTCGTCCGGCTTGCGGTTAGGTGCCTGGAAGGGGCATGATCTTCCAGGCCGCTTCGGTTGGACGGACGGTCCTGTCCGCATTCTCAGAGTGTGGTTTGGACCCGACCTCCAGCTGGAGAAAAATTGGTCTGAAGTACTAGCAAAGGTCGTTTCTGCCGGTAAGACTTGGAATCGACGGAGGTTGTCCGTAAAGGGCAGGGCGGAGGTGCGTGTTACATACATTTTCCCTCTGATTCTTTATCGATTGTCAGTACTTCCTCTCTGTGACGCCCACATGAAGGCGCTCGAGCAAGCGCTATCCTCCATTTTATGGAGGGGACGCGCGAACAGGGTCGACAGACGAGTCTGCACCAAACGTCCGTGTTATGGGGGGCTGGGAATGCCATTCTTGAAGAGTCACATCCGTGCCTCTCGGTTGGCTTTCCTACGCCGCGCATTGACTAGAGGAGATCCGATTCTGGAGGCGATAGTTAGGGACGCGTTCCCTAGCCTTACCATCAGTCTCCCCATCTCGAAGGTTGAGCGCCGTTGTAAATCTCGAGATGAATCGCTTTTCCTCAGCTAGTGTCGGTCAGCCTTGAGGGCTATTCCGCGGTCCAGTGACCTTTCACGGCCTAGGAATGTCTTCTATCGGGGATTAGTGGAGGGTCGCGCGAAGGATCCCCTACGTGATACGCTCTGCTGTTCGGAGGAGGAGTATCGCTCCTACTGGTCTTGGGCGCCAGCGGCGGATTATCTCAGTAACCTTGAGTTTTCGCTTACCTGGCGATTGGCTCGGAATCGGCTGCCTCTCAACGACAAGGCTTTCATATGGGGCTTGGCGGATTTGCTAGACTGTGAACGGTGTGGCCTTGGATTAGAAGAAACGGCTTCGCACGCCTTCTACCATTGGCCCCGGGTCCGCCCCTTATGGGACCATGTCGGCGAGCTGACGGCTCGTCTCGCTCTCGAAGAACTCGTGTCCATTGATCGGGCATACGCGTGTGACAATGTGTCGCCCCCGTATTCCGGGGTGAAACGAATGATGTTTCTGACGCTGCTAGCCACGGCTCGAATGGTGATATGGACGACGCGCATAGAGGAAGTCTTGCGAAGCAATAGTCTTTCGCATCAGGATCTGATCCGATTCTTTGAGCATCAGCTCAGGATGAAGATTAGAACTGATAGAAAACGATTGCATTCGACAGTCTTCAGCGAAAGGTGGGTAAAAGAGGCGAGCTTGGTTCGTTTGAACGGGGCTAGCCTTGATTTTCTTTTCTAGGTCAACCTAAGTCACATCGGGGTGGTTTCCTGTGGAACCCTCCCCTTGGTTAGGTTAGACAAGCTTAAGTGTACCTAGTTAATATGAGTAAGTGTTGTTCCCGGCCTGTTTCCCGGCCATCTTTTTAGTTATGATCCAAGTCGAGATTCCCAACCGCCCTTGTTTGTTTTGGCCCCCTTTTATCTCGACTGAAGTCAATCTTTTTATTTCCCCATGTCCGTGTTATTTTATCTCTTTCCCACTCCCTTAGCGAGAGTGCTTCTTGATTTTGTCCTCTGGACAGAATACAGCGGCCTCTCTATCTTTGAGGGTTGGACGGGCCCTACTAACATAAATTATGTTTAGTTTAAAAAAATTGTTCAATTTTTAGTTTGTTATAGGGTTCATCTCCCTCCACTTTCATCTTTTCATGATTAGAATTTTATGTATTTTATTATCATCAAATTTTTATGGTGTGGGGCGCGTTTTTGTAGGTCCCCCCTGGTGAGGATGTAGTATTATGGTGTGTGGAGGATTGAATGGTGACGGACGAATTCTTGTGGTGAATGTGTCAATTGTAATGTATGAATGGGTCGTGAATCTGATTAGCTAGGTATAGGATAGTTAGTTAAGACCAGCCTTTACCCCTCCCTTTTTTCGGCTTTGTGCCACAATTTGTACATTTTTGTATGAATAAATAATGAGAAGTTCTTGGCTGAGCTAGTTATTGACTACTCAGTCGATTTCTGTACCTTTTTACCAACCTATTAAAACCCTTTTTATTGTTACGTGTTATTTGTCGTTTGTCACTACAAACCCCAAACCAACATCATAACAAAATTCATCGGCGAAATATTTAAGACATAAGATGTTTAGATTTACGAAATTAACAATACTGCACCAGACTTTTTTTAACGTCACTCATATCATTTCTCCATGTTCCGAAACAATTCTAATTCCGAAACGGGCTAATAGCTGTGCCTGATATGACCAGCTGATATTAGAAGGAAAATCAATATCAGAGAACAAGCGGGTCTGAAGTCTTTGTGGCGCAATCGGTTATCGCGTTCGGCTGTTAACCGAAAGTTTGGTGGTTCAAATCCACCCAGGGACGAAATGACGTACTTTGCCTTTCGTTTACGGTTTTGTATTGAGGTGGATAAAGTAGTGTAGGAATTTCTACGAAGAATACGTTATAAATGTATTCATTGCGAAAACGTTTGAAAGAGTAACTAATCCAGTGTACATCTACGCAGTTGTTACAGATTGCTTTCGTTTAGACGCGGCCTGGGGTTCTCGGTAAATCTCGATTTCTAACAAGAAATCTCTTTCTTGTCAGGCCAGGAAAATTGATTACTTCCCATTTTTGAAAAATTAATCACTTTCCATTTCGGGGTTGGCTGTCTTCGTCGTCCGTGAGGGAAGGTCGGAAGAGAGATCCTCCTAGACTCTTTCTCTCTCACATACCAATCCCTTCAGTGGGCTTTAATAACTTCTACGTCTTTCTCATCCATTCACCTCCGCCTACCACTCGACCAATGGCATCCCGGCCGTGGCTAAGTTTGCCTCCTTAAAATTATAATCTAGAATTTTTGTTTTCAAAATTCTCCTTTTTCCTATCGGCCAAAATTTTTACGAATTCCATATTGTCAATTAAATTTCTGTCATATCTTTTGGCCACCCAGATTTCATTTAGCCAGCACTCTTTCCCGACTGCATCAATCACTGTCAAAGTTTGCCACCTGGTCCCTTCGTGAAGTTAGCTTTATAATGGAATCCTTGGCTTGTTGAGAAATTAAATTCTTTTATCTCGCCAAATCTCAATTCACCACTCTTTTTTCTATCTCATGACAAAATTTTACAAACGCCATATTACTATTCAATGCCTAAATTTTATAATTGCCACATTGCTTTTCCTCGCTGGTGGCCAAGAAAAAAAATAAATACTATCTTGGAAAGATAATTAACATTGATTGTCCCTGCTCTGTATCGGCGAGCGTCTTAAGCCGAAAATATTATGACCGCCATGGTCTGGCCGATATCTTAATATTTGCCTTTCTTCCTATCTCCCTCGGCAAGACATTAATCAACCTGACAAAACCTCACATTTGGCTTTTTCGCTCTTTTTCGCCTTAAGTATTTCCTGTTTTAATTTCTATGGTTAATTAGTTACCCAATTACCATAGCTAAATAGTTTCACAGGAGGGCGGCGTGTCAGTCGTCTCTGTGGTGCAATCGGTTAGCGCGTTCGGCTGTTAACGTATTGGTTGTTGGTTCAAATCCTCCCAGTGACAAAATACCGTATTTTACGTTTTGTATTAAGTTGGATAATGTAGTGTAGGAAAGTCAGGAATTTCTACGCGAAGAATGGATAGCTTGCGAAAACGTTTGAAAGACCAAGTGATCCACTGTACGTCTACACTGTTATTACAAATTGCTTACGTGTTTTTTTTTTTACTGAAACAACGATTCAACATCTAAAAGAAAAATGTCTGCATATTCATCGTCGAACTATTTAAGCCAGAAGACTTTTACGAAACGAATATTACTGCACTAATCTTTTCTTAAACACATTCGTATCATTTCTCCATGTTCCGCACCAACTCTAAATCCGAAACGGGCAAATAGCTGTACATGAAATTACTTCGTTGATATTAGAAAAAAATCAATAGAGGAGGACTGCAAGCCAGTCGTCTGTACGGCTCAATCGGCTAGCGCGTTCGGCTGTTGACCGAAAGGTTAGTTGATCAAATCCGCCCATGCGCGAAATATTGTGCATTGCCTTCTGTTTAACGTTTTGTATTGAGATTGATAATGTAGTGTAGGAAATTTAGAAATTTCTCCGAAAAAACGTTTGAAAGACCAAGTGATCCAGTGTACATCTACAGTACTTTGTTGTTACAGATTGCTTACGTGTTCTTACTGAAGCAATAATTCAATATAAAAAAATAACTCTTCATATTCATCGACGAACTATTTAGGCCAGTACACTTTTCGAAATGAACATTACGTGAGAGAGAAAGAGTCTAGGAGGATCTCTCTTCCGACCTTCCCTCACGGATGATGAAGACACCCCAACCCCGAAATGGACCACTTCGTTTCCTGAAACACATTGATGTCATTTCTCCTTGTTCCGCATCAACTCTAAATCTGAATCTGGCAAATACTTGTAAACGAAATTTAATTCGTTGATAGTAGAATGAAAATCAATAGATGAGTCTGGTTAACCAATTGTTTCTGTTGCGCAATCGTTTAGCGCTTTCGGCTGTTGACCGAAAGGTTGGTGGTTCAAATCTACCCAGAGACGAAATATCGTACTTTACTTCTGAAACACCTAGTGATCCATTGTACGTATATACTGTTGTTACAGATTGATCACTTGTTTTTACTGAAAGAACAATTCCGCATCTAAAAGAAAAATGTCTGCATATTCATCGGCGATCTATTTATGCCGGAAGACTTTTTACGAAACTAACATTACTGCACTAAGCTTCTCTTAAACACATTGATGTCTTCTCTCCATGTTCTGCGCCAACATTCAATCTGGTTGTGGCAAATTGCTGTACACGCAAAAGCTTCGTTGGTATTAGAAAGAAAATCAATAGTGGAATGCATCTAGTCAATTGTCTCTGTGCCACAGTCTTTTCGCGCTTTTCACCGAAAGGTTGGTGGTTGAATCCAAATTGAACGAGATGTTGCTGACTTTGTTTTCACTTTACATGCGTGTCGTTTTTTTTGTGCCGTCATTTCTTATCATTTTTTATTTGCTTTTCTATAGTACAGTGTAACCCGGATATAAGAGAGTTGTCGGGACCGGAGAAGAAGTATCTTATATCCGGGTTTCTCTTATATCCGGGTCTCTTATATCCGGGTTACACTGTACATCGTCTAATAATTACTACAATCTTCAATGCTGAGTTTTAGAATTTGAATATTGTTGAATCTTGACTAATGCATGGAATAATAATGCACCACAAAATGTACGTAGAACAAAATGTATTGAAACAAGAAAGTGTACACAATATTTACATATAGTCTTTTGTATATTCCTGGGAAGACCGTTCCTGGAGAATGTGTTGACTGAGTCACAGTCGGGCAGAGTCTCTGGTTGAATCTCCTGATTCCTCCCCTCTCTTCCCGGTACCAACCATATTTATATGTTCGGTACTCCACTATGCAAATTAGGTGGATCCCACCACAACAAATATAAAAAGAATTACTGATTTATGTTTCCCTTTCAATTTAGCTCCTATGTCTGCTTGCATGCTCCATAAACATGGAGACATTTTCATTTATTCTAATCTTCACGGCCAAGACACTCTATGCCACGCCCAGCGTAGCGAACCTCACACATTCCCTTCGTACCCCACTGATGAGATGAACCTTTAATTCGATCAGCTTCTTTCCACGAACCGCTGCGCTATGGAACCGACTCCCAAATGGACGCTTCCCGATCACTATAATCTGAACTTGCTCAAGTCTAGGATTAACCGTTATCTTCCCGAGATATCCGTCTTACTCTGTAACCCTCTACTTTGAGTGATTCCAGGTTCTTTTACAGGGTGAACATTTTTGTATAAACATTTACCTTGATAAAAGTTCCTCAAGTGACGAAACGCGTTGGTTAAGAAACGTTTTTCTTTTGTCTTATCTATACAGGTACCTCCAAAGTTTCGATAAGAAATGAGCATACACGATGGAAAATAATTTGAGGGAGGCACTTTTTATTAAGTTTGGGGCCTTTTATCATTATGCTATACTGATTTTTTAACGAATTATTTGATGTACCTACAATACACCGATGTCAAGAACTGCTTGTCTAGAAAGTTTTAGCTACAATAAGTGATATTTGTTTTATAACAGATTAATTAAACTCTAAATTTGCTAATTTTACGAAAGTAACGTTTAAGAAATGTATATATTATTTTACCAGGATATTCAAAAAGGAAAAAATAAGTTTTGTCTAAATTTCTTTAAAAAGGTTAAAAAGTGGCCGTTTCAGTTGGTTTTTCGGAAGCATCAACTAAAAATCATTCAAATTTCTATTTGAAATACTCCACGGTATTTTGTTTTCTGGAATTACATTTACCCTTAGGTATACGAATTTTTGGAGGATTTTTTTTTTTTTTTGTCTAATAATTATTTTTTAAAATCCTTTTTAGATTACCTTGGAAATTTTGGTTAACCAAGTACATATAGTTTTTGGTTTTAATGCCACCCTCTACCGTTCTCTTTTTTCTAGAATACCTTTTACTTTCGCCTTCTTTTCCCATCACTCCTGGATCTTCCAATGGATGTTAGCTAATGTGAAAACACCATTTAGGAAGCTTCCATTTCTCCGAGCTCAGGAAGTTTGAATATTTTTTCTTAATTTTTAGTTTAATTTTACATATTTTAATTTTTTAGCAAATCAAAAGAAAATATTTATTTTAAAATCAACACCTAAACATGAGTTTATTTATTATTTATTTTTTACTCCTAGTGCAAACTGAAATCTGTATATGCGCGGAGGTGCTGAAAATTTTTCGACACTACGCACTCCCCCAAACTAGTGTTTCAATGTTCAAACCGTAATTTTTTGTGGGGGAGGTGGGTGTTTTAAAGAAACTTGAGAAACTTTGGGGGCTGAATATGTGAAAAAGTATGTCGTACATTTCATGACTTTTGAGTTTTGGTCATTCTTGATCTGACTATGAACTTTTCAGCATCCCCTCGTAAATTTTATACAAAGGAGATGAACATGATCAAAATTAAAACGTAAAGTAATTTTTAGGCAAGAAGAGTGACTGAAATTTTCATATAAAGATCCGAAAGTGAGTCAAACAAAAATGTCGGTTTTTTTACTGCTATAATAAAGTTTAATTTTAATTTAGAAATTGAAAAACATCTATGATTTACTTTTAAATGAAGAATATTGATTTATTTTAAATGAAGAATATTGATTTATACGGAAATTTAACTTGAGCTGTTTTAAAAGACGTAAAGTACAATAATAAATAAATAAGTCTGGACAGCATGTAAGTCAGGATGGCCGAGCGGTCTAAGGCGCTGCGTTCAGGTCGCAGTCGGGTCTTCCCGGCGTGGGTTCGAATCCCACTCCTGACAGCTTTTAACATTTTGCGATAATTATTTATTTCACAAAGAATATTTTGAAAGCAACAAATGAAAACAACATCAACAATTGACTCCAAAACAATTCAACCCGATAAGTACATTTTCCTCTTATCTTTTATTTCTTATTCACACTCTCTTTTTCAACTTAAATTGATCGCCCCTTTTTCCTTTCCCCCTACTCGGCGGATACAACAAAAACAAAAGAAACACGTTGAAAGACAGCGAACACATAGACATTTTTTGTTCAAATCACATTTGCTTAAACGAACTAAAAAGCATTAATCTTTTTTACTCTATTCAAACAAGATATAAAAATATACAAATTTGTTTATTCTGCATGAATGTCATTAAATATACAATATTCTATTTTTCTACAAACATTCCTTATCGTGTTCTCTTTTCTTGAAATTTGCGTTGTATTTTGTGGACAGAGTATCCCGCATTAAATTCTCCTTTTAATCCGGGTATGCTGTACCCCACACATCAACTCCAACACAACAATAAGAGAAATAAACAAATAGGTAGATATTTGTTTTAACAGAAAATGTTTTTATATAACAACGTACACACGATGTAATAAAGTTGTTTAAAACACTTTAGAGTTCTTGGTTGTGTGATCAAGGGTAATATAAAAGGTGTTATGTTATAGATCTGGTAAGGAATTAAACAGTTTATGTTGATGGTGAAATTGAATGAAATAGATTGCGTGGCTTACTGTAGAGTTGTCTCGCTTCGACTGATATAGTTACAATTTCCTTTATGTTAAGATATTGAGTGAGTTGGTTTCTGAATCATGTCTTGGTTGAATTGGTCACTAGATGAGTTGATGTTGAAAAGAAATTGAATTCCACAAGGCGGGTTGATGTTAATAAAAAATAACTTTTGGCGAGAAAGTTGGATTTCATGGATTTGTGTGACGAGTTGATTATTTTAAGGACTCGCTGCCGAAGTCGCGTCGAAGTTTCATATTTATGAATTTTCTTTATCACGTGGGAGGCTCGAGAGAATGTTTACCAAATTTTGTCGCGTTAAATTCTGAACAGGTCAACTCGAGGTCAACCGTGCAGACGTAGGCAGAAAAATGGCATTATTTATGGACCAATCAGAAAGCAATTTTTCATACTGAACTCTGGAGCCAATTTTAATGGGTTCAGCACAAACTGAGAATACTTAGCTGTGATCCGCTTTTAACAGGTTTAAAACAGAGAATGTAGAAATCTAATTCTACACAGTATTTTCACGAATAAGATTTAAAAATGAAATATTGTATTAAATCGATGTTTACTGTTCATGCCATAAATTAATCAATAAGAAATTGTTAATAATTACGTCATACATTGGCACTTCTTTCTGGTGGGTGATAAATTATTTTCATCCCTGCAACTTTTATCTCACAGACGGAAAGTTATTATCCTCTCGCTACTCTATCCTTATTACTATGGCAAATGTGCTCGTGAGTTATCGGTGTAACAGCAAAATTGTCCAAATCGTGTAACCACATAATTGTCCATAACACAAAATGTATAATATCTAAAAAACCACTAAAGTAATTGAGTTTCTTTTTTTTTTCTTCAGGTTTTCAGATAAGACGTTTAGCCATCTTGACACCATTTGTCATAAGAATCATTGAAAAAATCTTTGAGTTATTCTGGTACAAAGAGAACAGGTTAAAATCCTTCTCTGCCAGATCCACTGTCTTTCCAAATGAGCAATGGTGAAACAAAAAGATCAACCAGGCCTTCAGTAATGGTACCAACATTCATACTCTGGCTTCCATCTTCAAAGTCCGTTCAAGAACCCTCAAGAGAATAGTGAAAGAGAGAACAGTAGAAAGGAAAAATGGATCAGGAGGTCACAACAGGACGAAGGATCATCATTTCAACTTAGAGCTAATGAGATCAATTAGAAAAGATCCAACTCAGTCTATAAGACCTTTGACAAGTGAGAGAGGAGTTTCAGCTATGACAGTTTAAACAGCAGTGAAAAAGGACTTGAAAATGAAATCATACGTGAAACCTGTGAGGCAACTTGTTACTTCAGGACAGAAAGTTAGAAGGTTAGAGAGGGCGAATATCATGTTAAATAAGTTGAAAAATGATCCTGGAATAATATATATATATATATATATATATATATATATATATATATATATATATATATATATATATATGAACTTAATTTAAATACTTCATGAGCCTCCGATCCATAGCTATGATTAATTAATGATGAACATGTCATTTTCGTTTATGATCGATTTCATCCCGGTATTTCTGTTAAGCTTAGAGAGTAATTATGCATTCTTATTGATCAAGTCCAACAGTATTATAAAAACCTCGGAGAATTCCAGTAAGATATCTTTAATCATTTCTAAGCTACAACAGTTCAAAGCTTAATCTAATAAATGGACAATATTGCTTTTACACAATTTGGATAATTTTGCTGTTACTACCGACAGGGACCTTCAATCTAGGACCGCCATACCATGTTCACAGTCCCCAAATCATTTCAATTCCGTTCGTGCTCCTTTAGTAAGGAATGCGTTCTGTCCAGACAGCTTCTTTCCAAGAACTGTTTGTGGATCAGACTTCTGAGAGGATGCTTCCATAACTCCTACAATCTTAACCATGTCAAGTCTACATTTAACCGTTATCTATCCTATATATACTCATAATATACACTTTGTGCTTCCTCTTTCCTTCTCCCTTACGACCATCCTACTCAGTAACCTTCTAGCTTGAGTGGCCTTTGGGGCTTGTATTACGTGAACACAAATCAAAACAAAATGGGACGTGGCTATTGCAAAATACCATAATGCTGGGAAACATTGGCGATTCTACCTGGATTTTTGCCTTGCCTCCAGGTTGCCTCTCTACGACTTTATACACTACAATGTAAAATTGTAGTTGATATTAAATATCTTAGATTTCTGAAAAGGTCCCACAAAGTAACCAAGCCATAATCAATTCCCGTAAAATGTCTGTCCTAATTGATAACTGTGGAGATTATTAAAAATCTTACTAATGCATTTTCGTAATAATTGATGTCACTAATCCTTTATAGGGCCTTGATTTTTTTAACAAGTTTCGTTAAACCATAGTAAGTAAAAATAAAATTATGCAAGACAATATTTTTAGTCATTTCATTCCAAGCAAAGCAATAAAACCATTGAGGCACAAGAATTTACTGAGTGTGAAAGAATATGAGAAAAAATACTAATGAGATAGAACAATTAAAGATAGAAGATAACGATTGACATTGCATTTAAGTTTTTGAAGATCAAAGTTGATTGGAAAGCAAGAAGCCGGAAGAGAGTTCCACAAGCAAGAAGTGCGAGAAAAGAAACTATCAGCATTGAACTTACGATTACATCTAACCATTTCAACTATAAAATGATGATACTTTGCCGCTTAAATTCATACAGTCTAGGTATCAAAGAGGAAAGTTCATCAAAACAGTTGCAATGAAAATAATTATAGAAAAAGCGAAGGGAAGCTACGCTATGGCGGTGGGAAAGTGACTGAAGCTGAGATGCCAGGCCAGTAACAATAACATTGCAGATTGTTCTTTGTATTTTATCAAGAATCTCTAAATACATAGCAGAAGCACCAGGCTAGATGTAGCAGCAATATTCAGTGTATGGGCGAATGGTAATGTTACAAATTTTATATTACAAAAAACAAAGTAAACTAATTTAAATGTAACTATAAACTTATTAACGATGTTAGTCATCCTCCATTTTTGAGTGAAATAAGAAAATACACAAGAGTTGTGTCCCTTCAAGGAAACTTTATCAGAGAATATTTACAGGATGCTTCAGTTTCTGCCAAAACTAAACAAATTTCTGCAAAAAAAACTAAAATAATCCGCACAGGAGTGGTGAATAAATATATAAATAAAAACAACAACAATAACAAAAAGAATTCCTTTGAGATACTAATCTCCTCTAAAAAATATCACACCATCTTGCTTCAAAATAAGACGGTTTTATTTTTATTAATTTTAGCTATTTATTTGTTTATTTATTCTTCTTTTCCTAATAATGTGCAACAAGTTTGTTGTATAACTTTCCTGACTATCTCATTCCATAATCTGAAGAGTCTATCAATTAGATACTGATAGTAGTAGTCAGTATGCTGTTGGTACTGCATTACATCAAGTGATAGATGGGGCACCCATTGCTATTTGTTGAAATAAGTTATAGTGTTTGATATTTTTGTTGTAAGTTCTCAAGAAAAAAAAATTATAAATTCACTTTCATCATGTATAGGTTTTACGACAATTTTAATAATCGCTTTTTAAAAATGTAAACATTGTTTATACTGCGCTTATTGACATTCTCAAACACGTGCTATCTTTTCTGAAAAACAGAACAAATACTAAGTTAGACACTAGTGACTGACAATGTTTTAAAACTTTTTGTAAAGCAACAGCGGCAACTTGTCTCTGTGGCGCAATCGGTTAGCGCGTTCGGCTGTTAACCGAAAGGTTGGTGGTTCAAGCCCACCCAGGGACGATGAACTTTTTTTTTTTTCACAAATATTGATACCGTCAAAAAAATAAATAAAAAAATAGTAGATATCGACGGTTTAATTTGTATTTTAGAATAAAAAATCTATCTTTCCCGAAGTTTTTATTTTAGTTTTAATTTCAAGCTAATAAAGTTCAATATTTCTGTTAGTTTGCTGTATTTCAAATCGATTGGTATGATTTCTTTTAAATCGCTTAAATTGATTCGAACTTTAAAAAATGGTAAATAATTTCCTTATAGTTGGTTAACATATTTTAATAATTTAGTAAATGTTTATAAATTTCTGAATAACAGTTGTTTTCATATTTATTTCTTTATATTGTAAATAAAAAATTATCCTTGTAAATAAACAAAATAGTGTCTAATTTTTTTAATTTTAAATTCTCAAGAACAAACAAAAAAATGTATAAATTCACTTTTATCATATGTTTAGGTTTTATTACAATTCTAATCATCGCTTTTAAAAACAGTAAACATTGCAGAGGAGTGAAGGTAGTCAACGGAAAATCGTCTTTTTGACACTCCATTTTTTGCGGGCATGAATGTCCAAGTTTGCCAATTTCGTTTTTACATTTTTTTTTAGAATGGTTGTTGCGGGGCCGATAAGGATGTCGCTCCCGCAAGCTTATCGAAGAAAGGTGAGAAACAGCTAAGACAATGAGAGGAGAAAGGCGGAGGTTTATGAAACAATAAACGTCGAATTTATTTTATCTCAAGTGTACAAGAGTGTAATCTGGAGAAATGTGTTGAGTCGGGTCCGGTAAGACTGGTTTCCTTCAAGGAAGTTGGTTCGGTTGTATCGGCGACACGAGTGTAGAGTTAATCGCGGCGGTAGCTGCTCGACTGCCGGATGGGAGAGTTGGCAGCAGCTGGTTGGTCGAAGACGTACAAAGGTTCGTTGGGTCGGTTAGGACGAGTCCCTAAACAGTGACGGGATCGCGCCAAAGTGTAACATTTGACGAAGGTGGAGTCCCTAAACAGGGCCGAGTCGGAGTAGTGATACAACTTCTCAGCGCGGAGACGGGGTCGCGCCGATGTGTATCACTTGACGAAGGCGATAGTCCCTAAACAGGGGAGAGCAGTGCTACGACTTCCAGGGCGGATCGACCGCGGAAACGGGATCACACCGAAGAGTATTCTCTCGACAAAAGCACCGGAAGCTCACAAAGGTAGCGTACTACACTTTGATCCAGGTATTTACTTGACCACCCACTGAGTCAGGTTGTGACACAAGGTCGGTTTTTAACGTGGGGACCAGAGTGTTTTCACCCGGGCCGCTGGTCTTAGCTGGTCATAGCTTGTCCAAGCTGGTCATAGCTGGTCTAAGCTAGACGTAGCCGTGATACTACCAGCGCAGGAACGAATCCCTAAACCAGGTAAGTATCAAGTGAGACTCCCAGCCAAAAGGCCGACAAAGTGAGCGATCTGAGAACAGATACTACACTTGGTATCTACTTGACCCCCCACTGAGTCAGGTTGTGACACAAGGTCGGTTTTTAACGTGGGACCCTAGTGTTTTCACCCGGGCCGCTGGTCTTGGCTGATCATAGCTTGTCCGTGCTGGTCACAGCTTATCCATGCTGGTCACAGCTGGTCTGAGCTAGTCATAGCTAGACGTAGCCGTGATACTACCAGCGCAGGGACGAATCCCTACACCAGGTAAGTATCGAGTGACACTCTCAGCCAAAAGGCCGACAAGCCCAGCAGCGTGAATTTGGACGAAAAATTATTAACAACACAGAATGTGTCTTCACTAGGAGAAATTTCTCTCCTTCGGAAACTGACTTATACATTTATAACAAAGACGAATTCGTAAAAAAAAATATACTGTATATTTCCGCGTATAACTCGAACTTTAGAAAAGACAAGTTAAAAAAATATAGCAATTTTTTTACGAATTTACCCTATACCCGTAGTATATGACGTCTGCTTATTGATTATGATGTTGTTACTTAATGTATCGTTAGGAATTCAAAATAAACGAAATAGCAAACTGTTTTCCTACTCACGGCTCCTAAGAGGAAATCATTGTTTTGTTTAGTTTACGTTTTATCACGTGATCTCTTGCAAAAACTGATTCTTCTCCCTCTTCTTTTTCTATATCTAAACAGTTACAAAATGATAATGAATTTTTAATGAGAAATGAATATTATGTTATCCTAAATGCTATTACTGCTGTAATTAACACTACCATGATGATTATTGAAAGTTTAGCGAACGATGAAAGTTGCTGTGAGGGCAATCATATTTTCTCAGCTGAGCTTGCATGGATATAAGCTGATTTCAATGATATGGAATTATTTTTCGAACAGACAATTTATTATGGAATTATGTAAGTAATATATAAGGTAGAAATGGTTTTATTACTTTTATTATCAGTTTATTTGATAATGTGGATCATTTAATGTACGTTATATTGGTTATCGCACCGAGGCCGAGGTTATCCTACCGACAAACAGTCAGAATTTAAGGTTTCTTTTTTAGAACTGTAGTATAAGACGACCCCCAATTTTTAAGGATGATTTTGGGGATTTAAAGGTCGTTTTTACGCGGAGATATACGGTAATATTGTTGGATTATCGACCAATGATCAAGACATGTCATAACGATTTCTTGATTGATCAATTCGTTTTCTACGACTTATCAACCATTTGCAGGTTATTTAAAGCGATAAAATATTTTTAGAATGTAAGAAGTTTTTGAGATAATAATGTCTTACTGATACAAGTCTTATTAATTAACCTGCAGTGAACAAAACAAGATCTACACACACGCAAAAGCAAACTTTGCTTAACACACACGCAAAAGCAAACTTTGCTTAACACAGACGCAAGAATGAATCCAAAACAAAACTCGTGAAATTTCACGAGTTTTGTTCTGGATTCGCTTTTGCGTGTGTGTTAAGCAAAGTTTGTAAATTCGAGTCTTTTTAATTTCTAACAAAATCAATGAGTCAGTGCTTAGCATTTGAATTTTAAATCTAGATCTTGTTTTGTTCACTACAAACCCATAGCTGGGGTGAAAGAGAAAAGGTGAATTCGTACATTTCCCAATAGTAATGTGAATATAACGAACCCAACTGAAATTGGGACTTGACTAACAGATTAACAATTATGCATTAAACTACCTGTACACCCAATCTTACAGCACTTGGTATACCCAAGCGGTCACCCATCTAGGTACTGACTAGACTTGACGTTGCTTAACTTCAGTGATCGTGTAGGAAGCATATGTTTCAACGTGACCGTAAGCTAAGAAACGTATGAATAAAGGATTAATTTTAAACAGTTCATTTTGCTCGAGGGTTAATTTTGTCTAAATGCAGATAAATATTTTATTTATTAAAACCACTAAGAGAAGTTGATTTAACCCCCACCCCACAACTTTCCATTACAAATGGGATAGGAAATATATAAATAAATACACCAGAAATATATAAATATTAATTTCGGTAATCGCATGAAAACCGGTGTTTCAACGCTATATGGCCGTAAGCCAACGATTTCTTGGTTCCAAATCAAAGATTAGTGATTTCATGTCTCAAAATCAAAGGCATGTACGTATTATGAATTATTTCTAAACCAAGTAGTAGACGGATATATGAGGTCGACTTATGCACCTAGGTACCTCCAATAATTCGCTAAAAAAACAAAACAAAAAATACAACAAAAAACAGTAGCGTGATAAACGGCCCTAAAATTAATAAAAACAAAGTTTTAACCTCAAAATGTTTATGTTATTATTAAGAGGAAAGAACAAAGTATTTTTTAAAAAAAATTCTCCTTTCTAACACATTCTAATTTTGGCACAAAAATCTCGGTTTCTTTTGTCAACTTTCTGAGACTTGTGCAGCAGTTTCCCGTAAAAACAAAACAAAAAAAAACATTAATTTGGAAATTCTTGCAAAACTGTCTGATTTTAATGAAAGTTTCAGGATTTATTCATCTTGGTAAAAATATTTTTGTTCTATATCTGTTACCCCACCTACCCATAACTTAATTTTATGAAATTTTCTAGAATTTCAAACAGTTCACAAATTGTTTTATATTACTTATAAGCAGGACTCCTTGGAGAAATCAAATCATCAATTTTTCATCCATGATGATGAATAATAATAATAATAACAACAACAACAATTATTATTATTATAATAATTATAATTATAATAATAATAATAATTATAATTATAATAATAATTATTATTATAATAATAATTATTATTATAATAATAATAATTATTATTATTATTATTATTATTCATTTTTAATTCATCAAACATTTTATAGACATTCTACGATCGTTAAATAAACAAATTTTTAAAAATGAAACATTGCCCATCATTAACAGATTTGTTCCAGTCTTTTTCATCTGATTTCAATTATTTCTATTCCAACTCCCAGATCATTATTCTACGAACATTGTACTTACGTGGATGGGAAATAAGAACTAAGTGTTACGATTTGAAATTTGCAATAAAAGCAATCGAAATAAACGAAAAGAAAAACAAGTCAAAAATGGATCGCTTTAACTTCCTTCATTCTGGACTGGTATCGGAGTATTAATTTTGTTCAATTGAAAAAAATTAAGGGGAAATAACTCATGATTTAAAAACACGTTTCAAGCCATCTTTCATTTTACCTCAGATTAGGGCACCTCGGCGTGGTGTAACGATTAGTAAGCTTGTCTCGCGAGATGAGTTACGACTGAAAAGTGAGTTCGATCCTCACAAAATGCTCCCTACTCTCGGCCTTGTGCCACATCTTAGTTACGCTTAGAAAATAAACATTTTTCCTCAGTTTGTAGACGACCTGTTGCATGTTATTCGCTAGTAATAACAAAACATCCTTTGTAACTGTTGAATTACCAAATATATGTCGTGCAGTCAAGGTAATATCTGTCCCTCAAAA
>OZ038488.1:65751141-65793641 GCA_964036315.1 Acanthosepion esculentum
TTGTTGGTATGTTTGGGTCAGTGTTTGTGACTAGCTAAGTTTTATTTAAGACAGTTGATGACCGTCCTTCCCCAACCCCCTTTTTGGCCTTGTGCCACATTTTGTATATATTTTTTTATATACAAATAAATATCGTCAGCAATTCACTCTCAGAGAGATTTCTACAGAGATCCACGCGTGTCTACATCTTGACTTAAAGGACTTTTCGCGCGTCAACACCTGACTCAACCTTCAACCTCTTCTCTCTCTCTCTCTCTCTCTCTCTCTCTCTCTCTCTCTCTCTCTCTCTCTCTCTCTCTCTGAAATCTTTGTACAATTTTTAAAAAAGTGTTATCTACACTACTAAACAGAAACTGCTACTTAAGCATTAATATAAAAAAAATACAGTCCAAGGTGAATAACTCTTCCAAAACAAGAACATACAAAATTCAGCAAAAAATCTCGCAACTACATTACTTTAAAATTTATCTCTCGATAAATTTTCCTTAAATTTTTATGTGAACACTTTTGCTAAACAAAGGAACATTACCTGAACTTTGAGTTCATAAAATACTTAATACAACTTTTCTTCAAACAATCAAATATTCAACTGAAACAACACTTTTTCCAAATTGTATTATAATTTATTTGTACATAAATATTCAATGTTTGTTTCTAATTGAATTCACGACTACCTTTGTTTCTTTGTTCAATATTGCCTTTGAGATTTATTCAATTTGTATGTCTACGCTAAAATTGTTGTGATTAATATGAAGAACATGCTTTTCACGTTTATTATCACAAACCAAAAACCCTTCTGATTTCACACTAATTCATAGCAATCCCAACACGCTATCTTCAGTTGATCTTTCTGAAAGGACAACATTCAGACTACGTGTGTTGCAAGCGGTAGAAAAATAGTGCTGTAGCTCACGTGGTCGGAGTAAAAAGTGAGCGAGGCTTTCAAAAATAGAACCGCCTGTAATTCTAAATCAGGAGCAGTAATCCTAAATATTTTAATTATCTTAAACAAAAGGTTTGGAAGGAAACGCCCATCAGTACTAGAAAGAGCCATGACAGTGAATTTGAGAAATCTAATTTCTTGAAAAACTGTTTTAGGCTAAAGATTTTTATAGATTCCAACTGACAGTAACGCTGTTTGGTCAACGAATGCCGAATGTTTCCTTATAAGGAGACAGCTAATATTGCCATTACCACTGATATTCATTTTTAAATTTCAGATTTATAATTATTGACATGCGTTGCGAGAAAAATTCAGCCTCAAAAACCAACAAGATATTACAAAGTTTTTGAATGGTTGGGACACAAGTTTGATAATCGAAGAGAGTTCCCAGAACAATCAAAAAGAAATTAAATCATTGGCAAGATAAAAGCAGGAAAAAATCTGTTCGGTTAATGAATTTTGACTGTTTCCTGTATGGAGATGGTTAATCTCACTATTATTATCTTGACCATATTCTTTCTGTAAACTCTTATGTTAATTTGTGACCATTGACAATTTCTTTCTTTCTGGCATTCAATGCATTTTTGTATTAAAATAGTTAGCAAAGATTATAGATATAACAACCCTAGTTTTGAAAATGACACTTGTATTGCTTCCTGACGACTGGAAATACCTTCTTTTCTGAATGCTTAACATGTGTAACAGTGGCTGTTGTGGTTTTGACAGACGACAGACTAGATGTGTAAAGAAAGATAAATAGCTAGACTTTGCCAGGGAAGTGAGGAAGTTATGGAACATGAAGGTCACTGTAGTACCAGTTGTTATTAGGGCACTAGGAGCGATCCTGAATAGCATAGAAAAAAATGAAAGAACTAAAAAAACAAAGCATGATTACTGAAAACGGCTAGAAAGCTAAGATTGCTAAAAAGAATGCTAAAAAGAATGCCAGAGTATTGAGAAGACTTGCTGTCACCTAATTTCATTTATAAAGCGCCGGTGAATACTCAGTAAATAATAAGAAGAAGATTACCAGGGGGAATTCAATAGTGTACCCCATTCCTGCATGTTATAGTCTTTAAATATATACAAGGTATCACCCGTCATCATCAGTTTCACCAAACAAAGTGTGTTGATATGGAAAACAGCACTTCACTTCAATCATATAACTGGCATCTATAAGTCTGGTGAAATAAACATCAACAGTGGACTATTTCAAGGTGACTATTTCTCTCCCTTACTTTTTTTGTATATCCCTAATATCATTAACCAACGAACTTTACAGGGCGGAATATGGCTATAAGATATCTCAAAAGAATATAAGCCATCTATTTTACATGGTTGACTTGAAGTTGTATGCTAGGAATGACAGTGAACTGGAAGGTCTCCTGAAAACAGTAAAATGTTTCAGTGATGGCATTGGAATGGAATTCGGTTTGGATAAATGTGCTAAAGCCACAATTTTACGAGGATCACTACGACAAACCTCCTCTATTAGCTTAGACCTTAGACAATCAAAGATTTAGAGCAGGAAGAAGCTTATAAGTATCTCGGTGTAAATGAGGGTGAAAGAATTCACCATAAAAATGAAAAAAATAGTGCGAAAAGAGTACTACAGAAGGATGAGATTGATATTAAGAACTGAATTGGATTCTCGGAACAGATTTATAGCTTTGCCATAATAGTTGTTCAATGTAGTTTTAACAACTTGAAAAGGATATCAGACGAAGAAAGCTTCTTTCTAAATATAACAAGCATCATCCAAAGGTTGATGCAGACCGTCTATACATACCCCGTAAAGAAAGTGGAAAAGATGTTATTCAGCTAGAATTATCATGCAAAACAAAAGTATTGGCTTACTAAAGTACACGGATACAACAAAGAACTGGATGATACAATTAGTGAAACAACACGAAAAGAGAAAAGATATTCAATCATGAAAGAAGGCTACAAATACAAACGAGATTTACATTTAGTAGATTCTGTATAAAACCAATACAGAACCCAAGAACCAACTATTGCGGCAAAAATTACGAAAAAGAAAACCAAGGATAAAGCTCTTGAACAGATGAAACAACGCTGGCAAGACAAATCTCTGCATGACGAATATCCAGAACGAGGCTAATAAAGCCGATGTTGATAAAGTTAAAACTCATCGACGGTTACGAGCATCTGGATTAAAGGCTGAAAGGGAAAGCTTTATTCTTGCAGCGTGAGATCAGAGTCTTTTCATTAGGAACTTTCAGGCAAATATCATACATAATAATGTGGATCTAAAATGCAGTTTCTGTGACAAATAACAGGAAACCATAGACCACATGATCTCAGGATGTTCTGTACTTGCGCCAAATGAATATAAAAATGGTCTCGATGGAGTGGGGCAAAAGATGGAAAAGATGTTAACAAACATGTTAACAAACATGAACATCACACAGCGCCGGTTACAGAAATAGAAGACATCACAATTCTATGGGATTACACCATCTTTACAAATAGGCCGGGCATTATTGTTAAAAACCAAAGAGAAAAAACTTGCCACTAATTGATATGGTTTGCCCGGCAAACTGTGACATTGCAACCAAGGAATTTGAAAACTATCGAATTATAAAGACCTGGAAATCGAAACAGAAAAAAATGTGGAAATTGAAAACAAGAATAGAATCAGCCACAGTAGGTGTGCTTGGAATGATAAAAAAGGAACACAATACATTTTTTTTAAATCCGTGGAAATCCCAGCTTAAGAGAAATACAAAAAATTTTCTTGATAAGTACAGCCCACACACTAAGAAGAACTTTGCCCATGCCACGCTAGTGATGTTATGGGAGTAAGAAAAACAAATCATGAAATGGAGCCATAACAACACACCACTGCCTGCCTTAGGTCTTCACGCAGTCCTGTTAGGTCGTGAGACCATAGCAGAAATATAAGGATGGTGATAATAATAATAATAATAATTGGGATACCTTGGAATAAGAACACCGTGAATGTGGAGCAGGCGAAAATGAACACAGAGGTTCAAGGGGTCTCCGTTTTGTGATTGGGATCCTTTTGCTACGTAAGACGCCTCGTGGGTACCTGACGTCATTGGGAGTGCGCAGGTGTACAAGCACTGCTTGGAAGAACTCAAATACCGAGGAAAGTGTTGTGTCACTAAAATGAGGATAGGAGCTGAGATATGATCATCATCTCCCGGCCGAAATAATAATAATAATAATAATAATAATAATAATAATACCCTGATGCTATCTCTAGACTTCTGGTCTTAATTGATCTCTAGACTTCTGGTCTTAATTGATTGGAGGTTTGATCATGTAGATGCTTACTCTTAATGAATTAAGATGTACTACAGTAAATATACTTTTCGGTATTACAGACGTACTTGTCAGCGGCATGTCCCGTAGGAGTTTACGATCTGTACATATGTGTTCATGAGTGGGGCGAGTTGGGAGTATTTTAGCTAGGTGTCAAGCGGGGGGTGGGGTTTTTAGGTTTGAAGAAGAAAACAGCCAAGTCGAAGTTACATCTAGATGCTTGAAAACGCTATGAATCCAGTACCGTCTGAACAGACGAAATTATCAGACTTGAATGTATATTTAACAGGGCCCCTGCAAGACAATCCGCTGCTTTATGTGCTGTCACCATATCACGCATATTTGACTATGATGCATGTGCTAGTTATACCCTCATCAGACTGAGTGCCATGATGGGTATATTATATACGAGGCTCATTCAATAAATAAGGTGAATTTTTCGGTATAAGGACTTCTAATACAGATAGAAGCTTACTTTTTTTTTTCAACGTAGTCTCCCAACACTGTCACACACTTTTCCCATCTGTGCACAAGTTTCCGTATTCCCTCAGCGTAAAAATCTTAGGACTGATGTCTTATCCAGTCTCTCACGACACTTTTGACATCATCGTCACTTTTAAACTTCGTGCCTCTCGTGGACGCTTTCAAGGGACCAAACAGGTGAAAGTCTGAAGGGGCAAGGTCTGGGCTGTAAAGGGGATAAGGGAGCAGTTTCCAGCCCAGCTCGTTGATGGTCTGCACCGTTTGGGCTGCTGTGTGAGGCCTTGCGTTGTCATGATGCAAGATGACTCCTTCTGACTGATGACCCCTGCGTTTGTCCCAACAGATAAGCTCAAAGTCCTTGCAATGTCATCCACTGTCACCCTTCTGTCAGACTGAATGAGGTCATTGACTGATTCGATCACCTCAGGAGACTTCACTTCTGTAGGCCTCCCAGGCCTGTCTTCGTCCTCAACACTGCTCCGTCCTTCTTTAAACAATTTAGCCCACTTGTAGACATTTTATTGGCTGAAACATGTGCCACTATACACAGTTGACATTCTCCTATGAATTTCAACTGGTTTGCACCCTTCAGCAACCAAAAACTTGATAATTGACCGCTGTTCAATCCTGGAGCATGCTTCTTGGTCGGACATCTTTGTTAATCGCCAAAACTCTCAAAGTTTTTTTTTAATCTGCAAAAGAAATTAAATCCATGTGAAAAAGAAGTAAAACAAAAAAAAATAAAAAAAGAGTAAGCTTCTATCTGTATTAGAAGTCCTTATACCGAAAAATTCAACTTATTTATTGAATGACCCTCGTATTTGTAACTCAGCGTCAATTTTTCTCATTCAGTAATGGTATACCCATGATGACACCTTGTATACCCCTTATCACATTGGTTGCTTTGATGGGTATACTGGGCGTTGTATGTTTGTATTCCAGCCGCGTTCTGTTTCCCTGCATGATGAACGTCTTTCCGGCAAATGTAAGTGTTAACAACCTTCATTTTAAAAATAAATATATTCAGGAGTGTTTTGCCTTGACCGATCAAAAGTTGAATTGCTCTGAGGTTTCAAGGAAATTCAGTGCAGCAGTATCTTCTTCCGTGACATTCCCTGTTGGACATGTCAAGTCTCGAATTCAAAGCATTTGTCACATTATTCGCGTGCCATTCATTTCCCCCCACGCCTCTTGTCAATTGTTTTTCAAACTGTCTTCCCATTTTTATTTTTATCCCCCGCTGTACACCATCCTTGTTTTCAAGCATTCCCAATTTCTGTGGAGTGTTATTTTTGTTTACCTCGAATGAAAAAAATTGCATAACCTTTTTTGGCGAAGTTCATTTTTATTGACCAATGTCATTTGAGGAGTTTTTAATCTTTCGTTATTATCCCTTTTCAAATGAATTTATTTATCTTGACATTAAAAAGCATTTACTCACGCAGCAAATATCTTCTTTTATATGCTATATGCCTTCATTGCGTGAACGATCATGGCTCTCCCCAACTTCCTATGTTTTATAGTTCTCAGTAACGTTTAATCCAAAATTGTATAATACTAGAAATAACCGTGGAAAGTTCACGGTCTTGGTGTTTGAATTTTCTGGTGAATCATTAATTCTTAAGTTAATGATTGAATAAACTCCTTCCGAATTCTACGGCTATTGAATACCCATGGAAATCTCCATATTCCACTGTTAGATATATATATATATATATATATATATATATATATATATATATGTGTGTGTGTGTGTGTGTGTGTGTGTATATATATATATATATATATATATATATATGAGAAGGACCTCCGGTTGTAGTTAATGATTGATTAAACTCCTTCCGAATTCTACGGCTATTGAATACCCATGGAAATCTCCATATTCCACTGTTAAATATATATATATATATATATATATATATATGTGTGTGTGTGTGTGTGTGTGTGTGTGTGTATGTATGTATGAGAAGGGCCTCCGGTTGGAGTTAATGATTGAATAAACTCCTTCCGAATTCTACGGCTATTGAATACCCATGGAAATCTCCATATTCCACTGTTAAATATATATATATATATATATATATATATGTGTGTGTGTGTGTGTGTGTGTGTGTATGTATGAGAAGGGCCTCCGGTTGGAGTTAATGATTGAATAAACTCCTTCCGAATTCTACGGCTATTGAATACCCATGGAAATCTCTATATTCCTCTGTTAAATATTTGAGCTTAGCAAATTAAAAAATTAACAAAATATCGCAATAACAATTATAGGTATAAATACAGTTCATTATTTAAAGAAGTATGTGGGTACAAATAAAAAAAGCAGTGATAGAGGAAAGGATGAAAAGAAGGATAGGGGATAGATGAAGGCATCTGGAGACGTCTTGTTATCGTAAAATCTACAAGGTAACCACGTGGTTTCGTTATTTAAATTATTTACATTCAGACTAATATCCTCATCTTTGATATTATCAAAAACTTTCGGCGGTGATGGCTTTCAGCACAATAGCCTAATAGATAAGACGCAGATTCTTGAATCTACTGACATATTAATTGTAAGTTTAATCTCTGGGACAGGTAGTACATTGATTTTTTTTTTTAAGCTTATCACCCCAAGCAAGGCTGGGGGCCACTAGCACGCAAGGGGTTACAGAAGGTTTGGAGGAAGAGCAGATAGGAGTGGTAAAGGAGAGGATGTGGAGAAAAATAGTGGATCGATCAAGGCAAGGGGGTTACAGGAGATTTGGAGCGAGAGCAGATAGGAATGAAAGGGGAAAGGATGTGGAGAAGGGAAGTGGATAGATCAATTCAACTGGAGATGTCGATTGACGTTACACCTAAATAGTTGGAGATTATATTTGTCAGGGAAACAGGAATAAGGGAGGGAGTTCCACAGGCGAGATGTGCGAGACATGAAGCTATTGGAGTAGAAGAGACGTCTAAATCTAACAGTTTCAACGGTGAAGGGGTGGGAACGGGATGCCAGCCTCGTAGGACGCTTAAATTCATGAGGCCTGGGAACCAGCGAAAGCAGCTCATCGGAGCAATTACCGTGAAAGTATTTGTAAAAAAGACAGAGCGAGGCAACGGCGCGTCAGTGAGAGAGCGACTGCAGACGAGATGACAGATCAGGGCCAATTACATTGCATATCCGTTTCTGGATCTTATCAAGAACCCCGGGGCAAACAGCAGGGGCTCTAGACCATATATGGCAGCAATACTCCATGCAAGGGCGAATGGTCGATTTATAGATTTGGAAGATCGATTACGGGGAGAAAAAATTCCTGGCCCGGCACAGGGAGCCAACTTTCCTTGCGGTGGATGAAGCAATTGACTCGATATATTTGTTCCATCTCAGGTCAGCGGACAGCGTGAGACCGAGTAGCCGCAGAGAGGAGCTCTCGAGAAGTTGGGCTTCAGACATTCTAATGGGATACAGGGATGGATCCCTGTGCTGGTTTGTTTTCTACGGTTTATTTATCAACCCTTTGCAGATTATTTAAAGCCAGAAAATATTTTTAGATTGTAAGATTTTTTTTTTTAGATAATAATGATAGCTATGGGTAGGGAGAATAGGTGAATTCATACCTTTCCCAAAGGTATTTACACTTTAGTAGATATAACGAACCCGAACAGAAATCGGAACTCTGCTCTCCGATTAACAATTCTGAGCCATTATCCATCACACTACATATACCAGCTTACTGCACCTGGTATTCCCAAGCGGTAACCTATCTAGGTACCGACCAAGATTGACATAGCTTAACTTCGGTGATCGTACTGAAACCGGTGTTTCAACATGATACGGCCGTAAGCCACAGGTAGTAGAGACTTGGACTCAGTGGAAACAGGTCAAGAAATAAGTGAGCAGTTTTGAATATTGAACAAGACGTGATATCAGAAGACATTTGACAGCGGAACGGAAACAATCTAACCCAGTAGAATAAGGGATTTAGTTCGAAGTCCCATGAAGGTGACACGGATCGACAGACACCTGAAGAAGGAGGGAGCAACGGCTGAAATGTTCTGGTTGTGACAACATTGATGCGGACATTAATCCGAATGTAAATAATGATAATTCCTCATCCCAGAAACTCAGACAGAAACAGGGTTTTCATCAGTAGCTCGAGAAACTTCCCATAAATTTAGAATTATTTCTGTTATTTTGAAATATCACCTACTATTTTGTATTGCTTCACGTTTAAGAACCATACCAATTTTGCTCTTGAAATTAACCCACACTTATCTCACTCTCCAATATAATCACTGTGCTGTTATCTTCATCTTTATTGCCATATTCACGACGTTTCGGCTGTTGTACGCTCCGGCCTTCTTCAGGTGATTGAAATTTCGAACTGAACCCTTTATTTCGTCCACCGGAGTAGAATATTCTAGTTTCACGTGCCATGCCTCCTCCGGGTGTCTCAGTTATCTCCCTTTAACTCAACTCCCCCATTTTTTTTGTTCTCCACTGCAGTAGCCAGGTATTGAACTCACAACTCTTTGTTCAAGTCACTGGATCCGACCAACGCTTTTATCCACTTCCCAGATATTTAGATTTTTGTACTTACACGCTGTTACGTGATGTCTATCCTCCTGTATGGCAGCGAAAATGGTCGATCTCCGCAAAGATGAAGAAGTGGCCTCAACCAAAAGATATGTGGTTCTACAGAAAGATGCTGAGGATACCGTGGACCGGACATGTGAGCAACGACGAGGTTTTAGAGAAAAAGAAAACTTATACTTAACATCAGGAAGGGGTAGTTGAAGCTTCTGGGGAACATAATGAAGAGGGTGGGCTTGGAAAATCTGATATTCACAGGACAGATTGAACGAGAAGAAGGGCAGAGGAAATCAGCGCGTAACATACTTTATGAGTTTGAGTAAATGGATAGCAGAACAGGGTTTAGGAGAAATAACAAAAAGACAAAACTTATTAAGAAGTGCAGGAAGATGTGGAGAGACATGATCGCCTACGCCCTGAAGGGAACCGGGGCATGAAAGAATAAAGAAGCTCTACACGCAAACATTCAGGGGCCAAAATGTTTTTTCGCTCAAATTTCCTCACATAGCGCTTTTGATAGATTTATCAACAGCTATTCTGTCAACAACCCATCCCAAAACCTGATTACATTTCTTGACGAGATTTCGACAATTTATAATGACATTTTTATTCATTAAATGTCCACCAACTGACACTTAAAGATAAGGTGCGTATCTATTTTTGTACTTAAAGTCTATATACGATTGAAATACGTAAATCAACCGAATTGGATCAAAAACTCTTAAGATGAAGAAAAGCTTTCAGAATTTAAATAATGTTAAGTCACGAGTTGTGTAATCGTTTCATGGATAATAAATACATTTATAATGCGTAAGAAGACCTGGAACTATTTGATTTGAAGCAGTGAAATTTGTGAAAAATAAAACCTCGAAGTTGAATATTAATTACGGATTTTACTTCATTTTGTAGCTAACACACACTCTCTCTCTCTCTCTCCCTCTCTCTATCTATCTATCTATCCCTCACTCTCTCTCTCCCTCTCTCTATCTATCTATCTATCTATCCCCCTCTCTCTCTCTCTCTATATATATATATCCCTCCCCCTCTCTCTCTCTATCTATCTATCCCTCTCTCTCTTTCTCTCTCTTTCTATATATATCCCTCCCTCTCTCTCTCTCTCTATCTATCTATCTATCTATCTATCTGTCTTTCGTTTTTCCTTTTATTTTCTTTATCTCTTTCTTTCGGTCTATCTTTTTTCTCTCGTTGTATCAGTCTTTATCTCCCTTTCTTTCAGCGGCTTTCTTTCTCTCTTCATAGCCTTCCCTTTTTTTTTTATATGCCTCGTTCTATTTATTTTATTTTCGCCATCTCTCACTTCTGATATCATTCATTCTCTCTTTCTCTCTCTATCTCCGTCTCTTTCTTTCAAGCCTTCGTGTATTCCTCCTTCTTTCTCTATTTCTCTCCTTATATCCATCTTCCGTTCTGTTATTTTTTTTATCTTACATTCTATCTATCTATCTATCTATCTATCTATCTCATTTCTTTCCTTTTTTTTCTTTATCTCTTTCTTTCCGTCTATCGTTTTTCTCTCTTTGTATCTATCTATCTATCTATCACTCTTTTTTCTTTCCTTCTTTCTTTTTCTATTTTTCTATCAGTCTTTGTCATTCCCGGTTCCATTGTCTTTCTCTCTATTTCGCTCTCTATAAACTTCTCTTTCTTTACTTGTATCTATCTCACTCACTCTCACACCATCTTTCTCTCCCTTCTTCATCTAATCCTCCCTTTTCTTTATTTTCATCTCTTTTTTTCAAGCTTTCTTGTATCCAACAACTTTTATTTCTCTCTTTAAATACATTTTTGTTATCATTCCTTTCTCTCTCTCTCTCTCTCTCTCTCTCTCTCTCTCTCTCTCTCTCTCTCTCTCTCTCTCTCTCTCTCTCTCTCTCTCTCCCTCTCCCTCTCTCTCCTCTCCTCTCCTTTTTGCGTGTGTCTACCTCCCTCTCACTTACTTTCGTTTGTCCTTTCTTTCTTTCTTTCTCAATTGTATTTATTACGAATGCAATTTTTTAAAAATAGTTTTACTCGTTAGGGAGATTAGAGACATCAAGGGTATTACTTAACATAGCCTCTTTTAGCAGCATCAGATAGAACATTTTTTTTATCGAAGGCTATGTATCAAAGACAAATAAATAACGTTAGTATCAGAACTTCAACTGGCAACGAGCTGGCTTGGAATCTACGTAGTATTTCCGCTTTATTCTCTACACATTCAAATCTTTTTTATTTTTCATTCTCTTAATTTTTGTACGGAAATAAATTGTTACTATTCAACGAATCTTTCGGATTACACTAGTCATCTTTGTTGCTTTTTATCACGACGTTTCAGCCAGTTAAGTCTCCAGTGGATAATATCAGATTTTGTCGTTTTCGGTCATCCATATTTTTCAGCTGTCCCATGACAACCTTACATCCCAAGGAAAGCTGATTTAAATGCTTATTTCAAATTTGTTTGTTTAGCGGCATATCAACTCCTTATGGGTCATATGATACTGAAATTTAATTTTCTTGTGAGCCTTTATTTGACAAAAAATGGTTTGTTTTTTTTTATATAAAAATATATTGTTGGTATTTTTTTTCTTACAGAAATGTATTGCTGGTAATTTTTACTATAAAAAATTTAATACTTTCATAGTGTTTTCGCCCCATTTTGGGGCTTAACTATTTGCCTATAGCTGGGACATTAACAGGTGCTATCACCCCGGGTCAGGGTGGCTCTGGAAACTAAGAGGTTGTTCCACGATCCTCAAAAGCTTCAATCTCCTGATCAAAGACTTTGACGCCGGATGTAGTTTATCGTCATACCCAAGGACGGATTTCAAATTTGAACTGAACAGATAATTTAAAGAAACACATTCAAAACACGTGTTTTTCCCTTTAAATATTCTTACAAAATCTAATTAATCATTAAATTAACTATATATCGTCGATTTTTTTTTAATCATTTCACACCAAGCAAGGAAAGGCAATGAAGTCACTAATTACTGAGCATGAAAGAATTTAAGAAAAAGATTATTAAAGAGCGAGAACAATATAAGAACAGGAATTAAGAAGACAGAATATAACGATTGACCCTGCATTTAAATTATTGAAGATCAAACTTAACTGGAGAGCAAGAATCCGGAAGAGAGTTCCACAAGCGAAAAGTGCGAGAAAATAAACTGTTAGCATAAAACTTACGGTTACATCTAGTCCTTTCAACTGTAAAGTGTCATGTCTACGTTAGTTTTGGAAAGATTTTAGTGCAGTTTTGTCGGCAGTTTTGTCATTCAAAGTAGTATAACCCCAATTTTACAATATGTTAAATTTTATTATCCAATATTTTCAAAACCGAATTGATATTAACCAACGTTGATAAAATCTTCACAAAAATATTTATATGGGCAACAAATTAGGTGAGTTTCACCTTGGAATATTTATTCTTAATAAAAGATTTTTATGAAGACTCTTTAGCGGGAGGCAGATTTTATTAGACAAATAAGTTAAAGGCAACAAGAACATTTATTTACAAATAAATTCAAACTATATAAAGATCCTAGAAATACGTTTGATTAAAAAATACTCCATATCCCAAAAATAAATTATAATTTTATTATTGTGCTTATTCATATAGGCTTCTTAACATTATAGAACCTTCGTCACTCTTTTGTTCGTTGATTTTGTTAAAGTTTCTATTTCAATTTTAACGTTATTTGGCATCACTTTTTGTTGCTTCCCAGATATCTTCTTTGCTTAAATATTATTTTTCAATATCATGAATATCTCTTTTAATAATGGGCCACAAGTTTGATACGTAGAAATACTGGAGTAGAGTCCATTAATTTGGTACGGTTTTAGAACGAAAATTTTCTATGAAACTTTCTCGGACATTCAGGTCGGTAAATGTTATTTAATACTGTTTATTATAAACAGAGCATTTGCTTAAATACTTGTATCTATAAAAAGAACGTTAAACATATCATAAATGTCTTTAAATATATATATATATATATTGCATAACTCAATTTTTATAGAAAATAAGTCCAATTTGTAATATTTTTATTCATGTACTTAGTTGAAATGAAAAACTTATAAATTATACCAGTTTATTCCGGACATATTTTTGAGTGTTTCATGAAAAATATGAAAAAATGTATGTAAGCACTGAGAATAAAAGATAGGGTGCCATGTTTTGTGCGTAACAGAGCAACTGGCAGTGGCTTTTATATAGAGAGAAAATTCGTACATTCTAGATTTCTTTTTATGCACCTATTCGTGTAATTACACTTTTATATTAGAGATTTTATTATTATTATTATATATATATATAATTCATTTTTAAATTTTTGATACCATGTAGACGATAATGGCTCTCCATAGATTCGTTATCATCTGTGAACTGCGATGATTCTTCGGAAGGAAACTTGAAACGATTTTCTGTTGCCTTCTCCGCGTTTTTGAATTTAGTATTGTCCTTCTTCTAAATTGGTCGCCACCCAAAGCTAGAGATCCCAGTCTACCCTGATATTCAACTCCTATCTTGTGGGTGGGAGATGGAATCGTGCTTTTCCATGGGCATGTGTGTGAAAGTGAACGCAGCAAATTAGACGGTGATTTGAACTCGGCTCGCCTTTTCCATTTTCCGCCCGAATAACAATTACGCTTGCCACACCTCTATTAATTATTAATTATCCGTATATAATGAAAGTATTTTACTATATATATATATATATATATATATATATATATATATATATATATATATATATATATATATAGTTGTATTGATGTGAGTTTGTGACCCTCGGTTTCCTGCTTTTGCGATCATCAGACGATTGAACGCTTTCCAATAATTACCGCGCTTCTTATATAATATATAAATAATATATATAATAAATTGCATATACATATATATACATATATATATATATATATATATATATATATATATATATATACACACATTTCGGACACACACACACACATATATATATATATATATATATATATATATATATATATATATATATATATATATATATGGCTGCCTTCTTTTTTAAATATACAGTAACGTGTATGGTTGAGCATTTGAGTGTCTGGTTGTATGCATCTGTTCCATGTGTGTGTTTATTTGTCCCTTTCTTTGTAAGGATGCACACGTGGGTACTTGTGTTCGTCCTGTTTGTCAATAACTCTAACAATACCGGAACAGGATATTTATTCTTGAAAATAACAACCACTTAATGTCCGAGCGAACCACTCCTTTACTTTTCAACCCGTTCTACACGGTATGACAAAAAACAAAAAAGCTGCAATCTAATTAAACTTTTAATCACTAGTATGGCGTCAACTAAGACATAGATTTCCGTAACAAACGCATTACCGTTTGTGTTGAATCTTATTTCCACAGTCTTGATCTATAAACACTATCTCTGAAAAAGAACACACTTCCATTATAAATATTGCAAATCTTAAACAACACACGCACACATGGATATATATATATATATGTGTGTGTGTGTGTGTGTGTGTGTGTGTGTAATTTGGCAGCAACTTTTCTTTTAAACATGTAGTATTGAATGTTCGCCCTGCACGTGATAACATCATCGCGTCTTTTGAATTTAAAAGGATTTTAACGTTTATTTAGTTTGTAAAAAAATAGCAACATGATTACGCTACAAGATAATTGGCAAATGTTTGTTTTAAAAAAAAATTTTGACTAAAAATATTGACCCTGAAGATGAACAATGATGTTCGAAAGCGCTAGGTCATCGTATGGACAATACATATTTCGAAATCATTTTCAAATAAAAAGTCTCATTAGAGAATATGAGAAAATTCAAAAGAAAATATGCAAGACTATGTTGTCTTTAACATTCAATACGACATGTTTAAAATATATATATATATATATATATATATATATATATATATATATATAAGTTTTTTAGTGTCCACCATATATATATATATATATATATATATATATATATATATATATATATATATATATAGTGGACACTAAAAAACTGAAGTTTTGAAAAGTCATAACTTGTTCGTTTTCAGTCTTTTTTATTTTATTTATTTATTTTTATTTGATTTATTTATTTATTTATTTGCAGTTTATAGAGCATCTCTTGGGGGTTATAGAGCATCTCTTGGAGGTTATAGAGCATCTCTTGGAGGTTATAGAGCATCTCTTTGGAGGTTTTACGTATGATGTCCAGCAACGAGTTAAACCCTTTGAGTTTTTTTTATTCCAATGAAAGATCAATTATTCAAACTCAGAGAAAATACCGGCAACACTTTAATGTCAGAGTATCTCCTAGCGATAGCATGATTCGGAACCTAATCTCCTGGTCTGAAAGAACTGTATCAGTCGGTGATCTCCCGGAAGAGGTGCTAAGCGCACTGACGCAGCGATGGAAGCAGTACGGCAGAGTGTCCCTGAGGATCCATCGGCTTCTACCCGTCGCCGCTCTGCTCAACTAGGCATCACCAGAACATCCCTTCAGAAGATTCGGAAACTGGATTTTAAAATATTTTCATACAAGATTCAAATGATCCCAAAATTAAAAAAAAAAAACGTGTTTGTAAAAGTTATTTTTGTTTTATATCATTCAGTCTTTCAGTGGCCATCCTGTATATATACCATATATTTACAAGCGTATAAGGCGACCTTTAGATAAGATGAAGTCAAAAAATATAGCAAATTTTCATGAATTTATCCTATACCTGGAGTATAAGACGATTACTTATTGGTTATATAAAGATGATGTTATTGGAAATGTTGTTGTAAAATCAAAATAAACGAAATAACAAAACCGATTCTATATCATGTTTTCCTACACATGTTCATTGTTTTGTTTACGTTTCATCACGTGATCTCTTGCCAATACAGATTCTTCTTCTCCCTCTTCTTTTCTATATCTAAACAGTTACAAACAGCCTGGTGCACTAATGGCAATTTACTTATACTTCATTGACAATCACAAAATAACAGTACGATAATAGTACATTCCACTTTCAATTTTTGTTTATTCAGTCTGTTCCTAACTTATGTCTACGCCAGCTGAAATTTCTTATTAACTTATACCCATATCAATCATGAAACTACCATCGAACAGACAATTTATTATGAAGTTATGCCAGTAATTGATAACGGTTTTATAAATGGTTTTATTACTTTTATTATCAGTTTATTTGATAATGTGAATCTTGTACCTTATCGGTTATCGCACAGAAGCCGTTGTTAGCCTGCCAGCAAACACCATTCAGAATTTAAGGTTTCTTTTTTAGAATTCTTGTATAAGACGACCCCAATTTTTAAGGGTATTTTGTGGGATTTAAAGGTTGTCTTATACGTGAAAATATACTATATATATATATATATATATATATATATATATATATATATATATATAGGGTGTATCAAAAATACTATTACAAAATTTGGGGGCGGGTCCCTCACATCAAAACAAAGACAAAAGTCGATATATACCTATGTCTGCAAATCCTTCGTTTTTGAGTTATTAAGTTTTAAAAAGTCTACGGTTTCAAAACTTTAAGGACTTCGATCTTCACTGGGCGATTCATATTTGTGGTTTGTAGATAATTTGATCATTAATTGGTGTTACGCACTAACATAGCCATCCATTTATTTTTAGTGCTCCACGCAGATAGCCTTGTGCCAGACCCTGCGTTGAGCGTATACTGAACACGGCGTGTTGATTTTTTCGTTTCTCTTCGGGAATTTGCTTCCGCATTTCTCTTTTTCAACTCTCGTAGGAAATCCATCGTTCCTGTGCGTCATTCTCATCTAATGCCCTCGCCGTGTGAAAGTTTCTCGTTATCTTTCAGACGCAGCTTAAGATCTTACGACAAATAGCTTTTGATAATGTTCTACGTTCTGCACTGGTAATCGCAGCAAGAACGCTTTCAGAGACACTCTGCCGGTGTGTCTAATGAAAACGACACTTGCCAAGGAGTGGACACTTGATACTTTGATAAAGCCTGTTTGGTGGCATATGAGACAACGCCGTTTTCACCTTACTAAAAAATGTTATTAAAATTTTCTCCGGATCTGAAAAGTCGAAGTGAGGGAACTAGCAGGCTATTTTTTACTCAGACACCGTAAGCTACTAATACGTATATACCTATCATCATCACCATCACCATCATCAATAGCAGCATATCCTTTAATTTTTGTTGCATACACATTTTCTTCCGGGTCCCAACCAGAGGCCTAAGGTTAAGAAATCGCATAATGACATCGTCCAATGAATATTTTCGTAAAAAAAATAAAAATGAAACAACCCAAGATTACACGAATGTTACACAGATAAAGCACTTCGTAAGGTGTGAGCTTTACTTGTGAGAATATGTTTTTGTATTTCTTTAAGGCATGGGCTACCACAGATAAATTATTATTATTATTATTATTAACATCATCATCATCATCATCATCATCACATTCAATTTTCAACTCGGAGTTGGTAATCTCATAAGTTCAAACAATCCAGTAGAAATTAATATCGATGTTCGGGGAAAAATAATTAAAGGATAAATTAGAATTAGCTATCTTTATCTGTTTTCAAAGGTTAATAATTACATAAATAATTAATTACTGACTTTCTTCTCGTTAGCAGCCCAAATTCGTTCAGCGCTTACAGACCATATCACGTTGAAACACCGGTTCTCGTTTGATCAATAACGATTAAATAACGTTGAACATAAGTTAGTACCTAGATGGGTGACCTCTTGGAAATACCAGGTTTAGCTTTGATGTGCGGTGGTGTAATGGATAAAAGCTTGGAATGAGAAATCAGAGAGTCGAGTTCTAATTCCAGTCGGGTTTGTTATATTCACTTACATTCAAATACTCTTGAGAAAGGTATTAATCCACCTCTTCTCCTTTCAGCTATAGGTGAAATACAGTGTAACCCGGATATAAGAGAGTTGTCGGGACCGGAGACGAAGTCTCTTATATACGGGTTTCTCTTATATCCGTGTTTGGTCTATTTTATATACATTAATATAGGCTCTAATTTGGGACCAGAGAAAATCTCTCTTATACCCGGGTTTCTTTTATATCCGGGTTTCTCTTATATCTGGGTTACACTGTAGTATCATCTGTATCAGAAAATCATTATTATCTCAAAAAAGACAACCTTACAATCAAAAAATATGTTTCGGCTTTAAATAACCTAAAAAATGGTTGATAAACCATAAAAAAAATCAAGCAAAAACAGGTCCACCAGTTTATTGGATCTTTACTCTTAAGTCATCCCAAAATAAAAAGAATTTACTAAAATTCACACCAAATTCTCCCAGAGCGGAGCCTTTCCATTGCGTTGGGTTGTCCTTTTCCATCACCCCAAATGTGGGTGACTCAGATGCGCTATTTCTAAGTATGGGGTCTACATTCGCGCTCACTCCGATAAACGAGCCAAAAACAATTTTTTTTTTTAAATTGTAAAAATTTCCTTGTAAGTACTTCGAATATCACCCGAACTTATGAAATGTGAATAACACCCTGATTTTTGGTAATTTTTCATTCTGAGGGTTTGTGTTGTTGCGAGACAAGCTAAACAAATTTTGATTTAAAATTTATAATCTCAAAAGAGTACATAAAATTTAATAAAAAAAACAAACTTTGATTTAAAATTTATAATTTCAAAAGAGTCCCAAATTATAATAAAAATAAACAAACTTTAATTTAAAATCCATTTCTTGGGATGAATTAATATTTGCGATAAGTAACTTTACATTATTCGGGGTGAATTAATAGAAAAGATCCGGTTTATTTTTTTAAAATAACCTCCAAATAACGAAATTCAAAATTTAGCACAGTCGAACTTTCAAACAGTAGCCCAATTCGCTAACTTGTACTTCCTTCTAGCAAACCAGCTAATGTTTAGCATGTCTGTAAAGTTAGATTTTATTTATCTGTGTTAATTTTGGATTTCTTCAGCGTCTTGTACAAAGCACTCTTTCAGCACTTTCGTTCCAAGCAGAAACTTTCTTGGAGGGGCGTGGTATACAAGAGATACACTTTGTAGTTTTGTATTTTTATAGATTAAGTCTTAAGAATATTTTTCACGTCAGGGAAACGTGCCTTTCTGCTTCTTCTTCTTCTTCTTCTTCTTCTTTTCACGAACGCGCAAATGGGAAGGTGTAAAAGAACTGAGGCGAACAGCCATAATCTTTTTAGAATTATTACAAGTAGTAGTTGCCTGCTTCTAATTTTACAAGGTCTAACAAACAGAACTTGTAAACGCTTTCTCTTGTGGAGGCTACTGTGTAATGCTTATTTGTTCAGGTATATTTATAGGTCGCCTTTAATTCGATAACTTTGGGATCTGTCTATTACCCCATAATACATAAAATTCATACTATTACGTAAAAGACTTTACTGAGCCTCACGTTTTCCACTGGCTTGAAGTGGAGTGACTACATCGAATCAATAGCTGCATCTACTGCAAGGAATGTTGGGTCACTGTGTCGTGCCATAAAAGTTCCCTCGCCAGAATCCATACATGAATACTGCTGCCATATCTGGTCTGGCGCTTCTGCTAATCATCTTGAGGTTCTTAATATATAATTCTTAATCTCGAGATCTGTAATATCATCGATCCTGACCAGGCATCTCGACTTCGGTCACTTTCTCACCGACGTGGCGTGGCTTCTCTCTGTCTTTTCTACAAATATTTTCATGGCAACTGCTCGGACAAGCTTTTCCCCCTGGAACCCCGAATACATCATTAGCATCTAGGCCCCACCGTTTTACTGTCGAACTAGCTAAATGCAACCGCCACTTCTACTCTAACAGTTTCTTTTCTCGCACGTCCCACCTGTGGAACTCCTTTCCGTTTACTTGCTTCCCTGATAACTACAATCTTCAAAAATTTAAGTGCAACATCAATTGCCATCTTCTGTCCTCTTGAATCCCGTTCATCTTTTGTCCTTACCTCAATCCTCCCTACATTCAGTCTTCTCTTTCAGTTTGACTCACTGTAACCCCTGTGTACTGTTTTAAGCATGTCAGATATATTCGGAGACACAGTTTAATTTAGATCTTGCGTACTTTGTTTTCTTTGTTTTCGGCACAACATAAAATAATAGTCGAAGATGAGTGGATTTTCGTAGCAACAGAGCAATATGATAATTATAAGCCAAGAAAATCTTTAACAGTCCATCTCGGTTATAATTTATTTTATGAATATATTTAAATATTCATCACTTCAGACCGAAGGTTTTTTAGAAATGAAATCAATTTAAGTATATTCATGAAATAAATTATAACCAAGATGGATTTTTAAGGATTTATTTGACTTTATCTCTCTCTCTCTCTCTATATATATATATATATATATATATATATATATATATTGTCATCCACAGACAGACTGTTTCGCTGTATCACAGCTCATCAGTGTGACTAGACGTCCGGTTGCCTCTGGCTAGAATTGAAAACCGGCTGAATTCGCGTCAGTCGGAAATTTTACCCCGAAGCCGTTGGCGCACGGCAGAGAAGAAGGTGAATTTAAGCGTATTTATTTTTAGATAAACACAGAGAGAGAGAGAGAGAGAGAGAGAGAGAGAGAGAGATAAAGGGTGCGATGGATAAATTGTCGCCATTTTATATTTTAATTTCGTGCATGCGCGTTGCTCGTTTTTGATTTTGTCAACTATACAGTGTAGTAGGATCAGTTGGGCACCGTCAGTTACTCCGCCAAAAATTTGGAACTGGCATGCTGTACTGCATGGAATTTGCGCCGGAAGCTCCAAAACGAACATTTCAGAGTGTTTGGGTGTCAATCTGAAGAAAGCGCAGAGGATTCGGAAAGAGTTGGATGAGTCTAATGGTGATTACGAAGGTACGGCAGCTAAGAAAATTCACTCTAATCATTCTGATAAGAAAAGAACTCCTGAAATTGTTGGTATGGGCCTCAGACTCAACACGGAGGTGGGGGGGGCTATATCAAGTGCCTTGAGGAGGTAGTTCTTCCCGGGGTCAAGAAGTTAACTGCTGGAAGACACTATGTCTGGCAAAAGGACTCTGCACCATGCCACACAAGTAGGAGAACCCAGTCATGGCTGTCATAAAATTTCTACGACGGCATCATCCCTTACATCTGGCCACCTAACTCTTTTGATTGCAACCGCCTTGATTATTATGTATGGGGTGCAGCTGAGCGATTGACCAACAAAACTCCTTGTTATACCAAAATATGAACTGAAGACAAGGATTATGCCAGCATTCACCAACTTAAACAAAGAGACCGCCCAGAAATGTTGCATAAGATCCCGAAATCATCTGGAGGCCGTGGTTGAAGCCAATGACGATTTTGTTGAATAAATTTAGTCTTTAGTATTTCAAGATATTTTTGTTTAATTATGGTATATATATATATATATATATATATATATATATATATATATATATATATATATATATATATATATATTGTATTAAAAAAGAAAACGATGCTAGGGATCTGATCTTCATGTTTAGATTAGTAACCCTGACTTTTTCCAGCGTTACGACTCTTCATGTTGAGCACATACACATCATCTTAATATATTAACTGTCATCATTGAATTACGTACTGTTTGGAACCATCACTTTTGGGCATCGCTTTTGGGTATTATTAAATTTGCTGTGTATTAACTCGGAGTCCCGCTAGGCATTGTCAACTTCGATGATATACAATTGCATTTAACTTGGAAAAACCTAATATTATTTAATAAATTTAATATTTTTTATAACATATTTTCGTTATTCTTAGTACTATCAAGTGTACGTATCTTGTTTTATATTTGATGAAGAACATTTCCAAAGCTTTGGGGTTTTCTCAACCCAAACATGTTTATTACCAAATAATGAACCTAATGCTTTTTATTGTAATTTTTTAACTGATATATTAAAAATGTCTTGCAGTTTGTGTCCAGTTAATCGTAATATATACTGATATATTAAATCTATAGATTGTAGCACTTATTCTAGAGTCTTCTAACTGCTGTCATTAATCATCGAAACAATACTAGAACTCTCGCCTACAAATTTTAAAATCTATCAGTAATTCTCCAGAGATTAATTTATATAATATCAACTTAATATACCTGGTACGAACGAATCGTACGATATTAATTATCAATATTAAACAATGTTAGCTTTAATATTATATCCCATAATTTATTATAGTATATCCCATAATTTATAATATTATATACCATAATTATATCATCTTCCATAATATGTGGATACACTCTAGACATGATCAAATTTTATGCTAAACTCTGACTTGGAGGACTCTATATTTATTTATTAAATTTCGTATATGGTATCATTCAAACTTTTAGACGAGGTAAGCAAATGTATTTTATGATGGCTGCCTCTCAACATGTTTTATACTTAATTGCCTCCGTTTGTCACAATCATTTTACGTTATAAAAATTGTTTTCAGGCCTGATTGAGGCTTCCTCCTTTCCTAGCCTTTTTGTTTAAGGTAGGATGGAAAGTCAATATCTTGATTATATCATTATTTCCTTTTTATTTACATGTGTTATCCATTTTAGTTGTTGCCGCTGTTGGAAGTCTTCAAGTATTGGAGTACTCGACATTATTCTAATGTTAAAACGCTGTCAATAATCTTCGAAACAATACTAAACCACTCCCCTACAAGTTTTAAAAACTATTTCTTATTCCTCAGGGGTCATCTAGCCGGGCATATATGTATCATAAGACGATATCAGAGGCGCTCAACCGTTTTTTGTTGGTTTTTTTTTGGGGGGGGGGGGGTAGCCACGGACAGCTTTTACTCTTAATTTTTTTCTTTTTTTTTGGTGCCCCCACAACCTTTCGAAGGAAAAAAAAAGCTTATTTTATTTTTTTACTAATAGATAAGTTTAGGAATTGTATTTAGGAGTCACGGCGGAGTAATGGATAGCGGCTTGGATTGAGGAATATGGAGAGCCGAGTTCGAATTCCAGACGAGTCCATTACGTTACTTACGCGCTAATACACTTGGGAAAGGTATTAATCCTCCCCCCCCCCACCCCCAAGCTATGAGTAAATAGCAGGAACGGGTTATGTAGCCTTGGACGGCAACTGGTCTACCGCAGAAAGAAATGGCAACCTACTGCGGGAAAAAATCTGTCTTCTCATGATCGCCTAAGCGTGTATCACTGACTGATTATAGCACATGTATATGCTTTACTTTTAAGTAAAACTAATTCAATGAAAATAAACTTGTATTTAAAAACTAAATTCATTTATGTACACTAGTAAAATAAGTCATACTAGACCATTTTAAAATATATGAGTAATTAATCAATTTTTAAAAAATGTAGAAATAAAGCGTAGATTACTATAGAAATTCCAATTCTCAGTTGTAACAAACGTTCCGGAGTGAAATTGCTCTATACTAATATTACCGTGGACACCCGATTTGTTATTTTTTGTGTGTGAACTCCAGTATTACAATCTTCAAAAATTTAAATGCAATGTCAATCGCCATCTTCCGTCTTCCTGAAACCTGTTCTTTTATTGTTCTTTACCTCAGTAAAGACTTCTCGTCCTTTATCTGTCTATATTTCTGAAATGAGGTATTATGTACATTATTTACATTATTCGAACTATTGTCCTCATCTTTGTCTCCCATATTTATGACAACGTTTCGGCCGTTGTACGCTCCGGCCTTCTTCAGGTGGTTGAAATATCGAACTGAACCCTTTATTTCGCTCACTGGGGTAGACTGTTCTAGTTCCTTGTCAGATATCTCTCACGAGTAAGACCCCCCGATAGAGGAGAACATGACTAAAGACTGTGTGTACGCCATCCCGTGCAGCTGCGGAAAGAAATATAAAGGAGAGACACCCCCTTATGGTGAGGCTTCAAGAACACCAGAAAGCTGTAACACGAGGGGAAGTGGAAAAATCAGGCGTGGCTGATCACATATGGAGAGAGAAGGGAGATCACCGCACTCTGTGGGATCAGGTTGAGATCATAGACAAGGAACACTATTGGAAAGTTCGTAAACTTAAGGGATCAGCACATATGCTAGGCCACAAAAATCTCCTGAGCCGACCAAGCATAGAAATGAATACAATATGGGAACCAGTAATAAGGAGTGCCAGAGAAAAGCGATAATAACAACAAAGTTGCAATATGAGCTCTGGTAAAAACATGCAATGATAACAGCAAAAATTGCAATATGAGCACTGGTAAAAATGGTTGCTGAAGACATTAGGTTTATTGTACCCAGAAATTCATACACAGATGTCCTCAAGGACACATGGCACAGTGAATAAAGGCGTTGGTTAGATCCAGTGACAGGACCCAAAGAGTGTGAGTTCAATACCCGGTTAAGACAGAACTTTCAGACAGGAGATAACTGATAACTGACATCCATTAAACATGGCACGTGGAACTAGAACAGTCTACCCCAGTGAACGAAATAAAGGGTTTAGTTCGACATTCCAACCATCTGAAGAAGAGTATAACGGCCGAAACGTTGTAATAAATAAAGATGAGGACAATATAATGTAAATAATGTACTTCTCATTCTGTTTCACTCCTAGTGGCATTATCGCCTTGCTTGGGGTGTAATGATTATAAAAAAAAAAAAAGCTAAAAAAAAATAGTATCCCAGACAAAAATCTAAAGATAAGCGTCCTAATGCTGATTATTATCATTACAACATTTCGACCGCAACAATTTAGACATTTTGAGGAGCAATTATGCTCCTCAAAATGTTGTTTTCAGACCGATCCTGACCCGGAAACAGTGAACCCCCAAACAAGAACAAAATGCTATGAAAGTAAAAAAAATACATTTTTATAGCAAAAATACCAGCAATACATATTTGTAGTGAAATAAATTTTATTTATAGTTGAAGGAAGCCATAAAATTGTGTTTAAAATATTTAAATTTCGGCATTAAATAACCCATAGAGATATTGATATGCCGCTAAAAACAAAATTAACCAATTTCAACTGTTGTACGGATAGGCCTTCTTCAGATGCCTGTCGTAGTTGGTAAACTTCCAATTATTTCAAAACAAATCTTCTGTTCAACCCCCGAAAGTTGATTATTCTCATTAGCCTGAACATGACGCGAGATGACCTCTCGCATGATCAGTTGGACGACGAGAGCGATAGCTGAACCACGTTGCTTAAACCGATTTGGCTCTCGATGCCGGATTATAGGACTTGAATCTGTAACCGAGTTCGTCGTAGAGAAAAGAGAGAGAGAGAGAGAGAGAGAGAGTGTGTGTGTGTGTGTGTGTGTGTGCGTGTGTGCGCGCGCACAAGCGTATCTGTGCTTCCACTTGCGAAAGTTATTTGGAAGTCTAGATTTGCTTTTCTCTTTCAACTATACCAGAATTGTAACAAGCAGCAGGCACACTGTCGGCTGTTGAGAACGCAGGAGGTAATAAAATATACTGTTTTTTTGTGTGTTTTTTTTTAGAGTAGTTCGTTCAACGGCAACCACTGCTACTACTGTGGTAATAATAACAGCAGGAATAGGGGCTGACACCTGTCCTTATATGGCTGGGTTGATTGGTAATCCGTGTCTACAATTGGCCCACAGAATTGTGGGTGAGAAATGAGTCGGGGAGCAAAAACGCGATCTGTTATATAAGAACTTTTCATTCTTGATTCTGGCTTTCAAATTTGATTGAATTAATTAAATGGGATAAATATACAACACAAGAATTGTCTACAATTCTCTTTTTTATATATACTTAGAATTTATTTTTAATAAAAATAAAATAAATTATAAAACTATATATAAAAAAAGAGAATTATATTAGTTAGCAGTTACTAACTATAAATTATTCTTTTTTTTAGTCAATAAATTTTTTTAGTCAATATTTTTTTGTTGATTTAAAACATACTTATAGTTAGTAACTGATAGTAAGAGACTCTGACAAGAAAGAAAGAAAGAAAGAAAGAAATAAAGAAAGAAAGAAAGAAAGAAAAGCGATAGCTCTCTCGTGAGTTTGAATGTCTGCCTCGGTGAAACGGGAAAACTTGTTAATTTTAAATCTTTTCATTTGTACCCTCTCTCGATTTGACACTATATCGATATTATAAATAGAACCTAACCTTCTCTAAATCAATAAAAAATCAATGTTTTCTTTTTCTATTCTGACAAGTGCCGTGGCTTAAGGAATATCTAAAGAATTTTCATTTAAAAAATTATTTCCAATAAAAAAATTCCCAATATTTTACGCGTCTATTTAAGTAGTGCCAGGAAACTTTGCATTTGATTTTTTTTTTTCGTTACTCAGCCGCGAACTTCCAACTTTTTACTTAAAAGAATTCACTTTGCATTTTATGCAGCTTCTCTTTGACAAATCCAAATTGCCAGTATCTTTATACTTGCACTTTAAAAACTAGAACTTATGAATTATTCATGAGATTGTCAGTGAATAACTGAAACCGTGAATAACATAGGCCCACTCTACTGTTAGTGGAAAAACAATGCAAGTAATCTTTTGCATGCACATTTATTCAGTCCGAGACGCTAATATTAAAAAAAAAAACTTCATTACAAATGAGCCTCTGCCTAACCCTTACTTTCTTAAGCATAATTGCGAGAAGAGCCTACTTTGCTAAGTAACATAAAAGTCCACAGTTTACCTGAACAACATCATTTACTTACATGTTCTGTTATATTTGAGGCCAGTGCTTCTGAAATCAAGGTAAAGTACCCAAAATTGAGTAAGTAGTCTTTGGGGTGGGGGTAACAATATAGAATAGAACAGATGTTAACATTTTCTTGGAGATTCTATACAGGAATAGAGCTACGGGCCACCGTAACAGAGGTTGGAATTTTCACAGTTGAGTTTATAAATACTGACTCGCCAGAGTTTATAATTAAAATTCAGATCAAAATTCTAAAGTAAAAATATGAATCAAATATATACACTCTTTTGTTGACGTATCTCTCTTCATTTATCGTAAAAGGGACTTTTGGAAGAATTGTTTTGGTTAGTGAAAGAAATAGATTGGAAAACTCCGTTTCAGGAAAATTAATAATTCCATCCTTACAGATTGTTTTTATTTTCTTCACCAAACAACTGCAATAGATATCATTTACAGTCTTCCAGGGATTTGATTTTTTTAAAATTCCATTAAGGGATTTCTGTAAAAACCGGAATAGACAGTAATTGGAAAGTCATTCCTCTCCCTTATTAGTATGTATTGCACCCAGCCGGTCATGTGACCCATAATGGCCAATCAGTGAATTTCGTTCTGGACAATGAACAGTTCGGGGTAGACGTTGTAAAGAGAACATGGCTAACACATAGTCTTTTGCAGCATGACGTGCTGAACTTGTGAATAGAGTCAACCTTTTGTAACATCCACTAGTTTTTCTTTTCATAGTCGGGAAGAAGGCATGTTATACATTTATACACGTTTACACTAATTATATTGTTCGGACTATTGCCCTCATATTTGTTGCCATATTCACGACGTTTCGGCCGTTGTACGCTCCGGCCTTCTTTAGATGATTGGGATCTCGTCTACTGGGGTCGGTTGTTCTAGTTTCACGTGCCATGCCTCTTCCGGATAAGTTTTTTTATTCACCACTGCAGTAGCCAGGTATTGAACTCACAACTCTTTGGGTTAAGTCACTGAACTCAACCAATACTTTTATCAACTGGGCCATATGTCCTTGAGAACATCAGTGTATGAATTTACAATTTTTGTTGTTATTATTGCTTTTCTCTAGCACTCCGTATTACTGGTTACCATATTGTATTCACTTCTATGCTTGGTCGGCTCAGGAGATTTTTGTGGCTTAGAATATGTGCTGATTCCTTACGTTTTCGTATTTTCCAGTGATGTTCTCCGTCTATTATTTCTACCTCATCCCACGGGGGACGTTGATCTCCCTTTTCCTTCCATATATGGTCAACTACGCCTGATTTTTCTATTTCCCTTCACCTTACGGCTCTATGATGTTCTTGCAGTCTTATTTTAAGGGAGTAGCCTGTTTCTCCTTTATATTACTTACCACAGCTGCACAGGATGACGTACACACAGTCCTTAGTCATTTTCTCCTCTATGGGGGGGTCTTACTCGAAAGATGTGTCTGCGAAGTGTTGAACCACTTTTGAAAGTCATCCTGATGTTATATGGACCACAGAAGCTTTTTTTTTCGAATATGGCAACAAAGATGAAGACAAGAGTCTGAACAATGTAAATAGTGTAAATAATTACAATACCTCGTCTCAGAAATGTGTCGCAGTTAGCTCCTCCTCATTTCCTTAACCCTTCAACCTGGAGTCTCTCTCTCCCACGAGTATAAATACTGGATGACCTTTCGCCTCTTCCTCTTTTTACGGCTTACGCACACGTGCGGCCAGCTGCCTCGCCTCGGGCCGCAACCTCGCGCGTGAGGCGAGGTAAAAAAATCTTTCTCTTTTTCACTTACACCACTATGTGACCTCTCACACAAACTGCGTTTCCCATATTCTGGGAACACGCTAAAAACAATATACGCGTTCGTACGGACACTCAACTCACTCACCATAACTTCTCCATACAACACTCTGTAACCCTTCATGTCATTGTAATTTGTTATTAATGTATATTTGTTTGCATACATGTATATCGGTCTTGTTTGTTTCTTTATCTTCTTTGGACTCCATTATAGACCAACATTCTTATGTAGCTGGACCGGCCAGCGAAGGTCTTAACACAGAGATATCTCCTCATCTCATCCTCACTTTTACACCCCGCACGGTCCACTACAAATGTAAACATATATTTCTAGACGTTGTTAGCATATTCCTTTTTTAGAAAATAAAACCTTCACTGACATTGTTCTGACTTCTTCTTAGCCAATATTCAGAAGCTGCTCGACCCAACAGAGAAATATCTGCCGAGTCAATCCTAATATGTAAAAGAACAACATGTCCGAATTCTATGTGTATTCCATCCCATGCAGTTGTGGCAAAGAATACAAAGATGAATTCAGGAGCCACTTAAAATAAACCCCTGGGGAATGAAGCAAAAATATTAAACAGAGAACATTGGATAATCAGACGTCTGAAAGAATTAGTGCATGTGCTAAGGGCCACCATAGTAGGTCGAGCATATTGTATTTGTTTCATACAAGAAGGACGTTAATAAAGACAGAGAAATGACAGCAAGGATATTTTGAGATACAAAAAATAGAAATTAAGCAGGTGTCGTTTAAAGTTAGTTTATAAAGAAAAGTTTTGTGAGAAATAAATATTCTTTTCTGATGTTTGAGTTTGAATATAAAGTCTGCATATATGTGATTGACAAAAGCGAGAGAGGATTTACATACACAAAGAGGAAAATTGCATACAGAGAAATCGAAGAGAGAGAGAGAAAGAGTGTACGTTTGTCGGTGGAAGTGGATAGACGATTGAAGATAGTTCAAGTGAAGTCGCCTGGAGTCGAAACGGAATCCTGTTGAAACAAATGTGCCTACTGAATTTTTCGTTTTTGACCCTATTTATTTTCGGAAGCTCCAGGTCTATGAATTTTCAACAGCAAAATAGAACGATCCGTTTGGTCGATTATTTTCTCTCTTTGTCACGTGGTATGGTTCTACACTCAAGAAAGGCTTCTTTTTATGAGAAGTTGATTTACTCACCCTATAAAGGATAACTCAAAATACAATTGAGTTACTTCCCTTGTCCGCCAGTCGGAATAGACACTTCTGAATTCAACATGGTGACAAGCTGACGCACGTGAAATTCCCGGTTTAAATCCAAACAAATCCTTGCTGTTCTCAGACAGTAAATGAATAAGTTATTTTATTATGTGTTAAAATACACTTGTTTGTTCAGCCTAACAACCTGAGATATAATAGGTTCAATAAAACTGATACTGAAATTTACAAAATCGTTTCTTGCATTGTTTCTTGTGTGGGCACACGTATGTGTAGCCCACATGTCCTTGATGCAACATTTGCTAAATGAATGTAAACTGTTGAACGAACTAATCTCGCACTCCTCGATATATCTTGAACTCGAATTAAAGATTCTGTTGTTCTAATTCGTTTCGGAACAGTGAAAATTTCCCCTGGTGTCTAAATCAGAAAATATCGGTAGACAAATGTTGGGCAGTAAAAACATTATTATTTTGTTTTAATTTTTCTGTTTTTTAGTACGTTAATTTCCGAAATTGCTTGGCCAATTTTCTTCAGTTTTATTTTTTCTACCAACATGTTTTCTCTAGAATATTATTGCATCTTACTTTTATATATATATATATATATATATATATATATATATATATATATATATATATATATATATATATATTACGCAGCTGATCTACACAACTAAGATGAAATAGATATCCTCGCCTTTATCAGTGAATATGAATCAACTTGTATTCGGTCAGTGTTACGTAAGTATGCATCTATTGATTTTCAAAAGATTTTTCCTCAAATCAAAGAAACACTTACATCGATCCGACTACGTAGTAGTCTAAAGTCATCTAAACCTTTTGAGATGAATCAGTCAAGGCGATAATGCAACTAAGACGCAAAGGGTTACTGGGAGTGAAAGAGAATAAGATATTAGTGAATATAAAGGCCAATAAAAGAACTAGTTTCAGGAGCAGAGAAAATGACAACTGACATTGCATTTATATTTTTGAAGATGGTAGGTGGCGGAAATGCAAGAAAACAGAAGAGAGTTCCACAGTTGAGAAGTGCCAGGAAAGAAACTATTAGAATAGAACTTACGGTTTGCATCTAGCTATTTCAACAGTAAAACGAAGAGACCTACTAGACAATCTAGTAGTATGCTTAAATTCATGAAGTTGAGGTACCAATGAAAATATTCATAGAAAAGACAGAGGGAAGCCACATCACGGCGGTGGGAAATTGACTGAAGTCGAGATGCCAGGTCAGGCCCGATAACATTACAAACCCTTCTTTTGGATATTGTCAAGCATCTCGAGATATCTCATTAAATTGTAACTACCTGTTACTTGTATCGCAACAATCAGGTCGTTTTACATTCTACGACTGTTAAAGAAACAACATAGTTCGGAAATAAAGAAATAACCTCCAACGTGACTTGAACTCTCGTCTCAGCTCCTTGGGATCATGTCTGCCTTGAACGGCGCCTTACTGGTTATGCCATAAAGTTAAACCAACGATAGCCCTGGGTATGACGATAAACTACATCCAGCAGCAATCAGGTGATTAGAGGTTTTGAGGAGCATGGAACAATCTTTACATTGTTGTTGTTCCCAGGTCCACCCTGAGACGGGGTGAGGCGCCTGTTAGGTTCCCAATTATGGGCAACTAGTGAACCCCAAACAAAAACAAAATACTACTTTCAATCAGCTGACCCTCTTTGTCAGGACAATAACTATTAAAACAATTTCTGTGACATCATTTAGAGGTATCCTTTAACAAGATATCGGCTGACAACTGATATCGCTACATGTGCTTCTGCTATGTTTAGGAATTATCGTTAAAAATCTAAAACGAATCTGCAACGTCATTGGTCCTGCATTTGCACTTATCACTTGTAGCACTCTCTTCTAGCTTCTTGTTTTCCAGTCAACTTTGATCTTCAAAAAATGCAATGTCAATCGTTATCCTGTCTTCCTAATTCCTCTTCTTATATGGTTCTCACCCCTTTTTGTAATGTTTTTCTTATATCCTTTCACACTTTATAACATCCTATGTCTCAGTTGCCTTGCTTGGAGTAAAAGGATTGGTGTTCAAAATCAGATGTGATTTACCAATTCATGATGACATTGCACAAATTTCTTTGGGTGCATGCAAAGTTCCCAACGATTTTTTGTTTTATTTTTAAATAATTAGGGACTAAATACACAGTTTTGCTGGAAACTTTTGCATACATCTAATGTTTCAGACTGATATACTTCCTTGAAACGTGGTTTTAACTATTTTACAAACATAATAGAATGAGTGAAATTCTCTTTGTAGCAAAATTATTTTACATACAGGCAATTTTTCTTACTTAAATGGATTTTTAGAGAAAATGGGCTTTTACATTTTTCATAAATCATTTTATAAATGAAGGCAGATCAAATTTCCTAAATTTCCATGAAGCTACTATTTGTTTTTTTTTTTTAAAGCTAATACCATTATTTCTCATCCTTCATTCTATTTGATCAGATAAGCCGTTGACAGCAGATAAATTTTGAGTGGAGTGGAGTATCATATGGTCGCCAGATGAGGGTAAAATTATCGAAACAGGTTTCTTTTGAAAGTCTAAATTTGGAATTTCACTGGTTGCAACTTTTAGCAAGGGGGTGGAGGTACTTTTTAAAATAAGTCCTTTAACTTGGGTAAATAATGAGAATGCATTTAATAGCAACAGATTTTCAACTGTAGTCTAAATCATGACTTGTACCCCAATTTAGCAGTCGTGCATTAGCTTTAAGTATGTATTTTCCCAGAAAATATTTGAAATAATCAAGCAATACATTTTTTATTATTAGTTCAAGTCTCCGAGATAAACCTTTTATCCTGCCAAAAAAAAAAAACAATGATGTATTCGTGGAGGGTAGAAATACTGATTAAGTGAATTACTGTATTGTAGTGTGTGAACTCAACTCCAAATTCCTTTTTATATATTTTTCTTATCACTTCAAATGTTATTTTCCGTGGATATTCATATTTGAGTAGACGCTCTGTTTATTTATTAAACAGTATATTTATTTACTTTCATCTACCATCCTGAATATTTGAGAAATCTTATTAAAGAAAAATATGCTATGCACTCTCCAGCAGGATTCAAATATGCATCCCCCTGGGCAGAGGGTAATTGTTGTTAGGTCCGACATGCCTTCACTCAGCCACAAAGAAGCCTTGCCAATTATTAAAATATAGCATTAGTTACTGAGCCATAGTTTATCACATTTGAACCATGGAAAACTAGTGCCAGGTCAGATCATATGTGAAGATGAAAGCATGAAACTATAAAGTGAGGATTTGAACATGGTGTTAAGATAGCTAGTGATGACTATTGCTGTGATGTATGTTTTGTTGGAGTTTGCAAAGACCATGTGTGTAAAGGAGAGTCATACTTTTCAAGAGGTAAGTATGATACATACAGATCTCATTGGACCATTTGCACCTTTTTTTGCTGACCATATTTTCTAGTGAGGATGGTTTCTTGTAACAATATAAACTTCATCATGTGCAAATAGATCCTGGCATAAAGAAAAATTGTAAATATTTTTCAAAAAATAAAATAAAAAAATGTAAAAATTTCCTGTGGGGCATGACATTTTTGCAGGATTTTTATGCCTGATTTCAGCTAACGTCCATGTATTCTATTTGCCTTTATTTCACCAGATTTAAACCCCATTGGGCATGTATGGCACATGCTGCAGACCTTGATAAAATTCCTAATACCACACTTAACAGCTGCAATGGACAGCCCTGGAATGTGTCTGGATAGATATGCACACATCACCTTGCAAACTACATGTCATGAAGCCACCATTAAGCAAAGAGAGGAGATACGCATTATTAACAGCCTTTAATTTTTTGGCACTTTAGTTCATATTTAATGATCATCAAAATATTTGACTTTCAAAGACTATTTTCTAACATTCCAATTTCATAAAAATGTAAAAATGTTGGCCATGAAAATTTGAACAATGAAGACATCTTCAATGCTTTGGTTTGGTTATTATAGGTTATTTAATGCCGGCAAGATTTTTATTGCTGGTAATAATTTTTTTTCCTTCAAAAATGTATTGCTGGTATTTTTTTTTTTTTTTTACAAAAATGTATTGCTGGTATTAAAACTTATTTTTTACACTTTCACAGTGTTTTGACACCAGATTGGTGTTAACTATTTGCCCATAGCTGGGACACTAACAAGTGCTACCACCCCGGGTCAGGGTGGACCTGGGAACACTAGCAATTAAGAGGTGGTTCCACACTCCTGATCAAAGGCCTTGCTGTTGAATGTATTTCATAGTCTTACCTAGGATGCAGGTGTAGTTTATCGTCATACCCAGGACACTTGAAGGTTTTGACTAAATAAGGAATTACTGCATTAAAAAAAAATTATAATAAAATAATATGTCTGATGAATGTGAAGTATGAGGAAAAATTTCCTATCCTAACTAGCTTATGGATTTTGTGTCAACAAAATAACATGTGCATATGTCATACAGTAGTAGGACTTTGAGAATTGAAAACCTCCTTAAAGGTTTGACTCAATAAGTAATGCAGCATTGATCAAAACAAATAACAGTTCAATGGAACTAAGTCTGGTTCATATGTTGTGCAAGAAAGAATTCCCCACCCCAACTCCACTATGTTTTGTTTAAGAACAATGAGGGGATGTGTATCGTCATGCAGTTGTCTGGCATATTTTTAAATGTTCTTATCTACTGCAATGTCCAAATTTCAAGGGTGATGAATGTAACATTTTGCTGTAAGGTTTTCAACAGGCTTCAGCAATTTGTAAAACAGTATGGCTTTCATGTCTCCACAGATACCAAGTTTTCTTTTTTGTTACAAAATGATTAAGGTTTTACTGTAGATGCTGCAAGCTAGCCTAGATTCTCTCTGATATTTTAATGCTTTGGATTATTGGTAGAAAACTTCTGCAGGTGATAAGACATTAACCAATGCTTTCTCTCTGACAACTTATGCAACATCTATTTCCACTGCCTTTCAAATCTCCATATTTTGCAAAGATCTTACAACGGTTTTGCGATCGACACAAAGAATTTCAGCCACTTCTAATGTTAACATTATTTACATTGTTCAGACTGTTGTCCTCATCTTTACTGTCATATTCACGTTTCAGCTGTTGTACACTCAGTCCTTCTTCAGGAGATATACGTTGGTCCAACATATATCACCTGTGAATGACAATAAAGATGAAGACAACAATTCAAACAATGTAAATAGTTACAATACCTCAGAAATATAGACACACCTCTAATGTTGTTTGAATGATGCCATCATCCCGAAGAGTTTACAAGTCCCCTCTTACAGATTCTCTCATACTATTACCATTTATGGTATGTAAGGCTCCCAACCAAACCATTTCCATGAGCCTCATTAATCGTCATCATGCCTTCTGCCTTGCCCACTTATAAAGGAACAATATACATGCAGTGTATATTGTCAACTCCCCAAGTGTGCACAGGATACAAAACACCAAAAATCAGTTCTCTACTATGTTTTCAGTGGGAGAGATAAAGAGCAGTAAAAAAAAAAAGGCACACACTTAATATATGAATTTCTTTGAACTGATATCCACTACCAAATTGCTTGTCATGCCATGACTAAAATTTGCCATGTTTGATCATGGATATGTAGACAATTTCCAGATTAAAAACTGAGCAGCAACTTATACCAATATCAAAACCTTCAAGAGTCTGCTGACCATCTCAACTGCTTGATTGAATGATGACATGAAGACAACAGTGTCTTTCTTCCATAAATCTATATGATGTAGTTCACAGTTAAAAATGGAATTCTCAATATCCAGAGCGGATTGTAGTCTGCTTAGTAAAACCAAGCACACCAAACCCCTTTATAGCTTTGTGCCAGAAGTCAATAAAGCAAAGTTTAGTATAGTTTGCAATCAAGTACTCACAAATTTAGTAAAGCATTTCTGAAATTTGATTGGTGAAACAATGTATTTATAAAGCTTCCAATTAGATGAGGGCCTACTAAGTCTTTTTAGACTTATATCCGCATCTTGGTTGGTTGTTTTTTCATCATGTTTCAATCACTCTACTCTCAGTAAAAGTCTTTGTATCTCTTAACCAAAATTCATAAAACACTTTATATACCTAAGGAAGGCCTAATGATTCAGTGGCCTAAAACAAGTGACAAGGCTGAGGGCAACTAATTTGGACAATAAACTGAATCTGTTTTGTGTATGTTGTAGTTTTATATGGCACATAAAAAAAAAAATTAAAAAAAAAAAAATCAAAATATTTTATCCTGCAGGTCTTTTACTAAGTTGAATGAGTAAATGCTATATGACTGAAATGCTACTAAATGTACACATGACTGAATTGCTACTAAATGTTATATGATTGATCACTACCAAGGCATTCATATTAAATTGTAACCCTTAAGAACTGGAGACAGTCACTCCCTTTCATGCAGATAGTCAAAAGTGTGTCCTAATGCCTGCAAAATAAATATCAACATTGAGGATGAATATTGAAATATTTTATTTTTTACAATTAATAAGTTTGGTAAAAATATTTAGATAAAACGGCCATAATTATGGAAAAGCAGCAATAAATAAATGCTTTTGAGACAGCTGTAATCCCCAAAGAAATTGTAAAGAGTTTTCCATGCCCAACAGGGTTAGTAACTATTTTGTTTCCCTTCTGTGGGAGAGTACTGTTTATACATATATTGTGATAAGATAGAGAGAGTTGGATTCATGCCTTTTAGTACTAACTTGGGAAGGAAATAGACATTTTTGTTTTTGCCCTAAGCTTTAAATCGCCAATAACTAATTTGGCAATAGTAGCTATTTTTTTTTCATTTATATAAATGTATATATTTTTTACAGAAATGTAATTGCGCTTTTGACTTAAGAAATGTAATTTGCTTTATAGAGTAAGCAAGTTAAACAGAAAAAAATTAAATTTAGTACAAAGCTTCTCATATGTTCAAAATTGCTAAAGATTTATTTTGTATCTAATTGTCTTAAACAAAGAGGTGTGTTCTACTTCCAACACTCACAATAGGATAATCATCTTTTTATTGTATAAAATCTAATATAAATAATAACAGGCATCAGCTCAAGACCAGCAAGGACATCATCTTCTCAAAGCTTTTATTTCTTGCTCTGTGAAAGAAAGATAAGAAAATATTATTAAAAAAATATTTAAAAATTTAATCTTGACATAGAAAAAAATAATCAAGTGACCACTAAAGAATACAATCCAATTTCGGAATGGTAAGTTATCATCTAAGAAAATCCAATTCAGAAAGCAAGCAGCCATTTGGTAATACATCGTCAGTCATATTAAAAATCATTAACCTAATAATTTGAGTCATGTCAGATTTAGACTCTCAAACGGATGCCATGCATGGCATCCAATTCATTCAGAAATGTCTAAACTGTCAGCTTTATGCAACTGTGTTCTCAGATCAATGTTTAAAAATGGCTTCAAGTGAATGAATCCTGCGTGTCTTGAAGAGGACTCTCCTTTGTTAGATCTCACAGACTGACGCCTACAGAATTACAGAGAATTTTACGAAATAGCAGAAAACACATCATTTAAAGATTTCCAACAGCAGCAGCAACTAAAATGGATAGCACATATAATTCAAGGAGAAAATAATGACATAATCAATATATTGACTTTCCATGCTACCTAAAAACGTTAGGAAGGAAACCTATACCAATGCTCTAACAAGTGATAACAATTAGCAGACTTGAGAAACCTATTCTCCTAAAGGACAGTTTTAAGAGAAAGATTTTATAAATTTCATTTTTTCAAATTTCAAACAAAAGCAATGCTAACTGTTCAGTCAATAAATACCAAATGTTTCCTTATAAGGAAACGGCTAATCTCACCATTAACATGAAAAATCCGGATTGAGTCTAAAGAAATATAGTTCTAAACAAAAAAAATAAAATAAAATAAAATATGACAAAGAATTCTTGACTTTTGTGTTATTTCATACAAGAGCAACATATTTGCTTTTCTAAAGACAAGAGGAATTAGCATCACCAAATTAGTTCAGTAACATTAAGTCAATTTAATAAGAAACTTGAATTCCACAAGCGAGTGGCCATAAATTATATACACCTTTTATTGGAAGGCCTGCAACCAAACAAGGTTACAGCTAAAAACTGAAGATAATTGAGTGAGAAGATCATTTCTGAATTGCCTAATGGAAGACATTTTGGATACAAAACACAAAATCAGTTAAACATGTGATAATCTAATCTCTATAGATATATTGCTGCAGTGGATTACAAAAAACAAAAAAAAAGAACAAAGCCGTTAATAACAATGTCAGTGTCTGTACATTTTACAACAACAACAACAACCTGCAAAAATAAGGAAAAAAATAAACAAAAAAAAAACCTTACCAGTTTTAACCACTTTGGAATTCCTTTCTGTTTTGCCTGAGCCCCTGTTGATAAAGATGCAGAGGACTGAGGGGGCTTGGCAGGTGGAGGCAATTCAGCAGATGTAGCTTTCTTCTCTGGATTAGAATTCTTAAGGTGGCTGAAGAGAAAGAACAACACAAAGAAAACTGGAGTCATTGAAACAGAAATATAGCAACAAATTTATTATACACTGATTTATTTTGAATAGTCTTCTTGGTTATTACCCTACAACCTTTTTCAAGTGTCATAGTAACTTTTTGGGAATTCTGAACTGAAGCCTTTATTCAATTCACAGGGATAGGTTGTTCTCATTCTGTTGTCCATGCTAAAGGATATTTTGTATCAATTAATTTATCTTCATGATGTCATCTGTCCCCCACTGAACTAGTGCAGATGACTATTTTCCATACTACCTGACTTAGTGATTGAACTTACAACCACCAGTTAACTAAATTTGCTTAACAAACATCAGTCATGTATCCCATAGGACAATTTTGAGAGTAGAACAGCCAAAATGTTGTGATGATGACAACCAAGATAAGATTAAAGGATGTGTTTTTTATGACTTATCAACCTTTTACCGGTTATTTAAAGCCAGAATATATTTTTAGATTGTAAGAATTTAGGGAGGATAACAATTTACTGATACAAGTCCTACTAAATAACCCATAGTTGGGGGGAAAAAAAAGAGGTGGATTCATACCTTTCCCAAGAGAAACATCAGTGAATATAACAAACCCAACTTGAATTGGAACTCAGTTCCCTGATTTCTGATTCTCAGCCGTTATCCATTACACCACCTGCTATTCTCAAGTGGTCACCCATCTATTTACTGACCAGGCTTGATGTTACCTAATTTTGGTAATCGTATGAGAACTGGTGTTTCAACATGATATGGCCATAGACCAAAAACCAAGAACATGAGCAAATCAGTGTAGAATTAACGATGATAAATTGTCATCTAAAAAATTCAGACAAAGAAATTTATACTTACATTTTTTGGTTTTTAACTGTGAGAACTATTGTCTCAAAACCATAATTGTAAAGAGGAGATATAACATTATACACAGATAGAATATTTTAGTAGTTGTTGATAAAAGTAAAAACTAACAACTGTGTATAATGAACCAATTCTTTAACAAAATATTGTCCATAAACTCACTTTAAACCATGACTGTGTCACATTCATTAGTGACATGAGCACCACTGAAAAATCCCTATCAGATTGAACAAAATTTTGAAGCCAATGAGAAAATGAAGCTGTTCAAATGAAGAAATAAGAGGTTATGATTTGCTGCTTTTATAGTGACTTTATAATATATGATATTTTGGGTAAAAATAGTCAAGCCATTAGGTGGGGTAGGGGGAATTCAACTGATGACAATAGCACTTTAGTCTCCTTCAAAGTATTGCCTTTGGAATGTCTCCCACTTTTCAAAAGATTTTGCAAATCTCAAATTACTTGAATGTTAAAGTTTGTTTTATTTATTATTAATAAGAATTTTCCTTATTTTATTGCTAATTTTCATTAAAACACTTAAAATCAAATAACTTCTGACTGTTTAAGTCAAAACGTTGAAATGAGGGAAGCATTTACTGAGAATTGAACCTGCATCCTCTATTCTAGCTTATTTTACATGGATGACACTTTAACAAACTTGGCCAATTTGCTAGTAATTGTGATGACAACAGTTTAAAATTATGTGAATAATTAACAATATTTTCTTGTGTAATTGGTAACACTTATCCCAATTACAAAGAGCACACACCATAATGTAATAATAAGCAGGTTTTGACCCTGGCCTACTTCTCCTTTAGGTAAAGTTGGCTACATCAAGCAAATATATCTTAGTACAGATCTGTCCAATTTGCATAGATCTATCTCGATGAGAGGAACTATTTCATCAGTCTTCAGTTAAATAGTTAAATGTAGTTTATTCAAGCACAAAGTGAAAATGTGATAAAATAAAGGTGGATCCTTTCAAGTCATTATGCTAAGTGTGGTGCACTCCATTCATCTATGTATGTATGTATGGGATTATCCAACCTTGTCTGTCAGAAGACTTCTCATAACATCCACTAGGTGGCATTATATAAAGTACCATAAACAAAAAAGAACTCAAACCCTCTCTCAACCTTTTGTTCTCTTTTCAACCACAGAATACCATACTGATAGGAGGTATCTAGTTTCCCCTCCAGGAGGCTTCTTAGTCCCCAAGTTACCAAAATTACACAAAAATATCTTGACATACTAAAGAGTAAATTTATTCAATAAATTCACCATTAGCTTCAACAACCTCCAGATGACTTCAGTATTTCCTGCAACTGTTCTGGACAATGTCCTTGTTTAAGTCAGTGAATGCTGCCAAAATCCTTGCCTTCAGTTCATCTTTGGTGTTAAAAGGAGTTTTATTGGTTTCTCATTCAACTGTGCACCACACACAATAATCAAGGGGTTGCAGTCTGGGGAGTTAGGTGGCGGAATATAAGGGGTGAGGTGATGCTTGTGTGGCATGGTACAGAGTCCTGTTGCTAGATATAGTGTCTTCCAGCAGTCAACCTCTTGACTCAAGGCAGCACTACCTCCTCGAGACACTTAATGTAGGCCTCCCTGTTGAGTCCTCACCAACAATTTCAGGAGTTCTTTTCTTATCAGAACAATCAGTGAGATTTCTGGGCTATACTGTACCTTCATAATCACCATTAGACTTATCCAACTCTTTCCGAATTCTCTGCATTGTTCTCAGATTGACACCCCAAAACTCTGAAATGTTCATAATGGAGCTTCCATCACAAATGCTAATCAGTACAGCATGCCATTTCCAAATTTCTGGTGGTGTGAATTGCGTCATGGTGCTTTTTTTCTCACAGACAATGCCCAACTGACCATATTATACTCTACAGTCAACAAAATCAAATAACACACATGTACAAAATTAAAAATATAAAATGGCGACAATTTAGCCATCGCACTGTGTGTGTGTGTGGATAAATGGTTAGAATATCTACTTTCCAACCATGAGCCTCAGGTTCAAATCTCACCATGGGCTCCACTGCTACAACAAATCACAAATATATATTTCTCTCCTTTTCTGAGTTATGTACACTTAACTCTCACTCTTTTATATATATGTGTGTGTGTGTGTGTGTGTGTGTGTGTGTGTGTGTGTGTGTGTGTGTGTGTAAAATACATTTATTTTTAAAATATGGAGATATTCTACCAAATACTGTTACAATTGATAACCTCTTTCCATTACACATGTAACAAACATAGATCTCAAGGCTTTCCTGCTTTTGTCCAATACTCTAACCACTGTATTTGACTTGTACACCCGTGAGTCTGTACTAATCTAAGATTATCACGGATACAATTGCCATAAACACATTTGCTCAATTAAAGAAAACTATTACAGGAGGGAAAATGAGTGTCATTGAAAGAGTTGGGACAATACACTCAAGGTCATCCCTGGCAGGGAATTAATTGTCAACAATACCAGAGTAAGAGGATGAAGCTGAGGTGGTTTCATTATCAAAAATCTTAAGCAAACATTGATGATGGGGCAGGATCCATTCTCCAGACATAACATACTTAAACAGTTCCTTAATATAGTAGAAAAACATACAGTAAAGACCTTAAATAGAGTCAACTGGCTGGGCTAAAATGCTAGAAAAGATGTTGATATATACACACACATGTAAGGCCACCCAACATTAGAGGGAAAGATAGAGATGGAGGGAGGTTGTTCTGTGTCCTTAGCTGGAAGAGGAGAAGAGGTTCAGATGTATAAAATAATTAAGACAGCTAATATCTGTGCCATGAAGTACGTGTCATCACTACAAAAAGCCACAACAGTTTCAGAATATGAGTATTTCAGTTATGCTGAGATTTAACAGGAGGTGATAGTGGAAGTGGAGATTATGACATAAAAAAAAACCCCAAAGGACAGGGGCATGAATGAAGAAGTCATTATTGAAAACTGTCACACAGATGCATGCAAATCAAACTTGAATTTCACAATAACTATTATTATTAATAATATTAATAATAATATTATTATTATTATTGTCTACTGCCCTGGATACCATGATTGCTGGGCAACCA
>OZ038488.1:65798641-65933641 GCA_964036315.1 Acanthosepion esculentum
CCCCCTCCATATATAAACTAAAATTATTTGAAAAAACAGAAAGTTTCATAAAAAGAATGAGATGGAAAGCACATTTTTTAAACCAAGATCTTCACAATAATAATAATACACTCAAGGAAAAATACGGGTTCAAAACAAAAAAATGTCCCCCGCAACAAAAAGAATTAGATGACTTCGAGAAGGACTTAACTGACCTAGTTAGAAACATAAAATTCCATAAAAATCAAGATGCATTCCAAAAAAAGCTAAAAGAAGATATAGCTAAAATAAACAGTTCAGCAAATGTATTCATCGCAGCCGACAAAACAAGAAATTTATACAAACTAACCCCTCCCACGCACAATAAATTACTAAAGAACAACATAACCAAAACATACAAAAAGGCACCCAAAACAATAGAACACGATATAAATAAAGAAGCTAAAGCAATCGCTCAAAAATTAGACCTAGATGACCGAATAAGTTGCATGAGCAAGACGCAAGCCTTTATCACACTAAAAGACCACAAGGAAAATTTCAAAACCAACCCTGCATGCAGACTCATAAACCCAGCCAAAAGCGAACTAGGTAAAATAAGTAAAACAATACTAGAAAGAATTAATTCTGAACTTAGGAAGAAGTTAGGAGTAAACCAGTGGAAAAACACAAAAACAACCATTGACTGGTTCAACAGCATAAATAACAAACAAAATTGCCACTTCCTACAATTAGACATAAAAGAATTTTACCCATCCATAACAGAACGTACACTAGATAAGGCCATCAACTTAGCTCAGGAACAAATAATAATAAAACTAAACGAAATCGACATCATTAAGCACTCCCGTAAATCATTATTATTTCACCATGAAGAAGCATGGATAAAGAAAGATGGGATATTTGACACTACAATGGGAAGCTTTGACGGTGCAGAGACATGCGAAATCGTAGGTATTTATTTACTACACGAAATAAGCAAAATAATAGATAGAAATGACACAGGGCTCTACAGAGATGACGGTCTCATAATCTTAAGAAACTGCAACAAACAAAAGACAGATAAAACTAGAAAAGCAATAATTAAAATCTTCAAAAATAACGGATTCGAGATAGATATAAAAACTAACCTAAACGAAGTAGATTTTCTAGATGTCACCTTCAACCTAAGAAAAGGCACACACAAACCATACAGAAAACCGAATGATAAACCACAGTACATACATATATACTCCAACCACCCGCCTTCTATAATCAAACAGATACCTAAATCGATTAACCGCAGGCTTTCCGACAATTCTTCCGATGAATCTATATTTAACAAAGCCAAGAAAGACTACGAAACAGCCCTAAAAGATAGCGGATTCCCAGCAACACTCACATACTCACCACAGAACACAAAAAAGACCAACAGAAAAAGAAATATCATATGGTTCAACCCACCGTACAGCAAAAACGTAAAAACAAACATAGGAAAAATATTCTTCAAGCTTTTACACAAACACTTCCCGGAATCAAGCACACTACACAAAATATTCAACAAAAACACAGTAAAAATCAGCTACAGTTGCACCGAGAACATGGCACAAATAATAAAAAAGCACAACAGAAAAATTATTAACAAACCACACGAACAAATTAAACCCACGTGCAACTGCAGAATAAAAAACGAATGTCCCTTAAACGGTAATTGTTTACAAAACAACGTAATCTACCAAGCCACGACAAAATCAGCAGATAATGAAGAAAAAGTATACATAGGAGTAACCGAAGGACCATGGAAACAAAGAAATTATGTACACAAAATGTCTTTCACAAATAGTAAATATGCGAACAGCACAATGCTTTCTAAGTATATCTGGGAAATAAAAAACAAAACACACACCACACCAAAAATATCTTGGAAAATAAGGAAAAAATCATCAGCCTACAACAACCTATCAAAAACTTGCAAACTTTGCTTGGAGGAAAAAATAGCTATCATTACCTTCCCAGATCAAAATAAATTATTAAATAAAAGATCCGAGCTAATCTCAAAATGTAGACATGAAAACAAATTTTTACTACGTAACTTAAAATAGAAAAATAAATAAATATATAAACAAACAACAACAAAATAAGCAAAATAAACTACTCCAAACAAATCACAAAACCACACCTGTTAGAATATGCGAAATAAAATCAAAACAAAAGAACGGACGAAAGTTATAACTGTTATACAAATAAAAATAAAAATAATAAGCAAAACAATTTGACCCAAATAAATAAGCGAACAAGCGATTTCCGGTAAATGGCGGCCATTATAGACTACCAACAATAAGCTACATAAACAAATTTTTTTACTATGTTAACCAAAAACACCGATCAAAATAAAAGAATAAATAAATAAATATATAAGATAAAAAATAAAAATAAAAAAAACAAACAAAAAAACAAGCAAAATAATTTGACATAAATAAATAAACAAATAAGCGACTTCCGGTAAAAGTACCCGCCAAAATATACTACCCATAATGCACCACTGACCCTTATATAAACAGCCGAGAAAAATAACAGCACTAGTCGCCTGACGATTGCACTAGCATGAAACAGACTGTCGCCTCTAAGTGCTGACTTCCATGTCCACTTTTATATTTACACACGCTCTATCTCCGATATTGAGCACTTTACCCCACAAATATAGCACACTTTAAGACTATATTTATATATATATATATATATATATATATATATATATATACAAGATTCCAGTTTCCTGTTCACTCTGCGTTTATGAGAACTATAAACAAATCCCAAGGCCAGACACTTGAAAAAGTTGGAATTTGGCTCCAGAAAGAAATATTTATGCATGGCTAGTTGTATGTTGCATGCACAAGAGTAAGAAATCCTAAGAATTTATTCTTCGCTGTTAAAAAGGAAAAAAGAAATTTTCATAAAAAATATTGTTTACTATAAAGTCCTATAAAATTAAATTATAAAAATTATTAAACAGTGAAGTAGGGTTTTGTCAAAGTATTTTTTCCAAACAAATCAGCTTATTTAAATTTCATTGATTGGATTGCAAAATTGAACAAAACGTAGAGTTTGAAAATGTCAACAACTTCAACAATACTAAATACTGTGAGGATTTCAATATGCATCAGTCTCTTGAAAAAAGATTCTAGTAAATTATAAATGATGCAAAAGTGACATTAAAGATAGCTGAAGCTGATTGACACAAACCCATTACATGTGTATTATGCCTGAAATAGTAGTCAGGTGCAATTTCTCATTTAGCAACCAGATTATCAGAAGAGAACCCAGTCATTAAGTAAAGAGTGGCTGTAGTTAACTTAGGATCCAATAGTAGTAACCTAAAGAAGAATCAAATTCACTACACTAACAAAAGTCTTTGAGATGAGCTTCCTAAACCACTGCTCAAAGAAAGGTGCCCTTCACACATGCATGCAACAAAGATCTATGATAATGTCTTTTTATTTGTATCTGATATTTTAACCACATTGTAGCTAACTTGCCCCGATATGACTCTGTATTCGGCTAAGTCAAGGCACAACCGTAGTAATGTACCAATACCTTTGCTAGATTAAATTTAGAGATTTTTTTTTAAATTTATATTAACTGAAACAGAAAGAAATATTTTTATAAAACCTACAAAAGTTAGAGGGTTTTAACATTGTTTTTCATTTTTTTTTCACCTGAGTTGACCTATGTAACACAACTAAAAACATAATATCTAAAAAAAAAAAAAAAAGTGAAACATCTTTTAATGGTAGCTTTGTACAAAAGACTGTTGAGCAAGTTTTATTGTGAAATACAAGATGGCTCATTCTTATTCCTCAATTTTAAAAACTAAAAAAAAAAAAAACATGAAAACATAAAATTGATCTTTCATGTTATTTTTCTCAAAAAATGATTTTGTTTTCACAAAGTGTCTATCAACCCAGAATGTAGTGACAAAAATTAAGAATAATAAATAGAAGTAAAACTAATACTAAAATAACAACAATAATGGTTACAATAAATAGCAACAATAATAAGATGGAGTAAGACTAGCAATAATAAAATTATAATAATAAAAATGATTCATCTAAAAAAAAAAAAAAACTAAAAAAATACATCAGACTACTATTGCGAGGTAATAAAAAAAAATAAAGAATTAGAAAGTGGGAAGACAGCAGAAAGAGTATAGATTAATGGTTAAAACTTTTGCAGCCAAGGTGGTTAAGGTAAAATCAATGAAAGACAGGTACCTCAAGATGTGGGATGAGAGTTTAAGTCTCAGAAGCTATTTTGTTATTTCTGATTTTATACTTTTTTTTTTTTTTTTTACATTCAAGCAGTCAAAAATAGTATTGGCTCAACATTGTAGTGGTTAAAATCAGAGCAAAAATAACAGTACAAGGAGCTGCGGAAAAGTTTTCCAGTTCCCAGAATCCGTATTCTGATAACTGATCATTACAATACTGATTTGAGGAAGTGGATCAGACCAAGAACTTTTCAGTATCCACTTATTATAATAATAATAACAAAGACTGCATCAACCTAGAGTGTTATGTTAAAAAGAAACAACAATAAGACAGAGGAAAAACTAATTTACTAAGTAGTACACAAAGTTTGGTTTTTTGTAGGTATCTCCACAGATTCATGATACCTAAGGTTAAAATGAATTTTTAAAAATGAAAAATCTTTTATTTTAGTTTTAATTTCAAGCTGATAGATTAAATGTAATATTTTGAATAAGCAAAATACTTTGCTATGTTTCAAAAATTTAATTTAAATTGACTGGAAGGAGTTTTCATTTTGAAATCACTAATTATCAATGATTTTAGCACCATTTTAGCCATCTTCATCACAACATAATTCTCTTTATTAAAAAGTCTTTCAAAAATAAAATATACTTTTCTGAAACTTTATTTGAGGAATATTAGCTGATTTAATGTTTAATTAATCTCATCTAAAACAAATATTACTCACCAAGTTTAAAAGATCATAGAAATGCATTATTTAACACAGAGATAGTTGTTTATTTAAGCTTGATTCACAGGCAGAAGTTCATCTAATATTTTCTAAAGTGGACATATTTGTAAAAATTACTTGAGTAATATAACATGAGCACCTTTTTTTATACAGTTTTTAACTACCCAGTAATCTTTAAAATTTAGGAAAATATTCTCCATAATCTAACATTTTATTGAATTTTAGGTACTTTAGCTTTAAATTTACTGTAGTTATCACTCTTATTTTCATTAGTAAATATAGTTTTTATTTAATAACAAATCACCTAATCAGTACAAATTAACACAGAAATCTAAAAGACTTAAAACTTTGTAAATTATTAAAATTTTCTAAAAATGAAAACAATTCTTGTAAAAATTCATTATTCATTTAATTTTGGTTTTCTTAAGACAATAATGTCCATAATATATTTTATTCATAAAAGCAATTAAAAGCTTTACTAATTAAATAATGTCTTAGTTTTATTGCATTTTTATTTTATGAGTCAGAGCAGATTTTTAGTAACTGGGTGTCCTGTTTTACAAAAAAAAATTAGATCATTTAAATCCACCAAAGAGTTCTGCATATAACTAATATAAACATTAAGTGATACAAAATTTAATTTCTTAAAATGTCATAAAGTTAAATAAGTGTAAGTTAACAGATATAAAAAAAATTATTTTTACCAAGATTTTCTAAAAAAAGGATTATTTCTATAATAATTTCATCTATTTGTGAATAAGTTCTGAAAGTTTCATTAAAATCCAACAATTATTTGATTTTTACAAGAATTTCCAAATCAGTATGTTTTTCACCACAAAAAAAAACGTTAAAATTTCCTGTACTAATCTTTGGTCCACACCCGACACATGTTGATGCAAGAAAAAACTAAATTCTTTACCAAAATTTTGAACGTTCTAAAAAGGATCAAAAAAATATAATAGTCAAAAAATCCTCTTAATAACAAAAATTTTGACAATAAACCTTTTAAGTTTTTTTCATCATTGTATGCTCATTTCTTAGTGAATCAATGAGGATTTTGATCAGTCAATGTCTATTTTAGAGGGTGTTATAGATGGGCAGACTAAAGAAAGTCATAGAATTTTATATATAGATATAAATCAGAATAATTGTTATAAAAAGAATTTGTAAGTCTATATGTAAAATATGTAGTAAGAATCAATAGAATAATGCCTTGTGCATCTTCCTAAAGAGGATAAGATGGGAGATGATGAAAGTGAAGTCGCTTAAGAGGAAAAGGAGGAGAGAGATGAAGAATGACTGAATGAGGAAAATTGGGAGTCTAGGTGCTGCAGTTTATCTTTTTCTCAATATAAAAACAGAAATAGTTTCGCATTTGCAGCTAACTTGGATCATGTCTCTCTCCTGACCGACATCAAGGGAAGGAGGCTGCCAACATTAAGTCTTCCTGAAAAAACAACCAGGCATTAACTTTCTAATTATGTTAACCATCAAAAATATCTACAAAAACCTAACTTCTCAAGTATCAGCCAGCCAGTGGCGCAAATAATTTTTTTCTCTATCTTTATTTTTTTTTGTTTTTAGAAAAACAGTTAACAAGTATTCTCATCGACAGGAAGCAAATATTTTGAAGAAAAAGACTCCTGAAGATAACTGCAAAATTGTTTGCAGCTTTCTTTTTTTTTCACTTACTTTCTTATCTTTAACCAGATAAATTTTGGTGAAAAACACACACACACACATATATATATATATATATATATATATATATATATATATATATATATATATATATATATAGAGAGAGAGAGAGAGAGAGAGAGAGAGAGAGAGATAGATAGAGATAGATAGATAAAAAGTGGAATTTTGTCTATCAAATTTCCAACGTCAAAGTCACAAATTTTAAGTGATTGATATTTTAGTAATTAAGAGATGTGGCTGATGTCCTCATCTTTGTTGTAACTATAACGTTTCAGCTCTTCTGCCTTCTGACGATCTTCAGGGAATTTCAAACTGAAACCTTTATTTAATCTACAGGAGTTTGATTGCTCTCATTATCTGGATTGAAATCCAGACAGAATTGGCTGATTTTATTAATATTTAAAGGCTTACTATCGTTTTTTCTTTTCTTGAGGTTCTAGTGGCATAACTTTACAGCAATGAGATTGGTATAAGTAAACAGAGTTCAACCACTGGCTAGAACAAATTAAATTCACTTGTGAAAGTCATGAATCCACTTCATCCCTCAAGCAATGAGAAAACAACAAGTCAATCTATCATACTGCTTATGCTATGTAACCCAGCACAACCTGTCACGTTACTTGGAAAGGAGACGAGCATTGCCAAGTAACCACTATTGTCTCAAGAAATGCCATGAAGAGGAATTACTTGGTACAAATATTTATTCTCATCATTCTAACCTTTATGAAAATAATTGTATGATTTTTTCTACTACACAGATGGGCAAATACACATCTGGAAATAAGATTCTTACATGTCAACTCATGTTTGTAAACAAAAAGAAAAAGTCAAACCCAATCTTTACACTCGATTTTCAGGATGTATTTATCAATTCCGATTTTATGACCTTTGAATTCTGTTTGAATTAAGATAAATATTGATCAATTTTATAAATCATTATATTCAGCATCTGTTCACATGTTAAACCTACAATGAAAATTATTTACAGCTTTTTTTTAGATGCTATATCAATATATAATCATTAGTAATTACACCTGACACATGAAATGTCTAATAAAATAAATAATTATAATAGTTCTTTTGTTTGTTTTGTTTTTTTTAATGTCATGTCTCATCAGGATGTAGGCAATCATGGCTCATGACAGATTTTTTTTCTCTTTTTAATTATCTTTGAATTACAATGTCTTTTTGAAAAAGATAGTGGGGTGGTTTTCTGTTGCTTTCACCATGGTTTTGGATTTAGAGTAGTCCTTTTAGAATTGCTACCACCCAAGGTCAGAGAGAGTGGTTTACCTTGCTTTTTAATCCATAGCTGGGTGTAGAAGAGATGGCATTTGTGTGAAAATTAATGCAACAGAAAGGCCAGAACTTGAACTCAGCTTACCTATTCTATTTTCAGTACTGATACCCATTAGGCTGCCCACACATTCCCTAAGACAATATAAGTTTTTAAAAACAAAAATTCTGAAGTATTCTTAAAGTATACTTGCAAAGACTACTTAAAAGAGAACTCTTTGAAATAAGATTTTAAAAATACCAGTCTTTTAAGAGACAAAGACATGGTGATGATCTTGAATCATTAGAACAAACATGTAAATAGTTATTTTCTTCCCAATTTGAAATTGCATACGGGCGTTTGGCTTCTTGAAAAACTTTGTTACTGAATATTTTTTAAATGCAAATCATAATTAAGAGAATGCTTGCTAATCCTATAGAGAGTTGAGAGCAATATCTAAGCAATAACGTTTTTAACATTCAAATGGGTGTTTTTTTTGTTGCCTTAACCCATTAACCACAGAAATTCCAGTCATAGTTAACAAGCTAATCCTCTGGCAGTGAAAATCCAATTTGTAAGAACCAATTTACATCAACCATTTCAAATAAATCAGTTCATTTAAAGTTAAAATGCTAAATCTGCATTTGAAATTGTATTTACTCTTGGGTCCCAAATAAACATAAGCACACCAACCCTACCCCACATGTTAATTTGGGGATTATTACCAAGCCCCCTCCTATACCTGCTTATTAGCAGGAAGAGAAGTATGAAAGTTAACAAGGCAAGAATTATGAATATTATGTAAATATTTTTGATTTCATTAACAAATTTTAAGATATTATTTTCTGATAGTGTTGGATATAAATTATTTGTTGACTATTGATATACATTTATATTGGAACATTGGTAAAACTTCATGGAAATATTTTCAATTTTGTAAAATCCTTTTACTTAAAGACATTGGTGGACATTTATTTTTAGTTTATTTCTTAGACGTCTTGCAATAGTCTTGTTTTAATCATTTTCTCTTAAACCTTCAAAATGAAATCACTCATTTGAGAATGAACTCATGCCTTTATAACAAATTTAATTTTGGGTAATTACCAAGTTTAGCTTAGCCTGATACAGAACTACAATAGTGGAGTACCCAGTGCAGATCAAACTCACTACATTAGTAAATTACTTTGCAAGATGAACGTTCTAATCATTACACATCTTGTTTACACTATTTACATTCAGACTATTGTCCTAATCTTTGTTGTTATGTTGTCAGTCTGCGGGACAATAGCCTAATGAATTAGTTGGTCCATGAATTTGGTGACATAGTGAGTTCAATCCCTGGGCTGTGCAATGTGTACTTAGACACAGTGGAAACAGGGCAAGCAATTACTGAGCAGTACTAAAAAATAAAAACTAGACGAGAAATCCCTAGACATGGGGAGTGAAAGTGGAACAGTTCACAAGTTCAGTTCAAAATTCCCTATAGGTTACCCACATCAATATACACCTGATGAAGGCCATAGGGCACAACACCCAAAACATTGTGATAACAACAACAAAAATGAAGAGAACAGTCCAAATGTAAGTAATGTTAACTCCTCATCCCAGAAATTCAGACAGAAATCATTATACATCCGTCTTTAGTCTTCAATACGCACAACTCATTTGATCACTTTCTTACACATGGCTTCCAAGAGAAATACAGATATTTTGGTGATCCTCAACCCAAAATGATGAGAAAGATGTTCCAGCAATTTTTTTTACAATAGATCCAATTTCTTTCTCTGGTAATTCATTTTATTAGAAAAAAAATGCATGTGTGTGCCAGTGAGTGAGAGAAAGTGATGAAGACCAGATGCTTTAATTTCTACAGATGGTTAATAACTGACACCTCAACTCTGATCTCATAAAATATATAAAGATTATTTTACAAAAAACTTCCTGAGCTTCTCTTAATCAAAACTGAATGCATAAGGATAAAACATGGAAAGAATTACTGACAGAATCCAAATAAATCATTTTGTGACATTTGAACTCACACCTGCACTGAAGACTCATATTAACTTTCAATATATTTGGAATTTCAAAACTTTAAAAATTGGAATTTGATATTTATGGTAAATAGAGCCACCTACTCAAGTCTGAAGGAGATTTCAATAACAAAGTATATTTTATAAGCTACTCTGCCAGTGTGATGAGTTACATCCTGTGTGCCCAAATCATTACTATGGCATGTGCCAGACTAAGCTAGACTTTAAAAAATAAATACATAAACTGGCTTGATTGGAATTTGTGTATTTCAAAGCAAGAATTTTGGTTTTTTAAACTTGGAAGATTGACACAAGACAATCTCCTTACTAACTCAGCTTAGTAAATATTAATAACAAAAGGTCAATATTTTCAATGTATAGATTGCCTAAAATAAAATTGTTAAAAAATATCAGTCAACTATTAAATATTTGAAACTTACAAGATCATCTTTTGTCATGTCTTCTCCAATACATAATCACAGCATTTGTATGAGGGTCATTCCATAAATAAGTTTAATTTTTCGGTATAAGGACTTCTAATACAGATAGAAGCTTACTCTTTTTTATTTTTTTTTTGTTTTACTTCTTTTTTACATGGATTTAATTTCTTTTGCAGATTAAAAAAAACAAACTTTGAGAGTTTTGGTGATTAACAAAGATGGCCGACCAAGAAGCATGCTCCAGGATTGAACAGCGGTCAGTTATCAAATTTTTGGTTGCTGAAGGGTGCAAACCAGTTGAAATTCATAGGAGAATGCCAACTGTATATGGTGCCACATGTTTCAGTTGACAATTGGAGACTCGATTTATTCTGCTTTCCACTGAAATACACATGTTCTTTCAGGAAAGAGTATTACACTGTATGTTAAATTAGCCCCACATAAATCATTAATTTTTACTTATGGCTAGAATGACAATGAGTAGTTTCTAGGATATGAAACTAAAATTAAAAGGAAAAAACTACTAATAATAATGACTGACAAGGCTTCATCTAATAAAAATTCAAGATACGTAACACAGTGGGTTCACACATTGGGCATTTGTGATTTTTGAGACCCTGAATGATTTCCTGATCACTTATAGAACTGTATTAATGATAATTATACATATAGAAGATTAAAAACAAAACTTTCACATTCGTAATTAAAAAATAAGGGTTTAAGTCTATAAAAAAAAAAGAACTTAAACTTCACATTTTTAGGGGGAGATTTTCAGTGCCAAAAATTAATTAAAGCACTCAAAGAAAAGAAAAAAGAGGAATAGTTTTTAGATCATAATTTTTTGATGAATACAAAGAAAGAACACATGGATAAAACCATTGGTTGGTTGATCCAAAGAGTTGTGAGTTTAATCCCTGGCCACAGCAGAGAGAACAAAAAACTTGGTGAGTTATCAAGGGGAATTAGCTAAAACAGAGATATCCAAAGGCATGGCAAGTGGAATTAGAAAAATCTACCCACCATGGACTAAATAACAGGCTCCGTTTGAAATTAGACATGAAGAAGGCCAGAGCGCACAATGGCTGAAACGTGAATATGGCAATAAAGATGAGAACAACAGTCCAAACAATGTAAATAGCATAAATAGTTACCATACCCACATCTCAAAAATATAGACAGATGTTGAGGGAAAGTTATGCTGAAAACTGATATCTGATGCCAAAAGTGGGTAATGATCAATTTAACATATGAATGGAACTGAGTAAGTCTTAAATGTCTTCCCAGGAACAATTTTTTTTATATTTTACAGATTTAAATTGTTTCAAGATTTGGGAATTTAAAAAGGAGAAAAAAACTTGTCATAGGCAGTTTTTGTTAACTTTATTCAAAGTGTGGGGGGGGGACAAAAAGCAGACAAAAAATGACAAAATATTTGTGTTGGAGGGCCCCCCCAAATCCACCTGACAGAGGTCATTTTTGTAAAAAAAAAAATAAATAAATAAATAAATAAAAGTGTCAAGTTAAACCTGTCAATTATAACATTCATTTCAACAAAATGATTTTTCTACCAAAAAGAGGGAAAAAAAGAAAAAAAAAAAAGAAAAAAAGAGCAACTATCCAGAACTGATCATCTAAAAATAAATGACTGAACATGTGTGAGTCTTGATAACTTAACAAATATTTGGAGTTAAGGCAAAGACCAGTTCTGAAATCCTGAGACTATCCACTTTCAGATGAGACATAGAACATACCACTTGGGAAATGTTCCTAAAATGTCAAATATCCACTTGCAAACCCTCTATGTGCTAATACTACTAATATATAGGGACAAAGATAAAATAAATTCAAATATGGCACCACCAAGTAATTAGGGGAAAATAATAAATGTCTATATAAGTCTATAGGGTTAGATTTGATATTCTACAATGATTGGCCAGAGTAGCTCAAACAGTAGACTTCTCGAGGTAAAAGGGATCCCAGTTTAAGTCTCGTTTAGAGCTATTCCTTATTTTCAGTCTGTACTCTTTATTTACAGAATGACTGTCCAAGTTGCAACAATGAGCAAATTTCTCATTTTCTCTTAAAATCTTAATTTATACAATACTTTCTCCCACTCAGTGTATATAATGTATTCTTTAGAATTTTCAAAAGTAAATAGAAATAACACATTGACTAGTATTTTAAAATACAAGAGGGTGCTAAAATGTACCCAACCTGACCAAGAAAAGATCCCAAAATAAATTCTGTCTAATCATTTGGGCAGATTTTGGACAGTGGGTTGGGCTGAGTTGAAAGTTTCTGTACTCCCTGGCTCAATAATGTAATAGGTTTTAGGGTTTACACAATGGAAGAAAAATGTGAGCTAATTTATTTAAATTTATTTATGTCTTGTCTAAAAATGACTAAAATTAAATATGTTTTTTAGAGTAAGTTTTTGTTCATACTGAAAGTATTCATATATGACATGAACCAACTGAAATCTTTAAGGTTTTGAAATTGAGGCCAGGATTTTTTTCTTCTATGTGCCATGTATCTTCAGGACATTGGCAGTCATAGCTCTCCACAATTTCCTGTCCTTTGTAGCACTTAGTAAATTTTGTCTTTTTATCATCACCTTTCTTAAACCCTTTTCTGCCTATCCATTTACTCAAGTTATGCACTGATTTCCTGTCTCGTTTGCCTTTAATATCACATTTTCCAAACCCTCTTTCCTCATTATGTGCCCTAGAAATTTCAACTATTACTTTCTAATGTTAAATATAAGTGTCCTGTTTATTTTCATTTTCTCTAAAACTGTCACTGCTCACATGTTCAGTCTATGGTATTCGCAACACCCTTCTAAAGAATCATATTTCTGTTGCTTTAATCTCTTCTTCATCTGTGAGGAGAGTGTCCAGCATTCAATACCATATAGGAGGACTGATATTACATAACAGTTTAATACCCTTTTCTTCGTTTCAAATGAAATTTTCCTGTTTCTTAATACTTTGCTTAGCTTTTGGAAGGTACTTTTGCTATCTCAATGCACCTTTGGATTTCAGTGCCACATTTTCAGTCTTGTTAAAACACTTCCTAAATGTTGTACTTGCTTGATTTTGGTATCTCCAATTTGTGATTTGCATGTTGAGCTGTTTCTTTTGCTGGCAACCATGCATTCTGTCTTCTTGCAATTGATGCTTGGTCTTTTCTTCTTGCTTTCCTTCACTACCTTCTGTAGGAATTTTTGTAGTTTCCTTCTTGTGCCTGCTACTAACACTGTGTCATCTGCATATGTTAAGATTGTCGTCACTGATAACAAATCCTAGTAAAACTTCCAATTCTCACAGAATCACCTGTCATGGTTGAATAATTCCGGTCAGAAGACACATCTTTGTCATACACTTCTTTCTATTTTTGTATAATTACTGAACTCATTTTCTCTCTAGGTTTTTACCAGTCCTGGTTTTTTGAATGCAGCTGATGACAATTTCACCCACAATCTCTACTGCCTTTCACCTCCTCACCAAAAAAATGGAAAAAAAAAAAAAACACATGCGTTGCTAAGAATTTAAAACCATATATTTTATTATTTATTCTTCATCATCACTGAGTGAAAGAGAATCCTGTTGCATTATCTTCTTTTTAGATATTTCATACATTTTTTGCATATTCCAAGTGGCCAGCTTACTAGATCCTACACATGAAAATTGCACAAAACACAACACTGTTAAAGGGTGATTTTAAAAAAAAAAAATGTTTTCTGGACGAGTAAGTAAAAAAACAAAATATGACTTATAAAGAAGGGATAAGAAGATCTTGTGCTGTGGAAATACAGAAGACATACCCTATAACAATGATACTAACTAATTATTTCAATGTTATAATATTGAGAGAAAGAGGAAATAAAAGAACATTGAGCTATAGAAACTCTTGCTTTTTAATTTCATCAGAATAGTTATATTAGAGCACAGACTATACTTAAAATTCCTAAAATAACTAGAATGCCAATCTCTCTTAGTAAATTAAAAGGATTGTCTGTGTACTAAGATTAGTGCAAAATCCAATGGAACAATTAAATTACTACTAATACCACTACAGATAAAGTCAATTTACATAAGGTTTATAGAGATAAAACCTAATTATCACTGGCTGTAGTAGCCAAGTTGATATACATACTGCTATATGGTATAGAAAGCTCCTGTGAAATGGGAGATGTGTTCAAGTCTAATGCAAAGTTACTTATTTGTTCTAATTATAAGGTACTAAAGAGATCTCAGCCGGACATGCTTCCCAAAACTTGATGAAATGAGTATATCAGACTTCATTTTTGAAGGGCTTCTTGATCAGACCAAGAAGTTTTCAGGACCTTCTCATGCAGAAAAGCACTTTATTAAATCCCTAGTGAGATTTTTCTCCTTTTGTCCTAGTATCTTTGGGAAATGTATTAATCAGCTTCTGTCGGCACTGTCCCGTTACAGTAACTGACATAAGGGAAAGTATGGATGAGCACAGACAAACTTCTTCTGTCTTCTTACTGATATTATTGATAGGATCCAATCATATAAATCATCAATATAGATATATATTTTTCACACAGATGACATGCAAGAAAAAATACATACTCCACTATATATTATACTTTTAGTTGAAATTAGTCAATTAAGTGCCATACATGATACACACTTGGATGATCACCTTTCTTGATTCATGACTGACTAGGAAAAGATTTTCACACAGAAGGTTGTCATTTCTTTGTGGTAGGCTGATTGCAAAATTTGTCTCATTGACAAAGGACTATTTCTTTAAAAACTATTAAATTGTACTGATGTTATCAGATAAAATTTCTATCTAGACAAATATGATTACTAAATTTTGAATTATGCTTAGCTGGTGAGTAAAATGTTTTAATATATTCACCTTTTACTTAGTTATGTAAGCTAATAAATGAAAACAAGTTAAGCTTCTAGAATTCTAAAACATTTTCGATTTTCATCCAAATTTTGTTCCATTTTCTTGATATGACCCATCCATCAGGTTCATAACTGTTATGGTTCCTACCTATATGGAAATGAACTCTTCCTCCTTTCATAAATACCAACCTGCGAGATTTCCAGGAGGCAGTCAAGACGCAGTGTAACCTGACAGTTTGGACGGACACTTCTATCTGCTGACTTATAACACTCTTACTTTGTATATATCTGTTATTTCAATACACTTGTTTAACCTACCTTTTTCTTGCTGTATCTTTCTTTCTGGCCCCTTAACAGACCACGGCAATAACCCAGAAGAGGAAAAATGTTATTGCTACAGAGAAAATAGTGACAGGAAAAAGAAATTACTACTTTTCAGCTGACCTATTCTTCAAGCTTCATAGCCCATAAGTGGAAAAATGTTATTGCCACAGAGAAAATAGTGATAGGAAAAAATAAAATAAGGGGTGGTCATGAATACACCAATCAGATCAGTTAATTTCAGAAAAAGTGGCCTCAAAACAGCCAGAACATCAAGCTAATAAGATGGATGATGAAATGGATTTTGGAGAATTTAACACTACCCCCAACCAAATATCACCTATGAAGAGAGTGCAATACTTGGAACTCATAAGTGAATATAACAAACCCAACTGAAATTGGAATTTGGCTCTCCCATTTCCATTTCCAAGCCATTATCCATTACACCACCTGCACATCCAAACTTACAACACTTAGTATTATCAAGTGGTCCCCCATCTAAGTACTGGTCAGGCTCAACGTTGCTTATCGTTTCTGATCATACAAGAACCAGTGTTTCAACATGATATGGCCATAAGCTGGAAAATATCTGGAGAGAACATGGTACAAAATACTCTCTATAGGTTGAGGTCCTGATAATTGACTGGAAATAGTTGAGTGAGAAAGTTGAAAGAGGAGTATATATGACGCAAGTGCATAAACCAAGTTCATATAGGTTTCAAAGAAGATGCTAAAAGAGATTTCCCATATGTATATATAAATATATATATAGTTTGAAATCGCCTAGGTACATAGAGGCATTATTAGTTCATTTGTATATTTAGCCCAGATAAGATAGACTGTGCCAGTTTGTATAATGGCTAAACATAAGGTTTCTTCTCTTTTCTTATGGATTATACAACTGATAAAAGTTGAATAGATTGTCTGAAATACTTAACAGCATCAAGAAGACAAAGGATGAGTTCAACTGTCCTAACAAAGTTGGGAATGTTGATAACTCTTGTCAATGTTACAGAGGATACAATCTGATTTTATTGACTATTTCTAATATTTATTTTGAATCTGTTAATAATTATTAATTTTCGAGAATACAAAACTAGATATTCTGTAGATGATACAAAAGTTACCAGATTTGCCAAATAGAAATACAGGACACTTCAAATTTAAATACAACCAATTTTTCATTAGTATATATATATATATATTAGTTTAATTAAAAAACAAACATTAAGGGCCCATTGATTATATTTTATTTCCCCAGGAAAGAGACTTTTTTCCTGGTTCCTCAGATCACATTTCCAAGCATTTTCTCCCTTTTTCTGGAGAAATAAAATATAATCAATGGACTCTTAAAGTTGTCTGTCTTTTAATTAAATTAATATTAGTTTTTTCGCTTTTTTTTTTTTTACATTGAACTCCCTGGATTACATCATCCTTAATATTATTCATATGGATTACCAAACATTTAAAATCCTTATATATATATATATATATATATATATATATATATATATATATATTTTATTGGGAGAAATTCTGTTCACCTTGATATACATCAATTATATAATTTTAAATCTAATAATATTTAGCTATATATATATATATATATATATATATACACATACACAAACAAACATTTCTCAGAGTTAATCTGTAGAAAAAGACAAATGAATAAAGTTAAAATACAATAGGAAAACTATTAATAGACATTGGACGAAACATGTCAGCTAATAATACAGTTTTCCTATTGTCTTTTAACTTTACTCACACATACATGTGTGTGTGCACGCATGTGTTTATACTGCTTATCACACGGTTTTGTGTTATTTGCGTGTTTCTTTATATGTAGTTGGATCTATGACTGTCCTGCTGATGTATACATCATTTATAATCTTAAATTAACACCTTTTGTATTATTATTTTTATTTTCTTATTATTTATTTGTATTTAAAATCCCTTCATTTATGTTTGATATTATTATCATTATTGTAATTTTTATTTATTATTTGTATTGAAAATCTTACATCAATCATTATGTCAACTGGAAAAGGACAAATTGATAATACTCCATCCAAACCTCAAAGATCTTCTCAAGGCAGAAGGTCTAAAAGATTACATTCCACGTAATAGAAACAAGAACATTCCAACAAAACTCAAAACTGCTGCTAAAGAATTAAAAACAACCCTAATATAGTAATCAGAAAGGCGGATAAATCCAATATTTACATAATTTTGGATAAATTGGATTATCACAAAAATCTTCAGCATCTTATTGATGATCGTACTAAATTTACTAAATTGAATAAGAACACTACTGAACCTCTAAAGAAATATGTTAATAAACTCATAACATCCAACAATTCTGTTGCAGGATCCCTAAAAATAAACAAAATTATTGGAGATTATCAACCTGGCTACTCATACGGTAATGTTAAAATACATAAACCAGGATACCCATTACAATCTATTATTTCTCAGATTCCAACATGCATATACCAACTCTCAAAATTTCTCAATGATTTTATTACCCCATATCTCCCTACTAACTATAGCATTAAATCTACCCATGAATTCCCACAAATACTTAAAAACACAAAATTAAAAACAAACCACAGCATTTTTGCGTCAGTTGACGTAGAGAATTTATTTGCTAATGTTCCCCTCTCTGAAACTATTGATATTATCATTAATTCGGTGTATAAAAATAATTTAATTCCACCTCCATCAATCCAACCCAATATTTTAAGAAAACTATTGATCGCTTGCACCACTAGAGTTCCTCTTTATAGCCAGAATGGTACTGTTTACACACAAACTGATGGAGTAAGTATGGGAAACCCTCTCAGGCCGTGCTTCTCCAATTATTATATGTCCTATGTTGAAAACAAGGTTTTTACTAAAGTTATTAAACCTAAAATATATGTTCGTTATGTAGACAATATATTTATTTTAGCTGAAAACAAGAAAGAAATAGAAAATCTGAAAGCTACATTTCAACAAAATTCCATCCTAAATTTTACTTATGAACTTAGTGAAAAAAATAAACTTCCTTTCTTAGATGTTCTTGTCGATTTTAGTAATAATACTTTTAAAACTTCTGTTTATAAAAAATCAACTAGTAAAGACTCTTGTCCTCTTAATTTCTCTAGTGAATGCCCTCTTAGATATAAAATAGGTGTTATTAAAAATTTCCTCACGAGAGTTCACGATAACTAATCCTCTCGCATACTTTTCCTTAACGAATTAAACAATGTAAAACAAACGCTGATTAATAATGGATTTCCTTATCAATTGTTGGATTTCCACATTAGGCGTTTCTTGTCTAAGGTAGCTAATAGCAACAGCGAGAATAGAAACATAAACAATAATATTAATATTTTTTTATAAAAATCAGATGAACAAAAATTATAAACAGGATGAAAACAGAATTAAGTACATTATAAAAAAAATGTATAACACCAGTTGACAATAGCAAAAGAATTAAATTAATTATTTATTATAAAAAATTTAAAACCTCTAACCTTATAGTTAAAAATAATAATTCACCTTCTAGAACAAAATTAAATAGGGCAAATATTATTTACGAATTTAAATGCCCATTAAAGAATTGTATTCCTGATCAATCAAAATTCGTAAATAATTATATAAGCCACACTACAACATGTTTGACACGCAGACTCACTCTACACCTTTCTGACCATAGCTCAATTAGATTTCATTTAAATATTCATGGAGACCTACCGGACACTATTCATAACATACTTGTTGACAACACTAATATAATAGCACCATCTACCTGCAAAAAAAGGCTAAAAATAATGGAAGCCTTATTAATAAAAACAAAAAAAAACAACAGTTAATAATATTAACTTTGAACATGGACACAACATCTTGACTGTGTTTTGAAAAATGAAAACATTTTAAAAACATACATACAACAAACTATTTCTTATTTAAGTTAAAATATTTAATCCTTGAAAATGACTAAATGTATAGCCGAAAGCACTTGGATAAAAAGAACATTTGGACAGTTTTTATATAATTTATCATACAAAAAGAAAAAAATTAGATCACATGAGAAATTGTTTAAATAACAAATAAAAGCACCTTGTCTGTCGTATTCAATGAAATGTGAATATATATATATATATTAGTTAATAGGTAAAGAAAAGTTCAAAAACTTAGCTTTGAGTTTTGCAAATACACTGCTCATCAGTGTCAGATATCATATTTACATATGCTACATGAAAAACACTAATTATTGATGCAAAACCAAAAAGTGTGTGTATATATATATATATATATATATATATATATATATATATATATATATATCTATCAAACTTCAAACAAAATATTACAGCATGGAACAAATTAAAAACTATTAATAACACTATATTAAATTAAAAACAACTGAAATTTAAAAATAAATAAATACTAGGTATTTAAGGCACCCTAATAAGTTTTCCACACAGGACACAGAAAATTTCTTAAATACAGGACAAGGGACATCTGGGCACCATATATAGATCTAAATAATTCCCAGAACAATAACATCCAATTCTGTCTTTACTTAAAACAAAGAAACGTTTTCTAATTATTACATCAGTTTAAACTTAGCAAAGATTCCTTCAGAAGTAGAAAGTTTTTCACCATATTAGGCAGCATTTATAGTTCATCCTAAGGGAACTGAGATCTGCTGCATCTCTTAAGATTTTGTTGCGTAAAGTGGCTGGCAGTGTCATGGGATGAGCAGACATGAAAACAGGAAGGAAAATAGAAATCTAACAAGGAATTTTAATACAAGTAGAAAGTCAACAACCTTGAACAGAAATACCAATGCAGAAATGATGTCTAGTTAAAACAAAAAAACAGAGGAAAACATTCTAATCTCTACAGTAGTTATTTTAACTCCAGTTTTATTTTGTTCACTATTATGCACAATTGCATCTGTCTCTGCATCTATTTATGTAATATATGCACAGAAATACATGTATAAGAGAAGCATAGGACAGAGTAAAAAAATATATCCATAACAGTCATGTTGGACACATTATGAGGGAGGACTGCTTAGAGAACTTGATCCTCACAGGGCATATCAAGGGTAATACAGATAGGGAAAAGCAGTGAGCCATTTAGTTGATGAACTTGTATCAATAGATGGCAGAACAGTAGGAACAGGAGGCTTAGCAGAAGGGGGGTTGCTAAGTGCTACAAGGGATAGGAACCTGGGAAGAGCTATGATCACCCATGTCCTGAAGGGACATGGCACATAGAAGGCGGCCAACTATTTGAACAGAGAGACAAATGCAGAAATTATGTCTGGTCAAAAAACACAAAGAGGAAAACATTCTAATCTCTATGGTAGTATTTTAACTCTGGTTTTATTTTGTTTCTGATTATGTACAATTGTGCTATACATGTATTTTTGACACTTGCATCTATCGCAACATCTTTTATGTAAGTAAATATGCATCTGCTTAAAGGAAACACTGAAAATAAGGAACATTTTGTAAATGTTAGTTAATATTTGTTGCAGAAGTGATCTTGTCTTTTTTTTTTTAATCATTTTATCCCAAGCAAGGTGATAAAGACACTAAGATGCAAGGGGGTTACTGAGTGTGAAAGAGTTTGAGAAAAATAATTGTTACTGATAAAATACTGACAAATTTGTAAATTCAAACAAGGATATGAAGTTGTTTCTTATATTAGATATACGAGAAGTTGTTTTTTTTAAGCTTACTTAATTGGGACATTTGTTGCTTGTTTTTTTAAATTATTAATATGTATAAATTCCACAAATACAAACAAAATATAAACAAATAAATTATTCTAGAAGAAATATTTTCTATTGAACATTTTTTTCAAACTTTATCACTAACCTATTTGACACATAAGCACATGTTCACAAACGCACACAAAGAGAAAAAAAAATCAACTTCACACCAATAACTAGCAGATAAGTTAATTTCTAATATAAAAAAAAACAAAAATGAGAAAATCTGCAGTTAATTACTGAAACCTCCTGATGAGTGGACGGAATGATTGCAAAATGATTAATCTATGAAACTTCAGAGGCAAGGTGCTGAATATAAGTGAAGTGACAAATTTGCATTAATCTTTATATATATATATATATATATATATATATATATATATATATATATATATACACACACACACACAGCTCCTAAGAGAGTATGCTACAAAGGTACATTGGAGAAAATAATAGCTCAATGCCATATTAAATAGCAGAATATTAATATTTATAAACAAATTCCTGGTGAACAGTGACCACACACAACTAAAAGTTTCATCTGTTTTCATACAATCATCAGGTATTTGTTTTTTTTTCTTTTCCCAAGTAATGGTGATTTCTTTGGCATTTCCACCTCAATGAATTTGGTTGATGTGTAAATAGTATGTACACATCAACTCCCCTCATTGTAACATCTTAAATGTACAGAGAGAGTATAAAATGCCCAATTTCACAGATAATAGTTGCCAACTACCTGACGATTGCATAAAATCTTTAGTTGTGGTTGATCACTGTTCATTAAGAATTTGTGTGTGTGTGTGTGTGCGCACTTACAATATTTTAGAACTCAAAAATCAATCCTTAGATAGCCACCAAATTCTGTAGTAGATTTTATTTTTTTATAGTAAGGTTCACTCTTTACAAGAACATGGTAGAGGGTTACATGAAGAAGCAGTTTATAATGGATAGGAGGGAAGAGATAACAGTTAACCTTAGACTTGAACCTGTTAAGATTGTAGTGATTAGAGAAAGATCCTCTTGAGAATTGGTTCCACAGTGCAGTGGTTTGTGAGCAGAAGCTGTTCAAGTGAAACTGACCTCTCACCAATGGAATACAGATGAAATGTGGATGGTTTATGATAATATAAGTGGCATGGCATGTTCTAGCCATGAAGGTTAGACCTAGCAGAACCAAGGAATATAGTTTGTCCAAGCAATTTTCATGGTATTAGCAATAGAGGTTCACCACATCCCGCATGTGAGAGAGAGGTTGGAGGATAGAAAATAATTTGTCACCCAAAAGGACTCAGAGACGCTATGAACAAGAACCATGAGAAACCAATCTTAAAATGTCACATGAAATAGTAAATAGCTTCAATTCCAAGCTAATTTCTTTTTGGTTGAGATTTCCACTTATTACACAAAGTCACAAACTACTTACAGCTCTGGCATTCCAAAGAGATCTTGAACCAAACTAAGCAAAATGTTTGTAAATAACTTAATATACTATATTACTTGAGAGATAGGTAAATTCAGAAACTACATGAATAGGTCATTTATATTTGGATAAATGTAAGGTGTGACAATTCACGGAATGACTGCAGTCTGACATTTGAGTAATGAGTCAGGCAAACATTTGCATGCAAGCTGATGATTCATTTGTTGCCAAGCAGTAGAGGAAGTTGTATGTGTTCATGTTATACTGTTGGTGGAAAACTAGCCAGAAGAGTTATTGTGTGAAGATCAGTAAAAGTGTAAGTGAAATGTTAGCCCTATTAAAACTTGCTTGCTGTGAACATTCTATGAAGAAATAAAATTTTTTGGTGTAGCACAGGCTGTACAAGGAAGAACAAAAAGACATATACAATGATGCAGCCAAAGACAAAGAATAGATGCAAATGTGAGTGTGAATCTTAGTGCATTCAGATCAAACATTAAGTGTGTGACTGACTAGCAAAACTGTGTAGCAGAGGATTTGGAAATGAGAAAAAAAATGATGTGTTAGGAGTTTGCATGTTCCCAATTATTCACCAAATTTAGCCCCTTGTGATTTGGACAACGATTTGCTGATGCAAATGACATCCAGCAAAAAGCAACTACATTACTGAAAGGTATTCCAGCAAACGTATTCTAAGAATGTTTCCAGCAATGGCTGCATTGTTTCATGAAGTATATAGATTCACAAAAGGAGTACCTTGAAGTTGACAGCAGCCAGTAGTGACCAGATAAGCAAACTTTGCTCTCACAGGGCCATTCCAGGAATTGTCACAGCTCATAGAATTATATATTATAGAATTTTATGCTAAAATAACTTTTCATAAAAATATCCAGTAATTTTTCAAGAATTGCATAACATTGTATTTGGTAAAGAAATTGATTTTCAAAAAAGCTGAATTATATAAATAATTGTCCTATTCTGTCACTAACAAACCATTTTTTCTGGATTTCCTATTCACAATATATAGAATGAATGATAAAATTTGTTAAAACAAATTTATATAAAAATTATGAAATTTTTTATTCCTTTACTACCAGAAATAGTTTGTTAGTACAGCAAATGCCTAAAGCTAAACAGATTATAATAGAATATCAGTAAAACCACTGGTAAATAATTAGAAATGTATCAAACCATGCTTAATATATACTATATTGAAGCCAGTGCTAAAGTATGAATGAGGCTACCTTTTTCTCTTATTCTACATATTTCAATGTTAAATATGCATAATTTTGAGAACATTTTGGACTTCAAATGTTTGCCATGAAATGAAAATGAGGACAGAATTAACGTACCGGAGAGAGAGGAGGATAGTCAGATAACACTGAACCTGTTGACAAGGATCATAGATTTAATTCAAATGGCTGCCTACTTAGCATTTAGCTACATTTTTTTTTATACTACTGAAAACTATTTCTAGTAAAATTTACATATGAAATATTATTTGCAATACGCAGACAAATGGTATTGGTTTCTCTTTGCACTTACATTTATCATAAAGGCTTTACTGTCTGCTTTTCACTAATACACATATACTAGTACTCCTCCACTTAAGTGAAACTACATATTCAATTACAAATTCAACTCATTAAACCAGTATCTACTTTTGTTAAGCTCATGTCTGACAGATTTTACACAAGATCAATCAATGATTAGAACAACAGTTTTGTTTTGGCAAATGTCTAAAATTCTTTGCCAGAATTATTCTTTCAAAAAATGTATTCCCAGATGTATTTCTTTTATCTCAACCTCTGTCCCATAATAGTTGTTATGTTTTCTACACATTTCCTACACTAGATGTAATAACTATTATGGGACAGAGATAGTATAACAGAGTGGTAAATGCTATTTATAACTTAATTTTGTCACCTTGGAAACCTAATCCATAAAATAACTAAGATATAAAAGATTATGGAAATTCCAAATAAAACTATTCAATCAACAATAGTTGCAAGTAGTTTTATTAATATTTCAATATATATTCACATCATACCCAGAACATTTTCATTTGCTAACTTCTGGTTAGGTAGAAATATTCTAAAATTTCTTGAAAGGAAATATCTTTTTTACTATTATTAAAATAATCTTATTTTATTATCATAAAATAATCCTATTTTATTAATTATTATAAAATAATCTCATTTTATTACTAGTTTTAGTCCATCTCATTGTTAGTTTTTCATCCGTTATGTTTTGCATACCTCTCTGTGTAGCAGTAGTCATAGTACAGTTGTCAGTGTCCTGAATAGCAACCAGGTTTGCTAGGCATAGCCACCATATGTTCGTTAGTTGTTCTCTATTCATAATTGTCTATCTAATTTGCATAAAATATTACATTGTCAAAACCCACTCTTCATTATCACTAAAACTTTATTACTAATTTTACTCTATTATTGTTGCTTACAAACTTCAACCATGAGAGAAAACAACATGAAATCAGAAATAAATTAACTTTCTAAATATTCTTTTCCACACATTTGAATCACTTCTTTGTGACTGATTTTATTAACAAGTTTCAGATGATCCATTCTATGGCCTTCCATATTCCATAACATTGTTTTCAAGCAAAAGCATCAATTTTAAAGTTGAGAAAATTTATCCCTTATGAACTTCCACCAGGCATCAACATTGGTCAGTGAAACTCTTTCTCTTCATGTCTGATAGAAAATTGTCTTTTATCAACAAGACAGCTACTGGCAATGAAAAATGGATTATGGGAATCCAAAATAAAGCAAATTGTCTTTAAATCCAGGACATCTTTCAATCTCCCAAGCTACTGGGAAAAAAAGTATGTGTTTCATAAGATTCAAACAAGTACAATTCTTTATTCTGAATTGTTGACCATCAGGACAATGGTATAGTTGGCTCATTTGAATGACACAAAAGAGAATAAAAAAGCTTTTTACTTGGCAACGTAAATGACCAATGATTTTGTTGCCTGCCAACACCTATCATCATGTTCTAAATGTGATATAGTAAATGATCATCAATTTGTGATAAGAAGTTCTTCTACATGAGACATACTCTCAAAACCTACCGTCTTCAAACTTAGCACTTGTTTTGTTTCATGGTCACCACTTCCAACAAGATACGGAAACATTTGGTGAAGAATTCATTGGATCAAAACGAGAATCCTTCTTTAATGATGGAATACACAATTTAGCTGAAGGAGTAGTGAAATACAATAGAAAACAAGAAAAAATATTTTGATCACTGAATAATGAGTATGTTAATATGCATAAAAAATAATGACACAAGCATTTGGCTTAAACCTACTATTTCATCCCAGAATGTCAAAGTACCTAAATTCCTACAATCTGAAGGCTGAATATTTTTTCTGATTAAATTCTTCACGTTCCTTCCTGGTCTTTTGAACAAGAGCAGAGGATTAGGATTGGGTTTTGGGTCCCTTCTAAAGTCTACCTTTGCTCTATACTCCTAATGCTTATCTTTTTCTACACTAAAATAACTTCACACAGTAACCATCTACCTTGAGTAGCTCTTGGGCCTTGTATTGGGTGAACATTAATAAAAAAAAAAAAAGAAAAGCATTATGATAAATGAAGATACTACTAAAAAAAATAATGTATTAAATAATAAAAATGCTTCATCTAAGAAACTCAGATGAGTACTAATATATATAAAAAAATGTTTCTTCACTATAGTAAACAAATAGGTAGATTAGAATACACTATCCAGACCAACTGTGTCTTAATCCCCTTCAGAGTATACCCCTTGGAACATCACATACTTATCTAAAGGCATCCCTTCTACTTTGCAAAGTAATCTGCAAAATACTCTTTTGATCACAATCAGCCGCCTCGTGTTCTCTTTCTTCTCATCTACAATCTGAAATCTCCTCCCTTTCAACAGCAATTTGAGCTTGAAGACACAAAGTTAAACCTGAACTGCAATACGGTATAACATAAATAATCGCACACACAGTTGACCAATGTCCTCACCTTTGTTGTTTCTATTACATTCCAGCCATTTTACAAGTGCAATTAAAAAAAACTTGCAGAAGAGTGGAGGACACCTCCAGCATTCTTCAGGGTTTTTTTTTTACTTTCACATGTCCATAAACACTTAAGAATTGAATTTTAAATATTACTTGAGCCTCATCATTTAAGCACTTGAAAATGGCACCACTCAGGACAATAACTCAAAAGAAACTATGAAGGCTGTATCCGAAAAGTGATCCCATTTTATTATTATAAAAAAAGATAAAATTAAGTTAGATTTACTTTTAATCATTTTTATTTTATTGTAATTACATTGCTATTACATATTTCAAATTTTATCATACAAGCACACAAAAAGCTGCCTTGAATAGCTTGATTGAATGAAATGTATTTTTTTAGTACCTCTGTGGTGAACACATATCAGTAAAGATGCAAAAGAGGCTATGAGTTGCATGCAGGCATATCTGTTGAAGATAGCCATATCCAGGTTTCTCCACTAGCAGTGGAACAGTTTGCCATATCTAGATACAGGCCTCTCTGCAAATTGTCCAAATCTAGGTTTTTGTCAAATGTCTTGCAGCAATAAAAGAGACAGGAAATCCAGCAGATTTGATTTGCAATTGTCGGAGATTTGGTGTCTTCTGAAGACATTCCCCTGGAGCATTTTGTTACAGAAGTTATGTACTGCCCGCCATGCTGTGATTTTTGAGGTAGTGGCCTCAATCATCATTATTCAGGGATTTTTTTTTTGGGGGGGGGGTATTCGTCTCTCTCCCTTTGCTGGTTCCCCCTTATTGTTAAGAGAACAATCTGCTACATATTAAGAGCTTCCCCCCACCCTACAACCTCAACACACACTTGCTTTATTTTTCTAACTCATACAAATATATAGAGTTGCAGTTTAAATTTATTTATAGCTTCATCTGTGGAATATTTAAAACCATTTTTTTTATCATTAATGATCACATATAAACAAATGCTAAAAGCATAATTATTATTAGAGATTAACCACTTATGAGTTTGTCTTCTTTTTTTTCTTTAATTTATATAAAATGTTCAAGTGTTTTCTTTTATATTTACTTATATAAATATTTTTTTCCATTAATTCTTCTAAAGAAATTTGCCAGATGCCAATATCATTAGAATAAAACAGAAATATCAGATTGATATAACATTTGAAATTTGAGATAAAGAGTTACACTTGGATAACTATTGATTTCTATAGTGCTTTTTTGATTGGAAATTTTACATTACAAAATATGGATACAAAAAAGGGGATCTTGTCAAGATCAGCAACCCCAACATTTCCATGTCAAGAATAGCAAACCTTTAATAAAATAGGTTCTATTTATTAAAACAATGTTGGAACTATAAATAAACTTGTTTATTGAAAAATGAACAATTAAAATAACACATTATTCACTTTTTCATGAATAAATGGCTACATATTGTATGGTGATTGCATTACAGAATGCCAAATAACCTGTTAACTGTACTTCGTTCAATCAACATGAATTGATTTAAATAACTTGGGAGAAAATTGCATCTACAACCATGTATGCTCTTAATATTAGCCATATGCTTTACCCAGTATGATTCTATATGTTGTGTGTGAATACCTGTCTGTGGGTCAATGAAGTACAAAGATTGGTTGACAGTTCTGTGCTGGTAGTTTGGCTTATAGGCTATATCTCTGTGTAAGCTTGTCATTCATCATTGCGAAGACTTGATCTATGTCTCACCGCTTTTTCAATTATTGGTAGGAGTGTCATTTAGATTCTGTGCTAGACTATTTCCATAAACCCAATTGCTGGTGATATATTAGTATCTACCAAGCCAAAAACCCAGACTTGACACTTAGGGGCTCTTCCTCAATGGTGTTTTAGTTTGTGTGAAAAGCATGATTCATCGATTTGAACTCTTATCCCAGGTCCACCAAGTTTTATAGGATTAAGCTCAAAATGTCTCATGCACACCTCTCTGAAAAAGTTGTAAAAATCCACTATTGTCTGGCGAGATATATTTACAATATGATAAGTTTCCTGTTCCCGCATTTCATTACACCAACAATATATGGTATGAATTCACTGCTGTCATTTCACTTTTAATTTAGCAAAAAATGAGTCTTTTGTTATTGTTGCATTTCATTTGTACTATGAACAGTCTTTCATTTAGCACTTCCACACATAACTGTCCAGAGAGGCATTGCACTTTATCCAATTCATAAATGTATTGCATGATTCATATTTTAATTCCTGTTGAATAAGTGATTTATTCTTCATCCAGTCAATCACTGGTAAGCTAACCTCATCAGGTGATGGCTCCACAAGCTCTATGAATATAGATTTATCCATCTTGAAGGTCCCTGGATATCAGAATTAATAAATTAAAACCAGTATATAAAAACAACTATTGAACCATAAAGTTACTTGTACCAAAATGTTCATGTCTAGAACAGCAAACCTGATTATTCTCATGTAAAGAATAACGAACCCAATCATCTTGTCAAGAATAGCAAACCCTCCTGTTAATGGGTTTGCTAATCTTGACAAGATCCCAAAAAAGAAATGAAGCTAAAATATTTAACTCTGTCTCAAAGTCCAAGAGAGTGAAAACGCAAAGAATCTTCCAAAAGAACATTGTAAAACTGTAAAAATAGTTGGTCTGTGACTTAAGATCAAAAAACTCAAAGACAATTGAATTTTTTTGTTAAAATAAAATTTGCCAAAATCAAAATGGTCAGCCAGTTAATTCATCTTTTTTAGAAATGAATGAGTAACAAAAGTGTACATAAAGTAGATCACAGTTTTAAAATGGTTGTTATCACTCAAAACATTGCTAATACTTCAGCTGATTATATATATATATATATATATATATATATATATATATATATATATATATATATATATATATATATGTATGTATGTAATGTATGTCATAGACATAAATGAGTACTTGTAATAAGTGTACATAAAACGTAGATTACATTTTTTTTTAAGTAGTGTCATTGTCTATGACTTCAATCCCCACCTATTTCTCCAGAATTGTGGCTAAGTTTTCATAGTTACTTTAGTCAGTATAACAATGAATTGTTTCATCCTTATAATCTGTATTTAGACAAGTGGCTCTTCTTACGTTGCTTTAATACATAATGCATTTTTCACAGACAAGCCATTGTAGACCTTGACATGTAAATAACTGCTGAATATTCTGCATTGTATGATTTCATGTCAATTAAGGCAAAGATTTAGAACATCAGATGTAAACCCAAAATCAAAGTAAAAGTTAGAATCATTAATTTCCTTTCATATCTCTTCTTCCAAATTTAACTGCAATACAAAATTTTCCTTGTACTGCTATACGAAAAAAAGCACCGGGAAGCACAGAGATGAAAGGGAGCTGAGAAGTGGCCTTAGTTCTTTTAATTAGCTTGTTTATGATTAAAGACAGTAAAAAAGAAAGTGAGCAGTGATGATATGTAGTTTATAACAACTAGATTTGGAAAGAATTGAAATAAGAGCATTATAAGGTCAACCTTGTTTGAACTCGGCTATCATTTTAAGCTAGAGAGTTCAGTCTACTCTACTGTTTAACCCATAGGTTGAGAGAGAAGAGTTGGATCCTTGCCTTTCTCAAAGACAATAGTACAAAAGTGAATGGAACGGATGAGACAAGAATTTGAACTCAGTTCGCCAAATCCACTTACAGAGCCAATAAGCATGACATTAACCACACAACCTAAATAGATATTACTGACATTAAAATATAAAATTCAACTTGATAAGGGAAAAAAAAACAAACAAAAGGTCAAAAAGAAAAAGGAAAAAAAAGAAAAGAGAAAAAGGAAAAAAAAGAAAAGAGAAAAAGGAAAAAAAAGAAAAGAGAAAAAGGAAAAAAAAGAAAAGAGAAAAAGGAAAAAAAAGAAAAGAGAAAAAGGAAAAAAAAGAAAAGAGAAAAAGGAAAAAAAAGAAAAGAGAAAAAGGAAAAAAAAGAAAAGAGAAAAAGGAAAAAAAAGAAAAGAGAAAAAGGAAAAAAAAGAAAAGAGAAAAAGGAAAAAAAAGAAAAGAGAAAAAGGAAAAAAAAGAAAAGAGAAAAAGGAAAAAAAAGAAAAGAGAAAAAGGAAAAAAAAGAAAAGAGAAAAAGGGAAGAAACAAGACAGAGAGAGAAAAAGGGAAGAAACAAGACAGAGAGAGAAAAAGGGAAGAAACAAGACAGAGAGAGAAAAAGGGAAGAAACAAGACAGAGAGAGAAAAAGGGAAGAAACAAGACAGAGAGAGAAAAAGGGAAGAAACAAGACAGAGAGAGAAAAAGGGAAGAAACAAGACAGAGAGAGAAAAAGGGAAGAAACAAGACAGAGAGAGAAAAAGGGAAGAAACAAGACAGAGAGAGAAAAAGGGAAGAAACAAGACAGAGAGAGAAAAAGGGAAGAAACAAGACAGAGAGAGAAAAAGGGAAGAAACAAGACAGAGAGAGAAAAAGGGAAGAAACAAGACAGAGAGAGAAAAAGGGAAGAAACAAGACAGAGAGAGAAAAAGGGAAGAAACAAGACAGAGAGAGAAAAAGGGAAGAAACAAGACAGAGAGAGAAAAAGGGAAGAAACAAGACAGAGAGAGAAAAAGGGAAGAAACAAGACAGAGAGAGAAAAAGGGAAGAAACAAGACAGAGAGAGAAAAAGGGAAGAAACAAGACAGAGAGAGAAAAAGGGAAGAAACAAGACAGAGAGAGAAAAAGGGAAGAAACAAGACAGAGAGAGAAAAAGGGAAGAAACAAGACAGAGAGAGAAAAAGGGAAGAAACAAGACAGAGAGAGAAAAAGGGAAGAAACAAGACAGAGAGAGAAAAAGGGAAGAAACAAGACAGAGAGAGAAAAAGGGAAGAAACAAGACAGAGAGAGAAAAAGGGAAGAAACAAGACAGAGAGAGAAAAAGGGAAGAAACAAGACAAAGAGAGAAAAAGGGAAGAAACAAGACAAAGAGAGAAAAAGGGAAGAAACAAGACAAAGAGAGAAAAAGGGAAGAAACAAGACAAAGAGAGAAAAAGGGAAGAAACAAGACAAAGAGAGAAAAAGGGAAGAAACAAGACAAAGAGAGAAAAAGGGAAGAAACAAGACAAAGAGAGAAAAAGGGAAGAAACAAGACAAAGAGAGAAAAAGGGAAGAAACAAGACAAAGAGAGAAAAAGGGAAGAAACAAGACAAACAGAGAAAAAGGGAAGAAACAAGACAAAGAGAGAAAAAGGGAAGAAACAAGACAAACAGAGAAAAAGGGAAGAAACAAGACAAAGAGAGAAAAAGGGAAGAAACAAGACAAAGAGAAAAAAAGAGAAGGAAAGAGACAAAGAGAAAAAAAGGGAAGGAAAGAGACAAAGAGAAAAAAAGGGAAGGAAAGAGACAAAGAGAAAAAAAGGGAAGGAAAGAGACAAAGTGGGAAAAAGGAAAAAAATAGAAAGAGAAGAAGAGATGAGAAAAGAAGAAGAAGAAAAAATAAAGAAAAACAAAAAAAAAAAATCAATAAACTACAAGATAAACAAAACTAAAACAATTCCAACTTACACAGTTTCTCGAAAATACTTTTCAGCCTCTTCCCAGGATACAAGTGAAGATGTAAGGTCTTTCTTGAGATAATGTGCTGTTTAAACAAAAAACAAAAAAAACTAAAACTGATAGATGATAATTACATGACAAATCAAGGAAAATCAAAATGTTTCTGAGTTTTACAGATAATGGTTAACTTGAAGTAAAATGGATGTAGCATTTAAATTGTGTAAATAATCAATGTAGCAGTTATTCACCTCTCATGAACATTCAAGAGAGTTACAACATCACTTTCCAAACATTCTTAGATTAAAAGCTTTGAAATAAAACTAGCTGCACACTTGAAAATTCTACATGCATCAACAATTAAGATAATCCATTATCTCATGCCTAAGATCTTCTATCATCCTCTTGCGTGTATCTTCTTAGTCTCTCCCTTATCCCTTCCAGTCTTTGTTGTTCATTCATGCTTTTATTTAAATATTATAACAGGGATTAGCTTCATGTGCAAAAACTGCGATATGCACATAAATTCAACAATGTCCTTTCACTTATCTTTTTCTTCTATAAAAAATTTTAATGTAACAATTTTTATGCTTTTTCTTTTGAACCTTTCCTTCAATCTTCACTCATTGTCTCTAGATATCCAGCTAGCAAGTCTGTGTCTTCCCTTCATCTACCCTCCACCCATTCTCTCATCATTTTCTCTAGCTTTTTTACCTCCTGGCTTTCTCCTTCAGACAATATTATTTTTTCTCAGCTTCATGCTTAACATTATTATATAAGTTTCTTTGACAAAAAACATAATTAATTCCACCTCAGGTCAGGGGGATCAAGCAGAAATGACACTGATTCAAGGTAAACAAGCAAAATAACAGACATTGTGATCAAGAATCTATTCTAATTGATCCCAGCTCAGAAGGTTGTGGCGATCAGACAAATTTTACACTCTGATCCTAGGTAGAAATGCATGATTGCCATAGAGAATAATAATTTAGCTAAAGGCAAAATAAGCACATAATCACAACTAAAATACCATGATAAACTAAATGCTTGTAACAAATCATAACAAAAGCAACCACCAAAGACAGGTAGCAAAAATTATCACCTGAAAATTACAGTATGTAGGACACCTTTTTCTGACTTGCAGTCCAAAAATAACTTTAAAAAGTTATATTCCATACATGAAGGTTTGATTTTTATTTGAATATTTAACTTAAACTATTCTAACTTATCAGTATATAATGAATATTCTCTGAACATTTTTATGTTTTCTATACCCAAAGGCATGGTGGAGTAATGGATAACGGAATTGAAGAGCTGAGTTTGAATTCCAGTAGAGTTCATTACATTCACTTATGTGCTAATACCCTTGGGAAATGTATAAATCCATCTCTTATGTTCCACAGCTATGGATATATAACAGGAAAGACTGGGTGCTATAGCTTTGGTTTGCAACTGGTTTAGGAGAAGAAAAAAAAATGAATTCAAAACTGGAGAGGGTTGGACTCTGTCAGGCTATCTTGCCCAGGAAACACCACTGCTACTGTGGCCACAGTACATTTGGTGGCCCTACAACCCTAATAGGGTTATGGGCTTCATGATCATGATACCCAAACATTACATATGCCATCAAATTAACTTCAATGAATTATATTGAAGTACTGCTTATAAGTGCTAAATCTAAATAGATAAAACAACCCTAAAATAAGATGAAATTTTTTAAACTTATGTAAAAATTCCAAAAGGAAGTCTTTGATAATTTTCATCATTAACTATTATCTGATCTTCATTATTACAATTGACTGACTGATTGGGATTTTTTTTGTGAGTTATTTAAAGTCAAATCATATTTCTTTGGATTGTAAAAATACTTTTGTTTTTGTGAGTAAATATTGCATTAATATTTTCTTTAGAATAAAAATGATTTAACCCATAGCTGGAAGGAACAATGGATTCATACCATTTCCACTTAAGTGAATGTCATGAATCTGACTGAAATTTGAACATGGCTCTTCAATTTTTAATTCCAAGAAGCTACCCATTACACCACCTGCACATCCTCACTTTTACAAAAGTAAAACATTTATTTTTTATTTAACCTTTTATAACTAAGTTTATTAAGAATAATAAGGCACCAATTTTTCACCATTACAAATATTTTTCATAGTTATTCATGCTACTTTTTATTTCAGTATTTTTTAACTAAAAATACATATTAAAGTTAGTTTTGTGCAATAATTTACTTAATTTTATCATTAACTGATAAAAATAAATACATTTTATAATATGCGCCTTTTCTATAAATACGTTCATGGCAATTGTTCTGATGAACTTTCCTCTTTTATGAATTCATGTGCAGTACTAGATTAGCAGCATTTTAATGGCTAGATATAACCATAAGCTCTATACTAAGAGTTTCTTCTATCACACTTCTTGCTTGTGGAACTCTCTTCCAGCATCTTGCTTTCCAGTCAAGTTTGATCTTCAAAAATTTAAATGCAATCGTTACCTTCTGTCTTCTTATTCTTTTATTGTCCTCTCTCCTTAATAGCAGTTTTCTTATATTCTATAACACTCAGTAACCTCTTGTATCCTAGTGGCTTTATCACTTTTCATAGGGCAAAATGATTTTAAGAAAAAAGAAAAAAAATGAGAAACATTTGTAATTCATTCATTGAGCAGCCAGTACTATTGACGGTTGTGATTTATAAAGTCTTTCTCTTAAACAATTTTTAATAGGTTTTTCAAACCCAGTACCTATTATTGCTTTATTCTTAATTTCTGTTCTTGTATTGTTCTCTACCTTTAATAGTGTTTTATTTTCCTCATTCTCTAACACTTAGTAACCCCTTGTGTCTCAGTGACTTTATTGCCTTAGGGGGAAATGATTAAAAAAAAATATATATTAAGTTTATATGTGAACCTAACTGAATTTTCCTAAGATCAAATACAATTTGCACAAAAGTCCCTAACAACAACATTAAGCCAGATTTTACAATGTTAAAACAAAAATATTGATATTAGAAACTAAAATTCTCAATCTGACCATAATAACTATGACCAAAATAAATCAAAGTGGTGTTGACTAAAATCTTAATGTTGATAAAAAAGAATCAAGTAAATTTCTCTTGGGTTAAACTTACCTTTTTCTGATTGGCAGCCGAAATAAACTATGGAAGCTGGGACAAGATCAGCCTGAAGTAATAAAATACAATGAGTAAAAAAAAAAAAAAAAAAATCTATCAATCATCATGCCAGCTGAGCTCTTTGCATGGCTCATTACCACAGTATTTCAGCTGATCCATTCTACAGCCTTCTTCAAACATGCAGCATAGATGGAAAGAAAAGAGCATTTTCTTTTCTTTTTTAGAAAAAAAAAAAGTTAGCAAAGAAAGAAAAAAAAGGAAAGTATCAGGTATTATCCTGTAAGAAAGATGCAAAAAGTCAGCATGGTTTTCATTGTTCGACAAGAAAATTGAAAAGGAATCCTATGTAAATATAGAATCCCCTATGTTACACAAGTCACTATGAATGGTATATCTGTATGGCTTGTGTTACCAGGAATAAACCAAAGCCATCATAATATTAACCAATATTTCTGATTTGTTTATAAACCTTCTCATTTATAAAAAAAAAAAAAAAAAAAAAAGAAAAGAAAAAAAGAGAGACTTCATTTTCTTTAAACATTCAACATTTGAAGGAGGCTGGAGAACAGATTGTCTACAACAAACGCAACAAACACAAAGATAGACTTAAATGACTTAAAATTTATGCAAATACATAATGACAGTCTAATGATGAAATAAAAGCATTTATTTGACAATATTTTACAATAATCTTTCTTTGGCAATGCACTTAATTAAATATCAATTACATAGACTGAAATCTTCACTGTATGATAAATAAAACTTCATTTCAGGCTACAAAGTTACTGATTCACCTTCAAGCAGTCTCAATTTGTTGGTCTTATCATTATTAAAATATATGCTTTATTACAAAGATATGTGTTTAATTTCTGTGCATTTTCTTACATGGTAATGTATTCCAAAATTTTAATTTCTGATAGATTGTTGAAATGGATGAAATTAATTCTTTAGGTTAAGTGGGAGGAGAAGAAGACAGCAAGAAGAATCCTGAAAATGGCCTCATAAGGGAAAGTTTTTTTTTTTTTTTACATGTTTCCCCACAATATTTTGATTCTACTCCATTTAGAGCGATTTAAATATTACTTATTACATGTCTAGCATCATTTGGTACAAGATTATGATGCACATTCTGGTCAAGTAAATAATGGTATTTTGGTTGGTTGGCTGGTCCTATGATCTAGAAGATCATCAGGGTATAAATACTAGGTCTTTTACATCTTCAGATCAACTTAAAGATAACTGAATGGTAGAGAATTTTTTTTTTGAGTGCTAGACTAATGTAGGTGGAATGGGAAATACCAAATGGATATGTTTTGATTCTGGGTTACAATGGTAAAATGCCATGGGAAAGGCATGAACTCAAACATTACCCCCACCCCACTGATAAGAACTTACTGTTGCATTAATCTTACTAAAAGTAAAGCAAGAATTGTGACACATTCAGTATGGAAACTTCAGCTTACCTGGATTAAATTTTCACTCATGTCATTCAAAACTTTCTTAGGCGGAGTCACGTCTGAAAATTAGTAATAAAAATAGTAAAAAAAAAAAAAAATAACATAAAATAAATACAAGAAACAAATGATAAAATATTAAATTTAATTTTGTTTTTTTAGGTGCAATTAAGTAATTGAACCTCTGCATTATTTATAAGTATTACTTCTGTTTTCACTGAATTCTTTTTCACGGGTACTAAGATTTTCAATTTCAGTCAATGACATCTTTGCTTTTTCCATAGGACTCACTACAACTGAAAAAATTCAAGCACAATATCCATTTAACAACCAAAGTCACTTGTATCAACAGGACAAATATGTTCTGATCAAAAATCACTTACAGGATGCTAAAAGTTAAACAAATATAAAAAGATAAAAAAGGAGTTGTTACTATTATACATTGATTCTTTCCAAGCATTTTTCATTAACTTTGTTATTTTTACCACATTTCAGCTGATGTATCCTTCTGGCTTTCCTCAAATGTCACATGCAGTAACTTTCTGATAATGTTAAATAGAACCCTTTATAATTGATCCATGTGGGTATGTTTTTTTTTCTCCTTCTTTTCCCCTCTCACATCCAGTGTCTTTCACAAGAAATTTCACAACACATTAATTCTTCCTTTTAATGATGCTCTATCCCTATTGAGCAGGTTTATATTTCTACACTGCCTGATTCAGGGATTGAACTCATAACTTGCACAATAGGATATCTTAAAGTAAGTTTTAAAAAAAAATACTCTTGTTTTAAGATTAAGTATTTTCATTATTGCATAGATTTTGATTGATTTGTTTTTTATGGCTTATCGACCTTTTACATGTTATTTAGAACCAGAAAATATTTTCATATTATGAGAATGTTTTAGTGATACAAATTTCACCAATTAACCCATAACTGGAGGTAGAAGAGGTGGCTTCATACCATTCCCAAGAGTATTTGCACGAAAGTAAATATAACGAACTCAACTGTAATTGGAACTCAGTTCTCCAATTAGCAATTCCAAGTCATTATCCATTACACCACCTGTATATCCAAGTGGTCACCCATCTAGATACTGACCAGGCTTGACATTGCTTAACTTCAGTGATCATACAGGAACTGGTGTTTCAACATGATATGGCTGTAAGCCTATAGATTTTTATGAATTCTTATTTTCTGCTTGCTTTTTAACATTTTTAACTACTTAATTCTATAGATATGAAATTAATGGTAATAGTAATATCAGCAGTTTCCTTATAAGGAAACAGTTATCATTCATTGACCCAGTAGCTGGTATTACTGTCAGTTGAAATTTATAAAATAAAATCTTTCTCTTAAAATAATTTTTCAGGAAAATAAGCTTCTTAAGTCCAGTAACTGTTATCGTTCTTTTCAATACTAACAGGAGCTTCCTTCTTAACCTTTTGTTTGAAGTAGTGTAGAATATCAACATCTTAATCACATTATTTTCTCTTTGAGTTACATGTGATATCAGTTTTAGCTATTGCTGCTGTTGAAAGTCCTCAAGTGATGTGGTTTCTCTTATTTGGTACATTACTCTGTTTGTGATCCTGTAGAACCAGTCCATATGGTTCAAAGAAGTATAGTGTTCGCTAAGATCCACAGGCTTCACTCATTCTAAGCCATTTTTAACCATCAATCTGAAAAGGTGGTTGTATACAGCTGACAGTTTATTATATTTCTGAATGAATTTGGCACCAGGCATGACATCCATGTAACAATCTCAATCTAAAGAGGCTATTTAAGAACATCTTGATTTTTGGGGTTAATGTTTTGGTTTTTATCAATTTGCAGTAATGGGTAAATAGCACAGCCTATTGTATGTTCAATTTCATAATCTCCTATATTAAATTTGTTATAACTCACCCATACACCGAGGTAAGCAATAATAACTCACCCATACACCAAGGTAAGACTTATCAAAAGTGATTTTTTTTTATTCTGAAGACCTACAGTTTAATGACCAAAGAATTTATTAGCTAAAAATATACAAGATGAAAAAAAAAAAAACTAGGAAACCTGATTAGTAATGAAGAGTTCACAGAGTACAGGATGTTAGTTTAAGTTTAATGAGAAATTATTCCTTTGTTCTAAATTCTTGCATTTCACATTAGTGGCAAAGATGACATTGTCTCAAAACATTGATAAGATTGAAAAAAAAGTTCAAAAGTTGAAATAACTTATAAATAAATAAAATTTCTGTCAAGAAAATTTATAAGATTAAAAGCATAAATCAAACGCCAATGAAATGATTATCTTCATTGCATCCGATTAATATAAAGTTAAATGTAACATTAGAAAAATAACACATACAGCAGAAAATGTAATATCCTATCCTAAATCAAACATGAATTACATTATTTTACAAACTCTGAAGAAACCAATAAACAAAAACTGCACCATAATTCTATGCACTTGAAAGGACTAATTAGCATGAGAGAAAAATATGTAAATTACTTTATATTACTTCAAATAATATTATAGTGGACACTTCATATTTGAAATAGACCCCCCCACCACTATATTTATTTTTACTGTAAACAGTGTGTATTATGTCTATCACTCTGTTCATTTGAGAAATTTTGATAAAGGGAATATGACCATCGGCAGGGATCAAACATGCATCACTGTGTAGGAGAAAGCACCATTTGATCCCACGTGCTTTACCAATCGGCCATGAAGGGTGACACAGTTTCTATTTTCTCTTTTAATGAAAGCACACTTCCTCATTCACATATTTTCCTCGAAAAGCCCATATCAACTCAGTTTTGTATTTGAAACAAACACAAAGTAATTTCTAAAACGTAATGGATTTATTTTTAATGCAAGATTTTTATTACTTCAAACATAACATCTAAAGTAATAAAATGTGGGATTCAAAATAAATCCATTATTTCTTTAGAAATTCATTTATATGAAATTTGCAATTAATACTACTACTACTACTAATAATAATAATAATATTACTGTTGTTGTAGTGTATAAGCAAAGATGATGAAAGCATATCAGACAAAAATTAATAATAATGACAATGTCACATCTAAGAAATTTAAATGAATATTATAATTTGGTAAATATTAAAACCAACTGAAGTTCATCTCAAAATCAAGAACACATATAGAAGGCACTGTGAAGTAATGGATAGCAGCTTGGATTGAGGAAGCCGAAAGCCAAGTTCGAATTTCAGTCAGATATTACATTCACTTATGTGCTAATACCCTTAGGAAAGGTATGAATCCTCTTCTCTCCCCAGCTATGGGTAAATAGCAGAGCAGACTGGGTTCAGCAGCCTTGGGTGTCAACTAGTCTAGGAGAAAGAAAGTTCTGAATACAAACTGGCCTGGAGAGCGTTGGGCTCTCTCAGTGCTTCTAACACCACTTCTACTGCAACTGCAGTATGTGTGGTGCCCCTATGACCCTGGGGCTCTCTTTTCATCAGTTAATCTACTTAGGGAGTTAAAAAATAATAATAATAAAGTACATAATTTAAAAAATTACTGGTAACATAGATAAAAATACTTTTCAGACAAAATATTAAGACCTAGTATATTTCACACAGGATCCATGGTACTGAATTCAATCTCATGACTAAGTCCTAATCAAGAGAGAAACTTTCAATTTTCAACAAAAAAAAAAAAAAAAATTCACTTTCCCATAGTTTTATGTTAGTAAATTTCACATGGTGCAAGTTATCTACAATAGGAACTTGTTAGGGTATGACATACATTTCCTCAGATTGAAAAGTTATAATTTTGTAATAAATACCAAAAGGATGAGTAAATAATTTCCAAAATATGTCAGTAAAAAGAAACTGGAAGAGGAGTGGATTTTGTTTTGTTCTTTGAGTTCATTCACTCTTATGACCACTCATTCAGGCAAAAAGAAAAAGAAAAAAAGAAAAGGGAAAAAAAATTGCTAATGCTAGATACAATATAATTCATAAATTATCAATCTAATAATGAAAAATTAAAATTAATCAAAATCTGAGCTGGCCTGATGGCTTAGTTAGATATTTTCTACTAGAAGTTACAGGTCAATGTTTGAACTAAGTGAGATACTTGATTTAGAGGATCAAGATCAATTCATTTGAATTAAAAGGCCAGTATTTGAGCCAAATAAAAGAAAAGATTTGAAAAAGCAAATTTTCAACTCAGTTAGGCTCTCACCACTTGAAAATTTAGGATAATAGAATCTTCTTACTCTCATCACTTCTCACAAGTGGCCTTATGCCATGCTAAGTAAACAGGTTTGGGTTGGAATTAATGCTTTGACATTTGAGTAGTGTGTGCAGGTATATATAAAATGGCTGCTTGTTCTCAAGTTTACTCATCTGCTATTTAATCCCTATTGCAGGCACCTACTCGGGCACAGTTGTGTTCAAAAACCACAGAAGTAACCTCTGGTTTATACTGCAACTATGCTGAACCAACCTTAGTTACAATTTCTGAAAGAGAGCACACTGGCACAACAAACATTTGAACAAGGCCAGTATGCTGAAAGATTCATCATGACTTGTGACTTGGTGCTAGAATAACAATCGGACAGCTTCCAAAGAGTTTCCTTTACCCAATTTCATTCACAAAATTGGTTCAACTCATGGTATGGTTGTTCGACACTTCCCAGAGGTGTTGCATGCTGGGAAAGTCTTACCAGGCTGATATTATCAAGTCACCTTGACAAATCAACCATGATCAAATTCAAATCCAGGTCTTTTGTTGAAACATTAACCTTCTAACCACTCAGCCACACATCCATATATGCATACATACACATAAACAGAGCGTGTGTTCCAGTTATTTAAAAACACACCTTTAGCAGGCCATAATAGAAGATGATCTAACATACATAATGTGGTATTGTCTGTGTGGCTCATATTGCTGGGAATGAGCTGAGCCAGTCAATCTATTTAACACTTTCTTTTTTATTTACTACCTATTTCTGTTGGAAAAGACTCTTTTTTCCCATCCCAATTGGTCATAGAATAGATTAGCTACAACATTATAGTAACAACAAAAGCAACATAAAGAATGTGTTCAATTGCCCAAAAAATCCTTGTCATGAAAAATGACATCTCAAAATTGTCAATAAAACAAGAGTAATTATTTAGATAGAAGCTTCTGGTATGGAAGTTAATAGATAAAAAACAAAAGTTTAAACAGCAACATTTCAGTTTTGCCCCCCTTGTACACTCTCTAGAATAGAAACCTTTTCTTCCTAATATTAATTTAAGAAAACAATCAAGTGATCAGCATTAAAAGACAGGTTTCATTTTGTTTAGTCAATTAAGAGAGGAAAAATAAGTTTGTATCCAATCTATGATTTTTGCATACAAACTGTCTCTTTATTCTGGTGATAAACAAAAGTCCAAGACAACTATCAGTTTTGTTATGCATCAGATCTAAAATTCTACCAAAATTAAATAGTCTATCCCAGTTTAAAGACAATCCTCTTTTTCCTTTCCCACAAACATTTCTCCTGTAGAGGGAGAAAAAAAAAAGTAAAGTGACAGTTTCACTGATTAGTGATTTCCTGAAATGTAAATGACATTGTATTTTCCTAATGTAGCCAAGATGTAAAAAATGTCTTCATGATGAATTTGTAAGGAAATTCTTTACATATTTTCTATCGAAAGAGTAAAAATTGTTTGCATGAAACTGGTTTCCACTGTAGAAACGGATGACATATTAAAGATGATGATTATCACACAATAAGTAGATTCCACTTTATATTAAATAAGGAGTGGTAAATTGTTGAGGAGGGAAAAGATCTACATAAAAATAGAAAATTATCAGAGGGTAAAATAGTTTAAAATAAATGCAATTTTTTATATTTCTTTTAGAACGTATTAAATTATTTATTATCAGTTTTAATGAAATAAATAATACAAATGAGTAACTTCTGAATTTTATTTTTTCATTATCTTTTCAAGGTTAAAAAATATACAGGGTGTCTGTAAAGTGTGGACATAGGAAATCTCATTAGCTATATTTTTCTGCCTTCAAAGATTAAACATGGTTTGTCGAAAGAAGAAAGAATTGACTTCTTTTTCTGGGGTATGCTAAAGGAGAAGGTGCACTCAATGAAAATCGCAAATGCAATGCACTTGATTGCACGCATAAAGATTAAATGTGCTAAAATTGACGACAATGTGGAGTTATTGCATCAAGTTCACGTGAATCTTACAAAATGCATCAACCTTTGCATCACAAATGGATGGAAATCATATTGTAGATATTATTTGTTAATATTCCAATTTCAATAAAATGTTGTTGTAAATTTCATTTCTTGAAAGTATACATTTTTGCCTATGTTTTCAGAGTTTAGGGTCACCCTGTATAACCCAATCCAGCCCTTTCACTGTTGTGAATGCACTTGTATATCTTTATGCAGCCTATATTGCTTACTGCCAAATGTATACAGACACTTTCAAGAAACCTATCAAATGCCAATCCCTAGTGTTTGTAAACAACTAGCATTTAGTGCTATTTCCAAACCAACATAGATATATAGCAGCATAAAATATTACTTGTTTTGTGACATATTAATATATTCTATGTTGGGGTTTTGTTTTAGCTTAGTCTGTGTTTCAGAGTGTCTCATCAAAAACAAACTGGCAGAACCCATGAGAAATCACCATCAACGTCTTTATAGTTGTTTATTTCTAATAAATGACAATTTTTTATTTTTCACAAAACAAAGCAACAATGCTATGACAATGCTGCAATGAAAATGTTAAGGAAGCGATAAAAAAACCTGAATCTTTCAATTATGGACAAATTATAGTCCATATAAAATGTAGACTCATACAATTCTGGTTTGAGTAAGAATTCAAGATCTGCTCATGTCTTGCAATATATTTCATGTCTGTACACCCACTAATCACAAAAATAAAATAATACAGAAAAATATAGGTTCATATCTTTCTCAAGAGGATTAGTGGAAAAGAGAACAAAGTTACTGCAAAAATTTAAACAATTTGGTGATTCCAGTTTTCTTTGATGATAACTGCCCTACACTTGCATTCAATGAACAACAATGCTATCAAGTTTCTCAAAAGGTAAATGTGAAAAGCACACTATTCTCTTGTTAACTTTGAAAGAATTTTCAGACATGGGAAAATGAAAATCCACTCTTAGTGGATAGGTTGTTTCAGCTTTATTGTTCAATATTTAAATATTCTATTAATTATTTGATTCATTTTCTACAGCTTATCAACCCTTTGCAGGTTATTTAAAGCCAGAAATATTTTTAGATTGTAAGATTTTTTTTTGAGATAATAATGGTTTAGTGCTATGTGTCTTACTCATTAACTCATAGCTGGAGGTGATTCATACGTTTTCCACATTTTGTGTGTAAGTGAATATAACAAACCCAACTGGAATTGGAACTTGGCTCTCCAATTAACAACTCCAAGCCTTTATCTATTACACCAGCCACACATCCAAGCTTAAAGCATCTGGTATTCCGAAGCTCTATTAATTATACTGTTATTTGATGAAGCATTACCACAAACCAAAAAGAAAAATTAAAAAAAAGAAAGACATTTTAAGGGTGATCTAAAAAATATGATATTGATGCTGAAAGTTGGGAAATGTTGAAATAAAATCAATCCGAGTAAAGGAAAATGGTAAACAATGGTTGTAAGTTGTTCAAGAAAAAGAGGGTTGATCATACAATCTCAAAACAGGCAGGACATGAGCTCAATCTTCGATAATCCTCAGGTTAAGTATAAATATAACATTTGAGATAGGGTTTTCTTATCCAAAGTAAAACTTGCTAGTTATCTAAGACCTCATGACAGAAAGCAATCCCATGCAGACTACATTGACAGCCATCTACAACAATCTACAGGACATTTACGTCAGTCTTGTGACAAGGTATATGGGTCAGAAGGTCTGAAAAGTCAGATGAGAGCACAGAATAGCAGATAAACTTTACAACCATACACAAGATTATCACCTGCCATATATGCAGGAAAGCCTACAGAAGTGAAACAGGCATTTTGAAGCTCAATCCAATGTTGAAGAGGTGTGTGTGTGTGTGTGTGTGTGTGTGTGTGTGTGTGTGTGTGTGTGTGTGTGCAAATGAGAGAAAGAGTATTTATGTAATTATATACAATATAATCCATGTACCAAAGTGAATCAATATATCCACAGCCTGGCATTAATTATTACGTGAACCTCAATCAGAAATTTTCACTTGATAAGGATTGACCTGTATGAAAAATATTCACCACTTAATTAAATGCAATGACAAAGGAGATCATGTTGAAAAATAAATTTGTTGCATAATTTTTCTTTTCATTATTAGGCTGCAGACTTATTGATATACCTGTTTTCTGTTTGAACTGAGATTTGATTTTTACTTTATATTCATAACATTATCCATATATTTCCCACATTATGCACCATAGAATCATCCATAAAATTGTGTTTAGAGAAAGACTTAGACATCTGCAGATAGCTGAAAGTTTCATATTTTTATATTTTTAATCATTCTAAAAATTTGTAAAAAAAAAAAAAAAGAAATTTCGTACGCTTAGAAACACAACAAATTAGAAACCATAAAGTAGCACAGCTTTGATTTTTATATGACTAAAATTTAGTTACTTGTAAGATAAACATTCAGTAATAAATGTCAGTAGTTTGGTTTATGTCTACATTGACCTGATTTGAAGTTAAAGTCTTATCAATATATATTTTTTCTTTCTGGCTAGCTTGTCCTTGATTTGAGTACCAAACTCTGCATACTTTTTTTTTTAATTTTTTTTTTTTTTTTAAGCATTTCACTCCAAGCAAGGCACGAGTGCCTCTGGTACACAAGGGGCTACAGAGAGTGTAAGCAAGATAAAAGACTGGGTATAGATGAGGGTTGAGGAAAGGATAAAAAGAGGAACAGAGGAGGATAAAAGGAAGAATGGAGATCAAGGCAATAGAGGATGTCAATTGATGTTACATTTAAATTTTTGAAGATTATAGTTATCAGGGAAGCAAATAAGAGGGAGGGAATTCCACTGACGGGAAGTGCAAGAGAAGAAGTTGTTGAAGAGGTGGTTACATTTAACCGTTTCGACAGTAAAAGGGTGGCACAGAGATGCCAACCTAGTAGCATGCTTAAATTCATGCAGTCAGGGCACCAGTGAAAATAGCTCATCAGAGCAGATGCAATGAAAATATTTATAGAAAAGACAGAGAGAAGCCATATTATGTCAGTTAGAAAGTGACTGGAGTCAAGACCCCAAGTCAGGACCAATCACATTGCATATCTGGAATAAATCACTGATTTTTCCATTTCTAGAAGCATGCTGAATTAGCTAGTTTACTGAACCAAAAAAAGTGATGTACAAATAATTCTCGTATTTATAAAGCATTTGAACTATTAAAAACTTAAAATGTAATTAAGAATTAAATAACAGCAAAAATAAGCATTCCCAAATAGTTTTCATCTAGATTTAGTGGTGACAAATATAGTTGCCAAGAAACAGACATTGTAACTAGATAGTAATGATGATTTTATTACTTTCTATCTTGTGCATTCTGCATTACATCTTTTGTATTTTGTTACAAATAAAGCATAAATTTATCAGTAACTTTTGGTTAGCACATTCTTGTAAAAATCTTTTTAAACAAAGATTTTCTATTAACCAGCCCTATTTTTCATCCCATCCAATATCAAAAGACTTGGAGTGAAAATATTTTGACATTTACATACAACCATGTCTGTTTATGTAACAGACATCACATGTAAAAAGTATTACATTTATCTTAGAAGCATTGGACAAGGGCATTATTTTGATAACATTTCAATTCTAAAATATCTCTTTACATGCAACCAAGAGGTCTGTGTAGAACAAACTCATGATTATTTGCATAACATCTTAAAAAATAAATGGACATTTCAAACACACCATATTATGGCTGTAACAAATATAAAAAATAAACTGAAATAAGATTGCAAATATTAAGGTACAGAGTACATAAAGTGAAAGTCTTGATATATCTAAAATTACTAAATCAAAAAAATGAATAAATAAAAATGACTTGTTAGAACATGTCTAAGCTTAAAAATTCCTAAAAATTTATTTAAGAAAACAAAAATAACCTTTTCTGCTGAAAATATAATCTATACAACATCTGTAATCTTTCAGCAAAAGGTGCCTTCCAAAAACTAAAAGAAATAGGGAAATATTAGAAGAAATTGAGTACTGAACTGTGATTTAATATCACTCCTCCTATATAACAGTTAATGCTCACATATAAAGGGGAAACTTAGATGTGGTGCTACAAAAAGATGCTAAAAATATCATGAACAGAGCATATAAACAATAAGGAAGCTCTAAGAAAAATGGAAACAAAAACAACATTTATACCTAGAATCAAGAAGAAGCAGTTAAAATTTCTAGTACACAATGAGGAAAAGGAACATGGTGATTTCAACACTCCCAAGACATTGAATGACAGAAGGAAACAGCAATTGACCTAGCTAAGAGGCTAGTGTAAATGGATAGTAGAACAGGAGACGAGAGGAATAGTAAAAGAGACAAAGACTGCAAAATTTTACAAGGGGTAGGAAGTTGTGGAGAGCCATGATCACCTATGTCCTGAAGGGACATGTTACATCCTTCCAGTGGTATTTGTTTCAATTCCTGATCACTAACAATCCCTTTCTTCTTAATTTCAAATTGAGTGCCACAACTTGCTAAAACAAATTTCAGATAAAAAAAAATAACATAGTTTGGTGTTAATTCCTCTATTCACCCCAACCTTACAGAAATATTTTGCTAATGCTGAAAATAACAAATGCATAATAGGGAGTGGTAAAGCAGCATTAAAGTCAGCAATAATAATAATAATAATAGAGAAAATAGATAAATAAAAATTTACATCTTTTTTTTTTTTAATGCCACATCCCTTCAGAATATATGTGATCATAGTCGTCCCCCTCTCACATAGTAATTTTCTTTATTATCTTTAAATCACCATGACATCATGGAAAAGATTTTACTATCACCAAAAATTTAATTACAATTCAAAAGAATACATTATAGCCGACATGAATTGTATAATATTGTCATTATTTGAGGAATATTAGCTGATTTAAAGTATAATTAATCTGATTAGGAGAGTGGCTGAAATTTTAATTTCTTGTAATTTTATGAAAATAAGTATGTTGGTGGATGTAAAAAAAAAAAAAAAAAAATTACCATGGTTTTCTAAAAACAAAAAAATTCAAAAATAATTTCATTCAAAGGATTAAAAAATTTAATAAAATAATAAAAAAAATACTTTGGTCTTTACTCTTAATAATAACAGAAACATTTTGGCGATAAAATTTTGTTTTTAGCAAGTTTGGAGCCTTTTTTCATGGTATGCTCTTTTTCTGGAAAATATTTGGAGGTATATATGAGAAACCATCTTTCATACCCGTTTTATTATTCAAATCTTTGCAAAAATCATGTTATTAGGTACTGCTTAATCACCAAATTTGCATTATTTTAATCAGTCGTCTGAAGCTGAATATCAAGTTTACAACCAAAAATTTATTGTACAGAGGTGAGGGAGGGGCTGAAAAGTTCTCAGTGCAAAAATGACAAAACAATTTTTTGTGGGGAAAGGTGTAATTGATCAAGCCAAGAACTTTTCAACACCCCTCACATAAGGATTAAGCAATATACAGAAGACTTAATAGTGCGGATAAAAACTTTGGATCCTAATCAAAACCAGCAAGTGTTACCAAAATCTGTATTTCTGATACAAATAAGTAACAAATAAGAAAGCAATTCCTTTTTTATAAAATATCTGATTACTTCTGAAAATAGTTGCAAATCATTATTTACAGCTTTTTCTGAGAAAAGTTCCTGCAAGATAATAAAAGAATGTCTGGTGAGAGGCATTTTTCAGATGCCTATTTTAAATGAGATCTTTCGCTGTTGAAACCATGGCCAGTGGATTTGCCTGGTTTTCAGCCAGTTTAGAATACCAGAAAAAAAAACTTCATCTCTTTTCTTTCACTCCTCAGGTTCAGCTTGGTTGAGTGATAGTATTAGATAAGCAAGTCAAGTTTAGAATTACAGAATAAAGAGAGATGCATCCATGGCAGCATCTTCACGTTGCCAGTAATACACACAATAGATATTTATAACACGGTTGTTTTTTATACAGAAACACCGATCATTAATACTCAGATTGCTTTTCAATCATCATGCTTTCTTTTCATTTTCTCATAATTATTTTTCTGTTTTTGGCTTATGCTATATAAACAAAGTTCACAGGAATAATTGGGCTCCTGTCTAGGTTGACTATATGGGTAACAGACTTTGAGGGTGACTGCGTTGAGAGGTAAGGCAGTCACAGGTGAGTGGCTGGCTCAAGTGTTCACCAATATTTCTCTATCAATAATTCTGGCATGACAAAGTGATAGATATTTTTTAAGATAACCAACAAGAGAGTGCAAGGAAAAGTGAATTCATACTTTTCCTAAAGGTGTCACTACAAAGGGAATATAAAGCGCTTCAGTAGAAATATAAACAGCTATCCAATTCCTATTATAAATATACCACCAGATAGCACACACACAACATACACACACACACACATATATAGATATATATATATATATATATATATATAGCTTCATGTCTTGCACATCTCGCCTGTGGAACTCCCTTCCTTATTCCTGTTTCCCTGACAAATATAATCTCCAACTATTTATGTGTAACGTCAATTGACATCTCCAGTTGCCTTGATCTATCCACTTCCCTTCTCCACATCCTTTCACCTTTCATTCCTATCTGCTCTCGCTCCAAATCTTCTGTAACCCCCTTGCCTTGATCGATCCACTATCTTTCTCCACATCCTCTCCTTTACCACTCCTATCTGCTCTTCCTCCAAACCTTCTGTAACCCCTTGCGTGCTAGTGGCTTCCAGCCTTGCTTGGGGTGATAAGCTTTAAAAAAAAAAAAAAATATATATATATATATATCTCCAGGTAAAATGAGAACAAATGGAGTATAATTCCACTGACCGTAACATTTAATTTAAAAGAGGGCTCAGAGTAGAGCTAAATATTATATACATATATATAATATGGCTACAACTTGATTTTAAGCAATGCCATCACTTGATTCATATTCAAATATGGGCAGTGTGGATGTGGCTTTTTAGTCCTGTTAGGGTCTTACAGTGTTTTGTGCAGATGTGGCAATATTGAGCATCTTTTTCAAAAGTTGTTACATAAATGCAATGAATGACGTGTCTGTGTGTGTGGGTGTGTGTGTATATATATATATATATATATATATATATATATATATAGAGAGAGAGAGAGAGAGAGAGAGAGAGGGAGAGAGAGAGAAAGAGAGTTGGTCGGTTTAGTAATTTATGTTTTGGTATCGGTTTTCAGTTATGTTTTCCTTGATACCACATTTTTTGGTTCGGTTTTTCGGTTTTTAATTTACTATTCTTGCTTTCTAAGGAAGCCATTCATTTTCTTGTGTAATGATAGCATTTCCAGTTGATATCATATTTCATTTGATAATACTTAATCCATTCAACTCGCAATAACGTGTATTTCTGGTCCAATCTTAAAAATATTCATATGGCTGGAAAGAAAATAATATCTTTCTAAATATGTAATTTTTTATGTGCTTTTATTTATTGAATTATTTTTTTTTTACAGCAAGTTAAAATGGTATTGCTTTGACCAGCCGAAAATGCGAAATGATTTTTTTTTTAGACTAAATCTTACACGTTACTTGTTTCGCAAAATCAAAGTGACCAATCTTTATCAATATTCTTGAAATTGTACACTCAATTAGGAGACAACTTAAACTACAACCAGGAAGATGTTCATTTCTTCTCTGACCCGAGAAAAAAATTATAAAGCAAAAAAAACAAAAAAAAACAAAAACATCAACAAATATTCCTGTGGCTATATCCTGAAATCCTTGCTGTTGCACAATATGTGAACTTGTATGCAGGTTGCTAGTGGGACTGAAGCATCAGCTTTGACACAAACATAAAAACTGAATGAGGTTGTCAGATCCTCATATGTCGAAATCAATGAGAGAGCCCATCATATTTTATTTATATATGTGTGTGTGTGTGTGTGTGTGTGTGTGTGTGCACATATTAAATAAATAGAATAAAATAAATTAATCGCATTCTTTCTGTGCAGCCTGGTTCCCAATAGCCGTTACACTTGACGCCATGCTAGACCATTTCAAATGTCCAGCTTCCCAAAGAACACCAGGAAACATACAAAAGCATTCTATCACACAGACACCATATCAGTCCTTGATAATGACTGCAAAAGTCAAAAGTACTTGAACAAAAATAACAAAATATGAACTTCAGACAGTTTATCCACAACTTCACGCACATAACTCAAAACCTCATCTAAAAATTGAAAAAATGTAAACAGGCAAACCTGTTATATATATATATACACACACACACACACACACACACACACACACACACACACAAGTAATGAAAGTTTTTTTAAGGAAAATGAACAAAAAGGACACAAGTCCTTAGAATCAAAAAGAGAATGTTAAAATTTCTGGGATACATAATAAATCTTGAGGAGGAGGTCTTAATGCATGGCTACAAATATGATTGGTCAAGCCAGCTAGAGAAAGGAAGACAGCCACAAGTATCACACACAAAATGATAGTCATCATCGATCAGATGTCCTTTTCTTACATCTCTTTTTGCCTTCATGGGATTGCATCTGCTTTCTTCAAAAACTTTTGCATCCCATAAATATCTATGCATCATTTTAATTAGTCAGTAGCATCATTCTCCCAATTATCCTGAAGCTGCATTTGACTTGCCTACTGAATCCTTAAAACATGCCTTTGATTTATGTTGTGACTTTTTAGCTCCCCTTATAGAAAATATTTTGGTATACACTTATTCTCTTTCATCAAATAACCCACGATCTTATCTTGGCTTGCCTTTGGGAGAAAAATTTTATATATATATATATATATACATACACACACACACACACACAGAGGGTGCGTAGATAAATTGTCGTCTAAATTATGCAAAAATGAAAATAACACTAACATCTCATCTTAACACATTTACCAAAATTACACAAAAATATCTTGAAATACTAAAGAGTAAATTTATTCAATAAAATCACCACAGCCTCCAGACAACTTCAGAACCTCTTGCAACTCTTCTGGATGGTCTCCTTGTTTACATTGGTAAATACTGCCATAATCCTTGCCTTCAGTTCATTTTTGGTGTCAATTACACCTTATAAATAATAATCAAGGGAGTTGAAGTCTGGGGAGTTATGTGGCCACAGAAATTGTCTGACAGCCATGATTGGGTTTTCTTGCTTGTGTGGCATGGTAAAGATTCCTGTTACCAGACATAGGGTCTTTCCAGCAGCCACCCTCTTGACCCAAGGCAGCATTACCTCCTCAAGGCACTTGATGTTGGCCTCCGTGTTGAGTTTGAGGCCCTATGCTCTTTTTCTCATAGATGGGGCCCAACTGACCCTACTATACTGTGCAGTCAACAAAAACAATGTGCATACATGAAATTAAAAATATAAACTGGCAACAATTTATCCATCACACCGTGTGTGTGTGTGTGTGTGTATGTATATACATTGTATCAAAAATACTTTTACAAACTTTTGTCGGGGGAGTCCTTTCCTCACACCAAACCAATGACAACAGTCCATATAAACAAATCCCTCATTTTTTGTGTTATTAAGTTTAAAGAATGTCACAATAAAATCTCAAGGGATGACAATTTGTTATTTCAAAAGAAACCTAAAACATTCTTCTGCAGAACAATTCAAAAACTCTCACTAATAGGTCATTTCCACAGCAGTGTGTGTTGCACATCAGGTAAGGCAAGTGTCTCAGCAGATAAGTGTTATTATCATGCACATTCTCCTGCTATCAAAACATCTCATCAACAACAGAAATCACAAAGCTAAACTAGCCTTTACTAATAAGCATGTGGTCTGGACCAATGAAAAATGAGCAAGTGTTCTTTAATGATTTCGTTGGTGCTGACAGCAAGACATATATCAAATTGCTTCTTAATGTGTGGAAAAGAAATCAGTTAAGTGTCACTAGGCTTTCTATAACTCAAACACAAACATTAGAAAGATAATGGAGTTGTAAAGATTTACTGAAATTATTAACACAGGTTGATTTTTCCTTGATTTATAGGTAACAATTATAAAGATAATCGAGTTGTAAAGATTTACTGAAAAACAGACATGCAAAAAGATGAGACTACTAAATGTACTAAATATATATTGCTCGTATAAGAAAAAAATATTTAATAATTAGTTTTGAATAATTGTAAAAGAAAAGCATAGTTGTATACTCAAAAATAATGGCACAAGAAAATTAATAATCAATTGTACACTCTTTTCGAGCTATAACTTTTTCTAATCATGTTTTAACAACTTTTTACTAAATTAGCACCATTATCTACAGGGATGTTTGCCCCAGTCTATGTGTATCATCTTTGAGTTGCTGCAGATTTTGTGTTTACTTGCTCTTACACAACTTTTCAATTGCATTGAGATTGGGAGTTTGCGAAGACCAAAATGAATTTTCTATATCTGAACCTGAAGATATTTCTGGATTAATTTAGATGTTTTTAGATCATTGTCTTGAATAAAGCACCACAGCCACACATCAGTTTCAGATTTGTATCAGACACTTTCAAGTTGACATCCAATGATCCTGTTTTTTTTTGGGGGGGGTCCCATTATTATCATTCCATCAACTCCTAGCAAAGTTCCTGTTACTTTTGCAGAGAAACACCCACAAAGTATGACACTCTTCCATCCATGTTTTTATTGTAAGGACAGGGGACTTTGGATTGAAAGACTCACCTTGACATTTTCAAATAAATTTCTTGCCATTATACCCAACAAAGTTCTAGTTTTGCATCATCTGACAATAGTGTATTCTCAACAGAATGAGATAGCCTTATCAGTTCATTTTCAAATGCCAAATGAGATTTCAAAATGACTAGCCTTTAGAAAAGGAGTCTTACAAAGTCAGTATACATGTAAGCATGGTATGGTACTTCTCGTTACTTCCATTCCAGTAACTAATTAGTTGTTATTGTTATTACCATCATCATCATTATTATTATATCTTGAGATGATACTCAAAGATAAGACTAACCAGTTAGAAAAGCATTATAATAATGTTAGTGAAAAAGAATAAATAATATTTTGGTTGATTCTATGACATGTCAACGCTTGTTGGGTTATTTAATGCTGAATTTTTGTATGGGGCACCCAGTGAGGATTGAACTTATTACTCAGTAGTAATGGACAACCAGATTAGCCTCTTTAACCATTATGCTATGCTGAAGTACCTAAATAAATAATAGTGATATGTTATGGAAGATTTTACAAGAAAATATAAAAATAATCCCCCAAATATTCACAATCGTTAAATAACTGTTTTAACAAACTGATCTTTCGAAAAAAAAAGAAATTCTAAATTCTATACGGTACAGAAAACATCCGAGGCAAAAACAAGGCTTAACTCAGGTAATAGGTAATGCATACATAGTATGTTGCAGATATCAACATTTTTACAACCATTAAAAAATGGGACTAATAATCAATCATAAAAGAGCCATAAACAGAAAGCAAAAACTGTCAAAAGATACAATTCATTATACCACAAATATGCAACAGCTGTTAAGTTATTGGCTCAAAGTCGAGAATGAAATTTAATGCACATGTTGAGCTGAACAGCTGCAGATATGAATGGATTATTCACAAAAACATAGGAGAAAAGTAAATATTACAAAGCCAGTGAAAAATTTAGAGAGAAAATAAATTAGATTTCAAACAACACCCAACTCAACAACTTACTCAAAAGAAATCCAACAGGAACTAGAAAAAAAAACTACTAATCAGAAATAAGAAATGATTCCTGTTTAATAGTAAAAGCATCCAAAACAAAATCAATCAAGTTAATATCTCCAACTACAGGTGCATCTCTGTGTAGTCACATTCCTTCTTACTACTCTTATAACTATGTCCTGTACCAAATAACTCAACATTTTTATAGTTACTAAATTTAACTTAGTACATCACAAGGCCAAATGGTAAGAGAAAGACTGCATGACATCGATCATTCAAATCTTTTTCTTTTTTGTATGGGTGTGAACGCAGACCTCAGATAATAGTGAGGTATGCGTGGAATGATTCAAAAGTAATGCTTCCTATTTATTTCCACAGAAACAACAACAGCTACAGGAAGCACAATAGCATAGTTGGATAAAGGTTTTCAGCTACAAAATACTCTCTTTTTCCACATAGTCACCACCACTGATTTTGCATTTACATCTACAATGAACAAAAAACTGCATGTCCCACTCAGAAAAATCTGTACCAGCAACCTGCTTTTTCACAGCTGCAATGACAATGTTATTGTCAGGAAAATATCATCCATGTAGCCCATTTTCATCAGTCTGAACAGATGGAAGTAGGGATGTACCAAATCCAGACTAGTGGGTATAATAGGTCAGTTCAACCAAAATCTGCAGAACAGTCCAAGGTTTTCAAACTGATGTTGGATATGGCCTTATGTTGCAAGGCAAAAACAATGATGTGTTCTTAGTAAAAAGGTTCAAAACCTATGGCATCTACAATCGTGTGCCAACATAATAGGAGGCATTACTTTCAGAGCAACAATCATAAATAACTATTTCAATCCAAGTGTAAACCATAATATCCTTCAACAAATCAAATAGGACAAACCAGCTTAAACAATCTTACAATTAAAGATTTATTCCTTGTATAATACAAACAACAAGTGAATATGTAATATTGAAGGCATCAATACCATTATAACTGACAAATAGATTCAAGTGTTTCTAATAAATTAGAAAACTATGTTTTCTTAAAAAAAAAAAACTAGAATTTAAGAGAAATATGTGAACTAAGACTTAACAATGTCTTCTGTATTAATCAGTTAAAATAAAAATGATGAGGTCCATAAAAGATTTATAAGGACTCTCCTCCAATGAACAGAGGTGTAATTGAACACATGTTGAAACCTGCATCCCTACATGAGATATAATTCAATCTGCAGGCATGTGTTAATAAATATTTCAGTGCTTCAGATGTGAATGTGCAGGAAGGTATGACCATGAAGCTAGTGGAATACAGAGCTCTAATCATATTCCTGCTTTTAAAAGGCAACACATGGCAAACAATTTTGGGGGCAATGATGAGTGGATTGACCAGATGCCTCATCCTATGATGTCATTAAATATGAGTCACTCCATTTCAAATGTGATCAGACTTCTGTAGAAACGGCCCCTCTACCTGGCTGTCTTCAGTTAAACATTGAGAGTTGATAGCAGTACCAAATAGAGATTGCTACATAACCAATTGCGAATTAGCAAACAGAGTCAAGATTAATGCAGCATCTGTGAAAAAAAAAGTAATCCCTGAATGCCAGCTGATACAGAAATTATTGCTAAATAAGTTCCTTGTTTGCTAACAAATTCAATTGCTCCCATGAACTTTTGGCCTTGTTTAAGCAAAACCAAGTGAACTTTTTCAGCCAATGAATTACACAGGATGAAATATGGATTCAATACTGAGACTAAAGTTCAAAGTAAACAATAAAAGCCTGGTAATTCCCTACCATCCTAAAAGTCCTATGCCCAAATTTCTGCTAGCAAATTGATGCTCATACTCTTCTTGGACTAAAATGGTGTGGTGCTTATAGATTTCCTGGTCAAACTGAGACATTATGCCTTATTGCTGGTGAAATTATGAGAAGTCATCACAAACCCACAGAGACATTGTTCAACCTAGGTGTCCAGATCTTACCCGACAATGCACCAGTTCTCAACTCCCATATCACACAAATGAATGCATGCTTCTGCAGCTATAAAATTCTTCTGCATTGCAGCTTATTCTCCTGACCCAACACCATCTGATTTCAACCTCTTCCTCTCTGTGAAGTTATATTTGAAAGGCTGATGACACTTGATTAGTAAGATCTTGCTTGCAGTTCCAACCTATGGAGTTCTACAAGAAAGCTATCTATAAGGATATCAAATGTGTTGTAAACTATGGCAAGGGTCTATTTGAGGTTGGGGGAAACAGCTAACCAATTAATATCCTAACCACTATAGAGATAATAGGCAAAAAAAGGAGAGAGATGGAAGGTAACAAAATGACACTACCTCAGAAGGCACAGCAGCTTTAGGAACAAAATGACAGACTTCACAAGACACCAAGTCTTGCCAACTGCCCACTGCTGGTTTTTCCATCACTTTCATTGACAGGAGACAGTTGACAGAAACTCGGATCTAGACAAGTTGCAGAGAGACCCATATCTGAACATGCCAAGCTGTTATGCTATTAACAGAGAAAACCCAGATGTAACTGGTTTTGATAAAGATGTCTGCATGTGATTTTGTGTGTGTACTGATGCACATTCGCCACTGAGAAGTATGTAACTGTGTGGAAGCTATATAAAAAAGGATTCATCAATACGCCATTTTAATGAATGCTCCAAGTATAAGGAACTTAAAACAGAACACTTGAAAGAATATCTTAAACAGCAACCAACATTAGCTGAAATTCGATAGAAAATTAAGAATAGACTTGTGGTATCATGTGCAACAAACGTTTTAACATTATGAAAGGATTGAAGTGTTATGGTAATGTCATATTAGATTAAAATAAATATATTTCTAACATGTAACCCATGATATGGAAAGGAAAAGTTATTGAACAATTATGTTAAAAATATTCACTGGGCTTTCAAAAGTAGTCCAACCTAACAACCCATATACTCAACTGGCATTGAAATAAATGGTTTCATTTCTTTCTGTCATCAGAATTTACTGTCACTCTCTCTCTCTCTCATATATATATATATATATATATATATATATATATATATATATATATATATATGTATGTATATGATAACAATATATATTTTTATATATCAATAAGAGTATTGGGTAAATTGTTTACTTGTGATACGTTTTGTCCTTCAGGACTTCATCAGACTAAGCGTTTGGAATTACAGAACATTTGGACTTTTTCTACACACACAGTGTCTAGAATAGAAAACTTGTTCGAACACAAGAAAAATGAAATAAAAAGCTTAATTACAGTACCTTGTCTGTAGTCTTTAATGAAACATGTATAAAAGAGGGATTGCTGCCTAAATACACGATTATATGTATGTAATCGTTAGAATGAACATATTTTTTGGCATTTGTTTAATAAATCCTTATTCATGATACCAGAAGTTGCAGAAAGAACAAGTGAGATACTGTGGCTCAAAACAGTCAGAGGTAGAAATCTACTCAATGAATGAATTAATGAATAATACTCACATATATAGAAATCCATATTTTTGTCTTCCAAGTTCTCTTTCACAAATTTGTAGAGAGAAAAAACTAAAGAAAAATATAAAAAAATGCAATAAAATATATGAACGAACATAACAGGCTTGTCTAATTTTCTAAGATGAAGTGTTTTTTTTTTTATTTATTAGGTTTCTTTTATCTTATTGTTTTTAATCATAATACTTAGATTCTGTGACCATTAAGCAAGCAGCATGGATCAGAAAATAAAGAAACTGTTCCCAATGTGATCTGAAGTCATATCCCATATCCTTGCAAGATCTGACATGGACGATGCTTTACTGATTTGAACAAAGATTTCAAACAACCATTAAGTTTACCACTAATACTACTATGTGTAAACAAGCAATATAACATGAAGAAAATAGATAAGGAAGAATGTAGCAATAAAATTAAATTTGAATTTCACTTGCTGATGTGTCTCTATGGACAAATTGGAATGGTATCATTCATGTCTGACTGGCTCTGAAGCATACACAATTTCAAATTTTGGTGAAGCTACTTATTTTATTTTCTACCTATGCTGCTTACAAATATTCAAAGAATGTAAAACAAGCTGAGTGTTGTGATAAAAGCAACAAAAATAAGATGAAAAGCAAACTAGACTGAAAATAATATTGTATAAACAGTTCTGTTACATTAGTTAACTTAGGCCTCAATAAATATCAGATTAAAAGCATTTTTCTGGATTTTTCATTTTTTTTTAAAAACATAGTGGAATAAGAACAGTCTACTCTCATAGATTAAATAAAGGGTTCAGTTTAGAATTCCCTGTAGTTTATCCAGTTCGATATACACCTGATGAAGTCCAGAGGGCATAACAGCCATAACGCTATGATAACAACAACAAAGATGAGGACAATAGTCCAAATATAAATAGTGTAAATAATGATAACTCCTCACCCCAGAAATTCAAACAGAAATTATTTTTCTTGAACAACAAAAATTTGCAGATTATTTAAAGCCAGAACATATTTTTAGGCAGTAAAAGATTTTGTGAGATAATAATGATTTACTGATACAAGTTCTACTAATTAACCCATAAGTGAATGTACCTGGGTGCACAAGAAATGCAAATGGCATCACCGGTAGGCTAACAGGACTACCAGATTACATCTGCCGTGGCGAAGTGCGCCCTATTGATGGCAGGATCACTACTGAAGTTTTTGTTGGATGTTTCAAAAGTGGATATTGAGGCCTGTTTTTGTTATCTTGGGGATATGCTCTGTGCAGGTGGAGGTTATGAGCTCACCATTATAACCATTATGTTGGTCTAGAGTTTGAGATTCATTGTGGAATTCACTTGACTCACTTCTAGCAGTTGACTACTACTTCTACGTGCCACTGGCGAATTTTATATGTGTTGTTCTTGTCTTAAGTATTATCGTTCATTACCAACCTCTGTGTGATTATTCTATTCAGTAACCTTCCCTAGGTTACAACAGGAGTGAGTTTGTATTCAATCTTGTGCTCTAAGTACAACACTTGTGTGCACAAGAAATGCAGTAGGTTAACAGAACTACCAGATTACATCTGCCCTAGATGCCATGGCAAAGTGCACCCTATTGATAACAGGCCCAATATGCACATCACTTTGGACGATTCAAAAATGGATATTGAGCAATGTTTCTGTTATCTTGGGGATATGCTCTGTGCAGGTGGAGATAATGATATACTGAACCCAGCTTCCCAATCTCCACTACACCATCCACATATACAAGCTTACGGCACTTGGTATCCCCAAGCAGTCACCTATCAAAGCAGTGGCCTGGTTCAACATTGCTTAACTTTGATGATTGTAGAAGAACCGCTGTTTCAACAGCCAAACAAACTAGTTCAATAGTCTGAACAATTTTGGAAAGTAAGATATTAAAATAACATCCTGCTATAGTCTTGCTATGTTATTAACATAAATCCCCTGCATTTCATCATACAACAATAATTAAATGTTAAAAAAGATGATGAAACAATAATAATACCTGTTTCTTTAGGTTTGAAGAATCCTTGGAGTACTAAATAATTTGGAAACTGCACACGAATTACAACTTGCTCGTATTTACAGTACCTCTCATTCTTCATTGATTCTCGCAGAGATTTGGTTATCAAAGGCTGCTCCTCAACATCCCGCCTTTTTAATAGAGAACAAGAAAAAGAAATTCAGGAAATTATTAAGGTTATGTTAAAGTTAAAGAATTTTCCAGAAGCTTTGATAATATAAATTAACATTTTCCAAAATTAGCATCAAAATATAAAATTTATAAACATTTCATAGAGGTTAATTTAGGTACAAATGTGTAATGGTAAGTGTAATTAGCCGTTTCCCTATAAGGAAACATTTGGTATTCATTGTTCGAGCAGCCATCACTGATTTTGGTTAAAATTCATAAAATCTTTCTCTTAAAATAATTTTTCAGGAAAATATAGGTTTTTCAAGCCCAGTAGCTGTTATTGCTCTTTCCAATATTGATTAGGGTTTCCTTCCTCACCTTTTGTTTGGAGTAGTGTGGAATGTCAGTATCTGAATTATGTCTTTATTTTCTCTTCAGGTTACTTGTTGCATTTTAGTTGTTGCTGCTGTTAGTAGTCTTCAAGTGATGTGGTTTCTGCTATTTGGATGGTAGTCCTTAAGTCAAAAAGCCAATGTTTACTGGTGTAATTAAGTGACTGCTTTATTCCATTGAGATAAATTTAAGTAATCAAACCTAAATAAATGATGAAAAACTTTTGATGATGAAAAAAGCAATGTTTATATCAACTCACAATTTTTTACGAAGGTCTGACATCATGCACATTAAATCGGCTTTGGTAAGTTCAAAAAATTCATCAGAAGGTTCTGAAAAGAAAAATATCAGTGTTTAATCCAAGAACATCAGGATAATCTTAATAATATCAATATAGAGCAAAGACAAGCTAATCTGAATTTGATATTTATCAAACTTAGCTTAATCCAGCACAAGGGTAATTGGCAATAAAACCAAAGGGAGAAGTTTATACTGAACAAATCTTCCAATCTTTGCCTGTCTTGAAAAAGCAAGCAAAACTCTCTCAAATTTTTTTTGCTCTGGGCTGAATAAAATAACACCAATAGAAGAAATATAACAAAATAGCAAACATTTGCCTTTCAACATTTTTTAAAAATTTGATACTGATCTCTCCTCTGACCTAGCTTTAACAGCTCAAAAAGAAAAAAAACTGGCTTGAACTCTCAATACCATAAAAATCAAGCAAGTATCATTTCATCATCATTGATCAGACCCCATTATTCTATCGCTCAAGAAAGTATCCTACTCTTGCTATGCTTCATCTTTACAAGAGTCAGATTAAACCAAAAATGGAGTAAGGCTGCTACACATCAGATGGAGCTGCTTCAATGTCAGATTAAAAATAAATCCATTACCTTTTAAGAAATTCCTTTGTTTACATGTTGGATATAAAACTGAGTAGATATGAAGCTTTCAAGAAAATAATCTGAGTGAAGAGGATGTGTTTTCCTTAAAAAGGGAAAACAGAACCATGCTTGTGATGACTTACCTCGGAGCTCGAAACGCGTGAGAATGTGTCTGCCGTGTACGATAAAGCCGAAAAGAAACATGGCCGCTGTCGAAGATGCAATTTATGCACGCCAGTCTCGTCCAAAACGAGATTATACCAGTACACATGCAAATTTCAGCAGTGTCGGACTAGCATAAAAAGGCGAGGCGCCAGCAGTAGACAGACGGCGAATCATTTAGTGAGCTTCGTGCAACAGAGTTGGACGTGCGAATTGACTGGCGAACAAAGAGACAGTTGAGGTAGGCACATCTGATTTGGATGTCCGTTTCACGATTGCCAGGTGTAACAGCCGAGAAAAGGAGTCTCGCAATTCATTTCTTTGAGGCGACCGACGGCGAAGAATCACAGCTGGTTTGCCGGCAAATGGCGCACTGCACTCTCTGACCCCTCTCTCGTCACTTTTTTTTCTACAATGCCTGCTATTATATATATATATATATATATATATATATATATATATATATATATATATATATATATATCAGGTCTAATCAAAAAGTATCGGGACTGTTCTAAGATAACAGAGCTGAAGTACGTAAAGTGAAGCACTTGACACAGATTGATCTTGAACTCTGTTGTTCATGCACATTAAGTTATAATGTCCTCGCTCACTTCCACTGTTTATAACAGTGCTCGGAAGGAAAGTGCGTAGAGTGCAGTCTTCTCACCAAACCACAAAGGTTTCATTGGTGGCCATGGCTTGTGCAGCAGTTTTTGGCCAAGCACTACATTCCCCAGGTCTGACAACAACTGCATTCCCCAGATCTCAACCCTTGCAGCTTTCTCCTCTTCAAAAATCAAATCTCACTTGAAAGGTACAAGATTTCAAGACATTGAGGCAATCCTAGAGAATGCAATGAGGCAGCTGCTCGCCTGAGTTCAAGGAATGCTTCCATCCATAGAAACAATGCTGGATAAAGTTTGTAACTTCAGAAGGGGACTACCTCGAAGGAGATTAAATGCCAAATTGATGTGTTGTTTTTTCTTTTTATGGCACCAGTGCAGATATGTTTTAATCAGGCCACACACAGACACACATACATATATATATCTCATTTATTTATAATATCATTTATATATAATAATCATTTATTTGAAAATTATAACATAAATATGTTATAAAATCACTACAAAAATAGCCATTTTGTTTCAACGCCTCTTGTGTCTTATCAAGTGATGATGTTGAATGTAGAATAAAGGGTTTTAAAAGATTCAAATTAATTAACCACCCCTTGCAAGGGGGAAATGCTGCTACATAAGCTGGAATGACCAATCAAAATACAAGTATACGGGAATTCAAAAAGCTTGACAACGAAACAAGGTTATAATAACTGTTAAATGCTTTAAATTTGGGGTTATACCAAAATAGAATTTATTCTAACTAATAAGTATTAAATTATACGATAAAAGTTGAAATTAAAAATTACCCATTTTAAAATCTAAATTTAAACTCTATTAAGTTTAAAATTATAAAATTACTAAGGAAAAAAGAAAAAATACATATGTTATTCTATTTATTTTGTTTTTATTGAAATTAAGTTGGAATAAATGTTAAGATCGACTGCTCTTAACTTCATGACAACATGGATACATTTGAATTCTAAGCATAGGCAGGGTATGATGACATCTTGCGAAAGACAATATATACACAATCAGATTATAATACATAAGCAGGCAGACATATTTAGATATATACACACACAAAAAGTGACAAGACAGGAAATATCTCCACAACCCTTTACAAAAAAAAAAAAAAACACATACACAATTAAATATGCACGCAAGTTACCATACACATAGACACCGATAAAGACACGTACATACACCCACATACATTGACATAGACACTCCGATAAAACAATCAAGAAATATTCAAGATTGAAAGTGTTATTAAACGAATTCTAACCACTTATTAAAATATAACTTATATGGGCAAATATACATAGATAAAAATGGTCTAATAGGCCAGATAAACAAACAATAGTGAAAGAAAGGACATTAAAACAGATATATACATATAAAAAATAACACTATCTAATATATAAAAACAAAAATTCCAAACACACATATATAAAAATATATATATATATATATATATATATATATATATATATATATATATATAAAAATAATGTAAATATAGTTTTATGGTATGCTATATTTATGGGTTGAAGGGCTCAATATATATATATATATACACACACACACAATTAAAGCTGAATGTGAAAACCTTTCCAGGTAAATTTCGTCTAGTGCCCATGACTGTTATTTTTTGGCTGAGGTTTGTGTAGTGTTCAATACCAGGCCTATCCTGTCATCTATCCATAAGGATGTTCTCCTCCCACATCAAATTAATTCTGTTGTGTATAAATACAATTATGGTTGCGGAGTCAGTTACATAGAGAGTACTACCCAGCAACTAGATCCAAGAATAAAAAACAACATGTGCCAAATAAAATTAGGAAACACACTTTAGTTTCAAATGAACTAATCCCAAATACCTTCAGATCCTCAATTTGTGAGCACCTTTTAAAGAACAGTAAATGCGCTGCTGAATTCAGTGTTGATTGGATTATTGTTTTATTCCAGTCACACTTTATTTCATCTAAAAGTACTAGAGCCATTGTATATCAAGTCTTGCAAACCAATTCAGTGTGATTGTTTGCTGGGGCTTGCTATGATTAGTCTCTAGTACTCCCACCCTCTTTTTTTTCTCCCTTTTCTATCCTCTCATCAATCATTCAATAATTTAGATTTATTGTATTTTTTATTCTTTTTCTCCCAATTAAAAACTTTGAATAGCAGGAGCAAAACTGGTTGTTTTCTTCTTTCATTTTTTTTTACTATCAGTTTTTTAATGATGCCAAGTAATATTCAGCTTAATATTTTTACAGCAGTATGTATGTAATATATATATATATATATATATATATATATATATATATATTTATTTTCACTTTTTCTTTTTTAATAATCTCTTGGTTCCATTTAAAATTTTTGTGACTTTTATGACTTTGTGTTCATTTATTTTTACATAGATATTATCGTCATCTAGGTGGTGTTTTATTTTTTACAGATAAATGTGTTTGTTCATATTAATAATTTTACTGCCTTTGTCAGAGAGGGATATATGAAAGTTTCTGTAGTTTGATATTTCTTTCAGAGCATTTTTATATCTGTGGGGAAATGTGTTTTTATATAATTATCAATACATTTTATAATCTATATAACAAATATGAATGACAGTGTGTCAATGTGTCACACTTTTTCAACCTTACTCCTGGAGGCCATAGCCCAATATATCATACCATTTTGGAATCAGGCCAACTCCATGATCAAATTAAACACATTCTGGGAGTAAAGTCGATAAAGTGTGACATTTGCATTTAATATATGTGTGTGATTTTAAACACACATTGTTGCTGATTTTTCTCAATGTATCATATCTTCTTTGAAATCACAATGACAATATATTATAGGAAATGGATTAAATCTGACAAATATTTTAATATATTTTCTGTTTATACTTTTTTTTTTTTATGGATACACTTATTTGAGTAAATGCTCTGTTTTTTAATTTAAGCCTGATTTGATAAGTGCAGATATGATAGATTGAGAATGACTAGCAAAGGTGTGTATTTAAAAGCAGTAATTCGAGCATTGCTAACTGGGAGTTGTCTGTGGCTGAATGGCCATAGAATGTCAGGATTAATGATAGTTCTGTATGGGTTTGATTCCTGTTGAAGAATACATATTTTCTACAAAATTTCTAACATTCAGGCCAGTAAATGTAATTAATACTGTTTAATTAAAAAACAGAGCGTTACTCAAATAAGTGTATCCATAAAAAAACATATAAACAGAGAATATATTAAAATATTTGTTGAATTTAATCCATTTCATATGTTATTGTTTACATTAGGTCACAATTTCAGAGCAGGAAAAATTGGTGAAGGTGTGTGTTTAAAAAGCAGTAATTCTAGTTTTGCTAACCCAAACTTCTGTGGCTGAATGGTCATAGCATGTCAGACTTAATGATGGTTATATATATTATGGTATTTTGTTGGGAAGGGAAATAACTCTTACAGGTTGAAATTTATTGAAATTATTGGCTCCTAAATAGAAGCTTTTTCTGCCAATTTTCAACAAAGTATATTTCAGTACTTGATTCTTGTGAGTCTAAGTAAATCTGGAGAGGAAATGAATTTTTTTTATATGCTAATCTTTTCCTTTCCTAGTTATATTAAACTTTTGAAGCTAATGGATTCAATTTTATTTCAAAGTAAATTTACATTTAAGTTTTATATGAACAGTATTCACAAACTATCTTATGCCTCATAACTATGATAGTTGTGCATTTTCTACTTGTGCTAGGTGTTGGTGTCAGGGTGCAGGTAAAAGTCAGAATATCAAATACCAATTTAATAGTAAACAAACCAAACAAAATATCCCTACCTCCAATTTGTCCACGTGCCACACAACACTAGGCTTGTAAATATCAGCTTTATGTTAATCTAGTGTTGGAAATGTTAGAATACTGAGAGAATACAAACTATTTTCCATTATGTAAAATCATACTTTTATAAAATTGTCTTATCTTACCATTAACCCATCTTTAAAAACAATTTCTTTTGTTTTACATTTATTCATAAAAAGTCCTTACTTTTTTTTGTATTTACAATTGTAAGTCAACAGCTGACATTAGTTTTAAGTGAATAAATGATGTTGACATTTACTTGTGGTATTTGCATCAAATAAATTATCATCATCAATTATATAATAATAAAAAAAAAAAAGATAGGCATTTGTTAGATTTTACACAGGTTGGGCTGTACAACTAGAAAATGCTGACATATGTTTCCAACCTATTTTGTCCAGATGAAAGACAGAAATATATATACATAAAATGATCTGTAGAGGCATAACATTTTCTAAGTGTATATATATTTACTGAATTATGTAGTCAGTTTGGCTACTTTATCATCACTGACAAAAAAATGCTCCAAACTTAATGAAAACAAAGTTTTATCACGAAAATCTTTGTTATTATTTAGAGGAAAGATCAAAGTATTTTTTTGAATATTTAATTAATTTTTTTAATCCTTTTTAGAACATTCAAAAATTTTATTAAAAATTTTGTTTTTCTTGTGTCAGTAGATGTACTATAAATTAGCATAGCAAATTTTAGCCTCTATTTTGCAGTGAAAGATACATTAATTTGAAAATTCTTGCAAAAATGAAATAATTGTCAGATTTTAATAAAACTTTCAGGTCTTATTCACAAGTGAATGGAATTATTTTAGAAATGTTTTTTTTGTTAAGAAAATCTTGGTAAAAGAGAAATTAGCCATGATGAACATGAGCATTAATTAGCATTTAGTAATAATTTCTCTGTGTTGCAAATATCAATTCTATCAGCAATTCTATTAGGTAACCTATGCTTAGGTATGAGTACACCGAGAAAAGCATAAATATTGAAATGGACAAAATGTGCATGCCAAGTTCCAACAAAAGTACAAATATTGAAAGGATATATCAGGTCAACCTGTTTGTTCAAAAATCCAGTAAGTATAGATAGACTGATTTAGAATTGATTGTTGATCGATTTGTTTTTTATGATTTATCAACCCTTTGTGGGTTATTTACAGCCAAAACATATTTCAGATTGTAGGAGATTACAAACAGCATCCAATATTCCTAAGCAGCCTCCCATCCAAGTATTGACTAAACTCGACAACTTAACTTCGATGACCATAAGTTTAGAAAAGGCAATAATGCTGCAGAAGTAAACCCAAAATAGTCATGATGGTTATGGGCTATATTCTTTAAAAGAAAAAAATGTTGAAGATGCTATACCTTGAACAAATCATTTTGTTGAGTCTAACAACCACCTGCTTTGTTCTGAACTTAAGGAAAGAGTGTTGTTATGCTTGATAAATTCTCTGCCTGATTACCATATATTAATGAACATATTCTTAAAATATATGAACATTTGAAAACTACCCTCACTACATTCTTTTTGATGAAACCAAAAGGCTTTTCTTTTTTGTTGTAAAAAACCCTAGGCACATATATGCATTTGCATTAGTTTTAGTAATAGAAACCATTCCAAATTTTGAACTCAGATTGTAAAACCCCATCTGATCTGGAGACTTAAATATAATTTCATTCACAATATCTAAAAACACATAAGACTTTTTTAAATCATGATTAATAGGTTTAAAAAAAAAAAAAATATGTTCAAATAAATTATTTAAAACCAATAGTTAATTATATAATAGATTGCTGGTCAGGTCTGCATTATTATTATTTTTAAAATTGTAAAACAAAATTTACATCCCTCATCTTTTTGTTAAGATGAAATAAAGAATAAACTAACAACTTTGAAAATTATACAAGTATTTCCATTTTTCCACTAGTTATTTAGACAAAGATTTTCGACTGTTACTTTTATCATATTTCAGACAAAATGGATTTTCTCCGGTGTTGCAGGGAACTATAATGCAAAAAGTGAATCTTATTTGACTGTATAGATAAACCAATTGTGAGATTTAATAGGTATACCTCTAAGGTGTATATATTAATTGCTTAAGTCGCTCACACCTCTATGTTTATTAATGCAAGATAATTACCTATTATATAAATAAAGAGTTCTACAGAGAAATAAATTTTAGTGTGTGCATAGAAAGAGGTGCAGAAAAATTCTCAATGCAAACAATATAGAATTGTGAGTTTGAATATGAATTTAATTCATTCATTCAAGGAAATACTATATATGTCGACCATTTAACCGTAAAAAATATCTCAAAAAAATAGGGGGCCATCTTATACTTCAGGTATAAATTGTGAATCTTAAATCCTGTGGTTTATGGTAAGTTGTTAACATGGGAGATGTGTGTCTCAATAAGCTGTTTAAAGATCACATTTGAGAACAGTGGAACAAGTGGATGGTTAGTGGGGAAAAGTCATTCAGGCTATCATAATAGCCTACTGAAAACACAGCCACCCACTCATAAGGTATCGTAGATTGTGGTAGCTAGTTGACAATATCTCTCCACTATATTTTCATTAGAATTTTGAGTGAAAAGAAAGTATATGATTACTGAATTTATTTTTAAAAATCAATACAATATATTTTAAAATATGATTGGTGGGGGATCATCTTGTATGGCAAATATAGCCTGAAACCTACATTTCAATTTGAAAATTTGAGGGGTCGTTTTATACACCCAGTCACCTTGTACACCAGCATATACAGTAATTTACAAGTTAAAAGAAAACATTTGGAAGAGTGTATGTGTATGTGTGAAAGAGACAAATTGAACAATGACTTTCCATATATATTTACACAAAAACTTAATATACACATAATTGCCCACCCCACCATCTGGTTGGACTTTTTCCAGTTTCATAATACTATGAATGGTGAATTGTTCTATTGAAGAGATTAAAAAAAAAGATTACTGGAGAACATTGAATGATTAGCAGCTACAGTATACACCTGAAGAAAACTGGAGATATTGGTTGAAACATTGATAAAATGAAAAAATAATTAGTATAAGTTCAATTAATTTGTAGAATAATGTAAACTTTAAATCAAACAAATGAAATGGAATATGGACAAAGTTCAATAAAATAAACATTAACTCACACTACTATCAACATGTTGAAAAGAAAGGAAAAGAAAATGTAAACCCTAAAATTCAAACATTTATGATGTTCCACTTGAAGTAAAAAGATTCTATACCCCATGCAGATGTCTGTGAGTTTATATGGAAAGTCTCATATTCAAATTTAATTTGATTTACTACTTTTAATTATATAGGCCATAACTTTTTAATCCAACATCTTTGGGAAATAGCCGTATTTCTAATATAATTTATATTATATAAATTATAGATGAAAATTAGGTTTGCTTCTGCTTTTTAATTGTTTGTATTAAAAAATACAAAAAAAGATTGTAAATAACAATGTTTACTTTTATGCTAAAATAAACATTGAAGTTTTTTCAAATTTAAAGTTCTTTCACTTTCACACAATTGTTAGGTTTTTTTTTTTAAATTGTTTAACAAATCAGTTTATAAACTTCTAAATTCTTCTTCAAACCATAGTTTAAACCTAAATTAAAAAAAAATTTAGCAACAGATTCAAAACATGCCCAACCATAAATGAGATACAACTGTATGGTATTTTTTTTAATCAGCAAGTAATGAGTGTACATGTGTCTATTTATACTTTCACCAGAAAGAAACAAATTTTTGTTTGTAGCAAAGTACAACTTTTTATGCAAGGAGTACACAACAGTTAAAATAGGACACCAATATGTTGTCATCAGAAAAAAAAAAATTAATACAACATTTGAGATCGTTTCAATAAATAGGAGTAAAATCAAGATGGACACAAAATCAAAACAAGGAAAAGTTAAACTGAGCACTAATGAAAAAAAATGTCAACAGAAAGAATGAGACAAGAAATCAATGGGAGAGTATCAATCACCAAGTGCTGATTCTACTCATCTACATTGCCCTACTTTTCTGTTAGAGATTAGAGTGTAGTATCTGCCCAATCCTGGCCTTTCTAAGCTAGAATCTGCTATTCTCACAAGAAACCTATATAATAATATTGAGGAGGAAGGAATTGGGGAAAACAATAAAAGGAAGATGTGAAGGAGGAAATCTTGGTGGTATGAAGGCTAGAGAAAAACAGAAAGAAAATATATATCTGTACATCTAGAGAGAGGGAGAAGGGATGACAACAAAAGACAATCAACAAGTGAGAAGCATGATGGCTGGATATCAAGACACAGGAAGTGAAAGACTGAAAAGTAGGAAAGGACGAAAAGCTATAAAAACCACAATCCATTAACATTCATTATAGAGATAGAGTAAAAGAAGGATAAAAGAAAGGATGCAGTAGAAAATATGCATTCTTTATTCATTTTTCATACAGGAAACTAACCCAACTTTGTATGACATAAAAACAAGGACAGGCAAGAAACACTGAAAGGAATAAGGGAAAGAATAAGAAGATACAGTCAAAAAATGAAAGAAGAGTAAGAAATGAGAAATAATGTTAGACATCAACATCTGTGGAATTCTCATGGCTCAATTGAATGATACGATTTAAAAAAAAAAGTAAACTCTATTAATGACTACTGTAAAGATTGGAATTAAATCGCAATCACAAACCCTGTCATAGGGGCACTACATGTACTGCAGCCACAGTAGAAGTGGTGTTTTGGGGCAAGATAGCCTGCCGGAGCCCAGCCCTCTCCATACCAGTTTTTGAATTTGGAGTTACTTTCTCCTAGACTGGTTGCCACCCAAGGCTACAGAACCTAGTCTGTCCTGCTATTTTACCCATAGCTGGGTGGAGAAGAGGAGGATTCATACCTTTCCCAAGAGTATTAGCACATAAGTGAATGTAATGGATCTGACTGAAATTCAAACCCAGCTTTCCAATTCCTCAATATGTGCAGTTATCCATTACTCTACCATGTTTCCTGAATTAACTATGAAAACTAAAATAAAGATCTGGTATTAATTATAGGTTTATAAAAATACCATGTGTTAATTATAGGTTTCTACCTGTAACCCATTAATGCCCACTGTACCATTTTTGGAACAGTCAATATCAATAGGTTAAACAAACCGGGCAATCTATTTATGCTTGCAAATTAAATAATATTCCATCATATCCATTTGAAACTAATATATCACTTATCCATATTATATTTACTAACCTTAGTCAAATAAGTCATGGTCAAATAGAGAACTATTCGAGATAAATGGATAGCCAACCTCCTCACTCTTAGCTAGACTTGAACTCCAACATCTGGCACCAGTAGAAAACTCTTGACATTTATTAAGCTTAGTATAGCACAAGGCCAAGTAAGGAGAAATGGATAAAGATGGGTTTTTTTTTTTGTTTTTTTTTAACCAATCTTTCAAGTTAAGAGAGCCTTACTGTTTTGCAAAACAACATTTGAAACTGTTCTTTGTTTACCAGAATTTAAATACTGACCTCTGACACCAACAAGAAATTAATGTCTCATGCATGAGATGGGTTTTACAAAATGATGTGTAGGAGTCTAAGAGAAATAAACAGTGGAACCTCTTCACAAAAAACACAAGAGATTGCTGAAAAGTTCTCAACCTGACCAAAATAAAAAAAAATAAAATTCTGAGTTTTTTTATTTGGTCAGCTTTGGGAAGGAAGTAAGGCTGAGAATTTTTCTGTACATCATCACGTAACTTGCCATGGTCTAATAATTTACAAGCTGGTCTTACAAACCATTAATATTGAGTAAACATTTTAACTTTCAATGTGTGCTCTATATTTGTGGCCTTGTGCCAGAACCAAACTAAGTTTAGTAAATAACTATATGTATAATTTATTATATTAGGGACATGCAAATGTATCCAGTAACAAAAAAATATTTAACCGTCTTCAGTTTTTATTTTTCAAAATAGCACTGCTGGGAACCCTTGTATATACCAAATAGAAGACATTATGAAAAATAACAAATCTACAATTTTATGACAAATGTAAATCATAAGAAAAGATTCTCTTCTAAATTTTGCTAAATAATTTTTAGAATATTTGTTAGTTGCTCCAAGAGAAATGAGTAAATATTTTGGAGACAACAAATCCTTTGTGTCAATCCAGGATGCAAAATAAAGTGGACATAAAGAGGGGTGAGGAAATAGAAATATCAACAGCAAAATGCACATACCAATTATAAAATTCCGACAGCACACAGAGAACATTTTCCTACAGTGAAGGATATGGAAGCAATATTCAGAACAATAGAAAATGTCAACTGAGAAAAACTTAATTTGACAATTGTGTGAATAATCAATTACAAGTGTAGATCGAGGGCACAGGAGAAGTATCCAGACTATCTCATCTTCATGACCAAAGCATTTTTTTTTTAATATTGATAAATCTATTAACAAAAAAAAAAATCAAAGTAATCATAAATTAACCTTAAAAACTAACTTTTTTTTTATTTAACAAGTCTTCTATCTTATTCTTTTTAATATTTTTTCTTTTAATTTTTTTTTTTTTTACTCTACTCTTGTCAATTCTAGTACTAAAATGCTATGACTCAAATATAAATGAATTTTTTTTCATTTTGTACCTTATCCTGCTTGAATTTGCCTCTGGATGAATTATTTTGATTTCCACAAGTCAGCCACAAACTAAAGAATGGGTTATGCAGAAAGAGATACTGGGGGTTTTTTGTTGTTTTTTTTTTTTAAATATTCGTTGACCAAAGTAACCTTTGGCAAAAAGCTAGATTAATTTGGAAACTTTGAGAAATGAACTTCCTATCGAGTGCTTAAGAGACTAGTATACTAACTTTATAACTATAATGTAAGAAACTAACTTTATAATTATAATGTAAGAACATTATCATCTCTCCTGTTTCACCTTTCAGCTGATTTCTTTTTGGTTAGTAAATGTTACCTCCAATACTAAATAACCGTTCACTTTCAACAGAAGAGGGAAGTGCTGATATTTCCTGGCTAAAAGTGCCATGATGGGAAATACATTTTTATTTGAATTCCACCACTGAAAAATATTATCAGCACTTTTTATATTTTTTAATGCAATATATTTTGTCACTTCAAAAGAGAGCCCAGCAGAACAACATGAATTCATTTTATGTATATATTACATAATTTTGATTATAATTATTAGATTAATAATTTATAATATTAAATGAATGAATTAACAATGTTTAAAAAGAGATTAAAAATAAAAATTTTATTTTGAACTGAAACTGGTCTTAAACTAACAAACTTTATGGAAAGTTTGAGAACCGAGTAGAAACTTGTACTTTTTTTTTTTTTACTAAAGTAAAGTAAATATACATCATACTTAGGTGTTATTATGAATAAGGAATATTAAGGAAAAGAAAATTAAGTTTTAAACAAAAAAAATCCAAAGAATTGTTTTTGGAATCAAAAATCAGGTTAAAAATTCTGATTCCAATACCCCAAAAAGATTAATCATCGCATATATATTAGATGAAAAGGTACTAAAACCATATGCAGGAAGTAAGCAATTGCCAAATTTACTATAGAACATGTAATATGGAAGAAGATACAGCAAATACTAATAATTAAACATTTAATATTCACCTATCTTCTAGAAAATACTGAATTCAGAGATATTCCAAGAGAATATAAAGGGTACATTTTGACATACCTTCACAGAATAATTTGTAATTACCCACTCTTAATAATTAAAAAATGCTACTATATAATTGTTATCTGGTCACAGCCACATGTGAACATTATTCACAGAGTTATGAAGAATGGAAAACACCATAGTAATATTCGTGCTTAAATTTGGAATTAGATGAATTTGCTGCTGAATTTTATTGTTTACCTCAAATGCATTGAAGGTAGAAAGAAAAGAATTTATCAGGTCAGATATTAATGTAAGCATTACCTGACAGAATAAGGGAAATACATATATATACACAAAACACTTCAGTCAACACCATTTTTTATTTATGGCAATCATTGAAAAATATCAAAACCAATAATTTAAATTTTGTATGCAGAGAACCAAAAAGTAAATAGATTTTCATTCATAGGAATGTGTAGAGATAATTCTGGGAGAAAATTATATATATATATATATATATATATATATATATATATATATATATATATACTAGAACAATGTTAGGAAAATCAATGACAAAGTGGAAAAATTTTTCATGTGACACATTTCATCCTTTAGGACTTCAAACTAAAATAATGTTTGTGTCCATGCAACTACACATGTGCATGAAGAAAACTTAGAAGATTAAAATTTCATGCATACAAAGGAAATTTTAAAAATTTAAATTTTCAGCAACCCCTCTCGTTTGTGCACATCAACATAAACATCACTTTAGTCCAATGTCGGACAAAATGTGCGATAGAGCTAGTTCTATTTTAGTCAAGTATAAATGTTTATATATAAAACATTTATCAATATATAAAAAAAATTTTTACCTTCAAATGTAAGAGAAGAAGGTTTGTCAGTCATGGCATTGAAAACTTTGACATTTCTCTCACAAGGCTAAAAATAAAAACACAACATATCAGTTATATAACAGGAGAAAATGGAAAATATAACATTCGTCAGAGTTAATTTATGGATTTTACAAGTACCAAAATGTTAACTACTAAAATCAGTTACTATTCAAAAAATGAGTTTACACTCACTATAATCACTAATTTGTTCTAAACCAATTCAAATCTTCAAAGTACATGCTTTAATTAGTTTATATGGTTATTTTTTTAATTAGATAAAATAGAATTATCTAAAGTTTCTTTGGTCACTTTGTAATATGACTAACCCATTAAACACAAAAACTATATATTAACCAATATTCTAACAAAGTCATTTCCAGACAGAATTAGCATCAAATTTTCACAATCTTCTTATAAAAGTTTTTCTGCCATTTGCTTGCTGAATGGAACAAGTGAAATTGTTTCTTCTATACAAGTAAATGAATGTTTGAACAGATGCACAATTCTGTGGCATACAACACTTTCATACAAATAAACCTGCCAGCTGTCAACAAAATTTCCAGACAACTCCACAAGAGCAGAAAAATGATTAAAATTGATTTAAACTATTGAGGGAATTGAATAGGAAAATCAAAGAGAAAAAAACTCATTTTGTTGAAAAAGAACAGCACTTACCATGAAATCCTCATGATTTACATCACTGAAAAGAAAAGATGGAAGAATTAGTTAAAATATTTTAGTGCCTTGGTCGACTGATACTTTAATTAAAAGGTAACACTCAAATCATATTTCCAAAATTCTAGTTTTCAAAGAATAAGTAAAAAAAACGATAATACAAATGCAGAAAGCATGTCACACAGAAGTCTGTTAAAGGGCTACAAAGCACCTGTCTAGATATGAGGAGGGGCTGAAAAGTTCTCAGTTCAACTCATTTCCCATTGTCAGTATTCTGATTGATGCAAATATTCTGTGTATTTAGGTAGCAAATATTCTTTAAGACAATTTTTAAAAAAAGAAAAAAAAAGAAAAGACAGACATTTTCTATTGATTCATTTTACTGACTGGCTTTTCCAAATTATGAATAATCCTCAGAAAAGGAGAAAATTCCATCAAAAATTTGAAGTTCATTTTGGGAAAAAAAGTACCATAAATAAGCTTTGGACAATTGCTAATGGAATTTCCTCCTTGTCTGAAAACAATTGAAAAAATTTGGTCAGTAAAATTAATCAATACAAAATGTCATATATATATATATATATATATATATATATATATATATATATATATATATATATATATACATACATACATACATACACTTAAAATAAAAATACACTTATTCTTCACCATTCAGTACAACTGAGTTTTATTTAACACTTGCTACATGAAACCCAAAGTTGCACCAAATCGTGAGGAACAAATGTATTTTTATTCTTAGTAAGAATTTTAGCTCTGTTATTTTATATCAAGCACTGTTTTATTATGACCAGCACTCACTGTCTCATGGCAAAATGGAACAAATGGTTACTTAGCTTAACATTGAACATAAGAGCATTATGAACACATTGTTCAATTTCAGCTATTTCTTTAGAGCAACAGTATAGAACGATAAAACCATATGCGGTCCATATAACATCAGGACAACCTTCAAAAGCGTGACAACACCTCGCAGATATCTCTCTCGAGTGAGACCCCCCATAGAGGAGAACGGGACTAAAGACTGTGTGTACGCTATCCCGTGCAGCTGCGGAAAGGAATATAAAGGAGAAACAGGCCGCCCCCTCAAGGTAAGGCTTCAAGAACACCAGAAAGCTGTAATGCGAGGGGAAGTAGAAAAATCAGGCGTGGCTGACCACATATGGAGAGAGAAGGGAGATCACCGTCCCCTGTGGGATCAGGTTGAGATCATAGACAGGGAACACCATTGGAAAATTCGTAAACTTAAGGAATCAGCACATATGCTAGGCCACAAAAATCTCCTGAGTTGGCCAAGCATAGAAATAAATACAATATGGGAACCAGTAATAAGGAGTGCCAGAGAACAGCAATGATAACAAAAGTTGCAATATGAGATCTGGTAAAGAACATGCAATGATAACAGCAAAATTGCAATATGAGTACTGGTAAAAAAAGGTTGCTGAAAAATTAGGTTTATAATACTCAGAAATTCATACCCAGATGTCCTCAAGGACACATGGTACGGTGGATAAAGGCATTGGTTAGATCCAGTAACAGACCCAAAGAGTGTGAGTTCAATACCCGGTTCAGGCAGTGGAGAACTTTCAGAGGGAAAAATTACCAGGAGATAACTGATAACTGACATCCATCAAACATGGCTCGTGGAACTAGAACAGTCTACCCCAGTGATCGAAATAAAGGGTTCGGTTCGAAATTCCAACCACCTGAAGAAGGCCGGAGCGTACAACGGCCGAAACGTTGTGACAAATATGGCGACAAAGATGAGGACAATAGTCCGAATAATGTAAATAATGGAAGAGTTCTTTGAATTTTCAAAGACCATGTGTTCTGCTATGCAACAGACACATTGGGAAGAACAAAATAAATCGATTCAAAAACAAATCGAATTATTGCAAGTACAACAAATCCAGTAACAACAACAACAGATACAACTGCAGGAACGGCAGGAACGGCAGGAACAGCAGTTAGATTTACAAAAGCAAATTTTAAAGCAGCAAGAAGTCTTTGAAAAGATATTAACAAAACAAGTCGATCAAAAGGAAGGATAAAGATTTTTCTCTGCTGAAGGGATTATTAATTCACTTTCAGAATTCCATTACAAACCTATGGAAGGTGTAACTTTTCCAGCGTACTTCAGACGGTATGAAACAATTTTTTCAAAAAGATGTCAGTTATGGTCTGACGAAGAAAAAATTATATTACTATTACAAAAATTAGGTGCTCAGGAAAACACCAAGTACACTAATTTCATTCTACCAAAGAAGCCGGAGGATATATCATTCAAAGAAATGATTGAAATATTGTCTAAAATATTTGGTGAACGTGAAAGTTTATTTCTTACACGTTATAAATGTTTAAATATGGTTAAACAGGAAGAAGACGACTTTATTTCATACGCAGGAAAAGTGAATTCTCAGTGTGAATTATTCGAGATCAAAGAAATTAATGAAAACATGTTTAAGTGTTTAATTTTTGCTCAAGGGTTAACTGCAACAAAGGATAAAGAAATTCATTCAAGAATACTGGCAATTATTGAACAAGATACAGAAGTAACGTTACAGAAAGTTACGGAGGAATGTCAGAAATTACTCAATATAAAATGGGACAATATAAGTATAGAGGAGAAAAATATTACCCTAGTAAAAAGAATTAAACAACGAGTCTACAAGGAAGTAAAATACTACTGCAAAGAATGCGGTGGAATAAACCAGGCTACAAGTAAGTGTTATTTTAGAAATAAAATATGTTATGAATGCGGTCGAAAAGGTCATAAAGCTACTGTTTGCAAAAAGAAAAAACATCAGAAGTCCAAAAGGATAAATACAGTTGTATCTAAAAGAGATACAAATAATGAAGGAAGAAAGTATGTAGACGTTAAAATAAATGGTCGAACTATAAGCTGTCTGCTTGATACCGGAAGTGACATATCTATAATCGACGAAGTTACATGGAAGAAAATTGGACAACCAAAACTACAAAACACTCAGAAAAAGGCTAGAGGTATTTCTGGAAGAAAGCTAAAATTCAAAGGAGAATTTTATGTGAAAGTGTCATTTGACAATAAAATGCATAAGGCAAAAATCTACATCATATCTGGAAGAAATTCAAATTTATTTGGTATTGACTGGATTGTGTTATTCAATTTATGGGAAAAACCAATTAACACGTTTTGTAGAAACTTAAATGTGTCAAATATAGAAAATAGCAAACAAAAAAATTCGTTGAAGACTTAAAAGATGAATTTAAGGAAGTATTTGCTGACGGACTAGGTTGCTGTACTAAGACTGAAGTAAAGTTCGAGTTAAAGGATAATGCAAAACCAGTGTTTAAGCAGAAAAGAAAGGTACCATTTTCGTCATTGGAAATGATAGACAAAGAATTACAAAGATTAGAAGAGATTGGAGTAATTAAAAAAGTAGATTACTCTGAGTGGGTGTCACCCACAGTGTACGTAAAAAAGAAAAATAAGAGTATGCGCTGATTTTTCAACGAGGTTGAATGAATGTCTAAAGGACCACAGCTATCCTCTTCCTACGCCTGAAGAAATTTTCTCGAGGTTGAATGGAGGAAAAATTTTCTCGAAAATTGATCTGTCCGAAGCTTATTTACAAGTCAAAGTCGAGGAAGAATGTACAAAGTATCTAACTATCAATACACATAGAGGGCTATACAACTTAAAACGTTTGCCGTTCAGGTTGAAGGTAGCCCCAAGTGTGTTTCAACAAATTATGGATATGATGCTGGCTGGTCTTGAATTCGCAATGGCATACTTAGATGACATATTGATAAAGAGCCAAAATTTGGAAGAGCACAAAACTCATGTTCAAGAAGTATTCAAGAGAATACAGAATTACGGATTTAAAGTGGGCCTTGACAAATGCGATTTCTGCATGAATAAAATTGAATATTTGGGTTAGATAATTGATCATAAAGGAAGAAAGCCTAACCCAAATAGAACAGAAGCTATTAAAAATATGCCTATACCGGATAATGTAACAAAATTACAATCATTCCTGGGTTTAGCAAATTATTATAGTTTATATATTCCTAAAATGCACGAGTTGAGAGCTCTGTTAAACAAGTTATTAAGGAAAGGTAAGAAATGGTGCTGAACAAAAGAATGTGAAGAAGCATTTCAAAAAATAAAAAAGTGCTTATTATTGGATTTAGCATTAGCACATTACGATCCGAAAAAGGAATTAATTGTAGCATCAAATGCAAGCGAATATGGTTTAGGTGCGGTACTTTTACACAAATTCGAGGACGGATCAACGAAACCGATTGCACAGGCATCAAGAACCTTATTACCTGCGGAAAAAAATTATAGTCAGATAGAAAAAGAAGGTCTGGCAATAATTTACGCCATTAAGAAATTTCACAGGTTTATTCATGGTAGATCGTTAGTTTTGCAAACAGACCATAAACCACTACTGTCGGTTTTTGGTTCGAAAAAAGGCGTACCAGCCCATACTGCAAATAGATTACAGAGATGGAGTATTATTTTACTCATCTACAATTTCAAAATGCAATACTTGCCATCAAGTAAAATCGCACAAGCAGATGGTCTATCTAGATTAATCCCCAAAAACTCTGAATTGCTGGAAGAAACGGTTATAGCAGCACTAAAAGAGGAAAAAGAACTAGCGGAAGTACTTGTTAACACCATTAGAGAGCTACCAGTGACACTGGAAGAAATAATAAAGCAGCGAAAATGGATGAATATATTACTAACATGAAGAAACATGCAAGGTGGAACGAAAAGAAGAAAAAAGGTTTAAGGGTGTCTCCATTTTCGATATGCGACGAAACACTGATATATGTGGATAGAGTCGTAATACCGCGTGTCCTACAAAAAAAGAGTTTTGAAAGAGTTTCATATGGGCCATCCTGGAACCTCCAGAATGAAGTCGCTAATGAGAGGTTACGTTTATTGGCCTAGAATGGACCAAAATATAGAAGATATGATAAAACAATGTAAAGGTTGTCAGTTAGCAGCCAAAGCTCCACCGATAAGGACTCAACCCTGGCCAAAAACAGACGTTCCGTGGACACGTATTCATATTGATTATGCAGGACCATTAAAGGGATACTATTATCTAGTAATCGTAGATAGTTTTTCCAAATGTCCTGAGGTTTATAGGTATAAACATCCGACAGCTTCAAACACCATAAAAGCGTTAGACGAAGTATTTAGTCATTTTGGAGTAGTAAATACAATTGTAAGCGACAATGCTACTATGTTTATCGGGAAGGAATTCAAAGGTTACTGTGATTCGTTGGCAATTGAACATGTAACAACGCTGACGTACAATCTTAGATCAAATGGACAGGCAGAAAGGTTTGTCAACACATTCAAGAGAGCATTAAGAAAAAATAACGGAATCAACACTGAAGAAAAAAGCTTACAAAAGTTTTTAGCGGTATATAGGATAACACCAAATCAGAATACAAACGCTAGGAAAATACGTTCAGTGTTCGATAGGATGTTACCAAATAAGAAAAAGAAAAATTATACGAAAGTAAACACAAAATTTACCACGTATAAAGAGGGCGATAAAGTCTTCTTTAAGAACTATCGGTCAGGAAAGTGTTTTTTTGGAGGACGGTATAGTGTCAAAAAGAATCAGTAGAGTGATATATATCATAAAAAGAGAAAAAATCTTTTGCAAAAAAAATTAACCAAATGAGATACCGATACATTGAAACCATGGAAAATGACAGCGAAATACCGATGGAAGTGTTATACGATGCTTTCCAAATCCAACTCCCCATAAATAGCGAAGTACCAATGGCAGTAACATTGACTCCAAAAATCACTGATTCTCAAAAATCAAAAAATACACCAACTCGGAATGGTAGGAGAAAAAGTGATAGAAAAAGGAAGAGGACTACACGTCTATGTCCAAATCCAAAGAGAAAAAAATATTGAAAGCAAAATTCTAGGGATGAATTTAGCTCAGGGGAAGGTGTTATAGTGGAACAACCTGGCACACCCCGACATGGATTGGTCAGTCTATAAAAGACTGACAAGCTATTGAAGAAGCAGGGAAAGTGAGACAGACAGAGAGAGCGAAGGCGACCCTTACGAACCTCCATGACTTATCTCCTGTTTTCCTTAGTATTACGAACTCTTGCTCATTTGTACTTTACGTACAATAAACCATTTTTATTTGTTACCTGATTTCTTGTGTCATTGTAATCTTTCCACTCGGGATTACTTTGTTGTTTATATCGTATAATCTACGATATAACAAAAAGAAAACTCTGATGCCCCACCACACACATATATATATATATATATATATATATATATATATATATATACACACCCAAACCAATTCTGGAATGTTACAGTATTTTCTTTTATTTGAGAAGATGAACTGTGAATAACTCCTGCTGATTATTTCAAAGACTCAAACCTTTGCACTAAAAGAATCAGATTTTCAAAGTAACTTTCAATATTGTCTTAAAACCGATAGATGTTGTTGATGTAGAGGAGAATACCGATAAATGCTTGAGCCATTGATTTAAAAACTAAAAAGCCAGAGGTAATTACAAGGAATTGGCAAATGACTAACCTGAATTCATTATGATAAAGATGCTGTCCTTTTGTTTCCTCGGGAAACTGAAATAAAAGATTTAAAATGTTAAAAAATGTAAAGCATCTAAAGCAAATAGAAATCATTTAATGAAACTTAATTTATTTGTGTAAAAGCCATTCTACACCACTTCAAACAAAAGGTTAGGAAGGAACCCCGCCCCCAATCAATACTGGAAAGAGTAATAACAATAAGCAAGCTTGAGAAATTTATTTTCCTGAAAAAAAATCGTTTTAAGAGAAAGATTTTGTAAATTTCAACCAAAATTCTTCAATAAACAAAAATCAGTCAATTTTTAACAATTGCTTTTTCAAACTGCACATATATTCATTTGTAATCCTTTTGCATGAAGTTAAAACAACACTTCTAATGTTATCTAAAGACGAAAACAGAATTTATTTTTTAGGATATATTGTTATGGATTTACAGCTTTCCACTGGGAAATCAGAGAGCTGAATTCAAATTCCAGTCAGGTTCATTACAATCACTTACACGTTAATACCTTTGGAAAGGGTATGGATCCATCTACTCCCCCAATTATGGGTTGAATAATAGGATAGAGTGGGTTCTATAACCTTGGTTGGCAACCAGTCTGTCGTAGAAAGAAATGGTAACCTAATGCAAGAAAATCTTCTGCTTAATCAGTCCTGAATCGAAAGAGACATGATCGCCCAAGCATGTATCATGTATGGCACTTAACTGACTGACCGATACAAATTAATGAAAAATAAAATGTCTGGGTTTACTTTTTATTTTATCACAATTATAATGCATAGTAGCTTTTAACAGGTTTATCCCTTGTTTCCTGTTTAGGATTGGATTTCCAGTTTGTTCTTCTGTCTTTTTATTCTCTTTCACTCCCAGTAGCCATTTGCGTCTTAGTGGCATTATTGCCTTGCTTGGGGTGAATTGATTTAAAAAAATACTTTCAGGACTGAGTGACAATTCTATAAGCATTTAAGAATGTACAATTTTTTTTAAATTTATGAAAATTTTTTCTCAGTAACAATCAAACTATAATCTTACTAAATACAACAAGAATGAAGATTAATAAACCGATAAAATAAACAAATACTATTAAAAATAACTAGGGTCTGGAAGACAAGAATTTTGACTAAATGCCGAGTGAGTAAGTTAAATGTTTAAATGTATACAATTGAAAATTACAAATTTTTAATCAAACAATACAACAAAATACAAGAATAAAAATGACATACATTTCAATCTATATATGCAATGAATGTAAATTCAAATTGTATACGAACTGAAACCATGGATATTCTAAGGGTATTGACAACTAAAATTATCCATTATTTCATGCCTCTGTTTTCTCACTTTTTGCTAATACATTCTCATTCTCTCCATTATCCCTTCCACCGTTTCTTGCCCATCCTTATTTTTATCCGTTATACCAACATACGGGAAAAAAGGAAGAAAGAATGCAAAAATCTTTTCTACTGTGCCTGAACTTTGATGATTCTATGTATTTATGTCATTCCATCATTACCTGACTTTCAACCTTTCTTTCATTGTTTATTCAACCTGCAAGGTTGTCTCTTCTTGTCTTTCTATTGTTGCCATCTCTCTCTCTTTGTGTATGTGTATATATATATATATATATATATATATATATATATATATATATATATATATATACATACATACATACATACAGGTTCAATAACATTAGTAAAAAAAAACTGCTCCATTTATACAATTAGACAAAAAAGATTTTTACCCATCTATTAATAAACATACATTAAACTCAGGAAAACAATACATCAATATCCCCAATGAGAACATAAATATAATTTATGCCAAAAATCAATATTATACCACAATAAAAAAAAATATGGACGAAAAAGGGCCAAAATAATAACTTTGATGTAACATGGGGAGCTATGATGGCACTTGTATGCAAGCTCATAGGCATATATCTTTTTTTGTTAACAATATTTGTTAATTTTTTGATGATTAAATATATATATATATATATATATATATATATCAAAAAATTAACAAATATCATTAACAAAAAAAGATATAGGACTATACTGGAATGACAGTCTATTAATCCTAAGAAACTGCAACAACAAGAAATAAAAACCTTTAAAACCCTAGGATTTACAATAGATATAAAATCAAATCAAAAAATAGTAAATTTCTTAGATATAACATTCAACCTAAACAGCAGAACCTACAAACCATACAGAAAACTAAACAACCCAATAAACATTAACAAAAATTCTAACCACCCCACTAATGTATTTAAACAAATACCCATATCTATAAATAAAAGAATTTAAACAAATTCTAGTAGCCTAAAAATATTCAATGAAAATAAAAAAACATGAATGGTTATAAAGGATGACATGACAATTGAAGAACCAGTTGCGGCAGCCACACAAGCAGTTAAAACCAACATTTCTATGCCTGCCACTAAGAATCCTGCCAACATTAGCTAGCATAGGTGCTCCATACCTAATCATTATGCCAGGGACTGCCAATATTGACCTGCAGGGATTCGTACCAACCATGCATGAAAGTCACACTAGAACAGCACAGGTTTTTTTTCAATGCCAAGGAATTGGTCATTTTGCTGCAGAGTGTCAAGGAAACAGGCTAGGGGACAAGGCACCAGCACCAGTTTTCTCCCCTCAAAAAGCACTTCGAGTGATAAAAGTGAAGTAGTGTACAGCATTGGTGGATTTGGGTTGTTTCTGCTTTCTAGTGAATAAATCAGTATGTTTTGCCTGGAGCAAAAAGGATGTAAATATGCTGACAGCCAATGAACGTGGTACTGTAGAGCTGAACATAAATAACATGAACGCAGTTAAAGTCACGGTTCTAGTTGTGGACAGTAAATCGTGGGGATCATCATGGATTTGGATTGATTCCACATAACCAGCTCATTCAAGGCTGCATTGTCATAATAGAAATGGCTGATATGTGCAGCCATTAAAATCGACACACCAGATGTCAGTACTAAACTTGATAAAGACACAAAGATCAGGACTACAACATGGGAAAGGGCAAATGGTCAGCCACCAAAATACAGTGCCCGAGTATCGTGTGTCCAAACAAGAGAGAAGAATATGAACAGGTGTTGCAGACATGACTAGGCAACAAACAGTTGCTACCTTGCCCAGTCTTCCCAGGGACCTAATCCCAGTGATGGCAGCGATACAAGCAAATAAGAGAACATGCCTTGTACTGGACTATCAGGAGCTGAAAAACATGTTGACACACAGCTAATGCCAATGCATGAGGGCAGGATTTGAGGAAGTGACAACAAAAAATGTCCAATGTTTCCATTCTTGTCCTATGGAAGGCTTACTTGTAAATACATGTCACTATGGCCATTCCAGACTGTGCTCTTTAAGATGCAAAGATATTGTTTAACTTCAATGAGATTCGAGCTGAACATGGTACCAGCAATAATGAATGCATTCAATAGGCAACATCAGCATACGTAGATGACGTAGATGTCTCTTAAAGTATAGCATCTGTGGCACACATAATACAACATCTAGCAAACTACAGGTCGATATGTAATGAACCATAGCTGTTACAAAAATGGTACTCAAATGCTTGGCTTACATATCTAGAGAAGAGCACAACACACCCTGTTCAAAGAGTGGAAGCAGAATTGCAGGAACTGATAGTGCACCACACAACTTTTTCACTGTGTAGAAAACTGGTCAGACACTTCACTGTTTGCAGCTAGCTCAGAGTTGCAACAACTTTTATCAAATGAAGAGTGACAGCAGGCTGGGATGACAAAATGAATGATCCTCACCTTAAACCATGCTTGCAGAACTTATTGCTAGCATAAATTACACAGCAAGTGGTGTGTAGATGGGCACACATTGGAATCATGGGTCAATGAGGGCTCCTTTGCCACTAGAGCCTCACTGGAACTCTAAGAAGCCATTGTCAAGGAAACATGTTGGTTACATCCAAGGAAGGACAAGGAGAACATCTACTTGGCAAAGCTTGATCCCATACCAAAGGGAGTCAACTCTCCAGCAGGTCACTACTAAGAATCATCTGTTTATGGACCCTGTATGTGTTCATTGGTGGGTATCCAACACACTCACAGGGAAAAGCCAAAGTAAACAAAAATACTGTGAGTGAAATGCTCATCAGAAGGTAACTTGGTACTCTTTAGAAGTTAGTACACAAGTAGGAATTGTCTGTGGAGATGGCATAGATCAGAAATGAGTAGAGAGACTAACCCACAAAAATGTTTAGATGCAGTAAGGAAAGAAGTTGATCCTACTTCTGCAGCAAGTATTGTAGATGCACCCAGTCCCAATCAAATAAACACTGTATGCTGCCAAAGTAGGCAACCTGACATCAAGCATATGTTATATACTTTGTAAAATGAATTCATCCTGTGATTTTGAAGGCAAATGTCAAGGCAGTAGTGAGTGAACACAAAGAGTGCCAGTCAATCGACCCAGCCTCAATGCATTGGCCAAAAGACAAGCTGAATGGAATTGATGCGTGGAATTGATTGTGAATGAACACTGCCCACTATAATGAAAGACACTACTTAACACTGAACAAATGTGGTCCTGATCAATCTGATGACTTTTGCATCAACAGAATTCAACCAGTGTCAACTACCATTTAGAGGCCCTTTTTAATGATCTAGGCCCACCAGTAGAACTTCTCACAGATAATAATACTGTGTTTAGTAGCCAGCTGGTCAAAGATTTTTTGATGTGCAGATGTCCTGGTAGGCAATGCTATAATTGACAGAAGCCATCAAATTGAATTGCTGCCAAGAAGTAATGCACAATAATGGAGGCAGTCTGCTGATATGTCACAATAAAAGATTGCTCTTGCTAACATGATCCACCACAAGTTTGGGTAGAAGGAATTGATGTAAAGCTTCTATCAAAATATCAAAAAGAGCATATGCTGTACAAAGTGAGAGATTGTGTGTGGGTGAAAACGCACACAACCAATACCAAGGCGGCATGTCACTGGTATCAGCAGCAGCCTACACACAATTTTGATCAACAGTATGCCCCGGTATGGGTTCTATCAACAGCACATCAAACACATCTTCTGAAAGTGCAAAGGTGTTTGGATTTGGTGTGTTCAATGGCTCTTCAGATGGAGATGACATTGGACAGGAACCAGATGTACATGATGACTCCTCGGAAAGTGAGTTTTTCCAAAAAAAGAGGTCATTGCTACTCTACATGAAGTATGAGAATTAAATGACTCTGAATAAATTGGCATATTGGCAATTGATATTGGGGTATGGGTACAGAAGGAAGTGGCAACTTACTTCATCTGCCAAAGTATTCTCATGTTGCATGCTGTTTTTGGCTCTCTAGAGGGGCTGGCATTGTAGGTCAGCAAACATGTAAACCAGTTTCATGTCTAGCCACTTCTAAATGTCACTAGCGAGTTGAGTTAAAGAACATGCAAATCCATTTCACTCTTTTCAATAAGTATAGAGTCAAGTAGACTGCATTAAAAATTGCTGATTTTTTTTTTGCCAAGTGCTAGCAGTAAACTTCCCTTGGGTGGATGCAAGTAAAAGGAGTGAGCCTTATCACTTTTTGAGAACCTCCATTCATTCTTTTGATATGGTTGTTTCCCTCAGATAATAAATTGAAGAATTTTTAAATTTAAGATAATTATCTAAAAACAGGCTTTTGCAGGGTTTTTTTAAGAAAAAAGAAAGTATCTGTAATAAATCATTCACAGGATCAAAAAGTGTATGTTCTCTGGAACACCTCAAGTGATTGGTCTTGATCTTGCAACTTTATTATTAAAAAAAAAAAAAGGAATTAAATCTGTCTTCCATTAAATGAAAAACAAATGTGTAGCAGAAAAGAAAGAAGGATGTATTCAAGGCTGGTAATTGTTGCTGAAGAGAAATCCTAAAAAGAGGACAGTCGAAGAGAACCTTAAGGGTGTCAACTTTAGAAATCAATTCTTAATAGTCCACAATTAACTAATCAACTGAGATATTACAAATAGTTTTGATCCACAAACAACTCACTTTATATAAAGAGCTTTTTACAAGTAAAAATAGTTCCACTATTAATCAAAAAATAAAACCAATTCCAGTTTATAAAAGTCAGAGATTAGGAAGATATTGCACTCTGAACCCAGGTAAACAAAAGCTAATGTTTATACATACAAGAAAGAATAATAGAAGTGCATTGTGTGTGTGTGTGTGTGTGTATGTATGTGTGTGTATATACATATATATATATATATATATATATATATATATATATATAAGCAGATGTGTTTACAGTACCAACATAGCTGTGACGTTTTCAATCTCAATTGTTTTAGTGTATGTGTGTGAATCTGACGACGTTGGTGAGTTTCTTTAGATTTTATATACATACAGAAGTATATCACTGTAAGAAACAGACACCACCAAGTAGTTTGTGTTTATTACTGCAACATGAGAGATGCAAATTTAACCGAACAGAATAAGAAGATAAAAAATGTCACCCAACTTTAAATTCTTCAACAGGTTCACCAAAGTTCATTTCTATTGCACTTGATTGTAAATACTGATTGAATTGCATCTGGGAAGGAGATTGCAGCGGCTGAAATTAAATTTGCATATTGTATTAAATTCATAAGTAAATGCAGCAAACCAAATGTAGCATTGTAGCATTATTATTAAAACAATTTACGTCATCAATAACAGTGAAATCTTATAAACGATATGTTGAACGATTTAATCTATATGTGATTTAGCTTTGTTTTGATTCAATTTAATTATTTTCAGTATTAATATTGATACTATTTAACCGATGAAATATTGAAATTCAATTAACTACTGTTAAAAATTTTATACACTGCATCATACAATCAACATCGGTTTTTAGGTTAAAGAGAGATTACTTGGATGACAAATGTAAGAATGATGTCCCCTGAATAGTAATGATACCAAATCCTCAAAAAGATATATATATATACAGGAATCCTTTGATTAGTGCGGCTAATGTATACATTAAAACATACACATTAATCGAATATAATAACGTGTAGGAAATGATGTAAGTTGCACATCAAATTTTAGTCTCATTCACAATTAATTTCTAATTTATGTACTTTTTAATTAAAATATCGGTACATATATGATACAATAAATATCCTATGAATTAACGTTTATCAACCTGATTTTATTGGCAGTAATGAGAAATTGTCACTTTAAATTTTCCAAACATCATAATTAATATTTTAACCTGAAAATTTTATTTATAATCTTGTCATAGTAAATGCATACATCTTTTATATTTTGATATTTTTTAATAAATCTACATTTCTGTATCTAATTAAATCATCCACTTTTTTTTAACAAAAGAAATCGGAAATTTCCTTTTAAGGCCTTCAAAATAAACATGAAAAAAAAAATCAAAATATTCAAAAAATTTTAATAGAAACAAATATTCAAATATGTATTTTTATTATCAGCTTATATTATAAAATTTATCTATTTATAACTGTTCATTTTTTTTAACACTACTGTAATTAATTAGATAGAGTAATACTTGACAAACAAAATAGTTACCCATTTTTTAATTTAAAATTTTAGAAAATTTTTAATTAACTGGTAATCATGAAAAACTCAGTTTTCAATTACTATGGTTAAACTGAAGAATGTTTTACTGCACAAATCGAATTTTGGTATATAAAAATTTTAGCACACTAATTGAAAACACATTAATCAAGGGATTCATATGTGTGTGTGTGTGTGTGTGCATATATATGTGTGAGAGAGAGTTTTTTTTTTTCACTGTTGCTGAATATTTAAAAAAAATAAAAAGACTTTTTTTCAATGAAGCAATTAACACACAAATACACTGGTTAATTAAATATGTTAATTTTTCTTTGACAATCAACAAATAAACCTTTTTCTCTTATTTATAAGATTATGTGGACCATTATTTTGATCTTTTTCATTTTGTTTGTTTCAAACCTGCATGTGTATATAAAATTCAATAAATATTTTTAGTTGTTTTTGATTTTCTTTTGTTTTAAAACAAGAAAATGTTTTAGTGTATACTATAATTCCTTTTAAAATACATAGTATTGCCCATGAAACTTTTTAAATCATAAGTAGAAACATTTTTATGCAGAGATATAGAACATACAGAATTGTATATTAATTGCGTTAAATTTTGAAAATACAAAATTTTTCTTGTATAAAATTAAAACCAGTTTCATTGTAACATTCATTTTTGCAAGATGCCAAGTAAACTTATTATTACTTTTAAAAATTTACCCTTGTAAAATTTAAAACTGAGTTACTGAAATGGTCTTCTTTCCAGTAATTTCATAAAAGTGTTGTGGGTATTTATTTGTACATCCACCTCATACAAAATGTAACACCAAGTCGAGATTAGAGCAAGAGCCTATGTGTACATAGGTTAAGAGACAAAAAATGCTCACACCCCCACTACACTTTTTCTTTGGGGATGCTTCAGGCACCAGATAATGAACCTGGGCACCAACAGAAGGAGAGGTAAGTCCTAATGGGACAACTCCTTGAGGCTTAAGTGCATAATATTAATTTTCAACCATACCAAACTGGCTTGGTCCAGGAAACCAGAAAAGTGTTGGTCAATAACCAAAATCCCAGTTTTCATTTATATTATTTTAATTTATAATTATTTCACAAAAGATTTTTAGCAAAGTTTAACATATATACTTTGGAAAAAAAAAAAGAAAAAAAAAGAAAAAAGAAGAGTGTCAAAAGGACAGTGTATTTTCTTAATATCACTATTACTTTACATTCCCTCAGCAATTTTTGTTTTAAAAAGCTATTTTTGGAATTTTAATAAAACCAAAACATATGAAACTAGATTCATGCATACTCTTTGTTCTTGAAAATTGAAACAAAAGTATTAAACACCATTCTTGTAAATAAAGAATTTAATAATGTGTTTAACATTTGTTTTTGTCAATTGTCAAAATAAAAAAAAAAGTATAAATCCAAAGGCTCACAACTTATTTTAGCTAATTTATATGGTGACAGTAAATAAAAAAAATGTCTGGAAAATGCATTTTTTCAAAATTTATAATTACATTTATGCATCATTATGTATTTATTTAAATTTTTGCTCTATAGTTCAGATATTTTTATAAATTTATAAATAATAACATGCTCAGAATATTGCTGCCATATATTGCCTAGAGCTCTTGCTATTTACCTTGAGCTCCTTGATAAAATCCAAAGAATCAGCAACAATATTATTGGTCCTGATCTGACAGCTTGGCTTCAGTCACTTTCTCACTGTCGTAAGAATGCCTGTTTCTTTTCTACAAATACTTTCATGGTAATTGCTTAGATGAGCTCTTCACTATGCTCAGTAGACTTTTTGAATTTAAGCGCAGTACTAGACTGCTGTTGAGGTCTCATCAATTGAGCTGGCTAGATGTAACTGTAAATTCTATGCCGACAGTCTCTTTTCTTACACTTCTTGCTTGTAGAATTCTCTTCTGCCTCCATGCTTTCCAGACAACTTTAATGACCAAAAATTTAAATGCAATGTCAATCACTATCTACTGTCCTCCTGATTGCTCTTTTCTCTTATTAATATTTCCATTCCTAATTCTTCCACACCCTGTAACCTCTTGTGTCTTAATGGCTTTACTGCCTTGTATGGGGTGATGCCAAATAAAAAATAAAAAAAAATTTTAATTAAAAAATTTGTTTTCATAGTTATTTCTTTATATGGTAAATCCTAAATATTGCACTGCAGTTGGTTTGCATATTTTTATAAACTTATGAATATAAAATTATTCCTGTATCTAATAATATATGTTCAATACTTTTGTTGTTAATACTGAAGGAAAAGAGAATAAATTAAAATAAAAATTGCTGAGGGAATATAGAGTAATAGCAATGTCAAGAGAAAAGACATCCTTTAAACACAGTGTTTTTTTTGCAGGCGCATAGGTTAAACTTTGCCAATATAATTAAGATTCATGATGAGGTTATACATTAATAATTTATATATTTTAAATAATGCAACTATTGATTTTCCGCACTTACACGTTGTCGTCTTGGTCGCCTTTCAGGACTCTGGGTAGATTCCACAAACTGTTCTCTAAAGTGAGAAAATCCTCCCATGCCTTCTTCATGATCTGTAGTTTGCCTGACAGTCTTGGGCCTGGCACCGCTCGACTGTACAACTTCCATGGATTCATTTGAAGACGTTCCACATGAAGACATTTCTACATCCATAGATTCTTCAGGTTTTCTGTTCTGTGTCGCTTTTGGTAAGGGACTAGATTCAGGAATGTTCGAGAGAGAGGTTGTGGCTTGATTGCTGTTGCTGGTGGGGCTTTGAATTCTCCCCTCCTGCTCACGACGAGCTGCTATTTCTTCCAGCTTTCTTTTCTTGTTGGCTTCAATGTCAAGCTGCTCAACAATGCCAGCATAAGTGATATCGTCAACCTCACGGTGAAGAAACCTGAAGAAGAAGACATATCCATTTGATTTTAAAGAATTAAATATTTTATGAGATTCTTCCTTTCAGTTTACTTAAGCCAGTTCCAAACAGAAGACTTCAGGAATTTTAGGACTAAAACTCAATGTTTGTAATCAGAATGATAAAGTATTAAATGAATTCCTAAATCTTCTAAGTTAAGAGTAAACATGCTGTTAAGCCCATTTACAGAGTGACGGTTAATTGATTTTGTTCTTTATGGCCTATCAACCTTTTGCAGGTTAGTTAAAGCCAAAAAATATTTTTAGAGTGTAAGAATTTCCTGGAGATGATCTACTGATACAAGGCCTAGTAATTAACCCATAGCTAGGGGCGAGAAGAGGTGAATTCATACCTTTCCTAAGGGTATTTGCACGTAAGTGAATATAATGAACCTGATTGGAATTGGAACTCTGCTCTCTGATTAACAATTCTGAGCCATTATCCATTACACGTGTGCATCCAAACTTACACCACCTGGTATTTCCAATCAGTCACCCATCTAGATACTGATCATGTTCGACAATGCTTAACTTTGGTGGTCATACAAAAACCAATGTTTCAACATGATATGGCTGTAAGCCTTCTGAAATGAGGAGTTATCATTATCTACATTATTTATATGCAAACTATAGTCCACATCTTTGTTTTTATTATAACAACATTTTGGATGTTGTGCCCTCCGACCTTCATCAGGAGCTAGTTGATCCAGGTAACCATCAGAAAGAGAAATGGTAGCAAGGTAGCAACAGCAACCACAGTAGAAAAGAGGAACCTCAGTGTGTGTGCAGTCAAGTGACAAGCAACACACATAGAGTGTTGGGTTTTTGGAAATACTATGAATTGAGTTCCTAGTTACTAATAAAAAAATGACTCTTAAAATTATGGTCATTATAGCAGAAAAAAAAAAAAAAGAAAAAAAAAATGGACCCACTATTTTCATAAAAACAAAACAGAAGTTACATTGTAAATCAAACCTCCACCTTAAAAAAAAAAGTTTCCCCAAGAAAATTCTGGTCATATTCATCCATTATTTTAAGCTTAGCTTAATCTAGCACAAGGTATTTATATAATCAAAGTATAAGACCTGCCTATGTGACCTGTATCCTAAAAAAAAAAAAAGAAAAAGAAAAGAACAAATCTTGAGCCAGAAAAGTTATATTTAAAACAAACTTATAGATGTAGTGAAAATAATGCAATTATTGTGGCTACTGTTCTTTTATTATTCAATTTGTTTTTTATTAATTGGTCATTTCACTGTCTAATATAGGTTGAATAGGTTAAAGACATTTTGGCATTTTTTTTTTTGCAAGAGCTCTTGTGTACCAAATAGTACCAGTATGATTAAATTATTTCATTCAATTCCCTCCCCACAACTCAGCATGGTATTTATTGGGTATGGCATGCTTATTATTTCTAAACTAATTTTCTCCACAGCACAATTATTTTGTTCCACATCAAGTGAACTCATAAAAATTCCCAGTGGAACATTTATTTGAACCTATACACTTATTTTATAAGTTGAAAAATTACCACCAGCATTATTATTCCAGACTGTCCTTGGATTCAGTAAAGAGTAATGGTATCATAGACAGGGAAGTTTAAACAATTTTTTCTTTAGTTATTTTCAAGCATGATGTACTTTTCCCAGAATTTCAAGCTCAATTCTTCAGTTTCATGTGCTATGAAAATTGATAAGAGTCAGAAGAATATTAAAAGATGCTTGAAATATAACAGTTAAAGTCTGTCAAAAATGGCTGGTCTCAGTAGATTCTTAAAAGTCTGAAGTGCAGCTAACTTTATTTTAAATTCTTAATTTCCAAATTAATTTTCATTGAATAAAAAAGAAAATTGGCTTGATACAAACAAAATATTTACATTTTTATAAATATTTACCAAAAATTTAGAATTGATAAAGTTATGATCCAATGTGCATCCTCGGTTTCAAATAAGAGCCAAGGACTCTTCCTTGTAAAATCCACATTACACAAAAGCTTTAAATAACTACTTTCAGCATGTTTCTAGAAAAAGATTTTTAAAAATGTGAATTTATTAAAACTTAATATGTACAAAATTCAGCTTACCTGATTACTGCCTTGCCACTGGTAAGACCCAGTTTTCGTAGAGGTGTCCTTTTTAATGCATATTCACCAATTACCTTAAGAGAAAAATATTGACAAAGCATTAGTCTAATGAAAAAGAAAACACTTTTTGCAGAAAAGCAACATTATTCCATGTTCATTCAATCAAGTCTGTGTAAGCTCCAAATTAACGAAAAATGCAAAGGTTAACTACTTTCATTTTAAACTACTAAAGTAATTACTAAAAAAGCATACACTAATGTTCCAGATCCTTTATACATTTTGAGTGACATAAAACTATGAAAAAGTAATTTCTTACTTTCTTTTTAATAACCATAACCTCACTCTAGTAACAAAAGCATGTAACAATTATCAGAATGTAGGAATTTTAAGAAAATGCTTGGACTTTCTTTTGATAAACTTAAAGATTAAACTAACACATGTCAAGAATGCTAGGTTTAGCAAAATCAAAACGCAGTTTACTTTGATCTTGTCTAATCCCAAACAACATTTCTCAGAGGTAGGAATGTGTACATATATATATATATATATATATATATATATATATAGGTGTGTGTGTGTGTACACACACACACAAATAGTCAAAATATACACTAAAAGTTTTAAATATAAACCGAGGGTTTAATGCCAAAGTTGACAAAATGTATTTTTTCAATTGCTGAAACTTCCTGACAAGTGGACTGGACAATTACAAAAAGAATTCATCTACAATACTACAGCATGAAGGTGCTGAATATAATATCAATCAGCTAAGTGATAAATTTTATATTTGTATATATTATTTTTCGATCCCAGCTTGAATCAATCAGATGTCTAGCCACACTGAAGAGCTGTGATACAGCAAAACAGTCTGTCTGTGAATGACTATATATATATGTGTGTGTGTGTGTGTGTGTGTGTGTAAATTATTTTCAGAGAGAGTGTATCTGTAAAGGAACAATATGAATAAAAAGACAAGAGGAAAAACTGTTCTTAACCTACATGTATTGTTCTCTGAGGGACTTTATCAATGCTATATATATATATATATATATATATATATATATATATATATTTGTGTGTGTGTGTGTGCACATTTTCGGATATTATTTTCAAAACATACTTTCATGAATAAACGTTTTTCCAAATATATATATATATATATATATATATATATATATATATATATACATATATATATATATATATATGCATACAGCAATATAGCTATAGTTGTAAAAGAGAAACCATTTTGAAGAACGAAAATGCTATTTGACTTACTTCTTCCCTCATGTAAATACAAACTGGATGCTTTGGAGGCTGGCAACTACTATCCACTGTTGTAGACAAAGCTTCTTGCAAAGAACTAGTAGCACAAAAGAAAGAAAAATAACTTTATCACTCATTTAATTTTCTTTTAATTCATACATACTTCAAACATTTTAATTGCTAGCTAATAAGTAAAATCAAATCAGCAGAGGAAGAATTAGAGAGTTATCCCCCTTGATAAAAAAATATAGAATCACCTGCATTAAATGATTTGGTGAGAATGAGCAGAGTCAGTATACCTGTCACCATTTCTTTACTACAAACACCTATTTTCATAAAAAAAATAACATCTGAAGAAGGCTGTAGAATGGACTCGAGACAATGTTGTAATAATAAAAGTGCTTGATTATCCAAACACATGGTATAATAGTGACTTCTCAAAATTATAAGTTATTCTAATAATGCATAGTAGTCCAGTTAGAAAAATAAACAGCTTGATGTTGGATTTATGTAAATTATTAACCCATTGTACCAAAAACATACATATTTACAGTCATTCAAGGTGGGATGCTTTTTCAAATGCAACAATATATATATATATATATATATATATATATATATACACACACACACACACACACACACACACACATATAAAGACAAAAGGAAAACTTAGCTGATGTGTTTCATCTTCTGAGGGGCTTTATCAATTATTTTATTTTGCGATTAATTTATGTGTTACATATTTTGAATAGCATGATGTTATGAATTTAATAGTTTTCTTTTAAATTTTTTGTTTTTAACATTTTTGTAGTCATGTACCTTGGCTTGGAAAAGTAGTACTTCTTTCAGGAATGGAGATATTGGAAAAAAAACAGGGTGCAGATTTAAATTTTGATAAGATTCAAGAATTTTCAGTCTATATAAGTTACTTCCTCTTTTAATAAGTGTGGCATTTTTTTAGATCAAAGTTGTGGTTGAATTTATTTCTATGTATAACTAATGCATTTGATAAATTGTTGTGTATAAGGTCTCTTTTGTGTTCATAGATATGTTATATATATATATATATATATATATATATATATATCTTTTTCTCTTGAAGACTTGTATAAAGGTACTATGTTGTGTACCCAGTTATTCATTACTCATAAGAATTGCCAAGTTTTATTAGAAAAATATTTAGTTCATATTTTTACAATCAAGCAAACAGTTCACAAAAAGTGATCATCATACAATAATAGATTTTAATGAAATTTATCATGGGTAGTAAAATAAGAAACTTTAATTCATTCTGTAAAATAGAGATAAGAACCATAGTTGAAATTCCAAGTATAATGAGGAAAAAAGGCTTGGAGAATTTGACACTCACAGGACTAATTGAAGACAAATGAGACAGAGGAAAGCGACAAATAACCAACCTAATAAACATATGTAAATAGATGACAGAACAGTGATTGGGAGAGACAACAAAAAGACAACTCTTACTAAGGTCTACAAAGAATAGGAAGTTGTGAAGAGTCATGATCACCCGTGACATATAGAAAAGAACTAGAGTCAGTTAAATTTAACCTATTATATATTGTTTTAGATAAATACTACAGGAAGGTTTTTTAAAATATTGATATATGTAATTTGCATGAAACATCTGCTTGTAAAAATTCTATGATTATTTGATTTGTTTTTTTTACAGATTATCAACCCTTTGTGGGTTATTTACAGTCAAAACTTATTTTGAATTAGAGGAATATTTCTTTTCTTTTTTGCACGAAAATATTGCTGCACACTGCAATTTTTTCTCTCTGAATTTCATAGACATGCTGTTGTTGTTTCTATTATACATCAACTAGTTTATTCATCTTCACTGTCTTTATCTTTGTTCTCAAAAGCCATGTCTTTACTTGTTTATCACTGTGGTATAGCATTTAAATAAATATTAGTTGGAAAGAGAACTGAATGTCTTATGTAAAATGGCTTAGTGGGGAAAAAGCACTCAATAAAGATCATTTTGTTCTCAGCAAGTCATTCTTTATTTTTGTTTCATTTGCAATTTTCTTTAAACTTTCAAAATTCTCAATCTACTCCAGACGTGGATCAGAGAAATAACTCGCGTCTACAAAAATACCTTTATAAGAAAATATTGATGCTAAACTTAAGTCAAGAGGTTTTAAATGATAATCTACTAGAAACTGAGTAAGAAGAAACAACAGTCCAGGAACATGCCTGCTAACATCCCGTGAAAGAAATGTGTTCCCAAACAGAAAACTTCACTTAGAATATCTTTAACTCTTCAGCATTCATCAAACTCAAACCCACTTCATAAATATCGGCTCTCAATGTTTCACTGTTTGCATAACTTCCCCCATTATTTGTGATGACATCGTCATATGGCAGAGTATAAATATCAGGCAGTTTACGTGAGGTTGAACATTGTGAGCTGATATTTACAGGGTTGGCTTGGATAGGTTGAATGCTAAATGGTTAAAACACTTATGGAAAGATGTTTGTTCGTTTAATGGCATATCAACTCCTTATGGGTCATTTAATGCCAAAATTTAATTTTCTTGGGAGCATTAGTAATTTTCTTTACAAAAATATAACACTGGTAATTTTTTTACTATGAAAATGCATTGCTGGTATTTTTGCTATAAAATGTATTTTTATACTTTCGTAGTGTTTGACCCCAGTTTGGGGGTTAACTATTTGCCCATAGCTAGGACCCTAACAGGTGCTACCACTCCAGGTCAGGGTGGACCTGAGAACAACAACTATTAAGAGGTGGTTCCACACTCCCAATCAGAAGCTTTGCTACCGAATGTAGTTTGTCATATCCAAGACAAACTTACAAAAAGAATTATTTGTAGTAAAAATACTGAACTTTTTTTTTTTAAGATGAAGTATTGGCACACATTATTAAATTTTGGCTAGTGTTCCTCCTATTATAATTTGAGTTACTTTTCACAACTACTCAGACCAACGCCCTATAACCTTTACTAAATAGTGAGGATCTATAAAAAAAAGACTGTATTTAGCAAAACTGAAACTAGCATTTTTTTTTGCCTTGAGAAGTCCATTTGTCTGTAAGAGCTACTCTACTACCACTTGTGCTTTTAAAATTAGTAGAAGATGATATCTAAGCATTTAAACATATGCTGCATTTTTTACAGTCACCTGGCACCATTTTGTAATTGTACCTCTAGTGGGACAGCAGAGAAAAATCTGTTCATAAGTCAAAAGGGATGCAAAAGAGTAATCTTTATTTTCAATCTGTACCAATGACTGTAGACTGATGGTCAGAGTAGTTCTGATAAAAAGCAATTAAGCATCATTGAATTGATCGCATCTATGAACAGTCTTCTCCGTATAGTCTTTGACTGCAGTTTGTAGTTGACCCTTTAATAAATTATTATCTTCAATCAGTTGCTCAATAAAAAGGTCCATGCACAAAAACTGTTTCCCCTCGTGTATGTTCCTATAGTAAAAATTTGTGAATGATTTCAGTCTTGGTTCTCCAACAATATTCACTGAACCTTACTCTCCTCTCAGTAATTGTAGTAGTCAGTTTTGGCAAGTCACCATAGAGCATTTGGTTAGTCATTTGTTGCTGCCAATTGACATTTTTCACCAATCTCTATCAAGTTTCTTGTTCAATACCTTCATTAGAGTCCATGAACTGGAGCTATACAGATGGACCTTTACCATTCTTGTCAATTTTGATTTCAGATGGTCGACATGATTTCAGTACCGTTTCTATTTTTTGTAGTGGTATCCTAGTTTTTGCAATTCTGACAATTTACTATCCTTGCAACAGGAGTTGACTCAGGAACCAAGATACAGAAAGTCATCTACTCTCTTGAAGGTGTTACCTGCAACAGTGACTAAACTGGCTTTCTCTTTATTGTGCAGCATGTACTCAGTTTTCATATGATCAATATACAGTCCAATTTGCTTGGTAGCATTTTCAACTCATTTCAGAAGCAGCTGTGCTTGCTCTAGTGTACTGGACGCCAATGTTATGTCATCTGCAAAATCTGTATTGCATATGACACTAGCTAGTTCTTGTCTACTTTTGTCTTTACTCCCAGCAATTAAAATTAAGCTGAAATAGATGCTAGTGAAAAATTAATAACATTTGCAAACATGACAAATATCTAAAAAGATGAGGCATTGTAAAAACAAAAATTATTAACAATGAATCAAAAGAAACAATTTATCTGAAAACTTACCTGTCTGATTCCTTCTGCCAAATATCCAAGATTTCCCAGAGAACAACCTGAGGATTAAAAGACTTTTGCAGTCGAGTCCCATCTTCCAGTTGCAAAGCAATCAACACCTCTGACTCCTTCCGTGATTGTGGTGCTTTGACAAGTTCTAATTTGGCATTATTAGGCAGACCCAAGTACCTTAAGGAAACAGTCAAATCTGGCTGCTTTCGGCCATGCCTTTAAAAATAAAGAAACAAAAATAAACTAGAGAAACAGAACTCAAGACACATATGTTGACAAATATTCTATTGGGTCAAAGAAGGTATTATCTCTTTATACCCACATTTGAACCATAGTTCTTATGCATTTGTTTTTTCAAAACTATTTTATAAAATTATAGAATTTATGAAACATTAAAATTTTCCTTCCCTCTTATGACTATATATATATATATATATATATATATATATATATTTGTGATACAACAAATACTAAAAGCACATGAATTTATGAAACATTAAAATTTTCCTTCCCTCTTATGACTATATATATATATATATATATATATATATATATATTTGTGATACAACAAATACTAAAAGCACATCTACAATATTAGATTCTATTACACAAGTCCTCATGCTATACTCTAACTTGATAAAAGCCAGATCAGACTGAAAATGGTGCACTGCTGCCATATTTGGGCAGGGGCTCTGCTCATTCCTCACTTTCCAGTCTTGATAGAGTTCAAAAGCATCTCAGAGTCCTTGTGATCGACAAATTATTTTTCACCCTCCAAACTCTCTCTCACAGGCAGGATGTAGCAAGCCTCTCACTGCTCTATCACTACTTCAATGGAAAGTGCTCAGATGAACTACATTCCTTTGTTCTGCCAGGGATAGGACATGCCATGCCATTTACATTGTAGCAAACCACCCGCATTTCCTCAGTGAGAAGTTCCACTCAAACAGCTTCTTCCTGCTTCCCTGACCACTACAATCTTAACCTATTCAAGTCTAGAGTTAGCCATTACCTTCCCCTCTTATCTGTAGAAACTACCTCTTAAAGTAACCCTCTGCTGCGAGTGGATTCAGGCCTTGTACAGGGCAAACATTACTATAGAAGGAAAAAAAAAAAAAAAAAATCAATGTTTCCATAATAAATTTAATTTAAAATTATATATATATATATATATATATATATATATATAAAGACTGGAAAACAATATTCAAAGAAGATTTCTGAGAGGCAATAAAAAATGCTTCATGTTAAAGTCAAAATAGAAAAGACAAAATGAGTGAAAAACTGATGACGGCCATAGAAAGTCAAGGAGGCAATATTACCAAGTAAAATAATAATTTATTCAGGTTATATAGGATATTGTTTATATAATTATTTATGTTGTTGCATTTAGTTTATTTGTCTGTATAATAAAATTTGACCTCTTCAAAACAAATTATTATCAATATTTTTAATAAGAAGAGATATTAGGAAAATGAAACTCACACAATATATTACTCATATGAGTATAATCATGAAAGTTTTACAAACACAAGTTGGTTAATACCAATTTTTGTGTGAAAACATTGACTTGCATAATAAAATCTGACAGTATACAGGAAATAAGCCTAAAACAAAATCTTCATAATACATTTAATATATAAACAATATATGAACAAAAATAGTGAATATTATATCAATTCAAATATAGAATATTTATCTTTTACTAAAAGTTGATGCAAAATATTAACTTCAGAGATATTGAGAATAGAAAAGTTACATTTTAGCACCCACGCAGAAGAATTTGTAATAGCCCATTCACAGAGCTATGAATAAATACAAAAATAGAATTTGATAGTTAAAACACTGAATTTTTGTGTAATTTCTATTAGCTTCTAATTCTACATGCTATGCAGTGAAAAATCAGGAAGAGATGCAAGGAATTAATGTAAGCATTAGTGACAGATAAAAATAGACTGTTATACAAGGGCCATCTGGAATATATCCAGCCATTTTGAATATTTTTGTAAAAGGTTGCCCTATCTATTGTTATAATTTTTTTCAAGGTGGTGATTATATATTTAACCCTTTAGCATTCAATCCGACCTGTAAATATCAACTCTCAAAGTTCAACCCACTGTAACCCTCTCCATGTATACTCTGCCATAATATATGACATCATCACAAATAATGCAGAAAGTCCCACAGTAAAACATTCGGCCGATATTTTTGGAGCAGTTTGAGCAGAATTAGTAGCTCAAGGTGTAATGTTATACTGGTAAAATATCTCAGCTGCTTCAGGACAGAAATTTTTCCCAAGATATCATTTCAGGTGGTTCAAGTTGCTTACAACTTCATTGTAAAAATAGTTAAAGTATATCAGTCAGTTATGTGTCATGTGTGATACACACTTAAGCAATCACGTATCTTTCGATACATGACTGATGAGGTAGATTTTTTCCCCTCAGTAGGTTGCCATTTCTTTCTGCGGTAGACCAGTTGCCATCCAAGGCTTTAGAACCCAGTCTGTCCTGCTATTTACCCATAGCTGGGGTGAGAAGAAGAGGATTCATACCTTTCCCAAGGGTATTAGCATGTAAGTTCTCTTTAAACATATAAAATGACTGTAATAAGCAAAAATATAAGCGAACCCCCCAGAAATAATCTATCCTATACCCTACCACACAAGGAGATTACTGATATTTATCATGCAGTCTGACCTTGGCATTGAGATATTCTATTCTCACATTAATAGGCGGTAAACATGTTTAGTGTTAACATAAAGGAATATCTCACAAGAATTCAGGCTGCTAAAACTTTTTATTTCTTGTTAGTTTTCTTTGGATATTTTTATTTTTAATTATCGTAAATGCAGAATTTTTTCTTACATGCAACTTGTAACTGTATAAATAAAAATCCTAGATCATATCTACCGCAATTGTAAAATGACTTAAATATTAGTAATTTTTTTTTTTTTTTTTTACAGTGCGGTTAAACTGTTATAAAGATAGGTAGATTCCACAGATATTTTCAGACTGATATCCTCATTTTTGTAATTTATTTTTCAGAATGTTTAACCATCATGTCCGCAACAATGTTTACAAGATTATAAAAATATGTGAACCAGGTACAATGCAATATTTATTATTTACCATTTTAGAAAGAAACAAATTGGAAAAGAAATTTTTTTATTAAAAAATTACAAAATTGTTAAAATATTTAAACCAACAACAATGCAATATATGCAGTAAAATTACAGACATTCTGTAATTAAAAACAAGGAAAACTTTGTCCATCCAATGAATAGAGAGATACACACAAATTATTGAGTCTTTGTGGTCTCACTGTAAAATCTAAAGTTAAAAGAATGTTTAGTTCAGAGAAAGAGATGCTATCAACCTATTTTAATGAATTTATGTGATAAGAGCAACAGAAAGAAAAGTCCGGAAAATGAAATTTTTTTTTATAATTAGTTACTTGTCATTATCTATTTAAATTTTTCTTGATCAGACATTTTTTATAAGTTTATGAATAAAAAAAAAATTTCTTTTCATATTTATTTCTTTGTAAAATGGTAAATAAATATTGGTTTATATAATCTTATAATTAAGTATTCTAATAAATAGTATTTAATATCTTTGTTGTCAATGTATAAATCCACTTTCATATGTTTGAGTTTTATTAAAATTCTAATCATTGATTTTTAAAATAAATACTGCTGAGGGAGTAAAAACAACAAACAAACAAAAAAAAAAACAGTGTAATAATATACATACATACATACATACAGGGTTGGTGGAAAGGAACTCCCTATAAAAAAAATGCTTATAACTTTTGTTAATATCACTACATTTGCATGAAACAAAATATATTTTGATCCCTAAAGTGGTAGAATTTCATTGCTAATTTTTTATTTTAGAGTGTCATGTGCAGCAGAGAATGGCACAACAACTGACATTGCATGAGAGCGCTCAGCTAACATCCCATTACGAAGCACGGCATACCATGGTACAAGAGCAGAGATTGTAACACAATGTTCATGGACCTCGTGCTTCAGTAGATGGCAAAACCATCAGAAATTGTTATTCCAAGCTGATGACTATGGGATCTATGGTAGATACCCACAGAGGTGGTTGTCCTTCAACATCCAGATTGGAAGAAAATGTGCAAAAAGTAGAATTTTAACACTGTACTCTGCTACCATTACAGTGTTCAAAATAATGAACAACCATGTTGTTTGACAAAAATCAAACAATAATTAATAAAGTTATTAATAATTTTAACCCTGTGTTAGTCACATGGGTGTTTTGTTACCCCCAAATTTTTAAGTACTCGAAATTCCTAGTTGGCAACTTCGTTTCTTTTGCTCCTTACCACTACTCTCCAGTCTCAGTGAGGATGTACAGCACATGATGTAGTTCAGTTGTCGTGGGAGGCATGTGTCAATTTTTGGAAATCCAAGGTGACTAATGCAAGGTTAAATAAGGAGTTTCTTTTCATCCACCCTATATAAATATATATATTAGTTATATATTGCATGTTGAAAAAAACGGATATACTGTAACAAAGTTTTATTTCTTATCAGTGGGATGTTGGGGGGAAAAAAGAAAATACAAAGCTGAATGGCCCACAAAACTGCAATATTCACTTCCCCACAAATATCATAGCAGGTATTCACATTCTTTCAAAAGCAGCATCTATTTTTCTTGCTTTCTAATTTCTCTTTAATCTCTTCATTCCAACAATCTTTTATTTACCAACATTTCTTCTATGAAACCTAATCATATTATATATAATTCTCAACTACATTGTCATAATTATCAAAAGTTATTGTTGCAGACATAACTAAACAAACCGCATCTATCTTTAATTGATTTCAGTACACACATGAAGCAATAGTCTTCGGGAGGCATGAATCCTTGTTTCTTACAGACATCTTCCAGAACCTGCAATTAGAAAACAAAAAAAAAAATCTTATAATTCTACTAATTTACATAACTCTTACTGATTCTAGATTAAATCGTCTAATGGTTCCGTGGAATCTATATTCAATTTCAGTGAAATTTTAGGTGATATCTTTTCTAGAAGTAAATGAATCATGAAAATATCAACCTGATTAAACAAAAAGTTCAGATATCATAACAGATAGAAATCTCAGTAAATTTACATGCAAAGATCTGCAAGAATGGTTTTGCTAAATTTGGCACTTCATAAATGATATTTTTTAAGAAAGAGTGAAACGTCTGCATCCTTGTAGTTTTAACATGTAAATAAACCATTTCTTAATTGTTTACCTCTAAACAGTTTGGAAGTTATGAATCTGTGGGTTACTCCACTTGTTTTTGCCAAAAAACTCATGAGAGGGCACTCTTGAAGTCTATAAAAAGCAATCATTCTCTCTTCCTCTTTTTAACTCTTGCTTCCAGATGTAGTTGACATCAATAAAGAATTGTGCCGACAAATCTCATTTGCTTCCTTGGTCCTCTGTTGACTTTTGAACTGTCTCATCACACACAAGTAAATATCACACACATTCTCATAACTATGTTTCAATGTCTTTTCCATTTATTTCAATTGTGTACAGATGTAACTCCTTTTGTTAATAACATGCATTGTTGTTTGTTTTATATTCATTAGTTTTTGTTTTTCTTATTTTTACCTGGACTCGCATGAATCAAAGGTTAGTGGGTATGATATCAATTGTGACCTCTATCTTCAGATTTGGTGTGCACCCATTTCTTTTTGAAGATTTCTATAATATTAAGCAGAATCAGAAGAAAAAAATGATTTGGGGCATCTCTGGTGAACTGCTGCCCTTAAAACTGAACATGCTTATTTTGGACGATTAATTCTGCTGAAAATCTGAATATTCAATAGTCTCAGACATCTCATGTCAGTCAACAAGAATCATGTTTTTCTGTTGTGCAATTATGATGAATAGCACAAATATACAAGACTAAAGATTGAGGTTTTTCATCACTTCAGCCCTGAAAAACAGCCAAAAAAAGGGTCCAAAATGAGCATTTTAAGGGTGAAAATACCAAAATTATAGTAAACTTAGAAATCATTTAGGAAAATGCTAGCCTAAAATCCTCAGCAATCCCCAGAAATTTCTTAACTTCATCCAACTACTGAACCATGATATTCATTATGCTAAAAGATTTGGGGTAAGATCCCATTTCAGTCCAATATACAATCAAAAATAAAACACAATGTGTACTGAAAACTCAAAGACAATGAAAATGCCTGACTAATTTCATTTGTGCTTGACATATTAGCCAGAACATATTGTTCCACCGAAACATCAAAGATTCAAATACTACTTGAACTTATGAACTTACTGGTAACAAGAATATGACTAAAGGCTGGGGATAGGGCTAAATCCAAAATAGGAAGAGAAACAAGTTATGAATACAATAAAATTGAAAATTCAACTTTAAGCAAACTTGGTTACAATATCACAAAGTGGAATTCCTATTTTAAGAAGCCCTCTATCAGTTTGTTTATGTACAAATGATTTCTCAATGTGTATGTCATGTTCATTCCTTGGAAATGTCCCATTGGCTATCAATATCACATACAACAGTGGATTCAGGTTTCAAGACGTCTCTGTCTGGTTTTGCAGGGATGTTTCCATTTCAAATGAGATAATTTCTGAAGTCTATGAAAGTATTCCATTGTATATGTGACATCAGGATGTTTCTCAGTTCAAGCTGCTAAGTACCATGTGACCATATCATCTTCAGTAACCAAGGTGACATAATTCATCCCAACCACAATATCATTCTCATCATCCTCAGTGGAAGAACTGGTTTGGAATGAAAGAAGAAACTGTTCTGCATCCTTATTAGAAGGCAATGTAACATATTTGGACATAGGATCATTGCCTGAAAGAAGTGCAAATTCAGCAACTGTTCATCATGATTAATGTTGATCCTGAACAAATTCGGGTGTTGAAGGATATTTGATTTGTGACTATCGCGGTAATATGACAACTCGAAACTAACAATCTTTTCAACATTATCATGATTTGCCTTCAGAATATCATGAAGCTCTTGAACACTGGTTGCTGTCCCATTCCAACTTCTGCAAAATTGAAGACATTTTTGAGTGTATCTTGATTGTTTCTTTCCTTTTTCAGTTTTCTCCATGATTTTCAATTTGTGGAGTTCTTTCTGGTCAGCTACCCACTCATTTTCCATGTTAAAAGGATTAACAATTGAAATGAAGCTTTTGGCTGATACATTGTGGAATGTCTGTGATTGATACAGAGCTACATCATTCCGGATTCCTTTTGCTGTGAATTTCTTGTCACAAAACTTAGCTACTGGTGCTCTTTTCCCCAAACACAGAGAGGTGACATTCTGAATCAAGGTTATTTGTTGGCAAAACAGCTCACTCCTCTTTTATCAGGAGATGTAATCAAATTGCACGGGCATGTTTATCTGTGTGGTCACCAAAGCCATATTCCCTTCCTGCTTGTCTTACCAGCACTTCAGAAGCAGCAACACAAATCATTTTTAAAATTTTATGCACTATTTCTGTGGTCGATTCATGAACCATGACATGAAGATAATTAATAATGTAAGAAAATGTAATGTTAAATTCAATTCCAAATGCAAATTTGACAAATATCAGGATCTGAAAAATTAATTCTAGCCACCCGGGAAAGGTTGAAACATGTCATCTGTGTTCTGAGTATTGAAAATTTGAGCATGAAACCAAATCACCATTCACCAAATCAACTCACAATAATACACACCTTCACAAATGACAAGAAAACCAATCTGATCACTGATTGTATTCCCATTCAACATCATCTTCCAACTTCCTGTTTTCACCTAATTTTTCAAAACTTTCCTGTTTGAATGCCCTCTAAATTTTGGCCTCCAAAATGTAACATATCAGATTTTAATTCTGACCCTTTAGAAGGATGATGAGCCATGTGAATAGCAGCATCCACCTTACTCTGAAGTGATTCTGTGCCTTCCTTACTCACTGTGTTACCTAAATATTGTAATTCCTGTTTAAAGAACTGACACTTGGCACCATTTAATTTCACATTATATTCAATAAAATGAGCAAACAGTGCCTTTAAGGCCTGGAATAAGTATGAATCATTATCAAATTTTCTTGTAAGTCACAACAATTTACTTACATTCAAGGAAAGTTATGTTCTTGTATCACTATTTTTTGGCTTCACTGAGGGCCCAAATCACATATTTCAGTCTTTAGGGCAGCAATTTGTTAACAATGCATTAGATTGAAAAAAAAAATGGGTCTGTGCATATATATCTAAAGCAAGAAATCAATATTACATTGAGTTTTACAAAAGTTCTTGTTTATACATATTTCTTAATATTAACTTAGTGCTCAGGCCCGCACATAATGGAACCGACTTCCAAGAGAATGCTTTCCTAATCACTTAACCTCTTCATGTCTAAGGTCTACTGTTATCTATCCTACATATTCTCATAATATACACGTTTTGTGCTCTGCTTATGCACCCTTACAACAACCTTATTTATCAATCCTCTACTTTAAGTGGTCCTTGTATTTGGTGAACAATAGTAAAAATAAATATTGCTGAAATCAGGTCAAAATATCCAGTTTTTGGTCACTGTTGTGTTAAGAAATTAAATAAAACTTTAGAATTATGTAAAGAAGTTACCATAAATTTATCTTAAACGTTAAATATTCACTATCATTTTTAGACCTGTCACCTAAGCTATAATTCTCTATCAGTAGGAAAGACTGACTACTAATGTGAAAATATGTCAAAAAAACAGATTTATTTACATTTTAACAGAACTGCTTCTAAACATAAGAAGAGTAGCCTTAAAAGAACTTAATTAATGAGTTTTTTAACTTTAAAAAACACATGCTTTCAAAGTGAAAATTTTCCTTAGCGAAAAAAAAAAAATGAATTCAATATTTAAATATTTGAGATTTTGGAAAAAGCAAATGAAAAAGAAAAGAGGTTTCATAAATATTCAGTTAAAAATTAAAAATGTCTTAAAATAAAAATCAATAAAATTTATTTGTGTTTTGTATATTTCTTGATAGTTTTCTTTTTTTTTTATGAATGAAAACATTTCAGAAACTTTCCCATTCAATAATACAATATTCCACGAGATAATATGTAATTTTAATTAAAAAAAATAAAACAGACATTTGTCTGAAGAGCGAAATTCGTCTCTAAACTTACAAAACAAAAAAACGCTTTTTCTTTTCAACATCACTTCAATTAAAAAGCTATAGTGTATAAATTTTCAAAATTAAATTTGTTAGCGTTAGTTAGTATTTATTATTTTAAGGCACTGGGAAAACAATTTTTGTTTTTTATGTTGTTTTTTTTGGGTTTTTTTTACACAAAACTAAAGACTTCAGCTTCAAGTTAAAAGTAAAAATAAAACAAAATTACCAATTTTACTTTTCAAAGCTAGTAAACAACAACAACAACAAAAATGAGTCAAACTAATTTACTTGCCCCTCACCTTTTGAACAAAAAACAAAGGCGCTTCGAGACGTTTTTAAAGTAATTATAAAGTTTAAAATATTATTTACTACTTTTTAATTTCCTTTAAACTTAAAAATTATGACAATAACAAAATTTAAAGAATGCCGGCTTTTAATGTTTTGATTTTTTTTTACATTTATATCAAAACTTAATGACTTAGCTACTTAGCAGTAAAAGTTGTAATGACTCTGCGAAAAATTAGTTTTAAAAATGAACTCAGCTTGCAATAAATATTTGACAAGAAAAACATCTAAAAGCCAGAAAAAAATTAAAGTAAAACAAACCTGTAATAAAGTGGAATTAAGATTCGACACGACGTTTTGTCGTCTACCATTAGGACAAAGTATCTGCGTACTAAACGCCATGTTTTTGAATGAAGACGGTGTTGCGATTTTTAATTTCCTTAGTAAAAATACCCCGGCCATTTTTTGCTGTTTGACTTAAATTAAAATTAAAATCATCGTTTTTCTAACAAAGCAACTACAGCCTCCTTTAAATTAAAATTACTGAATTATATTATATTTATTATGTGTTTGATACGCCTAACGCAAAGAAATATGTTTAACATTTTTTACTCACATTTCTAACGAGGGTTCATAAAAAATAATGCATGTTCTTTAATTACAACAAATTTAATAGTAGATGCATACAAAGTATACAAAAATGAATACAAAAGCCTCAGTATTCCAATATAGCCTCTTTGAATGAGAATATGTTCACTCACCTTGTAAAAACTTCTTAACTACTCTTATCATCATTGTAAAGAATTACTGTCATTTAAGCTCTATCCATATTGGACAACTCCAGAAGTTTTGGGGTAACAACTACCCTTTCATGAAGTCTGTCAGCATTCTTGGAAACTAGTTTGCACAGAACTTTCAGTAGCCAAGAGACTACATTGAATTGCAAGCTCACCTGAAAGCTTTCACATAGTTTTGCAATAGACATTCTTCATTCAGTCTGTCTGATATTTTCTTCATTCACAACAGCAGCTGACCTACCACTGTGACACCTGTTATTAAAGTTAAGTTTTCCCTTTTCCTTGCCATTAACTCTACTGACTCATCTCCTTGCTGTGATTACATCAGGTGCATACTTTCCAGAAGCATTCATTAAACTCCTGTAAATTTTTTACTAAGCTTTCTCCTCCCAAACACAGAAATTCTATGACAACTTTTTGCTTCTCATATATGTCCATATAGGTAGCTATTTTGAAAGAGGATTATGGGTAGGAAAAGAAATAGTAACTCCACAATTTTTTTCTTTTAAGTTTCTAAACACTTTATGGTTTATACAATTACTTTAGTATTTTCTTAAGAATAAAAAATATTATAATCATCATTAAAACAGAGATATTTTATTGAAAAACAAGAAAAGAAAGAAAGAAAAGAGTATAATTACTGTAAACAGCAAATAAGAAAGAAAGAAAGAAAGAAAGAAAGAAAGAAGAAGCTGTCAGGTTTTCTATCATCACTCTGCACAGCAATGACAGACTGGTCCAGGTGTCAGCTTGCCTTATGGCAAGTGAGTACTTGATAGAGTGGGACCCCTGTACCAAATAAAAATGCAATAAAGAAACAAACATAGACAACTGTTTTAGTAATAAAAAGAAATAAGAACTTTATAAAATCATCTGAACACTATCAATTACTCAAGTCCAATGTGAGAGGACATTTTCAAAGTTAAAGATCATAATGACAAGGTTAAGAAATTTGCTGTTTGAGGAGAATCTGGAATCATACAGGTTGCTATCCAGTGAAAAGGAATTGTTAGATGAACTGGATACAGAGTCAATTATTGACAGATTCAAGCAATCATCTAGTAAACACAAACAATTGCTCAATATAGTGGACTGCATGCAATGCTCTGTTGTGCTTTTGAACCATCTTAATGTGTAAATTGTGCAGTAAACCATTTAAAAATATCACCCAATTACATTAAATTAAAAAAATAAATACAAAATTCAATTATAACATTCTGTATTTACATTTGTTATCTACTACCAGCAGGGCTGGTGCAAAGGTCTCATGCCCTCATCTGAATCTATGATACAGCCCCACCCCACAGAATTTATGATACAGGGCCCCCACTCTACTACATCTCAATCTTCATATAAAATACAAATTTTATTGTAACCTAATTATGTACAATAATGGATCATATGCAATATAGGGGAACAATTCAAATAGAAAAAGTGAAAATAAATACAATGTATCTAAATAAAAATTAGAGACATATAACAGATCATTCCATCTTAAATAAATCAAAAATGTTTTGCAGCAATTTTTAACATCAACTTGAGATTTTTCTTGTTAAAAAGTTGAAGACTTTTAACACATTCATGGATAAAAAATAGTGAATTCAATATAGTTTTTTTCTTTTTTGAACTTGGCAGGAGCAAAACAAATTTATAGATTAAAAAAAACACCCCAGAATGACACGAAAATCTGCTAAAATTTTTCATCCTTTAATAGCCAGTTGCGCTTAGTTTAATTTTTAACATTTATAAATGTAGATAAAAAAGCAAATGTTGATAAGATAGTGTCACAAAGCACTACCTGGGGCCCCCAGTCATGCTTGATCACAAACTTAAAACAGACGTGCACAACAACTAAAAATGTGAGCATGATTCTGCTTATATGAATAAAACAATTACGAGGTTGGAAAAGAGAATAAATTAACATATGACAACTTGTATTTTTAAGGGTCATTATCATAATTTACATAGGTGTATGAATACATCTGGGTCTGCGATAACAGAACATCTAATAAATACTTGTCAGTGTGCTACATCCTATCATGTGAATAGGTTTTCACTTGTAAGCTGGTCATATACAAACTTTCATTTGAAAGTTTTATAGGCCATATATTTACAGCCTTCTCTCTATAAACAGGAGTGGCTTTTAGTTTTAAATGTGATTTTCTTATATGTTCATATGTATATATTGGTATATTATTAATACATGTGTATATCCTATTGTTGTTATCTTTTCCCCTTTTTTAGTTGCTGTGCACATCTGTTTTAAGTTCTTGATTGCGCTCTGAAGATTAAAGGACAACATCGGTTAATTTCTTTCTTTTCTTCTCCACTTTCTTATTCTTTTTGATTTGTTATAATTATAACTTTTTCTTATATTTTTATCGAAGAGCAAGGAAAAAAACAAAAAGTGTCTGTTTTAATGGCCATAACAATTACTTTCAAATTAAATTAGGATAGACAAACCATTGTATTTCTTTTATTCTAAGATTTTATCACAATTCCCAAATCATTACTATTAGATCATTGGGCTCATCTTTTATTTCAATCCTACACAGTGATTGTAGATTGGTTGGTTGATTTTGTTTAGCGGCATATCAACACCTCTGTGGGTTATTTAATGCCGAAATCTAAATATTTTGTGTGTAATTTTATGCTTTCAACTACAGATATTCTGTACATAATTTTATACTTTCAGAGTAAAGGTATGTTTTTTTTTGGATATATAGTTTGTAGATCATAAAATGTATTGTTAGTCATTTTATTATAAAAATGTCCTGTTGAGTTTTGTTTGGGGGGGTCACTATTTATCCATAGCTGGGACCCTAACATGTGGGTCAGGGCAGACCTGAGAATAACAGCAGTTAAGAGGTGGTTTCATACTCTTCAAAACCTCCAATCACTCAATCAGAGGCCTTTCTGCTGGATTTAATTGTCATACCCAGGATTAACAATTGTAGATAAACAATCTGGGAGTTAACATAAAAATCAGCAGAAATGCAATGAAATAGATACCTTTTAAAAAATTAAACAATGTTTCATCAAAGGAATATAGGTACTATTCCATCTCATAATTGTAGTTTTAATTTTACTTTATAAAACTGAAAAAAAAATCACCAAATCCATGCTCTTAACCCTAATCTACAGCCAGTGTCCATTGCATTTAAACATTATAATAAATATTGTTTTAAAGGTCACAAATTGGCATATTTTCTTTTTGTTAAAATATTGGATTTTTAATAAAGTTCAGATACATAAAAAGTCAGTAACAATGTAAGGTATGTCACATTCAATAATTTTAATTTAAATTAGGCTATATTTGCTATGTCAACGTAGACAAAGAATTTTAACAAGCACTGCTGCAACTACTGTAGTGTCTTTTTGTAAAATTACAATTTTTAACTTTAGAACAGTTTTATCATGATCAATGAATTTTATGTTCAACGTTTTCATATTGAATAGAACAATATATTAAGTTGAGTCATAAGTAATTTTCGTTTTTGTTTATCAATTTTATTCTTAAAAAAATGAAGTACAATTACATTTTATTCAATTATATATTCACCATCATTTGCAATGACCTTTTACTACCTATCAGGCAGTTCTTCAATACCGGTCGAGTAAAATTCCACAGGTTTTGATGTGAAAAAGTTTTTGATGAAATCTTGAATCAGGTTTTCATTAGCGAATGTTTTCTTCATCAAAGCATTTTGAGGTGATCAAAAGATGTAATAATCATTTAGTGCAAGGTCAAGTAAACATGGTGGGTAAAGTAGAACAGACCAACCAAATTCCAAAATATTTCTTGTGTTATTCTTGCTATATGAGGCCTTGCATTGTCACAGAATAACATTTTTCCTTAAATCCATTGTGTACACTGCCATGCAAAGACTGATGATTGTTAGTATGCTCCAAATTTACTCTTAACAGCCATGCATGATTAGTAGTTAGGATGACACATTCATCATTACAACTGGATCCCAAAAAGAGAAGTTACTTATGACTACTTAATATCTTTACTTATATACCAAGGGACTCAAACTTAAGTTCTATTGTGTGTTGTGGGAAAGGTGCAGCAGGTCCAGTGAACAGGTTCCTAACCAGGGGTCCATGGGTCCACAAAGCTGAATTAAATCAGTTTAGTAATTTTGAGTAATAGGAATTGGGAGAGATAAACATGGAAAGACAGGGCCAACTGTCAAGTTTAAGCATGTATTTTACCCATTCAGGTTTATTAATTACTTCTCTTTTTTTGCAAAATTTCCAAGTAATATTTAAAAGAATCACTAGTTCTCACAATGGAACAATCCTGTATTTAATGGAACTTTGCTAACCTAGTTACTTCTGTTTTAAAAAATGTTAGGTTCTCTTCGACAATTTTATGGGACTTTGACATTTTTTTTTTCAAAATACGTAGTTGGCCAAAGATACTTCTTTCAATCTTGAAATTTCAGTTTATTCCTTCTCTCAATATGAAAAAAATCCTTGCATTCTGTTGCAAGTGTAGTCTGTAGTCAATATGTGTAACCAAATTTATCCCTTCTCACTTTATAAAAAAAAAAATTCCATTTCATATTTACCTGTCAGTTATGACACCTTGGCTATAAACAATACATATTTTTGTAGATGTCTGTATAGTGTTTTTCTATTTCTTGAACTTCAATAATATTATCTGATATAAATGCACTTTCAAGTCTTCTATTAGGTTGGTGCAAAAATAATGTCGTTTTTTGACATTCAACTTCATGTGAGAAAACAACATTATTTTTGCACCAACCTAATATTAGAGAGGTTAAGAAATTTATTATTTAATGCACTATGTGCAGAAACTGTTGGCACATTCCAAATTTATTGCTAACTGCCTCTTATGATTAGTAGTTAGGATGATACATTCATCAATACAATTCAATCCCAAAAAGGGAAGTTACTTATGACTTTAGTAAATAAACAATTAACCAACAGTAATAGCTAGTATGTCAGGCTTTGTGGAATGAGATTCAGGTCGGCATAGGTACATACAGCGACAGGAGACTTTAATGACAACTGGCAGCTAGAAAAAAAAATTTTGGTTTGTGTAAATTTAATGTCACACAGGCTGATTTTCTAGGCTATCAAAAAAGTGGAAAATCTCTGATTGGTTAGAAATTGATATTTTGTATTTATTCAAAAGTTTTAATTTATTCTTGCTGTGCATTGATTCCTATACAAAGCAATTAATTTTTTTTTTTTTTTTTTAGTTTTGCATTTAAGGTTTTCACATCCAGTTGTTGCTTAAGCTATGCTGCTAGTTTTGCATTATGCATGTATGCATGGCCGACTCAAGGTACTGGCAACTCAGGCAGTCATCATGTCACCATGTTGTGCATTAGGGACCATACTTGCAGTCATCCATGTTTAAATTCTTTGGCTATTTTGTCAATAGAATAAATCTTGCAAAGAAGATAGATGTAGAAAGTGCCATAAAAAGATTTGCAGATCTAATTCGATAATTTGGACTTAAGAACTGAACCCTGGTTTCACTTGGAAATAATACAGATTTAATAATTTCCGAAATTATAGTCTTTTAAAAGACATCTAAATAATAATAAATATTATTCCGATCGGAATTATATACCTTAAAGAGAAACTTCTGACATGTTTAAATTCTTTGGCTATTTTGTCAATAGAATAAATCTTGCAAAGAAGATAGATGTAGAAAGTGCCATAAAAAGATTTGCAGATCTAATTCGATAATTTGGACTTAAGAACTGAACCCTGGTTTCACTTGGAAATAATACAGATTTAATAATTTCCGAAATTATAGTCTTTTAAAAGACATCTAAATAATAATAAATATTATTCCGATCGGAATTATATACCTTAAAGAGAAACTTCTGACATGTTTAAATTCTTTGGCTATTTTATCAATAGAAAATAATCTTGCAAAGAAGATAGATGTAGAAAGTACCCTGAAAAGATTTGCAGATCTAAAGGCTAGAAAAAATGTTTTAGGTAGGATAATGGATGTATTCTTTTGCTTGTATTAAGATGTATATTGTAATTAACTTGTTTCTCTACATTTTCAGTTTTTCTCCTTGTGAAAATTTAAAAAAAATGTATATTTGTAAGGGCGCCAAACTTCAGTGGCCTGAGGAGCCAGTAACCCTATGGCCAGCCCTGTATATACAGGGTGCAATGGATAAAGTTTCATCATTTTATATTTTTAATTTCACACATGCATGTTTTTTTTTTTATTTTGTCAACTGCACAGTATAGTAGGGAGCACCGTCCGTGAGAAAAACATTACCATGATGCAATTCACTCCACCAAAAATTTGAAAACAGCATGCAGTACTGCTTGGCATTTGCACCAGAAACTCCAGTATGAACATTTCTGAGTGTTTAAGTGTCAATCTGAGTACAGTGCAGAGGATTTGGAATGAGTTGGATGAGTAATGGTGAGTATGGTGGTGCAGCAGCTCAGAAAACTCACTGAGTGTTCTGATAAGAAATGAACTCCCACATTTGTTGGTGAGGGCCTCAGACTCAACACAGAGGGGCCTACATCAAGTTCCTTGAGAAGGTAGTGCTGACCTGGGTCAAGAGTGTGGCTGCTGGAAGATCCTATATCTGGCAACAGGACTCTGCACTATGCCACACAAGCAGGAGAACCCAGTTATGGCTGTCAGACAAATTCTGTGATCACATTAACCCTTACATCTGTCCAGCTAACTCCCCAGACTGCAACACCCTTGATTATTATGTGTGGGGTGCAGTTGAGCAAGAGAACAACAAAACTTCTTGTAACACCAAAGATGAACTGAAGGCAAGGATTATGGCAGCATTCACCAACTTAAACAAGGAGACCATTCAGAAGAGTTGCAGGAGATTCTGAAGTCATCTAGAGGCTATGGTTGAAGTCAATGGCGATTTTATTGAATAAATTTACTCTTTAGTATTTCAAGATATTTTTGTGCAATTTTGGTAAATATATCTGTTAAAATGAGATGTCAATGTTATTTTCATTTTTGTGTAATTTAGACGACAATTTATCCATCGCACCATGTATGTATATCTTCGTTAAAATATGTCTCAAAGAATAAAATTTCTAGTATAACACCTGTTATGTTTGGAACAAAATTCCTTCACAGAACATTTTGATAGCCCCACCTTTTATTGGAGTGGGGAGTAGCAGAAGGGTGAAAAATGGAGAGTAGTGTAGTGTCTGTGATGAAGAAAACCCTGGTATAACACATGATACTTTGTTTGCATCCAATGACGTTGACAAATTTTTCCTTTTGGACAAATTTATTTGAAGTTCAGAGTGTGGGATTGACTCACTAAAAAAAAAAAGGATTCAAGTACACTTGATTTTTAACATTCATTAATGTGTGTTGCACCATATAGCTGGCTGTAGCTAAAAACAAAAAAAAAACAAACCTTCAATGGAGATATGTGACAACTTACAGATCACAGTCAGTAAATGCTATCAAACGAATGCTGGTGCAAGGGTCTTGTGCCCCAATAGAATCTATGATACCCCACCTCATTCTACTACATCTCAATTTTCATAAGGTAGTATTCATAAAAATATGGTAGAAACTCCTTCACTTCAGGAATTCAGAAAGGATATAAAAAAAGTCGCTTGATATGGATGCTATTTCTGAATGAAAATTTGGTTCAACTAATTTAAAACGAAAGGTTTGGATAGAAGAGGGTGTACCAGATGACCAGAAAGATGCACTGATGATGGTTCTTTATAAAGGCAAGGACAATTGTATATAGGACTGTTGTTGGTATTACCATGAGATATCCTGTTGTGGGTATGTTGGTTGTGTTTAGGTTGGAAAACACATGTCATCTGGTATGTATTTCTCCCACAACAATTATTGTGGACTTGAATGTCAGTCCGGGTAATAAATGAATAAATTAACAACAAAACTGTATATACATAAACAAATGACAATGTATGTATTAACAAAAGTTATACATGGACAATGACAGAAGATTGTTGTGTGTGACTAAAATGCTGAATATGAAAGAAGAAAACTTTTAAACTCGAGAAATGTGTTTGTGTGTATGAAGTTTGGTGTAGGAGAAAGCCCTATAGAAAAGTAAATGAAAGTGAAGTGAAAGGTTCATATGTAGTGTAAGTGTGTGCGTTTCCCAGTAGGTTTTCTCCATGTGTGACCTACATCTTACCATCTCTGAGAAAAATACAAAAGAGAGGATGACAGAGAATGTCACAGTCTATTTAAGGGAAATGCACAGACATAGTTGTAGACATCTGTGGCAAACGAGAGTTGAGTCAATAATGACTAGTAATCTGGTATATCAGTGTTTTATTTTAAAATTTGTTTTGAGTGGAGTGTGGTGTGTGTCTGATTTAGCTAGATGGAAATTGGTGTGTAGTTGGAGATGTATATTTTCTAATAATTGTATAAATTTGGCTTTAATTTGATTTGTTATCCCTATGTGTAAATACGCAACGTGTCATCTAAGATCCGGTTGGACAGACTTCTCAACAACATTTCTAATGAATTTCTTCCTGAGTGACAGTATGGTTTCAGAAAATTACATGGCATGGAGACAGCAACCATGACCCTTTCTTTTAGGCAATTGTAGGAAAAAAGCATTGAGCAGAAGATGGACCTGTATGGATTGGTCTAACAAAGGCTGTTGATATTGTGAATAGAAATACCTTATGGGAGATTCTGAAGAAGCTTCAATATCCTGATATGTTTATTTCTGTTCTTAGAGGCTTCCGTGAAGAAATGAAAGTACGTGTTAGCATAGAGGTTGGTAAACTCTCTGATCCCATTCTAGCTGAAAATGGTGTTAAGTGCTGACTCTGTTCATGTTGTACTTTGCTATATTTTTCTATATGCCTTTTCACATGGGGTCTATATCAAATATCAAATAATGGGTAAGATGTCAAATATAAGATAGCTTATTGGCAAAACAAAACTATTGTCATCCCCACCCACCATAAGCTATTTTTTGTATGCTGAGTGACATGCAAAATCTTATGGATTCCTTCTCAATGACAGGCAGTGCATTGGGTCTAACAATTAGCCAGAAAAACATTGTTGTAATGTACCAACCAACTCCAGGTAAAGCTTACTCTGAGACAAGCATTTATGCATAAGACCAAGAATTGCAAGTTGTAGATAGGTTTGTGTATTTTAGGCTTTACTGTAGATATGACAAATATTCGTGATGAAATACCTGTCCAAATCAAGAGGTCCAAGAATAAATTCATCTATGGTCTCAGCATGGAATTTCAAATGAGACAAATTTTAAGGTCTACAATATTTGTGTTCTGTCTTCAGTGTTGTATGCATAGGAGACGTGGGTCACTTACTGGAGATACAGGAAAATGCAAGAGCACTTTCATCAACAGTGTCATGATGAAGGACAATTGTATCCTGAATAATTTTCAGTATGATGAGTTTGCCAAGTCAAAAATACCAGAGCACAAACCAAAATTAGGGTATAAGATTGTATGGAAAACACACTGGAGAAAGCCAACATCTTGCAAAATGAATGTGAAAAAGTCTTGCTCTAAAGCATTCACCTCGGAGAAAAACAACCCATGATGAGAGAGAATTTGAACAGAATCGTGTTGTATATGAAAAGCTCAAGAAAGGTTGTTCATAAGGATCTCCCTGAGAATATTGGCATGGAGTTTGATCTAACATGTAATGAATGTGTTCACGTCTGTCCAAGTAGGATAGGCCTAAAAAAAATAAAAATCACAAAAGAGGCCAGAGAAATGTCTTAAACTGCATGTTGTGCAGAAGTTCTACTTGCAGCTAGTGCAGAAAAAACTGTACCTCAGTTGGTAGACTAAAGCGTCATATATAAGTTCACAAAAATATTACAATAACACTGGAAGCAACAGAGAGAAACCATGTAATAATGGTGAGAAAGTGACTGATCTCAAGATGCCTGGTCAGGACTGATTATATTACAGACCCTTCTTTAAACTGCAATTGAGGTATAAAGATTGTATGGAGAATACACTGCAGAAGGCCAACATCTTGCAAAATTAATGGTAAAATATCTTGCTATAAATCATTCACCTCAGAGGTAAACAGTGTACAATGGTAAGAGAGAATTTGAACAGAATCGTAAAAACATGAAACAGTCAAGAGATATTCCACATGGCTTGATGTTAATCTCCCTGAAAACGTTTGCACTGAATTTGATCTAACATGTAACAAATGTAGTTACATCTATCTAATTAAGGCAGGACCTAAAAATCATCAAAGAAGCAACATACAGATAGAAATCATTAATCACACATTATACAGCATTTCTACTTGCAGTGAATGTGGAAAAGACTATGCCTCAGTTGATGGTCTAAAAGGATCAAATCTGAAAGTTCACCAAAATATTACTGTAAGATAGACTGAAGGATGCAGCCAATGTTGCCACATCTGCACAAGAGAGCCTAAATCCCTGGCAGAACTAAAAAGTAACATCTGCCCTGTGCTTATTTGAGAGTCAATCAAATGACATTACTTAAAATCAAGCCACAACCATCATGTGTTTATGTATATAATTCACTACACTATCAAAATATGACAGTATACCCTATATGAATTATCTCACTAGCACCCCAATTTACCTCTAAAAAATTTTCTTTTTTAATGTTCACTTAATACAAGGTCCAATAGCCACTCAAAGTAGAAGGTTACTGTGTAGTGTTGTATTAACATAAGGAAGGGCAAGATGTGAAGTTCTTAGAGATATACAGGAAAGATAACTCTAGACTTGAAGTGGTCAAGATTCAATTAATATTTCAGAGTTCAGTTTGAGACATTAGAAGTATAGCATGGAAGTAGACTGAAAACCCATTCCTAAACAGGTTAATGCAATATTCAATTTAAAAAAAAAAATACTATTCTTACCATCCAGAATAAGTTTTGGGTTATTTAGAATTGATAAGCCATAAAAAAAACAGATCAATCAGTCAATATACCAAAGCACAGGCTAAAGCTAGAATCACAAATTCAAATTAAAAAGAGGATCATCTTAATTTATTATCCAATTCAGATTCAAACTTTTCACCAAAATCCACATCAGTTTTGATCCACATTTTTCCATAAATAAAAGCAATTTTTGTAAAATTGAAAACAGTATCCAAACAGTATCATACAGAAATCTTTGAATGTTGGTTTAGAAATACTACTAAGTACTATTGAATTTATAACACAAACATGGTCCCTGTCAGTGGTGGACTTTAACCCCTTTCAGTAGAATGACAATACCATGATGCATAGTGTGTTCACTGAGGATGAGGTCAGATCAGACTTGCTTCTTGAGAAGCTGGGCCTTGACAATCTTGAGTCACTGCTGTAGACTACTTGGGTTGTTCATGTTGAGCACGAAGTGGGGGGATATCAAACTGCTCCATGAGGCAACAGTTGAGGACAGCAGAGGAAGAGGCAGGCCCAAGATGACTTAGGAGGATGTTTTTGGAAGGACAGGGTAAAATTGGACCTAGAAATTGTTGATGCTAGTAACAGGCATAAATGGAGAGGTAAACTATCAAGTGGGACCCAACTTACCTTGTGCAAAATTAATCTTATTCCTGATTAGACAAAAAAATATGGCTATTATGATCATTATGAGAAATGCTAGGAATTGACATTTCACAATGTCTTGAAAATGTATGTGTGTACTAACAGCAGACAATGTAAGTTCCATAAATTCATATAAACAGATCCACAGCAGTGGAAGTGTTAATCTATTCAAACTAGTGTCCCAATCTTGGTTGTTAAGTCACAGTGTTTCAGCCATTACACTCACCAACTTTCTTCAGATGTCTGTTATATTCAGCAACCTGAGCATTATTACTGTACTTTGATTTTGGCATCTTGGTTGCTACGGTTACAACAGTTTTTGCCTTCTGACCTTATTCAGGCGATTGCCATATTTGGAAACCTTCGGAAAATCTCTAACAGAACCTTTTATTTAATTCAGTTAATTTATCCTTGTAACAAGAATTAAATAGAAAAAAAAGTAACTTATATGAGATATCTTCGATAAATCTATATTTAAGTTTTACATTTAGAAAAAGGCTGAAGAATGTATTGGCTGAAATGTTATACCAAAACAACAAAAATAGAGAGAATAGTCTGAAAATATATAGAATAATGAAAATAATAAAGATGAAAAAATATATTCAGAAAATAAGAAAGAAGACTGATTAATAAAGAAAAATATTTCATCTCATAATTGCAGGCAAAATAGAAAGGCCAAAGAATGTTGTCAGCTGATATGTTTCAACAAATAACAACTTTGACGATAATATCTTTAAAATTGCCTTTCTGGTAACAAAATGCATTGAATAATGAAAGTTATAGTTTTATAAAATTTTTTAATCAAATTCAAGTTCGGTCAATGGAAATATGTGAATTTGTGCATTTTATCATTTTTATATTCTCATACAGATTGTTCAATTCGATAGGACCACTTTCTCTGGATCAAAGTCCAGAGCATATTTTTATTTTCTAGAATCTTTTGGATTAAATCTTACATTAAAACAACAAAGATAAAGAAAATAGTCTGAAAATATATGGAATAATGAAAATAATCACAGAAGTTCAGAAATGACAAAAATAAAGACTGAATAATACATGAAAATACTTTGTATTATATATAATTGCAGGAAATATGGAAAGAGCAAAGATTTATCAATTGATATGATTCAAAAGCAGCAAATTAAAAGATAATACTTTTAAAATTACATTGAATAATAAAACATAGTTTTATAATCTTTTAGAATTAAATTCAAGTTGAGCTAACTTGAATTTAATTCTAAAAGTTTATACAAGATCAGTCTGAAAAGTAACAGGACTTATCTGTTCTTCAATATGAAAGGCATTGTCCACACTGAGTTCTTACCACAGGGCCAAACGATCAATCAACAAGTCTACAAAGACATCCTACAATGTTTGCTTTGCTCAGTGTGTGAGAAGAGACGAGAGTTGTGGCAGGACAAATTGTGGCTACTTCACCATGACAATGTACATACTCACAATACCCTGAGTATCCAGCAGTTCCTGGCCAAGAATATTGCTGTACTGGAACAACCTCCTTATTCACCTGATCCTGTTCTGTATGAGAGTTTCTTTTCCCTAAGCTCAAGAGGATCATCAAGGTGACCTGTTTTTAAGGCATTGAGGCCATCAAGAGGGTTGTAACAATGGAGCTGAGGAGAACCCAAGAAGAATTCTTCCAGTAGTGCATAGAAATGTGACAGAGAAGGATGGAAAAGTGCATTAGACTCAAGGGTGGGTACTTTGAAGGGGAAACCATGTAGTTTGGAATTGAAATAAATTGTTTGTGACATCAGTCCCGTTGCTTTTCAGACAATCTGAAACTATATTTCTTTATTCGAGTGGAAATATGTGAAATTGTGTATCTGTGCTGAATCCATTTCTTAATCAGCTGTAAAAAAAAAATATTTAATTATATTATGACCTGATTTTTTTGTTTTTATCAGTTTGTTTAATTCATCTTTTGGCCAGTCTTTTAATTGATTACTTTTCCGTTCCTCTCCACGAATAAAGGGAAATGTTTTTTGTTTATAGCATTTGACATTCAGAAATAATTATCATTTTGGCAGTGATAATATGAGTAACAAAAGTGAAATGCTTAAATGTATGAAAATAACAAAGGCCTCCTTTACAATATAGAATCATCTAATTTTTGGCTACAAACTACCTTTTTATCAAGTGATTTATTAAATGAAGCTTAGATGTGGCACAAGTTTGAAAGTATGGCGTATTCAGTGAGGATCAAACTCACTACTCAGTCGTAATTGTTCTAGCGAGACAAGCTTGCTAACCTTTACACCACATTGAAGTGCTCAAATGATTTTCTAAGTGTAGCTTAAATGTGGCACAAGGCCAAAACTGTAGAGCACCCAGTGAAGATTGACCTCACTACTCAATTGTAATTGATCTAGTGAGGAAAGCTTGTTAACCATTGTACCATGTCAAAGTGCCCTGTCTTTTTATAAATAATGTAAAAAAAAACATCCCTTAACAGCAACAACTATGAACATAGTAATAATGTACAGGCCGTATTTGGGAATTAAGTTTTACATTTAGAAAAAGGCTGAAGAATGTATTGGCTGAAATGTTATACCAAAACATTCAAAAATAGAGAGAATAGTCTGAAAATCAGACTTGCTTCTTGAGAAGCTGGGCCTTGACAATCTTGAGTCACTGCTGTAGACTACCTGGGTTGTTCATGTTGGGCACAAAGTGGAGGGGGGGTATCAAACTGCTCCATGAGGCAACAGTTGAGGACAGTAGAGGAAGAGGCAGGCCCAAGATGACATGGGAGGATGTTTTTGGAAGGACAGGGTAAAATAGAACCTAGAAGTAGTTGATGCTAGTAACAGGCATAAATGGAGAGGTAGACTATCAAGTGGGACCCAACTTACCTTGTGCAAAATTAATCTTATTCCTGATTAGACAAAAAAAATATGGCTATTGTGATCATTATGAGAAATGCTAGGAATTGACATTTCACAATGTCTTGAAAATGTATATGTGTACTAACAGCAGACAATGTAAGTTCCATAAATTCATATAAACAGATCCACAGCAATGGAAGTGTTAATCTATTCAAACTAGTGTCCCAATCTTGATTGTTAAGCCACAATGTTTCAGCCATTACACTCACCAACCTTCTTCAGATGTCTGTTATATTCAGCAACCTGAGCATTATTACTGTACTTTGATTTTGGCATCTTGGTTGCTACGGTTACAACAGTTTTTACCTTCTGACCTTATTCAGGTGATTGCCATATTTGGAAACCTTCGCAAGATCTCTAACAGAACCTTTTATTTAATTCAGTTTATCCTTATAACAAGAATTAAATAGAAAAAAAAGTAACTTATATGAGATATCTTCATGAAATCTATATTTAAGTTTTACACTTAGAAAAAGGCTGAAGAATGTATTGGCTGAAATGTTATACCAAAACAACAAAAATAGAGAGAATTGTCTGAAAATATATAGAATAATGAAAATAATAAAGATGAAAAGATATATTCAGAAAATAAGAAAGAAGACTGATTAATAAAGAAAAATATTTCATCTCATAATTGCAGGCAAAATAGAAAGGCCAAAGAATGTTGTCAGCTGATATGTTTCAACAATTTTTAGACTGTTTACAATAGGACAAACAAAATCCTTGAAAATGGTTAATAGATTAGCTGAAAGAGCTCAGAATGACGAATCATTTGGACAGATTCTGCACTCACTGAGTTTAAAATGAAACTCTAGTTTGCATACAAGAAAAACAACTTAAAAGAAGTACTTAGTCATTTTCAAGAAAACATATATTGTGTGGTGCATACTTATTAAACCAGATAAGTTTTTAACTTGTGAAGTGAATGTAGGGTTCTTTTCATTAGAGAGCTGATAGAACATATGAGAAACATGGATGGGTTAGAGAAACATTTTTCTATATGTAAGTTTCTGTTTTATTTTGCCTTGATTTGTTTTCTTTGAAAATGCTAAAAAAGAAGTGTACCAAAATGTAAAACCATATTGTAAAATGCAGAAAACAATGATAGTGATGGATTGTCTTTGTTTAAACTTTGCTTCAAGACTGAAAAATGTACAAATACAAACCAAGAACTCTGACAGTGTCCAAGCCTTCCTCTCTGAAATCCTTTCACATACTGTGGTTTCAATAGGAAAACAAGCCACCATGTGGAGACAACAGATAGTTGGCCAACCTGTTGATATCTGTTTCTTTTGTCTCCCTCTTGCTTCCTCCAAGAACTGATGCCAATTATGTTTCTCCCTCTCTACTCGAAAATAAAGCAAGCAAAAAGAAACCGGAAGAAAATTGCCTGTTTCTGATTGATTTTGTTGTTGCATCATTGGAGATCCTAGTGAGAAATTTCCTCCAAATAATCACTAGAATCCAGAGCTCATGTGCAACGCAAAAGAAGCTTTATGTTTAGGTATCAACCAATGGGGTCAGTAGAAACAAAAAAAAAATCCATGTGCCAACACTAAGTTCAATTGGAAATCTGGTGTAAACAGTCCAGCAGGCAATATAGTAACGAAAACGGGGTCAGAAATCCAACCTTACCCTTGCAAAAGCAGAAATGGACTTTCACTCACCAAGCTCAAAATCCTTCCCCTCCGTAAGCAAAAAAAGCAACAGCCTTTATTCACCGAGTGATTTTTCTGATTGGCCACACCAGACAGGGAGGAAAGAACATTAGTGCAGTTTCTCTGATACTTAAAGTATCAGCTTTTTTTGCTAACAATTTTTCTTTAGTTTTCCTTCAGCAGACCACGCACAAAACACAAACTCTTTTTCAAAGTAGTTGATTTTCTCTTTTGTTACACTTTATGGTGCTGTGATATTTATATTTCGGCATAAATATGTTTTATAAAGTGATGACCTCTTCAATCAACGACCTCTAAAGGTGAGTGCCTATTTAATTCTGCTCCACTGTGTCCTATTTTTTTTAACTGGGATAACCACTTTAATGAATTTGTACAGACACTTGCATCAGAAGGAAAAAAGAAAATTAGCAATTCAATGATGATGCTCAAATACCTCAGTCGGATAATAACACTAGAAAAAAAAAATGGTGGATTTATGAGATGAAGAGGAGAGACAGAGCAATATTCTATGCTTGTTAACTCATCAGAAAACCAAAAGTTGATAACCTTTCAAAAAACAGAGAACACTATAAGAAAATACACCCAAAGGCTGATATTTAATAGCCCTCAGATGACTTGGCTTACACAAAAGTCGGTGTTTTCAGAATACTGCAAGGAAGCAGTTGACCCTCATATATGTTTTAGGCAGCTATCCAACAATAAGCAGGATAAAAATGAGGATTAGCGGAAAGGGATTATGTAGGAGCTGACTGAGGGAACCTGAAAAACTTTTTCATAGTGGGATTAGCTAACATAGAAATAAGGATAGAAGTCTTCAGGGAACAGCCAGAGATGCTACTAGCTGCATATCAGAAAGTACAAGCAGAAGGTAAGTTGAGGTTTAGGGTTGGGTTGGATTGGACAGGGAGTATATACATACATAAACCCATTCAGGTTTGCCATGCAAGGTGAAAGTTCCAAGTAGAAGTGAACCTCAGAGTAGGAAGATTGATTCATTCATTTTCTATGTCTTATCAACATTTTGCAGGTCATTTAAAGACAGAAAGTATTTTTAGATTGTAATTTTTTTTTTTTTTTTTGATAATAATGATTTAGTGATACAAGTATTACTAATTAACCCATAGCTGGTGGTAATGTTGACAGCTGGTCTTCTATTCTGCAACAGTGTTGTGATTGGCATTCTTAAAAGCAGACGGGGTTGAGGATTTTTGTCATGTTATTGCTATAGTGGGAACATGGTTGGCTCCTATATTGTATTTTTTTTTTTTTTTTTGAGATTTGTTTGGTGAGCTGGATGTGATGCTTGGCACCTCAGTGCAGAGAGCAACTTGTTTTTATTTTTATTTTTGCTTTTGTAGTGTTCACATCCAGCTGATAGGATTTGATGTAGAGTGAATCAGAAAGAGATCTAGTTTGAAATGAAGTATAGCTACGATAAGGGCAAAAGTGCATTCACATGTCACCGGGGATTATTACACTTTAACATCATGCCATTTGGACTGGCTAATGTACACCCTGTATTTCCCCCACCATTTTTACAAGGAGAGGAAAAGTATACCTTGGCATATTTTGGTTATATTTTAGTGTTTTCTGATTCAGTTGAACAGAATTTAGATGGTTTTCTTTAAATGGTTTATAAACATTTAGATGGTTTATTACATTTAGATGGTTTTCAGCTGTTTATAGAAGCACAAATTAAATCTAAAACCATCCAAGTGTCTTTTTTTTTTTAATATGGAGATGTATTACTTGGAGTTTAAAATCAGTGCAATAGGAGTACAGCTAGATCAAGATAAAGTAAGGACTACACTCTCTGTGGTAACACTCACAACTGGCAAACAGGTCTTGGGCCTTCATCAGTATATATTCCTACTACTGGAGATTTATTCTCGGATTCTCTAGCTTAACAGGATCATTAAGTTAAGTAGGAAACATATGTATTTTAGGTGGGATGATGAATGTCAGGTATCATTTGACTGCTTGAAAAATATGCAATCAGTGACACTAGTATACTCAAACATGAACAAAGAACATAAGCTATACACAGATGCATAAGAAATAATGACCAGAGCTTGCCTAAAATGATAAGTATTTGATGACTAATCAAGTATCTGAAAAAATGTAGACCAGTGTAACAATGCCGAAAATGTAAACAAGGTTAGGAAGGAGATGCTAGAAAGCTTTATATATGCATCATGAGACTATATAATTCTATTACCCACTACGTAATAGTAAGGTAGAACAAGTGTTGCATAGGAAAATGCATTAAATTAGCCATAATAATTGATGATAATGATAAATTGTGGGACTTGTATATTAACCAGATGTTTTCTCTGTACTACTTTATAATACAGACATTGTTCTGTCATTTAAAATCACATTACTTGTATTATAGAAAGGAACAAAACTATAGAGTACCACAGGAACAACACTGCACTTTAACCTCAGGAATAATTTAAAGAACATGACAAAGCAGCAGACAGAAAAGGGATATAGACTTTAAAACAGGAGACTTGGCTATTATAGAAATTATTGTAATCATTGCAAATTAGACAAGTGGTGGAAACTGAAATGATTTATCTGATATCATACAATTTTTTTGTTTGATTTTGTTTAGCAGCATATCAACCTCTATGGATTATTGAATGCTGAAATCTAAATATTATGAACACAATTTTATAGCTTCATCTAAATATATTTTGAACACAATTTTATGCCTTCAAGTACAAATAAAATGTATTGTTGGTCAGTTTGCTATAAAATGTATTGCTGGTCATTTTGTTGTAAAAATGTGGGTCATTTTACTATAAATATGTATTGTTAATTTTACTATATAAAAATGTATTGCTGGTATTTTTACTATAAAAATGTATATTTATACTTTCATAGAATTTTGTTTCTGGGTTCCCTATTTGCCTATAGCTGGGACCCTAACAGGTGCTACCACCCTGGGTCATGGTAGACCTGGGAACAACAGCAATTAAGAGGTAGTTTCATGCTCCTCAAAACCTCCAATCTTCCAATCAGAGCTCTTACTGCTGGATGTAGTTTATCGTCATACCCAGGACTGGGTATCATACAAAATCAAGGTCCAACTAACAAGCTTGGTAATTAAGGCCTATGCAGTACACCTTAGGGCAGCAAATATTGAGGAATAGATTATCCCTAGTAATAACAAGCCACTACAAAAGCTGCCCCAGTACTCACTGATGAATCAGGAGGTGACTCAGGTAATGAAAGAAACAAGTATCTGGAAAAGAAATGGAGATGCCAATATGACAATTTGGAAGATGAATCAGATATTCCAATAATGGAAGGAATCAGAATAAATGGTTCCAACAGACATAGACAAATGATAGTAGTGGTGGCTCCAGTTCATCTGATCCTTCACCTCTGTACCATTTAAGAAGAAAGAAAAGGTCAAAGCTCACATGTAAATTTAGTAAAAGTGGTCAGAAACAAGCAAAAATAGAAAGGGGTCCTTAGAAAGTAAGAGCCAGATGCTCAGCTTTGAATAATTTTATTTTGTGATCTTGCAACAGATTATTTTGCATACTGTGTTTTCAGCTGGAATTGAGCCACTACGTAGAGAGGCTGGAGAATTGGCCAACATGTTGACATACATTTTCTATCTCTCACTTCCTCCAAGAACTGATGCCTATTATGTACTCCCTCCATCCGAAAATAAAACAAGTAAAAAAGAAACCTGAAGAAAATTGACTGTCATTGATTGAGCCATTTGATGCAGCTTAGGGGTCCCTACTGAGGAACTACCAATAGGCAACTAGAATCCAGAGAAAACACATGATAAAATACCAATAAAAAAATGCACCAATCCATCACATAAGCAATGGTTTCAGAACCATAACATTGATGCTATAAGAACAAGAACATTCCCCTGACCTCAATCCAACTGAAGAGATGTCAGTTATCCTTGATTGTAACATGTAAGAAGGTATATATCATTCAACCTAAGAATTTAAAATCTATATAGGATGTGATCTTCAGTAGATAATGATCAATTGCATAAATGGGTAGAGACCTTACGAGAACACACTTTCCAGGTATCATCAGGGAGGTATTACAAATTATTAAAAATAAAGATTTCTTTGACATTCTGTGACTGGTCTTATAATTTTGCCACAGCTGTTACTTTTCAAAACAGTTACTTCCAGAAAGTTTTCTCATAACAGCAAAATTCAACTGTCAATAGTTGAAAGCTCAGCTGGTCTTAAAAATATGCACCACACAGTGTGTGTGTGTGTGTGTGTGTGTGTGTGTGTGTGTGTGTGTGTGTGTGTGTGTGTAATTAGAATTAATGTGGAGAAACTTATCACTTAACAGAGTAGTATTGGTTCAGTAATGTTGACTTTGAAGTTTCGTAATGCTTTCACTCTTCAGGGGTGTTCTATTAACTCTATCATTACCTTTTGATATTGAGCACTTTATGACAAAAAATGTCTGCCTAAAATGCTTTCCCACCAGTAAACTAAGGAAAAAGAACCAGCAGTTTTGGCACCTAAACACACACACAGTGCTGTTTGATAAAAGTGACTCACCTGATTTTTTTTTACTAAAATATTTTTTGTCTATTGTTTTTGGGGTTAAAATAATTTTTAATCTTACTAATATAAAGATCCCTTCCCGGCAACCTAGGAAAAAAGTTTATTCACCCTAAGGTATTCTATTGATAATTATAAATTTGGATATAAATGAAATTCAGGAAAAACTCTGTGCATAAAAAATTGACTCAGATATCGCATTCTCATGATTAAACTGGTAAATTTAAAGAGCTTTTGACAAAATATTGAAAACTATTTTACTCAAAACAATATTCTAGAGAATTCTAGAACAGCTTAAATTAAATCTAGAGTATTCCAGAATATTCCAGAAAGCCTCATACAGTATAAAAACAGCTTGAAATAGCCACTTAAGTCACTAACCAGATGAAAGGGTACAAATACGCATCAGAACCACTTAAGGCATCTATTATTGCCCTCTCAAAAGCAGGTAAGTCTATGAGAGAAATTGCAGAAATTTCTATAACCTCGCTAATAAGCAAAGCCAACAGACTTGAATGGGCTCACTATTACCAAAATTTCACCGTAGAAGACTGGAAGAATGTTCTCTTCTCCGATGAAATGAAAGTTGAGCTAAATTCAAAGGATAAGGTGAGTCACTTTTATCAAACAGCACTGTATATATATATATATATATATATATATATATAATTTTTTCATATAGACAAAAACAATTTACACATGACAAAGATGCAACTTTGATTCAGTGTATTTAGTTGCACCTCGACTAGTGAGAACCAAAATGGTTTTAACCAATTCTGTTTGTAAGCCTTACAAACAGAATTTGAGCCCTCTTTTGAATTAATGTTGTGAACTTTTGAATTTATATATTATTTTCATCCTCATTACATTCAGATATATATATATATATATATATATATATATATATATATATGTATGTATGTATTGAATGTGTATATGAGGAATTAATGTATTTTAAATCCGACATTATTTCTCATTACTATAAAGATTATATTTTAATGGATATGTGTGGTTTTAAACAGAATAATCGATGTCTACCAGGCTAAACAGTGGTTTCTCTCTGAAAGGGGGGAGACAGATTCAAACCCTTCCAAAGGGCACATTTTCTTACTTAAAGTGTGTGTGTGTGTGTGTGTGTGTGTGTGTGTGTGTGTGTGTGTGTGTATATTTTTATTACTTCAAGCATTATTTTTAGTAGATAGCCAGTATCTGAGTAGACACTACATCTTATTTTAAAAAATATTTATTTTGAAAACATTTGTGCTCTCTGGCAGGATTTGAACCTGCCAAAATAAATACTGTTTAAAATAAAACAGAGCGTCTACTCAAATACTGGTATCCACTAAAAATAACATTTGAAGTAATAAAAATATGTCAGATTAAAAAATAAAATCCATTTATTCTTTAAAAATATATGGATAAGTAAATTATTTCATGAATTGATAAAGAATTCTTAGCAAAACTTAAAATGATACTGGACAAGAGCAAATGAAAGACATCTATTCTCTTTCAGATGATGGAGATCATTAGTGGATTGTTGCCAGAAAGTTTAGGAGGTTAGATTTAAGGGCATAGAGTGACTTCAGCAGGCTTCCTTTATCATTGTATTAAAAAGATGTTACTCCGGTCATTTTTCGGATTTGTTCAAAAGACAGCCAGAAAACCAAAGACCAAGGTGCCTGAAAAATAAATGAAATAAATCTTTTTAAAATTAAAATTGATAGAAAGACCAAATTAATTCAACAAAATAATTAAATAAAATTAATAAACTAAAATAAAAATAACTGACATGCTGCCATGTTTACTCATTTCAAAGGGAACAAAAAAATTAAAATTAAAAATCTTCACTTACACAGAGAAAATTGAAGCATTGAAAATATGAAAAATTTATTCATTTTGATCAATTTTCTTCATCTTTCTATGGATTTTTATCACATTTTAAAAGTGGGCAAACACACACATATATATATATATATATATATATATATATATGTGTGTGTGTGTGTGTGTGTGTGTTAATGACCAAAAACTAAGCCACATCATGTGGATGAGAACCAGATTGGTTGAAGAACAACCAAGGTGAGAGGTGCAATGCATACATATATATATATATGTATATATATATATATACATACACACACACAACACATACATACATACATATATATATATACATACACACACACAACACATACATACATATATATATATATATACACACACACACAACACATACATACATATATATATATACACACACACACAACATACATACATATATATATATATACACACACACAACACATACATACATATATATATACACACACACACAACACATACACACATATATATATATATACACACACACAACACATACATATATATATATATGTACACACACACAACACATACATATATATATATATACACACACACAACACATATATATACACACACACAACACACATATATATATATATATATATATATATACACACACACAACACACACATATATATATATATACACACACACAACACATACATATATATATATATACACACACACAACACATACATATATATATACACACACAACACATACATACACACCTACACACACTCATATATATATATATATATATATATACATATATATATATATATATACATATATATATATATATATATACATATATATGTATATACATGCACACACATATGGTTGCCATATATATATATATATATATATATATATATATATATATATATATATATATGAAAAATTTAAGATAGATTATATCAGTAAAAGGACCATATGAATAAAGTCAAATGGGAAACTTATCTTAGCCAATGCATTTTGTCCTCCAAGGGACTTTATCAAGGCATGGTGAAGGATCATCAGGCCAAGTACAAATTTTACTCCTGGACTAAAATTTTGAATCTGTCCTGATGATGCTTCAATCTTTAGTCATAGGAACACTCATAAATATTCATCAGGTTAACTGAAAAGTCAGGCAAGTTATGGAGGACATGGAGTGATACAATTCAATGTCTAATAAACAACAGCGAATAAGTTATTTTTTATATACAAATTAACATTTAGATTATTTTAGTTTTGGATTCATTTATGAGTTATATACATTGAATAACATAAGGTTATGGATTTAACTGTTTTCTTTTAATTTTTTTGTTTTTAACATTTTTGTAGTCATGTACCTTGGCTTGGAAAAGTAGTACTTCTTTTCAGGAATGGAGATATTGGAAAAAAAACGGTGCAGATTTATATTTTGATAAGATTCAAGAATTTTCAGTCTATATAAGTTACTTCCTCTTTTAATAAGTGTGGTTGAATTTACTTCTATCTATAACTAATGCATTTGATAAATTATTGCGTATAAGGTCTCTTTCGTGTTCATAGATACATTTTTTTTAAATTTAATTTTCCCCAATGTATTGTGAGGAATTGTTCTGGCAATTTATTTTATATATACCTGCTTCCGAATTATTATTGTTGTGGGCGTCTTTGGTTCTGATCATATCCAGAATAGTTTGGGATGTGGTTGTAATTATTTTTATCTTGTTTAGATTGGATAGATTGTTTTGGATAGTGGATGTTATTGAGTTAGTAGGTAGTATTATGTGTCTGTTTTTAT
>OZ038488.1:65938641-65953641 GCA_964036315.1 Acanthosepion esculentum
CAGGTTTCCCTTTGGAAATATTACAAATAAGATTCCCCTTTCTTACACACCATTTGTTGTTGCATACATTATAATTTTGCTGTGTATGACGTGTTTATGTGTATATATCTAATTTTGTGTACAACGTGGCATTATAAAACTCTTCTGAAAACTTATTTGTTATTCTTTTTCCTTTCAGCTATTCTGTTACATCCATGAAATATAGATGTTGTTATCTCATGGATATAACAATGCCCATAACGTGAGAAACGTAAATGGCAGAATAAATCTTTCTTCCAAGCCCTCCTGTTACAAAAACTAAAACTAAATAAAAATGTAAGAACAGAGGAGATTTGTTTATTTTTAGATTTAATGGGGCTCCTTTGAACTAATTTGAATCAATTTAGATTATTTGAGCCCTTCTAATCGGAATGGGTTTTTAAATTCAATGAGGCCCCTGAAAGGGAATCCATTTAGATTTTGATACATCTTTTTTATATATATATATAGAGATTTTTGATGTAGCTTTATTAGCTTTGCTTAATTTTGTCTACTCTGCTCAGTTTTTTGCTCAATTTACTCTTCATTGGACACAGATATGTAATAAGTGCAAAATTGCTCAATATTGTACAAATTACACAAAATAGCTCAATATTATAAAATTAGACAAAAAAGTGCAAAACGAGAGGTGGCATAATAGATAACAAAGAGGGCCCCAAATTTTATTAGCCCAGGGCCTCTTACTACCTAAATTCGACCCCAAGTAGTAAAATAATCAAAAACCTATTAAAGCTATGATCATCCTTGATATGGTCCAATTATGATATGGTGTCATAACGAGGGAGAATACTTACCATTCTAGCCCAAGTTGGGAAAAAACCTTTGTATAAAGAAAGAGCACCCTCAGCCTTCACAGTCTTTATTAAACAGTCCAGAGAAGAGTTGTAAAGGACACCCCTAGAAATATTAAAAAAAGAAGGGGTTAATATTGAAGCTTAATTATAAATACATAATATTTTCACATGCTTAATAATACATAAAATATAATACATAATATATATAATACATAAAATATGATACATAATATATATAATACATAAAATATAATACATAATATATATAATACATAAAATATAATACATAATATATATAATACATAAAATATAATACATAATATATATAATAGAATAATACATACAATAATACATAATATACATAATACATAATTATGATATGTTTAACGTTCTTTTTATAGATACAAGTATTTAAGCAAATGCTCTGTTTTATAATAAACAGTATTAAATAACATTTACCGGCCTGAATGTTTGAGAAATTTTCATAGAAAATTTTCGCTCTCCGACAGGAATCGAACCTGTATCCTATATGGAACCGTCATTTCACGTGACGTGCCTTAACCGTTCGGCCACAGAGCAGCGTCCGGTTAGCAAGGTCGATTTTACTATCTTTAAACTTAAATCTTCCATGAATCTCTTCTATTCATATCTGCTCTAGCGTATCAAATGTAAACAAATGACGTCATATATTTTTGAATTGGACAAAGTCCGACAATTTATTTAAAGACATTTATGATATGTTTAACGTTCTTTTTATAGATACAAGTATTTAAGCAAATGCTCTGTTTTATAATAAACAGTATTAAATAACATTTACCGGCCTGAATGTCCGAGAAATTTTCATAGAAAATTTTCGTTCTCCGACAGGAATCAAACCTGTATCCTATACGGAACCATCATTTGTCCAATTGTCGGACTTTGTCCAATTCAAAAATATATAATACATAATATATATAATAATACAATACTACATAATACATAATAATACATACAATAATATATATTTTCACATACTTAATTATGAATACATAATATTTTCAGATGTTATCTAGGGTTTCATTGTAAAACAAAAGCAGAACATGTCTAAGGCTGTGTGGAGGGGGTAATGGATAGCAACTCAGAATGAGTAATCAGAGTGCTGAGTTCAAATTCCAGTTGAGTTCATTACATTCACTTACACACAAATACCATTGGGAAAGATATGAATCTGTCTCCTCCCCATAGTTATGGGTTAAATAGTATGACATATCTGAAAAAAATCATTGTTATTCTCTAAAAAATTGTTAAAGCAATATTCACTTTAAATAACCCAGAAAGTGTTGATAAGCCATAAAAGACAAATCAGTCATTGTAAGCTGACAATAAAAATAGTGATTAAGATTTTTTTGTTTATTTCTTAAAGCACTAGCAGACAACTATGAAAAGCATGTACGCGTTTTTATAGCCAACAATGGCTACATAATTTAATATTAAGTTATAAAAACTGATTTGTATAAATATTTTTCCTTACCTGTTATATAAACACTAATGGGTATATCCCAATCCTCATAAATACGTTGGACACTATTGTAAGTGGGGGTAATATGCTGTCTAAGTAGTCCACCAATAGCAGTGGTTTACCTACTTCATGCCGCTGATGAGTATTGTATTTTGTTGATGCTATAACGATTACCATTTCATTTCCAACCTCAATTTGGTTATTCCTCTTTCAGGAACCTTTTCTAAGTTACAACACTACCCAATTTCATAAATTTGATTTTTGAAAGTTATTCAATTGTATTTTTGGATTGTTTATTTAATAATTTTTAATTTAATCTCAATACCCATATTTTGTGTAAGTTTGAAGCAATTTCGGAAATTTATTAAAAATAGTTTTCATGGTTCTCCTATTTTAATATTATGATGAATCTTAATTCTTAAGTTAATGATCGAGTAAGCTCATGACAAGTTCTACTAAATATTTGAGCTTAAGAAATTTAACAAAATATTACAATAACAATCATAAATATGAATGCTGGTCATTATTTTAAGAAGTAAGGGGATACAAATGAAAAGATTTGAAATTAACAACTTTTTACATTTCAATTAAAAAGCCATTAAACACTTCTATCTTCCCTTCTTTCATTTATTGTAGTGTCATTTCCACTCTTTCAAATCAGATCAAAACAGAATAGTCCATTATTTATAAGGTATTGGCAGGGCGTAATGTTCGTGCAAACTAACAAAGGGTGGGGGACAAGCACAATTATAATAAAATATAATTTTTCAGGCGTATGAATATTTATTTCCCCATCCTGTATATAATATAAATGCAAGACAACAAATTCCTGATGGGGCCACCCATGGTGACAAGGTCAAAGACAAAGATCCAGATTAAGTGCAACCAATCCCAATGACCCCCATAGTAGAACCAGCAGATGATGATTACAATAGATCTAAACAGTTGAACCAGCAGATGAAGAGGGCTACACCTGACGGACATGCTACAGAGGGCAACATTCGAAATTATAACAGTGTCAACTACCCCCATGGACTAGATAAAGGGTTTGGTTCGAAATCAAAATTGAAAATCTTTGTACCCACTTTCCATTCTTATGAGGCTGGTTCATAACTCTTGTTTTTACAACATCTGCAGGCGTGCTGACAATGGCAGCTACAATTCCAGACATTATACTGAAAGAGAAAAAGAAAAATTTGTTTTTTTAAATTACTAATCATAAGTAAATTAAGTTTTTTTTTTGTTTTTTCACACACACACACACACACACACACACACACACACACACACACACACACACACACACACAGAGTTAAAATTTCCTATATTTTTAAAGGAAGTGTTTATAGATATAAACAGTGTGAACATAGGGCATAACACCACATGGTGACTGTCAGTTTCACATTTCAATGTGATCTTCATTCTAAGGTTAGAACTTAGTCTGAAGATCATATCGAAGTCTGAAATTGACAGTTACCATGCAGTATTGATCTCTGTCTTCACACAGTCCATATTTATTTTATATATATGTGTGTGTGTGTGTATTCCCACACACATTTACAATCCCTTTTTCATACAAGTTTCATTGACAAGGCACTGCAATTGAATTTTTATTAAATTTTTCTTGCATTCATACAAGTGATTTCTTTTCTGGACACAGAGTGTGTAAAAACTATCCAAAACATCTGTGTATCTGAATAGAAAATTTTTTTTTTTTAAATTCTTGATAATGGTAAATAAATGATTCAAAAAACTCTTGGATCCACAGATCATTTGGACAGTTTTTGCATACTATATGTCCAGAAAAGAAAGCACTTGCACAAATACAAGAAAAAAAAATCACAGTGCCTATATATATATATATATATATCTGCAGCTTGTTATATGACATGTCAGACTATATAATACTAGTTGGCCATGGGCGACCTATTTACTCTATCTCTCTCTCTCTCTATATATATATATATATATATATATATATATATATATATATAATATGAGAGAGAGAGTTAATAGGTCGCTCATGGTCAACTAGTATTATAATAGTCTGACATGTCACATAAGCTGAATTCTAACAGGCCGATGTAAATGTAAACAAAAAAACAAGTGAATGGCCACTTAAAAAATTGCTAATCGAAAAGGGAGCTAACTTTAAAAATTGAACTCTTATAACATAAATTAACAATGTGCAATTATGTAGAAATTATCAGGCGTTATTTTAATTCCCTAGATATGTTTTCAACACTAAAATGCATATTTACACCCCATCTTTTTTTCTTTCTTTTTTTTTTTTTTACTAATCCACAAACTATAAATGATTGTGAATTACCTCATTTTTTAATGATTTTCAATTGTGTATACATCCCGTTTTGCAAATGAATGCTATTAGGTAAATTTTCTTCCTCATAGTCCATTGCATTTAAAGATTAAATTATAAATTTTGTTGATATTTTGTTTAACAAAAGTGGTTAACAAATCTGTTACATTTGGCTGTTCTAGTGGATATGTTACAAACAGTAAAAAAAAAAAGTATCAACATTTTCTTTTTCTCTTGGAAAATCTGACCTCATAGAAAAATGGATAAAATTCATTAATCGTACTGATTGGTTTCCTATGAAAAATTCAGTTCTCTGCATGAAACATTTTGAAGAGAAATTTATTTGGAAAGGAAAACGAAACAAATTGAATTGGGATTTACATCCAGTACCTATAATACATTCAGAAATAATAAGAAAACCATCTCTTTTCCCAAATACAAAGGAATTCAGAAAGCCTCCAAAACAATGACTGACCCAAACTGATGAATTATATGATTTTATTTCAGCTAATACAATAAAGGATTTTACTTAATTGGAAGAAGATTATATTTTAATATATAGAATGGTGTCTGATCCTGAAACACATTTTCCATGTATATAAGAATATATTTGCATTGACCAAAACCTTTGTAGCGGACCGTGAGGTGAAGATGTGGAGAGATATCAGAAGGTTAAAATTTGCTAACTGGTCCAGCAACATGAGAATGTTGGACTTTAATTAAGTTCAAAGAAGACAAAGAAAACAAACAAGACCGATATATATATATGTAAACAAATATATATTAATAACAAGTTAAACAAAGACATGAACAGTTACATAGCGTTTGTATGGAGAAATTATGTGTGTGTGTGTTGTGAGTGTTTGTACGTACGTGTATTGTTCTTAGCATGTTCCCAGAATTGGGAAACGCTGTATCTGTGAGAGGTCACATATTGGTGTTAGTTGAAAAGAGACATTTACCTCACCTCCGCGCGAGGTAGCGGCCCAAGGCCTAAGTCGAAAAGAGAGAGAGGCGAAGGGTCAGCCAGTATTTATAGCCAGGGGTGAGAGACCCCTGTTGAAGGATTAAAGAACTGAGGAGGAGCTAACTCTGACACCTTCACGTCTATCTCCAGTGTGACGGAATCCCTACACCATTACCACAGTAGTTTATGCATGGACATAATGCTAAACTCACAAGATTTATCATGTCTTTAGCATCTCTAAAAGAATTACAAAAAAGACAACATTATCAACCAAGAGGTTGTCCTTCATTTACTGCAGAACTAATGTTATGCCTTACTAATGTGCTATACATCTCAACAAACCTACAAATTACTTCTGGAAAAATTTACATTACCATCTTTTTCTTTATTAGAGAAAATTCAAAAAATTTAAATGTTTTCAATATGAAATGTGTTCCCTGGTCATGGTAGACAATGATAGGGATGATGCTACAGAGAAGCAATACTTTGACTTATTTTCTCGAGGAGAGCTTATGGTTCCATCTAGCCAAATGGCAGAGTATGTTTGTGCTTGTATTGCTATACCTGACTATGCAGATAAATTTATTGTAAAACATAATTAATCCACTACAAGAGAGTCTGCTGAAAGAATTTTGGAAGCATATTCTCTAAAATATGTTTTTACTTGTGGATAACATACTGAAAAAGGAATTCACTTTGCAGCAAAAATTGTTGTGAATATATTTTACAATAACAAATTAAAGTTTTCATCAGATGAAGTTCGAAAAAATATTGTAGAATGTTTTAAAAATAAAGGAAAAGGTCAAAAGAAAATTGATTTATAGAGAAGCTGTTGGTAAGTATTTTTACTTGTATTTATTTTGTATTACTGCTTAATTCTTTAATAACTGTTTGTTTGTTTACAAACTTTTATTATTACTTTTCTGTTTAAAAAGAGAAATAAAACAACCTGTTTGTGTATCTTTGTATGGTTTTAATCTGTTTCAGATTTTTAAAAAAGACATAAATTAACTATAAACAAAATAGGCTTGTTAGAAATTATCCTGAAGTGTGACATGTGAGGATGTATATATTAGTGGGCTGTGGTCTGTCTATAATATAGTTCACACTCTTCCCTGTTCTTTTGAACAGGAGTAAAGTTTTATCACTTGTTTCCTGTTTAGGATTGGGTTTTCAATTACTTCTAAAGTCTCCTCATTCTCTTTCACACCCAGTAGCCCCTTACATATTAGTGGCATTATTGCCTTGTTTTGGGTGAATTGATTATATATATATATATATATATATATATATATATATATATATATATATATATATATATATATATATATATATATATATAATGCACAACCCAAATCCTAACACCAAGTTTCCAATGTTCTTGACAGGACCCAAACAGTGTGAGTTCAATACCCGGTTAAGGCAGTGGAGAACTTTCAGAGGGAAAAATTAACAGGATATAACTGATAATTGACATCCATTAAACATTAAACCCCAGTGAGCAAAATAAAGGGTTCAGTTCGACATTCCAACCACCTGAAGAAGGCTGGAGTGTACAACGTCCGAAACGTTGTAATAAATATGGTGACAAAGATGAGGACAATAGTCCGAATAATGTAAATAATGTACATTGATCACTGTTTTGTCTACACCACTGATTAAAAAAATACATATTTGCTCACCTGTATGTGTGCATAATTGCTCATATATATGGTTGATCATATCTCTTTATTTAGATCATTTCAACATCTCTCTCTCTCTCTATATATATATATATATATATATATATATGTGTGTGTGTGTGTGTGTGTGTGTGTGTGTGTGTGCGTACATGTGCTGGAATTGTATTAGAATAATTCAATTTTAGTGCTTTTGTTAAGACAAACATTAAGACAAATCCTAAAATGGTCAGAAAATTTGAGGACACCCTGCAGAAAACTTATCTTAAAAACAAAAATTAAATCCCATACTAATTTAAATTCTAAAATAGGAAAAGTGCTTCAAGTTACCTTGAAAGAAAATGTGTGACTGCATTGTCTTGTAAAGATGTATGTTTCATGATAAGGTGTTTTGAAGTATCATATGTGGCCAAATCTGTAAGAATAAAAAAAAAAATTATACAATATCCATGGCAAGCAAACAAATATGTTTCCTATCAAAGTGAGATGTAAAAAGTTTTACTACCAAATCAAATATTCCATACCAACGGATACTGATTTCATCAATAAGAGGGAAAAGGTACAAGGTAAGACTTTAATAATAACTAGTGTCCTCTATCGAAAATGAAGGCAATTGTTAGAAAGTTGTAATAGTGAAATGCAATGAAACAAAGGTTTTGTCACCATGTAGAGAGATTCAATGACACAGAGATAAAGAATTCACAACTAAAATAGAGGCCAATGAATCGGTTTAATTAATCTGTTCCCTTTATATTTTTTTAGACTTTCTATGGGATCTATGATACATTGATTACTCCTGGTATTATAAACATTGATTTTTGCTCAATACCTTTTCATGTTAAAAATTTTATGTGGTTAATAAGAGTGAAATGGAAATATCTCTTGGAAGAAACAGATTAGCAACAAAGACGGCAGTGACAAACCATATTTCCAGACTGAGCTGAAAGAAGACAATCATTTAATAGACAAAGATATCTGAGTGCCTCACATAAAAAGCTTAAACAAATAAGACTGCAATCTAAGAAACGTAGGAGTAAAAGAACTGATTAATTAAACAGTTCATTTTGCTCAGGATTTACTTTTGTCTAAATGCAGATAAATATTTTATTTGTATAGATTATTAAAATGACTAAAAGGAAGTAATTACTCATAAATTAACTAACTTAAATTGATTTAACTCTCCTCCCACTACAGGTGGGACAGGAAACATACATATACATATATATACATACATACATACACACACACACACACACACACACACACACACACACACACACACACACACACACACACACACACTGATAATTATTATATGGTTTGATTATTATTCTTGTCCTTCCCAACAGACAACAAAGGTTGGAAGGGATAAGGTGGAGAATGAGAAGATACAAGAAAAGACTGAGACAAGAGTGGAAGAATGAGATTACAGATAATCTTAGGTATCAACGACTTTTGTGAATCCAGTGAGTTACACGTGATTCTTTAAAAATGTTTTCTATAAAGAGAAAAAAAAAGAAGGTAATAATTACCGCCCATATTTACTAAAGCAGCCCGTTGTACATTCGGCACCCAACCACTCCACAATCCTCTGACACCACCTTCAGCAGCTATTTTCTGGAATGCATGTGTGGTACTCTTTATTCTGCAATAAAATTTCATATTCTTTACCATTTATCCAGAAAGGTAGAATCAATTTTTTGAATATGGCATGGTAGTTAATGACAAAGCATAGCTTAGTTTGGGCCACCCAGTAAGGATCAAACTTTCTATTTAGTAGACAAGGAAACCAACTTGCTAAGGATAATAAATAGTGCCTTTTTATTTTTGTTATGTAAAAATCAGTTACAATGCATTTATATAGTAATTCTATGCACAATGTTTTTTCACAGTCAGTTATGTGCCATGTGTGATACACGCTGAGGCAATCATGTATCTTTTCATACATGACTGACAAGGCAGATTTTTTCCCACAGTAAGTTGCCATTTCTTTCTGCAGTAGACTAGTTGCCATCCAAGGCTATAGAACCTAGTCTGTCCTGCTATTTACCCATAGCTGGGGGGAGAAGAGGATTGATACCTTTCCTAAGGGTATTACCATGTAAGTCAATGTAATGGATTCGATTGGAATTCGGCTCTCCAATTCCTCAATCTGAGCCACTATCCATTACTTCACCGTGCCTCCCCCCTGTTTTCCCACACTAAAATCAATAACACTGCATTTACAGAATATATATAACACCAATGTTCTGTCAATAACATTGATGTTAATTCCTGACTACTGAAAATCCCTTTCTTCCTGATGTTCATTTCACAACTGGTTGCTAAACTTGAGAAAGCTAGTCTTAGGTCAAAAATTGTAAAATTAATGAGGGGTAAATCATAAAATTTAATTTCTTAGTGCTAATGACTTAATATTAGTTATTGACAAAATTTGGGTGTTATATGTGTTATGTAAGAATGTGCAGGTGGTGCAATGGAATGAGAAATCAGAGAACAGAGTTCAAATTCTATTCAAGTTCATCATATTCACTTCTGCACAAATACCCTTGGATATGGAATGAATCCATCTCTTCTATCCCCAGCTATGGATCAAATAGTAGGAGAGACTGGGTTCTATAAACTTGGTTAGATTATTCTAGAGATGGTGACTTTCTAAAAAACCCACCCCATAAAAAACTGGGCCACTCATGAGAATTTTTCAGTCAATAAAAACACAGTGATTAAAATTCTTCAATCATAGGAGTTGCATATTCTGCTGCAGATGGAGAAAGATTCATTATTTTTGTGTAGAAAAATATTGTGGATAGTTTTACTATAGAAATGTATTGTAACTGATTTTTACATAAAAATAAAAAGGCAACATTCATATATTTATAACTCTACAAACGACCTTCACTTTCTTAGATCAATACCCACCAAGAGTGAGTTATTACAATTTTTTTTGTAGGATGGAGGCAAAATTTTCTGTAACCTTTAGATTTTTTTATATACTAAAAGTTTCCTCAATACAATGAGAACCACTCAAGGTAGAGATTTATTGAATGAGGTAAGTGATATAAATAGAAGAAGCTTCAAGGAGGTGAAGATTATGAGGATAAGGACAGATAATGACTGACCTTTAACTTGAAGAGATTGATTGTAATGTTTAGAGAAGTATCCACAGTTCTTGGGAAAAAGCTGTCTGAATATAACTTTTTCATTACAGCTGGAATATGAAGAAAATAAGGTTGATTTAACTCTGTGAGCATAGCAATGCATGTCCTAGATGTAAAGGTCTGAACTGGTAGAACTAAAAAATGGAATTCATCTGAACACTTGCCATGGAAATAGTGATAGAATAGCAAAGTTTGTGTGAAAGAGGCTGTAGAGCAGAAAATAAGTCAACCCCATCATTCAGAATTAATAATTTCAATCAGTTTCCTATAACATAAATAATTTGCACACGCCTCCCTGTTTTTTTTTTGTACTGACTAGATGTTTATCCCTTGTTTTCTGTTTCAGATTGGGTTTCCAGTTCCTTCTAAAGTCTACTTCAACTCTATACTTCTGACATCTCTGCCTATAACTTTGAAATTTTATTTATTATTTATTTACTTTTTTCTTTTCTCAACAGGAGGAGATAGGTTAGCCAATTGTCCAGTTTACACTCCTCGTTGGTCTTTTGAACAAGACTAGAGGTTTATCCCTTGTTTTCTGTTTCAGATTGGGTTTCCAGTTCCTTCTAAAGTCTTCTCATTCTCTTTCACTCCTAGTAACCCCTTTCATGTTAGTGGTGTTATTGCCTTGCTTGAAGTGAAATTAGAACAAAAAGAGGTAATTAGTTAATATTCTTTCTGATGTTAAATGTATTAAAATTGGTATTTGCTTGCTTGTTTCATATGGAATCATTAGAATGGATGTTGGTTTTTACAATTTTTTTTTAAAACCCTGCAATAAACATATAGTATCTATGTAGAAATGAGTCAAGACCCCCCATTAGGGTTGTAGAGGCACCAACTGTATTGCAGATGGAACAACAGTGGTATGTCTTGGGCAAGATACCCTGACAGAGCTCAACTCTCTTCAGGCAGGTCTGAATTTAGTTTTCCTTCTCCTAGACTGGTTGCCAACCAAGGCTATAGGGACCATTCTGTCCTGCTATTTATCCGTAGTTGAGTGGGGAAGAAATGGATTCATACCTTTCCCAAGCATATTTGCTCATAGCTGAATATAATGAACTCAACTGGAATTTGAACTCTGCTCTTTGATTTTTCATTCTCATCCACTATCCATCCACCAACAGGTGTGAGTACATGCATCTATAAGCATATATAACAAATTTTATTACATGTAAGTGAATACATTCATCTGAGGGTGTATCAATAAGTTTGTAACCAAGCACTTAGTTATTACCTGAATTTTGATTAATACACAGCCATGGTGTCCACGGACAAGGCAAGAGATAGAACATATCTTAAGCATAAAGGATGAAATAAATTATTTAGAAGAACTCTTGCAAAGGTAATAACATCTCTCAGAAATAGTGTAGGTAATGTAACAAATATTGGCATTGAAAATGGAGTCAGCAAGGAGAGTTCAAAATTTGGCCCAATCTGTTGCATTCACTTCACATTTATACCCCTGAGAAAGCTACTGATACCACTCTTCTCCCCTCGGCTAAGGGTTAAATGGCAAACTAGAATGGATTCTCTTGCCTTGGGCAGCAATGGAAAGTTGAATCAGTGATGAGAGTTCAAATTCTGGCCCAGTCTGTTGTGTTCACTTCACACTTATGCTCTTCAGAAAAGGCACAGATCTGTCTCTTCTCCCAGCTAAGGGTTAAATAGCCTTGAGTAGGAATAGAAAGTATAAACAGCAAGGAGAGTTCAAACTCTGGTTCAGTCTGTTGTGTTCACTCCAAACACATTCTTTAGAAATGCATGGATTTGTCTCTTCTCCCAGCTGAAGGTTAGATTTCAGGGTAGATAGGCTCTCAAGGCAAGATAACCCAGTGGTTGCTACTCAAGGTTAAGCAACCAGTGCAAGAATTTGAATTCTAAACTGTAGAGAAGACAATGGGAAACCACTCCACTGTGTTTTTCAAGCATCCATAGCAATTCACATTTAATAAAGGAAAAGAAATCTGTGGAGAGTCATGATTCCCTATGTCCCAAAGGAACATGACAAAAAAAGAAAAAAAGAAAGAAAAAAAGGCAATCATATTGAATCTATTCTAAACTGTCAAATTCCAAAACAAGAGACATTTTGTGATCAATGAAACATTCGTACCTTGGTGGCTTTCCAGCAAGACGGCGTTTCCCATCCATCTGCATTTGCACCTTAACAAGATCAGTTGGACTTGCAAGAAACTGGCTTATCATACCAGAAACCATTCCACAGCAACCAGCTTTCCTGGAGAAAATTCCAATAGCAAAATTAATATATAGAACAAGACATGGTTTATGGTATGTGTTTGGAAAAATAAATTTACAAGATTAATCAGTCTGTCATCTTTTTTTTAAAATCATTTCACCCCAAGCAAGGTGATAATGCTACTAGGACACTGGGTATTACATAGAATGAAAAGACTTTAGTGAGGAAAAGGACAATAAATAAAAGGATTCAGAAAGATGATTGCTTTTAAATTTTTGAAGATTGTAGTTGGCAGAGAAGCAAGAAATCAGAAGGGATTTCCACAGGTGAGAAAAGAAAATATTAGCATAGAACTGATGGTTGCATCTACCAAGTTCAAGACCTAGTTGCCAATCTAGTAGCGTGCTTAAATTCATGAAGTTGAGACACTAAAGAGAACATATCATTGGAACAATTGCCATGAAAATATTTATAGAGGGAAGCCACTTTAATGAGAAAGTGATTAAAGTTGCCCCAGTTTTCAAAGTCAGTTGTCAGTTTTACTTTGTCAGATCTGTCAAACATGCTACTAAGACTGGAGTAAATAATGGTGTCGTCTGCATAGATACCTAGTTTTATTCTAGAAAATTTGGTTTCTCAAATACAGTTTATTAATTATTAAGTTTATCTTTGTCACATGTGAGACATTCACTGAAGATTGAACCTTATATAAGACATGTCTCATTAAATAATTTAGACATGTTTTGTTTACTTATTTTTGTTATGATCCTCTCATATTCATGGAGACAAGCTTCTTAGCATCCTTATTAAAGAAAGAAAGAAAGAAAGAAAGTTAAAATTTTAAAAAATAGTGATAGAAACTCAAATACAGGTGTACCCACTAAAAATAATATTCATAGTAATAAAGAAATAATGTCAGATAAAAATTCCTGAGAAAGATCGCTATACATAGAGAGAGAGAGATAGATAGACACAGAGTGATAGACAGATAGAGATAGAGAGATAGCTATAGAGAGATAGAGATAGAGATAGAGAGATAGCTATAGTGAGATAGAGATAGAGAGATAGCTATAGAGAGATAGAGATATAGAGATAGCTATAGAGAGATAGAGATAGAGAGATAGCTATAGAGAGATAGAGATAGCTATAGAGAGATAGACAGAGTGATAGATATAGAGAAATAGACAGAGAGAGACAGATATAGAGAAATAGACAGAGAGAGATAGATATAGAGAAATAGACAGAGAGATAGATATAGAGAGATAGGCAGACAGAGAGAGAGATAGATGCAGATAGATATATTTGAATTGTTATCCTTGTTTTTTTTTTATTTTATTAAACAGTAAAATTAATCTCAATCTAATCCAGTTGTTATTATTAGTTTCACTGTTTAAGAAAATGAAAAAAAAAAAAACAGTGATCAAAACTCAAATACATGTACCCACTAAAAATAACATTTACAGTAATAAAGAAATAATGTCGGATACAAAAAATTAATTTAAAAATTACTGTTGTTTATGTTTCAGGCACGAAAATGAAGAAGTCCCAACAAAAATAATTGTGCATTCCTTAAATAGGTAATTCAAACTTTGCTCTATCTGCTGAAATCGTAAAGGCATATCTCAGCTAGTTTCCCTGATGGAAAAGGGGATACAGGTTCTGTTATATTCCATGCTAATAGGAATATATACTTGACAAACAGGGTGGATAAAATAAGTAGATGTTTATTGTAGAACCAGTACAATAATAAATAACGTATTAGTTATGTGCACGATCGTCGCAAGTCAATCCAGCAGTGTGTGCTACTATTGGAAGGTTGGTAGTTCTCGTGTAAGTCTGTGTCATATTCAACAGATCCTAGCAAGCCTCCTGTAGTTCGTTGCCTTATGGATACTTATGGGTAGTTACTACCTATAGTGTAATCACTCATGGGGGTGAGAGGTTATTCCATTACATCAGGTTCAATTCCTGTCAGTGGCACAATATTTCTCTAGTAGAACTTCTTAATCTAGGCCAGTTGTTATTAAATTGTTTCACTGATAGCAACTCAAATAAGTGTACCCACTAAACATAACATTTATAGTAATAAAAACTGTAGTAACATATAATGTGATGTATTTTTATTATATTGTGTGTTGCTGTACTGCAGAGTATCCAATCGAAACCAAAATGGCGGTGATTATAAAAAAAATATAAATAAATGTTAGTATCTACATAGTCATTTATTTCCAGTAAATGACAATATCTTATTTTTCCCAAAACAGACCAGCATAGCCAGGCGACAATATTAAAGTAGCAATGAAAGTGTTAATTACATTGACCAATTTAATGAATCAAGACAAGATTTTTTT
>OZ038488.1:65958641-66168641 GCA_964036315.1 Acanthosepion esculentum
AAAAGCTTTTTCCACTTTGTCATACATCTTTCCTCCATATATATATATATATATATATATATATATATATATATATATATATATATATGTATAATGAATAAAAAAAAAACACAGAGTTCAAGTTAGTTAAAATCTAATTTCTATAATAATAAAGTAAAAGACAAATATTCATATTCTTATTAAGAATCACCTTGTGTCTCATTAATGTAGATTTTGTTGAAATAAAACTCTTTTTCTGATGACTCTGGAGCAATAACCATTATGGACAGTTTCTACATTCACATAAACCCCATAAAAGAAAAACTGAAAGAACAAGAAAAACTGAATAAAATAAAATGAAAAACCTTATAAAATTTTCCTTGCTCATCACATTCAATGAAATGTGTGTTCCTGGGTGTGTGTGAAACCAAATTTAACTATGTTACTTGTTATTTCTTGAATTATTTATTAAAACTGAATTCCCTTACCAAACTGGAAACGTTCCATCTGGATTCTTATGGAAGACATTTTCTCTAAGAATTTCATAGACACTCATTCGACATCCTGTATAGACTGTAGAAAGAACAAGATAGTAGAATATAAAAAAGCTGAGAAAGAACTGTTCATTTATTTAAGATATATGTGTGTGTATGTATGCGTGTGTGTGTGCTGAGAAACAACAAAAAATTGTTAGAAAAAAAGAAAAGTCTGAATTGCTATGTGGAATTCATACAGAAATGTAATTTTATTTATCACTATTAATACGCCATATCTTGATACCAAGCACTATTATTACAAACACTGATTGTCTTAAAAACATTACCTTCCAGCAATACCTGGCCAACAGACTTTTGACAAAATATAATCTTTGCTATTGTTTAATTCATATGTAAGTGCATCATAAAAAATCATAAATCATGCAAAAAAGTAATTATCTTTATATAGCAAATATTTATTTTTCAAAATCTCTTTAGTGAACTTCACCCCCATGCATATATATATATATATATATGTGTGTGTATTTACCTCTGTGTATGGAAAGACAATTTCATTATACCAACCAAATGTATATTTTCAAAGGTCTTTGAACAATCACAATTATTTTAAAGAATTTGACATTTGCAATTAAATTAAAAATAAAAGTCACTTGATTTCAATTAAAAATGGTTTTAGTGTGTCAATAGAAAAAAATCATAGAAAAAAGTCCACGCAAACTTACTAATATGTCTAATAATGGCTGGTGTCACTCCTTGCCAAAGTTTCTGAACACCTTCCTCCTTAACTAAAGGAAACAAAAAATATGATAAAGTTATCTTGATGAAGAGTTAAAAAATACGGACAAGGCAACTCAAAAGTTTCTTTACTGCAATACCATTCTATAAATACCACTATATTTCAGCTCAAATACATGTACATTTTTTTTCTATTGAGCATGTTTATAAAAATTTTATTTTTATTATTCAAAATATGTTAGAATTGTAATGTTGTTTTATTTTAATATAAGTTTTTTGAGAGAAGTGTATTTTTCTAAAGGCCAGACAGCTTGTGTGAAAATTGTTCCATTTTTTTATGGCCTTAGCTGATGATATCAAATGGATGATATCACAAAAATTATTTGTTGAATTTTTGCAGACCCATTTTTGAATTCTTGGCGAAAGATTTCTATTTACTGGCCAATGAGGAACATGATCTCTTCAAGCTCTTGTGAAAACTTGAAGTGAGCTGGTATGATGTTCAATAAAAGAGGACTGCTGTTTAGCAGATTGACAGAAGAAAGAAGGAACCGTTGACAAGAAAGCAATTAATGGTTGAGGAAGAAGGCATTAACACCTGTGCTTCAAGAGGACTGGTCCAGCTGAGGGGTTCATAAATCAACATAGGTGGGTGGGGAGAAAGAGGTGACAGAGTCAACAGATTCAAACCCCAGGACAGAACATTTCTTTTCCATGCTAAAATGAGAAGAAATTAAACTGAGAGAACTTTCAAGTTAACTTTCCAGCAAAATACTTCAAAAGGCCCTCGAGATAACTACTTGTGAAAACATGGCAAAAACCCTTCATATACTGAGATGTCCTATTATTTCCATTTTTAAAGGTTATAATCATTTTTGTCTTTAAATCAGTGTCCTTTTCAAAAAATTGTAACACATGTTTTTTGTATCTCATGGTAATCCCTTTTTTGTAACCTTAGAAAATTGTTATCCTGCCACAATACATGCACAAAAGGAAATTTTTGTGCAACCTTGTATTTTTTTATTGTAAAATAAATGTTTTTTCCTTTTTAAAATTTTATGCAGTGGTCATCTTGTTTTGCAATTTTTTACCTATTATAGTGACTTGCTGTTTCTACTAAGTTTTGTGGCTGGCACAAGAACTTGTATTTGGTAGGAAATAAAATTTTTATGTTTTATAATTTGTTTAGAATATACAGTGGGGGGAAATAAATATTCATAGACATACAAATTTTCAATTTCCAACTAATGAATAAACATAATTTTCATATAATTAACTGTACACAGATGCATAATAACTAAATACGCATAGAAAACAGAAAAAAAAATATGATTTAATAGAAATAAATTCCATTTATCTTTTTTAATGGGTGAAAAAAGTATTTGTACAATACAAAAAAGAATGCATAATGGTTAATCAAGTCTTGGATACTTGAGACTGAATCTCCACTTGGGAGCAAAATATTTCCATTTTGGTCCATTTTGATGGCTCCACTGCCAAGCTGCAACTTGCAAATCTTTCTGCTTCAAGGTCACCTGTGATTCTCTCATGTTTGTTTTCAGGCTGAGTCATTGAACATGGATCCAGATGTAAGAATTTCATCAGCTGGAGTTCCTCTTGCAATGACTGGTAGTTTTTGTCTAACATTACCAGAGAGTAGCACAGTGATACCTTCTATGATTTGTGAATTCTGTCTGATGCCTTTGAGTGTTTTGTCCAGGACTTCAAATGCTCGCTTGTGTGCCATGGTACATTCTTGCCAAACAGTGAAGCTTGTCTCCTCCAATAGCTCGGCCAATTTGGTTCTTCTTTAGATGTTGAAAATAAGGATTTCATTGTAGTTCAAATCGAATGGAAGATTGAAAGTGCTGTGTGTTGTACACAAGGCAAGAGAATAGCAGCAATTCCAGATGATGCTACTGCTAGAGCTACTTTTCTTTGGAGTCTCTCTTTAGTAACAAAAGCTTACCAGTACCTCCAGGTGCATCCAGGTAGAAAATCCCTCCACTGTTGTTGCTGGTGTCATCAAGGATCTTCTAATACACTTGCTGTTGCTCTTGATACAACAGGGCCTTATTGATTTGAACAGAATGCCGCAGTTCTTCCATGCTGTATCCTGCTTCTCTCAAAATTTCTCTCTTGATTTGTCTAGTTTGTTTGGATTTGGCTGATCAAAATTCCTGAAATCTCTTTGAGCCAAGTTCATCACTTTGTCTTCAATTTCACAGTGAGTTAAATTTGCAATCTGAGGATTCAAATCCAATCCTGGATGACCCAGTCTCATTTGAAGAAGATGAGATATTTAAAAGTTAGAGAGTTGTGTCCCTTTAATTGAAAACGTGTCACACACCTTTATTATATAGATATGTGTGTGTGTGTGTGTGTGTGTGTGTGTGTGTGTGTGTGTGTTTTGACATAGGTATTTTAAGTGTATGGTTATTATCAATGCTGGTTCCTATCTTCACACTGTCTACATCTATAAATGCCCCATCTCCAATACTGAGCATCTCTTCCCCTGTAAGTCTAGCAAATTTTAGACAATATATATGACAAAGAACAAAAAATTTTTAATCCTGTAACCCATTTGAACCATAGGGCACCACACCAACAGTGGTGTGTCTTGAGCAAGATAGCCTGATGGAGCCCCCCCCCCCCCGACTGAACAAAAGCAGTAGTGGACAAATATTGAAGATTTCAAAATTCTATAAAGTATGATAAGATTTGAACACTAAAAGATTCTTGTTACAGTTTTAAAAACAGACATTAAAAACAATGCAAGGAAGAGAAAGCAAAAATGATTTCCCATTTGGGAAAAAATAAATAAATAACCAGCAATTATTTTTCCTTGTACTTCAAAGCTCAATCAAGGAAATCCTTTCAGCTCAAGAGCAAGAAACAATAACTGGTTAGCTTCTTTTTTGTTTTTTAATAATATTTTTTGACTTACCATTTTATGGTAAATACTTTTTTCTTTGCTCTTCCTCCCCATGTTTTAATGCGGAGTGGGTGGAAAGAAACTCCCTATTGAAAATTACTTATAACTTTTGTTGATATCACCACATTTGCACAAAACAAATTATATTGTGATCCCTGGTAGAATTTCATTGCTAATTTCTGTTTTTATTTCAGAGTGACAAGTGTAGCCCAGAGCAGCACAATGCCTGATACTGAATGAGCGTGCTCAGCTAGAATCCTTTTATGAAGTGTGGCAGTCCATAATACAAATGCAGAGATGGTGGCACAGTGTTCATGGACCTTGGGCTTCGGTAGATATCAAAATCATCAGAAATTGTAATTCCAAGCTGACGATTATGGGATCTGTAGTAGAATACCACAGAAGTGGTCATCCTTTAATATCCAGATTGGAATTAAATGGGCAAAACTTATAATTTTAATACTGTAGTGTAGTTCTACCATTTTATTGCTAAAAATTTTTTAAATGTTTTAAGAAAATCAATCAATAATTAATGCGGTTATTAACAATTTTAAATAGAGAGTTTCTTTCCACCCAGACTGTATATTTGTATGTATTGTCTATTAATACAGGATTATTAAAAAAGAATGAACTGATTTCATTACACAATATTTTAATAAGGAAAATCAATAGAAAACTCCAGCCAAGTCACAAGTATTCTACTCACAACCAAATTATTTCTTGTCTTACAAGTGTTCAATGTGGCCACTACCTGCAGCACGGGCAACATCAATGTGATAAGAGAATTCCTCCCAGATGCATATCAGCATATCATGATCCACTTATTTGATCGTTGTTGTTATTTGATGTTTAACGTCATCGAGGTTAGTGGGTAACAGTGGAACATAAATGCAATATTTTACCTTTCCCCACAAGAAAAAAAAAAAAAAAAAAAAAAAAATCACACACAGTGAAGTCTGGAGATCATGCAGGCCAAGCACAAAGAGCAAGGTTTTGGTAAGGCATAGTCTCTAAGGTTTCAAATGTAGATGTCTTTTTAGCATATGCCAGATAGTGGATTGAGAGATTGCAAGCTCATGGCTAGCTTGATTTGTGGACTTCTGTGGACTCCCCTCAAACACAGTACAGATTCTCACCACTTGTTCCTTCAGAACTCATGGTTATCCTGGGCTTTTTCCTTTACAGAGACACCCACTCACTTGAAACTGTTTAATCCACCATCGAATGTTCTTAGGAGAGGGCAGATTAATGTTGAATTGCCTTTGAAAATCATGCTGCACCATGACAACTCTATTTGTTTTTGCGAACTCGAGAATGCAGAATGCCTTTTGCTGAGGACTTGCCATTCTGGGAGTAAACAAACAACTGAACGCTGCCAGAGATATGACACAACTACAGCATCTCTGTGGCAGTCATTCAGAACTTAGAAAACCCCTCTTTCAAATGGTCACTGATTCGTTTCATGATGATGTTTGAAAATTGAAGCAATGTGTCATGAAATCAGTTTGTTCTTTTTGAATAACTGTGTATATTCATTTTAATGTACTCCCCACAAATAATTTGTTTTGCATTTTAAACCATGACAAGATTCTTTTTTTTAAAGAAGTAAAAAAAAACAAAAAACAGAGACAATAATTGAAAGAGACATGCCAATGCCGATAACAGTTTTGATCATTCCTCTATATGGCTGGTGAGTAGAAAGTTCCACCTTTGTTGCTTGTTCTCCTTGGATTTGAAGTCTGGTTTTAGTCAAGTCCAACGGATACGTAACTGTAAAAACAGCCATGAAAATAAAATAAAATAAATAAAAGGAAGAACTTAATTTATTCTTTATATTATGTTTTTAAATTCTCACTGAAATACAAGGGGGGCAAGTAAAAAAATTATCCGCACTTTCACCTTAACATATCTTTACACAGGAGTGCAGATAATTTTTTATTTTCCCCTCAAAGTTATCATGTCTTAAATTAATATGAACAGGAAACTATAAACTTTAAAAATTATGAATAAAAATGTGAAAATATTATAAGATTAATCTGTATACAATTTTATTTGCTTACAGAAATAGTAAAGTTTATTTTCCAACACTTGCTTCATATTTGAATGAATTCAGTCTACCATTATTCATTATATATATATTATAGGTCAAAAGTTTTGGGCAAGCCTCTGGATTTAATAATTAATAACTTTCAAGTCTTCTTTGGTTTAATAAACTACTACTAAGCTAGGATACTGAAATTATTTAACCCATCAGTGCATGATATCCAATTTTTTGAGTGTGGACTACCTAAGAAAATCTGTCCATTCTAAGATTACCATTAGCCAAAGAGAGCTAAAATTTTAAAGAAAATTTATGCAATAATGGGTTAATTGCTAAATATATGATAAAACACTTCGGGAAGAGCAAGCCCCTCTGGCCAGACATGAACTAGTAAATTAGTTTTGAAAATGTTACACAACCGTCAATATCCAAATGGTTGATGCAAACATTTTACCTGTAGTGTAAATATAGCATACAGAGTGCGATGGGTAAATTGTCGTCATTTTATATTTTTAATTTCATGTATGCATGTTGTTTGTTTTTGATTGTGTCAATTGCATGGTATAGTTGGGTCAGTTGGGCATCATCTGTGAGAAAAAGAGCACCATTACACAATTCACTCTGCCAGAAATTTTTAAATGGCATGCTGTACTGCTTGGCATTCACCCCTAAACTCCAATACAAACATTTCAGATTGTCTGGGTGTCAATCTAAGGACAGTGCAGAGGATTCTGAAAGAGTTGGATGAGTCTAATGATGATTACAAAGTACAGTAGCTCAGAAAACTCACTCTGATCGTTCTGATAAGAAAAGAGCTCTCAAATTTATTGGTGAAGGCCTCAGATTCAACACGGAGGTCTACATCAAGTGCCTTGAGGAGGTAGTGCTACCCTGGGTCAAGAGGGTGGCTGCAGGAAGACCCTATGTCTACCAACAGGACTCTGCACTATGTCACACATGCAGGAGAACCGAATCATGGCTGTCAGACAATTTCTGTGACCACATCACCCCTTACATCTGGCCACCTAACTCCCTAGACTACAACTCCATTGAGGATTATGTCTTGGGTGTAGTTCAGCACAAGACCAACAAAACTCCTTGTAAGACCAAAGATGAACTGAAGTCAAGGATTATTATGGTAGCATTCACCAACTTAAACAAGGAGACCGTCCAGAAGAGTTGCAGGAGATTCTGAAGTTGTCTGGAGGCAGTGGTTGAAGGTAATGGTGATTTTATTGAATAAATTTATTCTTTAATATTTCAAAATATTTTTGTGCAATTTTGGTAAATATATCTGTTAAAATGAGATGTCCGTGTTATTTTCATTTTTGTTTAATTTAGAGAACAATTTGTCCATTACACTTAGTATATTAATAAATATTAATTTTATAAATATTATAATAATAACAATTAATTAAATATATAAATATATATTATAATATTTCTAAAGAATTAATTGATTTTATTTTTTATCTGACATAAATAATGTTTGAAGTAATAAAATATTATAATTTTAATTAAATATATTAATATTATATTTCATAAGACAATACATCTGCATATTCAAAAAAATGTGTGGTATTGTTGGAAACCAATTCTGATTACTCTTCAAATGCTACTGGTACCATGTAATCCAACACTACTTGCCGAATAGTCAGGTCATTGACAACCAAACATGTTCCTCCACCTGGCTTTTCTAGTGAGGAGAGTGATTAGACACCCAGCAAGATTTAAAAGACCTGTCAAAGAGATGATGAAACCTCTTGTATGGTCAACGATCATCTTGCACAATGGGGTACAAAAGTGGGTGGTATCACCCTGCTGGGGCAGTAGAAAGATCCAAAGGGATGGTGAGAAAAAAAGTGGGCAGTTAGAGGATGGCAGTGTCACATATGAACTATCACACACACACACACACACACACACTGACAGAGCAGTACCGTCTGAGAGAAACACCTCGATAAAAATTATCAAGAAATTGTCCAAATGCAAGGACCTGGAGATTGAGATTGACAGAATGTGGGGAATGAAGACTGAGACTGTACCAATAGTAATCTGAGCTCTGGGCCTCGAGAGAAAAGGAATGGACTAAGTGTTCCAGGTAACATCAACATATAAGTTTCCCAGAGGATTGCTCTACTAGGAACATCCCATATAGTAAGGAAAGCGCTATCAATTAAATGACAATTCTCCTATAGGGTCTAAGGACCATAGTTTGGACCTGGCTCTACAGGATACAAAGCAGGAAACATAATATACACAAATAATAATAATAATAAAAACCTGTTACACACACACACACACACACACACACACACACACACACACACACACACACAGGCATTGTACCTGAAGTGTAGCTGGCCTTCACTTCATAGTGTATCCCATTTATATAGCAATTATTATGGGAAACAGACTAAGATACTTGTTTGACATGCAATACCAGCACAAAGAAAATCCAGCCAAGGGTTAGCTATACATGAGGGTGGCATTAGGGTTGTGCCTATACACTGGGGATACATCAGTGTTGTACTTTGATACACAAGGGGGTGGCAACCAAAAAGGTTTGGTAATTACTGTTCCTAGACTGAAGTCAATACCCTGGTTGTTGAGTTCTCCTGATCAAAACAATAGCCACATGACTGTGACAAGGAGGAGCCTCTAAGTTGAAGGATATCAGCTGTGGTTTGACCGGGAGAGGGATGGAATCTATCAGGTTGACTTGTTCAAGACATGCTATGCATGAATGAATACCTTTCGGGCTTTCAACTCAGTGGAGGGACTGGTCAGGTGCCCATCGGCAAAGCAACCCTATGACCACACCCAGTCATGGGACTGATAATGAAAATACACTAAGATATTGTTTCATTGCCTTCCACTTCCCAAATTGTGTAAGTAGCATCAGCAACTAGAAATGTCAAAATAAATAAAGCCTCAAAATTACCAACATCTCAATACTTGCATTCACCATTGTAATATCTGAAACAAAAGGTACAGTTGAATGGTGTTGATAATGAAAAAGGTGTTGGTCAGTCATGCCTGACCTAACAGTCAACATCTTATGATGGCTTTGTTGGGGACACAGCTGTTGTTTTTGCAGTAGCATACTAAGGAAATGATGATGATAATAATAATAATAATAAAAGTATATTAATGAAATAATAACAATAATAATAATAAAAGCATGCTAAGGAAATAATAATAATAATAATAATAAAAGCATGTTAAACAAATAATAATAAAAATATATTAAAGAAATAATAATAATAATAATAAAAACATGCTAAGGAAATAATAATAATAATAATAATAATAAAAGCATGTTAAGCAAATAATAATAATAATAAAAGTACATTAAGGAAATAATAATAATAATAATAAAAGCATGTTAAGGAAATAATAATAATAATAATAATAATAATAATAATAAAAGTACATTAAGGAAATAATAATAATAATAATAATAAAAGCATGTTAAGGAAATAATAATAATAATAATAATAATAAAAGTACATTAAGGAAATAATAATAATAATAATAAAAGCATGTTAAGGAAATGATAATAATAATAAAATTATATTAAGGAAATAATAATAATATTAATAATAATAATAATAAAAGCATGTTAAGGAAATAATAAACCATGTTAAGGAAATAAGGCCTAATTATTGCAGCTCAGGACCAAAGCCTCGCAACCAGATCCTATCACTGTCACATAATCAAGGATGGAACTAACTCGAAATGCACGATCTGCGGAGAATATGATGAAACTATCAACCATATTATCTTGGTATGTCCAGTACCAGCAAAAAATGAATATACCCACAGACATAACAAGGTAGCGACATATGTCCACTGGAAGATATGCAAGAAGCACAAAATCGAAACCACTGACAGATGGTATAAGCACCAACCAAACACAGTTACACAAAATAACGATGTAAATTTCCTCTGGGACATACCAATTCAAACTGACAGGGAAATAAAAGCCAACAGACCTGATATTATCATAAAAGACAAGAAATTCAGGAAGTGTATGCTTATTGACATAGCAGTACCGTCTGAGAGAAACACCTCGATAAAAATTATCAAGAAATTGTCCAAATGCAAGGACCTGGAGATTGAGATTAACAGAATGTGGGGAATGAAGACAGAGACTGTACCAATAGTAATCTGAGCTCTGGGCCTCGAGAGAAAAGCAATGGACTAAGTGTTCCAGGTAACATCAACATACAAGTTGCCCAGAGGATTGCTCTACTAGGAACATCCCATATAGTAAGGAAAGCGCTATCAATTAAATGACAATTCTCCTATAGGGTCTAAGGACCATAGTTTGGACCTGGCTCTACAGGATACAAAGCAGGAAACATAACATACACAAATAATAATAATAATAATAAAAAACTGTTAAAGAAATAATAATAATGATGATGTCAAAAATATAAGAGTCATAGACAGTCTTTAGATGGGTTTTTAAAATATAAGATTTAGAGTAAATTTCTGTGGAAACAAGAATACTTTTTACATCAGTTCAGTTATGTGCCATGCATGATACACACTTAGGTGATCATGTATGTTTCAATACACGAATGATGAGGCAGATTTTTTCACGCAGTAGGTTGCCATTTCTTTCTGCAGTAGACCAGTTGCCATCCAAGGCTATAGAACCCAGTCTCTCCTGTTAATTACCTATAGCTGAAGGGAGAAGAGGATTAATACCTTTCCCAAGGGTATTAGCTCATAAGTGAATGTAATGGATTCGACTGGAATTCGAACTCAACTCTCCAATTCCTCAATCCGAGCTGCTATCCATTACCTCCTGCCTCCTCATACTATAAGCATAACTTTAACTTTCATGTTTCACAATTTTCTTAGTTCCCTTTGAAGGTCCTGATATTATTATTATTATTTAGTGAGTGACTGATTGATTTGATTTTTATGATTTATCAACCCTGTGCAAAAGAAATGTACTTAACTTCAAAAAAACTTAGGTCATGCGCCTACTGATGTCATTGGATCAATGATATAGAGAGAAAAAAACAGTGGAAAATTCCATCATTTATAACACTAAACGATTGATGGAATAGCCCAGATGTGCTACCTATGGGTCTGATGGAAAAATCTGGATATGCCGGATACAGATTGGTGTACCCTACCTACGAATGCATATAAAGTCAGTGGCAGTAAACAAGAGAGAGAGAAGGTTGTTTACAATACATGGTGCTCCCAAGCTGTCCACAATCTAAGTACAAACCAGGCTCAGCACTGCTTAACTTCGGTGATTGAGTGAGAACCATCATTTTCAGCATGATTTGACGGCTTACTGAGAAAACCGCATTTCAAAAAAGTGAACAAATATACAAAGCCCAGTAAACCCATGATACCAGGGACAAGTATCAAAGCCAAACGTGCAATATTGTGAAAAGTTTTGATAAATGCATGATATAACCTTGCAGGTGGGGGCCCAGTGAGAAATACAGATTACCCAGTCCACAAAATTGCTTCAATCCGCTTAGGCAGTCTTCGATCAAGGGTATCTGCAAGTAACTCGATGTGACTCCTTCAAACTTTAAAAACAAAAATAAAATCTCTCAACACATGGCCATGATGCTTTACCCACCATCACTTCTGTGCATGTACAGTGATGCAAAGTGTGTCAGTTCCTAGGAGACATATCAAACTGGTCAGGGTCAGACAATTGACAAGCAAATCTGTGGTACTGAAGAGGATATTTACTGTAACGCATCTTAATTTGCCAAGACAAAACATGTCCATGTTAACTGCTCCAATCATTAAAGATCAGAAGCCATGAACACCATGCCTGGTATAGCCTCAGGAAATTAGAAGCAGCAATAGTTTGAGATTGTCTCCAATGGCTGGCTGACGATGGTCATACCTCTTCTCCTACCAGTTTTGAGAGACAGTATAGGAAATGTTTGAAGCAGTGCTGCTACCTGCACACTTCCATTAATATCAGGTATCCCCCAAAACATCTTGCAATTGTGAAAGATTCTTGGAAATAATCCAGAGTCCATCTACCACAAAAGGGACAACTTTCTTCTTATCATCATCATTATTATTATTATTATTATTATTATTATTATTCCTTCAACCATGGTTGGTTTGTGTTGTCAGCAAATATTTATTTGGCATTTTTCATTAAAAAGTGCACCAAAGATTAAAGAGAAAAGTTTTGTTTTCTATTATTTTTTTAATCATTTTGTCCCAAGCAAGGCAATAAAGCCACTAAGACACAAGGGGGAGGGGGTTACTGAGTGTTAGAGGATATGAAAAAGAACTAAAAACACTATTAAGGAGATAGAACAATAAAAGAACAAGAATTAAGAAGACAGTAGATAACAATTGACATTGCATTTAAATTTTTGAAGATCAAAATTGACAGGGAAGCAAGAAGCCAAAAAAAGAGTTCCACAAGCGAGAAGTGCAATAGTGAAAACTGTTAACATAGAACTTATGGTTACATCTAACCATTTTGAATGTAATGTGAAGAGACCTAGTCACCAATCTAATACTGCACTTAAATTAATAAAGTTTAGGAACCATAGATGAAAGTTCATCACAACAATTAAAACAATAAACTTTGAAAATCATCAGTTTTAAATTTCAATTAATTTTACAGAAAACAGTCTTATAGTGAATGCTGCTGATATAATAATTTTTCCGAATTAGTCTGTAATAGTAAGTCTGATTGGTTCAATAAGGTCAAATTGGCAGCTGATCTCAAAAGTGACCTAAAATCTGCTGTTAACAGGGACAAGGAATAGCACGCTAATTTTAACACCTCCAAAAACAAAACTGTTTTTTATTAATCATCTGAGAGACTCCTTTATGCCTTCCATCAGTATGGCTGGTGCTCACCTCCAAGACAATGACTTGTTGTGCCTTCTCAGCCTAATATTCTCGGCTGACATGAAGTGGAAAGATTATACTGAATCAATTACTAGGTTTGCTACTTGGAAAGATGGTTCTCTGTGTTGAGCTAGACAATTTTTCTCTCTAGAATCTATCATTCATCTATGCTTTAAACATTGCTGCCACATCCCATCCAGTGCTCCTGCTATATATTTAGAGATGCTTAATAAAATCCAAAGAATAATCTGCAATGTTATTGGTCCTGACCAGTCACTTTTCTATTGCTGTAATGTAGCATCCCTGTGCCTTTGCTATAAATACTTTCATGGTATTACTCTATGGTTAAATAAACAATTTAGATGTAGAAAACCCAAATAACTTTCCAAAAGCCCAAAATAGTTTTGACTGTGGTGAGGTCCAGTGTGCCTTGACAACAAATATGGGCTCTGACTGCAGAGACAAACTATGTTTTTGGAATGTTTCTTCCTATGGCCTGTTTTGACAATGATAGCATCAAACAATTAAAGCAATATTGTTCAGGGAGGCTCCCACTTTTTGTTCACCCCCTCCCTATACAAAGCTTTAAAATTCCCCTGGTATATTGGTGGCCTGTCTTCTGATGGTACCATCAAGACTGAGATAGGAACAGGTTCAATGGGAGAGGCTGTTGGTGTCCTCACCTTGGCCATGTTCAATGCAGAAAAACAACTCTAATCAGTCTGATAATGGCACTCTGGTTAGTTAGTTTGAATGCCTGGGGGCTGAGGTCAGAGTCTCACAGGGCGAGGCTCTTTCATAACCTTCAGCGTCTCAGGGTGAATTTTTGTTGTGTGCAGTAGATCCGGTTTTATACTTGCGATTATGAAGGCATTCTGCCTAGGGGTTTTTCCCACTATTTATCATGTTTTGATGGACGCTCAAGAGGTGTCTCCTGGCTGGTGAGCAAGTCTTTGAAGGTGGTGTGTGCTCTTGTCTTCACAGATCCATCAGGTAGACTTTGTGTGCTGGATGTTACCATAAAAGATAAGGCTCTTTGTCTCAATGGGGGTTTATGCACCCAATTACCATTCTGATCAGCCTGATTTGTTTTGGTGGATTGAGCTGTTTTTGATGAAATCTTGTCAGTTAGTTTTAATTTAGCTTGACCCCAATATAGATTGTATAGGGTGAAATTTGGGTACCAAACAACCAGGACGTGAAGCCATTTTGGGACTTTATCATTTTTCTTGTTGATAAGTATAGTAATGAACACTCTCAAGAGGTAGTATGTGACTTGGATGAATAGGGGCATCTTGGCTACAGAGGTGCATTCTAGCTACTTCAACCGTGTCCTAGTTAGGAGAGTCAATCTTAGGGTGTTCGAGTTTCCATTATATAGTTTACCTGGATCATAGGGTTGTTTGGGTTCGTGTAAACTTAGATAAGCCTAAGATTAAGATGGCTGGCTACCAAAAGTTGAACTCTTCATTAATTAGTGAGCAAGATTTCCTAGACCAGCTGCTACTAATGCTACAGCAGGAACTGATGGGGGCTGTGGTTGGGAATATATGGTGAGATAATTAAAATAAAAAATTAGGTCATTTGCTATTGAATACAGTCATCAACTCAATCAAGATAGGTTAAAGTAGTAAACAGCATGTGAGCAAAAAGTTGATTGTGAGGACATAGCTTTAGCTAGGACAGAGTTTTGACTTCCTTGCTTATCAAGAAGGATCAAGCTCTGGTAGTTAGGACTAGATTAAAAAGAATGTCTTCCAAGGCAATGAATATGGCTACTGAATTGCATGCAGAAGAAGTTAGGAATGCATCTCAGTGACATATTGCATGTGTCACATTGCCTGATAATTGAACTGTGACTACAAACACAGGCATATGTGAGGCTTTTTGTGACTACTTTCAGGATCTGTTCACCAGGGATCCCAGGTTGAGCACTGCTCTTTTCAATGCCTATTTAGCTAACTTTCCCTGCATCAAGGCAGCTGAAGTGACTGGGTGCAAGGGCCCCATCACAACGTTGGGAAGCACTGAAGCAGGTTAGACAGGACAAATCTCCGGGATTAGATGGTCTACTTTACAAACTGTACTTGAGGCAGTCACCCATTTTTGTTCCTTTGCTGACACTTATTTTCAACAACTGGTTGATAGCAGGGGTCTATACCTCAATGCTTCACCAGGGGTATGATCAAGATGCTATGCAAAAACAAGAATGGTGGGGATGGGATAGGTAATTTTTGGCCTTTAACAATGTTAATTACAGAGTTAAAGATTTTAGCCAAGATCTCAGGCTCTATTCTCTACTCTGATTGGCTCTGAACAGACTTGTGCTGTGAAGGATAGGACTATTCAGGACAACCTTCATATGGTACACTTGATCATCAAGCAAGTTGACAGTGAAGCCATGCTGATCAATTTAGATCAGTCCAAGGCATTCAATAGGGTGGACCCTTGATTTCTGGAGGCTTTCATTTTGGCGGCCAGCTTCAGGCCATACTTTCACACATGGATACGACTTCTTTATGCGACTCCCGGTATGCTGATGGAAGTGAATGGAGTTTGATAAAAGCCTTTCGTATTGTCTCGCTCCATTCATCAAGGTTGTACACTTTCACCTTTGCTCTAGTTCTTGCTGTGGAACCTTTCCTTTGCAAGTTAATGATGAATCCAGTCCTATGCGGAACAGAGGGGCCAGTCAAGATACTTGGCATCTAGTTTGGTCCTGATCTCTTGCTGGAAATGAATTGGTTGGAGGTGCAAGAGAAGACCAAGGTCGCAGTTTGTCTATGGTCCCAGAGAAACTTTTCATTAAAGGGGAGGGCAGAAGTATGTGCCTTGCACATCTACCCAATTCTCTTTTACTGACTCTCTGTATTTACACTTCCATATACCACACTAATGTCATTAATAAGTTACCTCTACCCTTCTAAAGGCAGTCTGGGTATGCTTAGCATTGAGATTCATCAACATATGCTTCACATTGTGTGCCTAGATCAAATGTGTCATGATTTGGAAAGAAGATGCCTGCAAGAACTTTCCATCCCTGTGAAGTGTGCACTTGTGCACAGAAGAGGCTCCCTGTTTACCTCGAGGCGAGTGATCTTTCTATCGGGAATGTTGTATTGCTCTTACAGATGTTAGATGGCCTCTCCAATGTCCAGGCATTGTCTCGAATTGAATTATATCATGTGCTATTTAGGGGGTCCATACGAGATGATCTGATGGACGAGCTCTATTTTACGAAGCAGGAGGATCGCTCAATATGGCCTTGGGTGCCTGGGTTAAAATGCCTCAATAATGATGAGGCATCACTCACCTGGTTGGTGATTCGTGAGGCCCTCTGGGTCGGCAAAAGAATTTGTTCAGTGAGCTTCGAGAAATCTCCAAACTGTGTTCGCTGTGATGGGGAGGTGGAGACCCTGGGTCACACCTTCTTTCATTGCAGACTTATAGTCTCATCGTGCAAATTTATTGAAGGTATCATGGTTTGCATGCTGGAGTGAAAGTTTTTTGTCCTTGAGGCCAGTTCTGTCTGTAGCAATGTCGTATCGCCATTGACGAAGTCTGAACATTATGTGTTCTTTTGCTTGCTGGGTGTTATGAAAGTTGTAATTTGGATGAAACATCAGAAGGAATTGGGGTGGGGGCGAGAAGTTCACTGCCCTTGTGTCTTAGTGGCCTTATTGCCTTGTTTGGGGAGAAATGATTAAAAAAAAGAAAGAGAAAAATTATTACTACTTTCTTTAGCTTTATTCTTTGCATAAGCTATCAATTATGCGACTGAGAGTATTGTCGCAGTTAGCTCCTCCTCATTTCCTTAACCCGTCAACAGGGGTCTCTCTCTCCCGGGAGTATAAATACTGGCTGACCTTTCGCCTCTTTTTCTCTTTTCTCTGTTTACGCGTACGTGCGAGCATCTACCACAACTCGGGCCGCAACCTCGCCGATTTAGGCGAGGTATAAAACTTTCTCTTAAAATTTCCAATATGTGAACTCTTATACACAACCAGCGTTTCCCATATTCTGGGAACACGCTAAAACAAAATTCACCTCGTACGGACATTCAACTCAACACACACACACAACTTTCCATACAACACTGTAACATTTTATTCATGTCTTCAATGTATTTGTAATTCGTGTATTAATCTATTTGTTATTAATATATATTTGTTCGCATACATGTATATCGGTCTTGTTTGTTTCTTTGGACTCCATTAAAGTCCAACATTCTTATGTAGCTGGACCGGCCGGCGGAAGCCTTAACCTAGAGATAACTCATCTTCTCTTCTCAGATTCACACACCGCATGGTCCTCTACAGTATCATCTTAACTTCACATGAAATGGCTTTTTAAAAAAATTAAACTGAAAAAAAGTATCTACAAGTACAAAGTTAGAACATTCTTATGAGAAAAAGTTTAAGAGAGTGCACTTCCGCCATTTTTCTAATGGAAAAAGAGACTGATGCTAAATAATAAAGAATAATTTAAAAAGTATTGACAAGTTTTAAAGATTTTAAATGAATTTTCAATTATTACATTTGTAAAACAAACAATTTTTTCAACTCTTTTGCTAGGATATGTTTTATTTTACTTTTTTTTAACAATAAAGTGGGTTTAACAATGATAACATTCATTATTACGTTAATAATTAATTTATGTTCATTTTTTTTTTAAATATAATCGTTAAAGTAAAATAAATTTAAAACTAGTTTCACAGATAAAACTTGAAAGTATTTTTTTTTTTTTTTTTTACATTGAACATTTTTTTAGAACTCAAGTATTCTGTCTTACTCTTATTGATTACATAATCAAATGGTGTGCCCCATTTTATCCACATGACAACGGATCTTTTTAAGAAGCACGTGAGACAGGCTCACACTAATTCTGGACTGAGAATTAACCTTTTTTTGTTTGATTAACTGAAATCAAATTCCTTTTTATCTCTGTGTTTTAATGTCTTCATACTCACTGTCAGGATGGTGAGGTTCGTTACAACAAATTGGCAAAATTAGCTTACTACAAGAAGAGAAGAGTGAACTTTATAAAGAAAAAAAAAGAAAAAATGTAATTCTGTTTTTATTTTTATTTTAAATGATTTTTTTTCAAATATAAAAATCTGAGAATTCCGATGAAAATTACCTTTTTCCCTTTTTTAGATGGGTGGGATTGTGACTTTTTAGTCAAGTGTTTATTTTCTTAGAATAACAGGCCGACTAAAAAATAATAAACAACGTAACGTAAATAAATTATTTTTAAACTTTTGAAAAAGTATTTTTTTTTTCTATTTTTTGTCTGCTCTCTAAATTGAAATCATCAATCTCTTTGGTTAGAATAATCAGACCAGTGATTAAAAAAGAAAAAAAAGTTCCTAGAGAAAGAAAGAAAAAGAAAAACAAAGCAAAAAAACCATAACGCCATGCTTTCAGAGACAAAAAAAAACCCTAACGAACACGTTGGGGAGATAATGTAATTGTAAACAAGCCAGGGAGCATTCAGATTTTGTTTTATATATACACAGTAAAATCATAAAATGGCTAGCATAAATAAGCAAAAAACTATACAAACCTGTTTCGGCCACGACAGCCGCGGTTGAGGATAACAAATATTTAAAGAAAAACGAATTTCTTCGACTGTGAATTCCATGGTTAGACACCATAATCCACACTTAATTTCTCTATTGTAAGTGGAAAGTGACAATCACTCAGGGACCGTATCGTAATTGGAAAGACAAAATAGAAGTGGTAACGGCAGATTTTAATTTAAACGCACTAGTTAATTTGTAGTCACAAGTATTACTTCTCGAGTACTTTTCTCTACTACCGCTTTACAATGTAGTGTGAAAAACAGTGAGTTGTATAAATAAATGTTTCTTAGTTAAAAGTTACAACATAACGTTGTATTATTTTGTTGTTTTTAGGTTAAAAAAAACCTGTCGTATCGATCGGTCGTATGCTTGTGAAAGTAAAAAAAAAAAACAGATAAGGTTATCAAAAATATTGACATAATCAATGATCATAATAAGCGAAGTTTTTCGTAGGAAGAACTAAGAACAAATCCACGTGCTTATTGGCGGGGCAAATTTTTTAAGAGCGAAAAAATAATGCTTTTCATTTGTAAAAAAAAATTAAAATAATGTTGCATTTGTTGAGACAAAAAATTATTTCGTTTAAGACACCAATCAACTGACAATTAAATAACTCATAAATTACTTTTTACTTTTTGAAGTGGCATTTAACTGCTAAAAATACAAAAAGCTAGATCTGACCAAAAATAAGCATAGTATTTTTTATATATTTTTTTAGTTAGTCAACAATTAATTAACAACTTAAAAAAATTATTAACTGTGATAAATCTTTAGCACACACAACAAAAAACTTCTCTCACTTGATGAAATTTAAGTCTGCGATAGAATTAGTACCATGAGGGTTTCAAACGACCTTATCGTTCTCTCTTTTTTTTAATTTTTAAAAAAAATTTTTTCTTTTTTTTGTTATGTATTGTTTTCGATGTTCTTTCTGGTTTTCGTAAGAAATAAAAATTAATTTTGAAAAATCGAATTAAAAGTGGAATATTAAAAATTAATTTATAAGTTTCAAAAATTGAATAAAAATAGCTTTCATTTTATTTTCAGTAAACAAATAAAACCGCTTGTAATTTGCACAAATATTATCCAGTAAAAAAAACAAAAACAAAAACTTTGTAATTGTTTAGTCAGAAATCTACTTAACCAATCACAAAAAAATTGACTGGCCACTTGGTTAATAAGAAAAAGCAATGAGTGGTGTGTTCAATCACCAGTCGGTACTTAGAGGAAATAAATCCTATTTTCAACACAATTACTTATTACATAGCCACATTAAAACACGCCTAAACTTTATTTTCTACCCAATAACAGACAATAAATTATAAACATCCCCCAAAAGATTCCACAATACGCCGTTTAAATCAAAGTGTGTATTGGTTAAAAATGAATGTGAATTGACAAATTAAAACCCTGTTTTTCTCGAGCTTACTTTCGGAGAAAATTTCTTATAAAACCTCCATAGATTTCGACTTTCAGGGAGCAGAGATGCGACTGCGTCCAAGCCAAAGCGAAGACGTGTCGAGATAGCTTTTCCTTCTACCCCACAGCGCGTGCTGAAAGAAAAATGTGTCGGCAACTTCAAACGAAGCATCTCCAAAAACAACAACAACCAAAGACGATCAGTGAATATTCGCAAACGATAAAATTATTTTCTCAACGGCAGTTGTTATTTTGTTTTTTTTTCTGTGGACCCACTATCTAAAAGTCTTTTCTAAACTATATTTTTTTCTTTGTACTAACTACCCAAAGACTTTAACTCAGCTGAAGACTATTTTTACTCCTTTTTGACTAATTTCAATTAATTAATGTATATGTTTTTAAATACAAATGATTTATTTAACAAGCATGCCCATGTTTTCCTTATTTTTATTTTATTACTGTTTAGCATTCGGATGTTCGAATTTTTAATATGAAAAATCTGGACAACTGAATTTCCTACACTATCATCATCATTATGACCGAGTATCGTTGTGAGGAAACTGTGCAACAAAGCGCCTGGTCAGTTCCTTCCGCGTATCTAAGTTGTTAGCTGGAGATGTATTCGTTCATGCGTAGCGTGTCTTAAGCAAGTAAACCTGACGGAACCCATTACTCTCCAGGTCAAACAACAACTGACCTCCTCCAACATGAAGACTCACCTTGGTCACGGACACGTGGTCGTTAATTCCATCAGGAGGATCCTTTGCTTTGGCCGTTGACTTTTATAGGAATCCCTCCGTCCAGTGATGCCGTGACATCACCTCACTGGCTGCATCCATAGCTATGGAACCCAGTCTATACCCCATTATTCTAGATGGTCGTTGACCCTACAAAAAATGGAGTGTTAAAAGATACTTAATTTTTTACCAAACAAAGTGATCCAAATTTTAACCACTTGTGTGTAAGGCACCGACCCAGAGAAACTGACTGGAACTGCTAACAAAACTTGCGTAAAAGTATGCACACAAAACGTTAATGCGATCTAAAATTTGCCTAACTCATAAACGGACCAAATCCAGCAACTCCAGACTGCTCACAGAATGAGTGGAAGCCAATCAGTGAGATCTAGATAACATGTCTCGCGTTATCACAGGCGAGATTCCAATCGAAATAGAAACAGCAGCCGACACAACTAAAAACTCGTACATACAACATGGAAATATATTGGCACCATCATAAATTTGGTACTATTAAAATGCACAAAAGAATGTGCATTTGTACAACTGAACCAGGGAAACGCGTATTCCAACCAGTGATGACGACCTCTGCGTCTGGATGTTCGAAAAAAGTCGACTATTTTACATTCGTGTCTCAAATATGGATTTTTAGTCATAACAGGCGCCGAAAGTTTTCCGTAGATTTTCATGCAAGCAGACGTGAAAACACCAATACTAGGGGCAGACTCCCTCGCACATTTCACGCTGTCAGTAAACATGGCTACCAAGACACTGATAGACAACGAAACTCAACTAAAAATCCGAGGAACGCCTCGTTATTTTTCAACAGGTATCCATTCAGGACTACCGGACGACAAGACTTTTCGTGAAATTCTTCATAAATTCCCAGGTATTACAACTTCATTCAAGCATACAGACCCAGTATTACACATTACTAAACATCACATTCAAGCGGCAGGGCAACCGACTCATTCTACCTGGCGGAGACTCAGCCCGGTAAAATACAAAATTGCAAAGGATGAATTTCATCACATGCTACAATTAGGAATACTTTGACCTTCCAAGAGGCAGTGATCATCACCATTGCACATGGCACCGAAAGCAGATTCTTCTCCTTGGCGCCCATGTGGTGATTTTTAACGATTAAATGCTTCAACAGTCCAAGATTGATACTCTCTCCGAGATAGGGTAGCAATGGGATAGGCTATCCCCCATATACACGATTCCGATGTGGGATTACAGAGTATGCGAATTTTCAGTAAACTGATTTAATCAATGCGTACTACTGAATCCCTGTCGACAGAAACGATATACCCAAGACTGCTATCACCAGTCCTTTCGGTTTATTCGAATTCACCAGGATACCGTTTGGTTTAAGAAATACAGCTCAGTCTTTTCAAAAGTTGATAGACGAAGTGTTTAGAGATTTTTATTCATCACATCAACGACGTGTTAATAACAAGCAAGAATATGAATGAACATGAGTTTGTTTTTGAACGCGTTCAGCATTTTAGATTAAAAATTAACGTCAACAAATGCACATTTGGTGTGAAGAAACTTTCATTTTTAGGACACGAATTCGATGAAACAAGAATATCCCCTCTCCCTGAGAAGATAGCTGCTATACACAATTTCCCACAACCAGAACCGAATCGATAACTTCGAAGGTTTATTGACATGATAAATTACTATCGAAGATTTTTGCCACATTGTTAATCATTATTAACCCCCATTGACAGTGTTGCGGAAACGAAGAATGATTAACCTTGAAGGCAGAACTTGTCGCTGTTGTTGTTTCTGCTGAAAAGGTTAATTTCTTCTTCGCCTTAGCAAACGTAAATTCGAGGAAACAAGGGAATACGTCGTATTTCGAGTAAATAAATGTATAATTTATTTACATCTATACAAAGCCAGCATACTACTCGTTGCTGTTGTAAAAGGTGACAGAGTAGGGTAGGAAATAAGAGAAAGAATGTTGGTTATGGCTGTCGACTGATGTTTTGTGAAGACGGCGGCGGCAAAGGATGAAAGTTGAAAAGTATGGCTTCCAGTCTCAGTCTGCCCGCGGCATTCTTGATCAATCTCTGCACGTCGACATCTCAGCCAGATCTCTCTCCCTCTCTCTTCTGCGGCGTTGAATCAAGGAATTTTTATCCGTCGTATTGGCTCCAAATCACAGTCTGTGTCTTTTAGCGGTAGTTATTTCAACTGGTCAATATATAAAGTTCATTTTATCATTTAATACCGAAAAAATGCGTCGAGACATAATGCACAGAGACGCGTTTTCGCATTCTCCCTTGGGTGGTCGAACAGTCAACATCCGGTTTAGTGTAAGAAACATGATAACAGACATACTCGGAAAAAGAATGCAAGTTTTTTAGTTTTGCTTCAATTCTTGCTTTAGACGTTTTTCACGAAGCAAAGAAAAGCTTCATAAAACAAAATTATCTCAGTGATGGTGAGAACGCGGTAGTAACCTTAACAACAGATGCTTCGTCGAATGCTGTTGGTGCCGTCTTACAACAAAATATTGACGAAGAAAACAAACCCATTTCTTTTTCTCTCTCAAGCTAAATTCTTCTCATTTGAAAGACAGCACATTTTCGATAGAACTTCTCGCCATCTAATTATCTATCCAACAATGTTCTAGAAGGACATGAATTCACGGTATTCACAGACCATAAAGTACTCACTTATGCCCTACATCTGACGATGGCTGGAGGTCACGACAGCCGAAACGTTGTGAGTATATCGATCCGGGTAACCTACAGGGAATAGAAATTGTGTTAATAAACGCAATCTGTGCTATCACTATTTTTTAATGGTAAATTGAATTTTATTTGTTTCCTATTTGTCCAAATTTAAAACAAGTTCTTTTTTGCGCATTTATTACAAATTTATAAAATTCTTTTGAAGGTACAGGGTATATAAAAGACGAAGAAGAATATTTCCGGAGAGAGTGTGTCTTATCACTCAACATCATCAGAGAGAGAGAGAGAGAGAGAGAGAGAGAGAGAGAGAGAGAGAGAGAGAGAGAGAGAGAGTAATTAATAAAGTAATATTTTAATTAAATGTTTTTAATTGTCCCCATCTATATATCTATAATTCTCAAAATGTGTGTGTGTAATCGGATGTTGTTTATGCGTTTCCAGTTTTCATCCGATTTCGATGAAATTTTTTGTTTGATAGATAATTCTTCAGTGCCGGTTTTAAGTTCAAATTCTCTGGAAAAAATTACAACCTTGAAGGTGAAAATCGAAAAACTGATTTTATTTTACACTTTGCGCAAAAATCAAAGACAAAATTTAATGTCTGTAAAAAACAGCGTACAATCCATTTAGAGAGTTGAAATCTAACGCAAAAGATTATTAGAATTAAAAAAAATATAGATATTATAAATAAAAATTATTGTATATTATTATTATTATGGTCTAAGGAAGAGGTTCCTTCTTTGCAAGATTGAGAAAGCAAAACGGCACTTTTCAGGACCCGACTCCATTGGGGAATGTCCCTCAATTGCACCTAATTGTTGTTGCTAATATTGATTTTCGGGTGGGCTGACTTTAAACTTAAACTGCTCCAATTGAACGGCAAAAATTCCCAGTAATGAAACACCCGGTCGAAGTCGGGTTATACTGCTAGTTATTAATAAATGCCTAAGACAAGTGTAGACATTTAAATATTATGAAATAAAACAATAGATTTTTAAAAAAAAATAATCACACATGCACAAATATGAACTTACTTTATTTCTATGTTTCTACTCAACTATTTGTGTAGCTTATTTAGATGAAAACCTGTGCCTAAAATAACAACTGGACGATATCCCTAAACCTGAGCAGTGAAACGAAAACAGTCTATCCCCGTAGATTAAATAAAGTATCCAGTTCAGAATTCTCTGTAGATTATCCAGATCTGTATATATCTGAGGAAGGCCAGAGCGTACAACGACCGAAACGTTGTGATAACAACAACAAAGATAAGGACAATAGTCTTAATATAAATAATGTAAATAATGATAACTCCTCATCCCAGAAATTCAGAGAAAAATAACAACTGGGCAATATCCCTAGACCTGAGAAGTGAAACGAGAACAGTCTATGCAAGTAGATTAAATAAAGGATCCAGTTCAGAATTCTCTGTAGATTATCCAGATCTATATAAACCCGAGGAAGGCCAGAGAGCACAACAACCGAAACGTTGTGATAGCAACAACAAAGATTAGGACAATAATCTGCAATAAATAATGATAACTCCTCATCCCAGAAATTGAGAGAAAAATATTCATTATTAACTTTGATTTGTGTACATCCATTCCCGTGATGAACTTTTTGCTTCGGTGATGATATATATAATATAGCGTTACGCGCTGTTTCACACGGCAACCCCAGGGTCAAGAAACGTTAGCCACGGTAATAGATGATGAGGATGTGGTGGTTTGAGGTGTGCCTCTCTTTCCTGTTTTGGTATTTTATCGTTCGAGCTTTTCTTTTCAGTTGCAAACCTAGCATTATGAATGGGAGTGTCGACCAGTTGTCCCGGTCACTGGTTCGACGACGTCCGAGACAAGAGACTTCTCTATCCACATTTTGTTTTGATAAGATCTGATGTATTCTCATGCTCGGAATCAAGACAGCTCAAGTGGAAGGCAGCCGCGTATTACACACAACTTCAAGAGTTCTCAAGATTGGTCGAAGTCTTAGAACAATTATGAAGAAAATCGGAATATCTAAACGTATTATATTTTAGCAGTTGGCTACGTAGGCATTTCAAACTAGCATTCTTTCCCCAGTCCTAATACTAGATAATGGTACGCACTGGTCAGAAATTAGAATCGCTTCTAAGTGTGTTATAACTCTGATGGGTCATAATGTAAAGAAGTAAGAGGATACAAATGAAAAGATTCAAAATTGACTCGGCTTTCCATTTCACCGAAGCAGACGTTAAACATTGTTTAATGAGAGTGTTTGCGCCTCCTACATCTTCCTTTTCTTTCTTTTCCTAAAACCAAACAGCCCCTTTCATATATCTTTTTTACCGTCTATCCTCGCAATCAATCAGGTATTGTCCATTGTTTATCTGAGATTATGGTAGGGCATAACGTACGCGCTAGCTAAGTAAAGAAGGAATAAGCAGAATTATATTATTATTATTATTATTATTATTATTTCCTTGGATTTCTGTTGTATAGACATTCCCTCCCTGGTTCCAACCAGAGACCTAAGTTCGGAAATGGCTTCATGACATCGTCCACTGACCATTACTTGTAATAAAAGAAACTAAAAAAAAACTTAAAAAAACTAACACCACACATTTTACATAGATAAAGCTCTTGGTAATATGTGAGCTGTACTCATGAGTATAAATTTTTGTATTTTTGTAAGGCATGGGCTACCAGGGATCCCTTCGATGAGTCTATCGGGATTATTTCCAGTTAGTCTGAGGGCTCCATGTACAATCTTAATTATTGATGTCCTCATGTACCACATTTTAGAGATTTCCACTTCAAGATCCTTGTATTTTGATAGTTTTTTTTAAAGATCTTCAATAATACATTACAATTTGCAGGGACTGCCATGTCGATAAGAAAGCACATTCTGTTCTGTGGTCATTGATCACGAGCTTTGATTGTTCTGTCTGTGCATATTTTAAGGTTCCATAAAATTGTTACAGGTTATTATTATTATTTTTATTTCCTTTGAATTCTGGCGTTTACACATTTCTTTCCGGGTCCCGCCCAGGGACCTAAGGTTAGAAATGGCATCATGACACTTTCCATTGACAAGAAAAAAAATTACATAGATAAAGCCATTCGTAAAGTGTGGGCTGTATTTGTCAGAAATTTTTTTTTATATCTCTTTGAGGCATGAACTTCCAGGAATCCCTTCAATTAGTCTACTGGAATCTTTTCCAACCAATCCTAGGGCTCCAACTACAACAGGGATAGTGCCACATTTTTTAGATTTCTATTTCAAGGTCCTTGTATTTTGACAGCTTTTTGAATATCTCCAAAGATACATTGCAGTCTGCAGGGACTGCCATATCAATAAGGAGGCACTTTTTTGTGGTCTTTAATAACAATGTCTTGGCAATTGGCTTTGATTGTTCTGTCAGTGTGTATTGTGTAGTCCTATAGAATTGTAACAGGTCCTATCTCCGTAACCGGGTCTGGGTGGTGTTCATACCAATTTCTTTCAGTTTCCTTCCCGTAGAAGTTGCAAATTTTCCAGTGCAGATATTGGCCGACTCTGTCATGCCGGGTTTTATATTCAGTGGGTGCCAATATTGTGCAACCTGATATAAGATGATCAATCGTTTCTGGATATTTATCACAGAACCTGCATTTGGGGCTAACACAATATTTTAGTATATGTGCTTGATAATTACTAGTTAACAAGCATTGGTCCTGTACAGCAAGGATAAAACCTTCAGTTTCAGCTTTCAACCCTGCGCTACGTAGCTACTGATGCGTACGGGTCTTGTCTACGTCAGCTTGTTTGGTACGGGCAGAGTATTGGCCATGAAGCGGTTTATCTTGCGATTGTTTCTGTATTTGGTCGGTTGCATTTGTCTTTGCTTTCTTTTTTAAGTATTTTGCAGCTTCAGTCGGTGTACTGTGCTTTACTTGTATTTCTGCGCCCATTTGAAACTCCATTTTGAATTTGTTGGCTTGCTTTATTACGGAGTCAATACGCTTACTACTTTCATGTTCCTTGACACATAGCATCATCCAGTCTTCTGTAGTTTCTAACTATCTTTGGAGGCCAATTGTTGTAGTTTTGTAGGACAGTTCTAGTTGAACTAATCCTCTGCCTCCTTCGGATCTGGGCACATACAGACGATCAACATCAGCTTTGGGATGATGCATGCGGTAGCAAGTGAGAAGCTTTCTCGTTTTGGCGTCCATTCGCTTAATTTCAGCTATGGTCCAGTTAAGGACATTAAAGCTGTATTGCACCACAGGGACAGCGAAGGTGTTTATGGCTGATATTCTGTTTTTTTAGTTTAGCTCGGTATTTAGTACCAGACGTACACGCCTGTAGTACTCCTTTCTTACCTTCTCCTCATTTTGGGGTGTTGTATGCCATCTCCTTCGCTAATTCCTAGGTACTTATAAGCTTCATCATGCTCCAGTTCCCTAAACTTTGTGACAAAATCTAAATCTATTAAGAGTGTTTGTGTAATTCTCCCTTTCTTGAATGTTACTTTTGCACATTTATCTAATCCGAAGTCCATACCTATGTCGTCACTGAAGTATTTTACAATACTGAAGAGACCCTTCAACTCATTGTCGTCTTTAGCAAAGAGATTGAGATCATCCATGTAGAGTAGGTGATTTAATATGTTTTTATTTGTTTTGTAACCATAGCTACTGTTGTTCAGTTCATGCGTAATGGGGATTAAGGACAAACAAATCAGAAGGAGTGACAGAGAGTCTCCTTGAAAGATTCCACCTCGGATATTTAGATATGGCAGTGGCTCTGGTGTGACTAAGGTATAGTTTGGTGTTCCACATTCCCATGCATGCTTAAGGAAATTTAATACCACAGGAGAGACTTTGTACATTTCCAAAGTCTTAAGGATCCAAGAATGTGGAACACTATCAAAGGCTTTACGATAATACAAGATTTTATTGAACTTTTAAAAAATTATTTGGTAATAAATAGAATTATTAAAGTTTTTTTTTTAAGTTTTAGGTTTGTTATTAAATTAAAATAGACATGCTCACATGCAAATGTACATGCACACTCAATTTTAATGTCGCAACAGTTAATTTCCATTTCTGTCCCGTTGAAGTCATTTTTATGACTCTTTCTGTATTTAAAATGAATATGGTTTCTAATAAATGTAGTATTTTAAATGGACAAAGAATTTAAATCATCGAGCCGGCAGCGAAGCGACAGGTATTTAATTAGCAAAACGAAAATTCAGTTGCAATTTAGCCCCTAGTGCATTTGAAACCGAAATGCATAGGCAAGGTTTCGAATTTTCTTATCTCTGCCCACTGACTTAACAGTTACTCCACTTTTGCCACCACATAGCGTTTTAATCATTTCAGGGCACTAACAAATATTTCTTCATGTAAAGTGAAAATTGATATTGAAAAACCAAATTTACAATGCTTTATTTTAAATTTGTTCGAATAATCTCTGTCTGAATTTCTGGAATAAGGATTTATTACTTACATTTAGACTAATGTTTTCATCTTTGTTTTAAAGGGATATCCTTGTTTGTTCAAAGAGTTCACGCTGTAACTGCTGTTTCCTTTAACGGGAGTAAAGAATCCTTTCCAATACGAGGGCGTGTCCTGGTCTTTCCACTACCATTTTTTGTTACTCTAGAATTGACTGATGTCTTGATTGATAAGCATGATGGAATTAGCTTCAGGTTTCTATGTCTGTATAGGAATGTCAGGAGGATTGACATGCGCCTCAGTTTTTGACAGCGCTTTTCCGATCGCTTCCATTGATATATTACATCGGGTCCGCAAAAATCAAGATTTTTAGCCAAAATTTCAAACATTTTAAAAAGGATCAAAAATATAATATAATAATCAAAAAATCCTTTGGTCTTTCCTCTTAATAATAACAAAAAATTTAACGATAAAATTCTGTTTTTATTACGTTTACGGCATTTTTTCATCATGGTATGCTAATTTTCTTTAGCGAATCAGTGTAGATATGTATATGTGGAATCGATGCGAGACGGCGGGGGTTGTTCATAATTGTCGTATTTCGGCTCCTGGTATGTTAAGAATGCCGTAGAATCGGAGAATGAATAAAATTAATTCATCGATTCTGATTTAGTTCGACTGCCTGTCACGTTATATACGTATCTAGCGAGGCCAAGTGATCCACTTCGAAACTGTTCAGTAGACCATGATCGGTGACTTCTTATCCTTGTTAGGAACAAATCTTCTTTCAGATTTGCTCGCTCGACTATGATATTCGTATACTGGTCGAAGAAGAAGGAAAGAAATTTGCGAGCCTATGTGAAATTGTTTTTGATATACAATGAGGATAAAAATTAAATTAATCAGAGAAGGGTGTCTGGAAATCATGTGAGAGGTTTCGTTTTAGTTCCACGCGACCTGCGTTGAAATTCTCGCCACTGTAAAATTAATTTACTATTATATCGGCTTCTAACGAGCACGCGGCACTTCAAAGAATTTTCTCTCCATAGTGCTAAAAGCTACGTATTTCAAACTATCTCTCTTCGTCTACTTTTGAACGTATGCAACGATATATCGAACTCTCTTAGCATTCTTTAATATTAATATTATTTTGTGTCAGATCATTTAATCTGTTGTGTGAACATTTCCGCTTCATTCAATACGTTAAAACTATGGACTTTAAGAAAAGCGTGTAAATTCTTGAATAAATTCCATATCTTGTTTTGTTAAATTTACCCTTCATTAATCTTCTTGGCATGAGTAAGTCAATTTTACATTTTAACCTGTCAACATACAATATGAGCCTTATGTAATGACAACCCCATACAAGCTCAGTACAAGAACAAATTCAATACTTGAGTTATTACATTATTCGGACTGTTATCCTCTCATCTTGGGCAGGGTTAGATAACAGGACTGTTATCCTCATCTTTATTTTCGTCCACTAGTTCCACGTTCTAACTCAACTCACCAACTTTTTTTTTGCTGTAGCCTGGTATTGAACTCACAACTCTTTGGGTTTAGTTTTAACGATCTAACCAAAGTTTTTATCCACTGCGCCATGTGCCCTTAAAGACGTCTGTGTATGAATTTCTGGGGCTTATAAGCCTAATGTATCAGCAACAGTTTTTACCAGTGATCATATTGCAATTTATTATTTATTATTATTGCATTTTTTTTTTATCAGAGCTTATATTGCAATTTTTTGTGTTGGTATGGCTTTTCTCTAACACTCCTTATTACTAGTTCCCATTTTGTATTCATTTCTATACTTTCTAGATTTTTGTGGCCTAGCATATGTGCTGATTCCTTAAGTTTTCGTATTTTCCAGTGATATTCTCTATCTATTATTTCAATCTCATCCCACAGGGGACGGTGGTCTCCCTTTTCTCTCTATATGTGGTCAGCTACGCTTGTAATAACTGAGACATCCAGAAGAGGCATGACACATGGAACTAGAACAATCTACCCCGGTGGACGAAATAAAGGGTTCGGTTCGAATATCCAATCAACCGAAGAAGGCCGAGAAGTTGTGAATATGATAATGAAGATGAGGATAACAGTCCGAATAATGTAAATAAGAACAAATTCCTCTTCAACAAACGAGCCAACGCCGCAACAAATTGTGACTCCCTTAAAAAAACTCTTCATGTCGTCACACGGGAATTATTCTAAGCCTTACTGAAAAAATAGGGCTATTGTCGTTCTATCTTCAGGGAGTATTTAGTTTGATTTGTATTTAAAAAATAAAAGTGATTCCTAGAGTTAAAACAGTGTTTGTAATAATAGATAATTATTACAGTACAATTTTGCTTCGCCAGAACTAACGCCAGGGAGGAAAAAGATTGGATCCAAACGTAATCGAGAAGCAAAAAAATCACTTTCTCTCTTGAAATACAAAATAAGTCAAACTTAATTTTGTCATCTGTTATCAAGGAATTTACTATAGCATCCGGTTTTGTTTAGGTACCTCTAAAAATTCGTTAAAAAATGAGTATGCCATACATGATGAAAAAAATGCCCCAAACTTAATAAAGACAAAGTTTTATCGTCGAAATTTTTGTGCTATTATTAAGTGGAAAATTAAAGGATTATTTCATGCAAAAATTATTTTTCTTACTCCTCTTCAGAACCTTCAAAATTAGGACGATTTTATCGGTAATCAAAAAAAGTAATTTCAATCAATTTAAAATTTTAAATACGGTTTGAAATACAGCAAAGCATTTATTTTTTGCTTATTGGAAAACAGCTCGAAACTAAGACGAAAATAAAAGCTTCAATAAATATTTTTCATTTTTAATATGGATTTTAAACTTTACTTTAGGTATTGTTTTTTTCCTGAGGTACCTGCCCTTAGGGCATGCGTAAAATGAACGCATGCTGACAATTTTCAAAGTTGTTTATTCGATAACGGTGTGTGTGTGTGTGTGTGTGTGTGTGTGTGTGTGCGTGTGTGTGTGCGCGCGCGCGCTCAACTGGGGACAGTTGTCCAGTCTTATTGTGCATTGCACAGGGACAAGAAGAATAAATAAATATATTTAATTTAACTATTTTTTAAAACTCTCGATGGCGAAATGATCAGTTCTCTCCCTTGACTAAAAAGCTCTAAATTTACATTTACATTCTATGTGTGATTTTCTTTTTTCGATCAAGTCAATTAGCAAGCCTAAGAAACCACTCGCTCTGATTAAGCAATCAGATACATTTTAATGATCTGTTCTATACTAGCTGACCATCCGTACAAATAAATAGCACTTCCTCTCACTGTCTCTCTTGTTTACTGTCTCTCTTTAGTTTTTTTTTTTTTTTTTTTTTTAAGTTTCGCAATTAGTTCTCCAGTGGGAAAGGAAAATACTTGTTTTATTGCTTGATACGTCTGCAGTTGTTTTACAAGCAATAAAAAAACATCCCTAGGTTGGAACTATAACCTTTCCGTCAGTTATGTGCCATGCGTGATACACCCTTATGCAATGACTGACGAGGCAGATTTTCCCCCCGCAGTAGGTTGCCATTCTCTTTCAGGGGTAGACCAATCTGTCCTGCTATTTAGCCGTGGAGGCGATGATAGAATACGAGGATTCATATGATTCTACGTAAGTGAATGTAATGATTCAACTGGAATTCGAACTCGGCTCTCTGACTCCTCAAAGACAAGCCGCTATCCATTACTCCACCGTGCCTCCTTACAATTTGCATTCTTTAAATCAGTTTTTAATTCAGAATACTTAAAAAGAAATTATTTATTTTTTAAATATATGTTATTTCGAAAAACTAGATACTTCCACAGTCTAGTTTTCTAAAATTAAAAAAAAACTCATTTTAAATAATTTATTTTAAATGTTTTCTTTAAAGGTAAATTTTGGTCTTATTTGAAAGACAATAATCTCTAATTTCGCTAAAAAGAAAAATAGTTGTACGTTTTTAAATAAAGATTTTAGACATAAAAATGTAAAAACTCACTCCCGCCCAGTTCGATTAGTTAACTTGATGGATGATGCTGATAAATGGAAAATGAAAACACTTTAAAAATCTCTTTTCTGTCCTTGACATTTATGGATTAATTAACTAGATCTTGTAAAATTATAACGAAAATGCATTTTTCCATAGCCGGGTATGTTTCGCTTGTTAATACGTTCAGTGGTCAAATAATGTAATTTTCCTATAGGGGAGGATGGGGTAAGATGAACAGTGGGTTAAGATGAACCAACGCTTGTATACGAGTTAACAGAGACCCCATAAACCTCTGACGTCACACACATTAAGCAACACGTCACTACACGTCACGACTGGCGCCGATTTGTTGCCAGTTTGAGAGTTTGGGTGCGAAAAAAAGTGTTTTGACGATCATCAAGTGAAAAGTTGGAAAGTGGGAATATCATCAAATACTCTGGTAAGTATAATTATTTTCTTTTCATTGTTAATTACTGGAGGTTGAGTTGTTATTTGACTGTTCTTCTGTGCACGTTGTTAATGGTTACAGAGTGGATTGCCTTGCTGCCAGATGATTTTTTCAAGATGGCTGCCGTGGGGTAAGATGAATCCTTGAGCTGGGGGTAAGATGAACCCATGGTTCATTGTACCCCAACATGTGTGCCACATTATTCTCCCCCCCCCCTCTTGTGGGGATGCCAGGGACTCATTCAATATAAATAGTATCCCCGCTTCTGGATATTCTGTGCTATAAATTTCCTCTTTTCTGTTGCTCTCTTCGTTTTGATTTGTTCTTTTGCCTGTTTGTCATTTCTTCCTAGGCCTATATCACTTATTTACATTAGGCCTCTCATTTTAGACTAGAACATTACTCTTATTCAGATGTTATCTGTTCGATTTCAGATGTCTCGGAAGTATGTTCGAAAGACGGAGCGGGCCAAAATCCCCATCGATGTGACGAAACGGGCCGCTGCTGAATTCACTGCTGGTGCTCCCCTACGAGAAGTATCACGGAACTTCAACATCGACCGTGCCACGCTACGTCGCTTCATTGTGAAATCAAGGGATAAAGCAGACTGTCAAAATTAAAATCTGTATTCCCACTGCAAATGGAGAATGACCTGGCACGGCACATAACACACTTTTCCAACCAATTTCATGATTTGAGTGTAGAGAAATGTCGGGCACTTGCCTTCGAGTTTGCAAAAAGGAATGCCATTCTGGTTCCGGCCAACTGGGAAAGGGAAAATAAGGCTGGTAAAGACTGGTTCTACTCATTTAAAGGTAGGCACAAATTAGCCGTTAGAGCACCAGAAACTACGTCTCTTGCTCGGGCGACTGCTTTCAACCGCCACAATGTAGACCAGTTCTACAATAATTTGTCAGCAGTTACGGGCAGATTCAAGTTCTCTGCAAGTGATTGATATTTGGAATCTCGATGAAACTAGCTGCACCACTGTGCAAAATCCTGGAAAAGTTGTCACAGAGAAAGGAAAAAAGCAAGTTGGATCCCTGACCAGTGCAGAATGTGGTGAATTAGTGACACTGGAATATTGTGTGAATGCTGTAGGGAACGTGATTCCACCATTGTTTGTGTTTCCACGGGTGAAGTTTCGGGAACATTTCTTGAATGGTGCGCCTGCTGGCTCTATTGGAAGAGCATCTCTCACTGGCTGGATGAATGAAGACCTGTTTGTAGATTATATGCTACATTTCATTCAACACACTCGTTGCACGAAAGAAAGACCAGTGCTGCTAATTCTGGATAATGTGGAAGCACATATCACGATCAAGACAATTGACCTTGCACTTGACAATGGCGTTGTTCTGCTCACACTTCCTCCCCACACATCCCACCGATTACAACCTCTTGATAGAGCCGTCTACGGTCCATTTAAGAAGGCCTACAATGCGGCAATGGACGGGTGGATTCGCTCTCATCCTGGGAGAACAGTTACCATCTACGACATTCCCACCATTGTTTCTGAAGCTCAGCTCTGTGCCATGTCACAACGCAATATCAAGGCAGAATTTGTAGCCATGAATATATCCTTATTGTAGGGATAGATCCCTACAATGAGGATAAATTCATGGATGCTGATTTTGCTTCAGCTGCAGTTACTGACCGTCAAAATCCTGAAGCAAATGCAGATGCTGCAGATCTGGATCCAATTCCTGGTCCAAGCTCAGGTGCTGTGGGTTCATCGCCGATCCCAAGACCTAGTTCTTGTGGCATGGGACAACAGCCTGTTTCCCGTTTTTGTGAATACGTCTCGCCATCAGCAATCTATCCTTTCTCAAGAGCTGAACCAAGAAAAACAAAAAGGAGAAGAAAGAAAAGAGCAACCAAAATACTGACTGACACACCAGTCCGAGATGAATTGGCAACAGAAAAAGCAAAGGTTAAACCCACCAAAGACATAAAAACGAAACTGTTTAGCCAAACATCCCAAAAGACAACAGCCAATGTCACCTCGGATGACGACAGCGATGATGAAGACTGTGAGTCCATGGCCATGAACGATTCTGATGACAACGATGCATCGGATGACGAACTAATAGAAGGTGATTTCGTGGTAGTCAGCGTCAGTGGTAAGAAAACCACACGTCGATATATCGCCAGAGTCGATGGTGATGAACTCGAGAGTGAATTCTTGAAGTGAATCCAAGGCCGAAAACCCATGGACGTCAGACAGGCCTTCATTATCGACCCCGATGATGAAGCATCATTCGATAGACAAGATATTGTAAAAAAAATTACCCGCACCAAACAACTTGTTGGGGAGTGAACGCAAATCCAACCAATGGGTCTTCCCCTGTGACCTGGAAAAATTCAATCTTTCATAGAATGGAATCTGACCATGGTGGTTGTTGTTGTTTGTTTTTTACAAGTGTACAGCTGGATGCCACAATTGGACAGCAAAGTTGCAGTTCTATGCTTTTTTCTGAAATTTAAATCATTTTGTCCTTTCTTTTCTGTTATTTTGTATAAATATCTTTTTTCTCCCCTCAACCTCAAAGGGGGGGGGGGTCAACTTACCCAATATGTGGTGTAAATTGAACCTTTCTAACACCATTTTTCAAAGTGCTTTAAAAATGTGGAAGACATATTATGAAAACATCCAAATTGTGGAGGGTCAAAGGTAAATGGCAAGTGCTCAATTTAACACCAGCATAGACTGGATGACATTACCACAGGAGACACCAGGTCAAAAAATCTAAAAAGTGGTTCATCTTACCCCATCCTCCCCTAACCATGTCTCCAACTTTCAAAAAATCGAACCATAAATCAAATCAAATACGGAAGACCAAACACTCAAAAAACCTGTTTTCTTTGAAGAAGAAAAATAAATTGTGAATATTAGAACTTTAGGAATAAACGATTTTGAATTTTTTACACTATCAAAAAGGAATATAGAAAAAGAAAAGTAAGGGGAAAAAAACCTTGAAAATAGTCACGTGATACTTTTACTTATAATTATTTTTGACTTTTCATTAACTATTAATGTTACTATTACTATGGTGTATTTCATTACACCAACAAGGCCTTTTTAATTATTTTATACGAAAATATTTTTCTTTTGATAAGTTTTATAGAAAAATTGATTGGATTGATCATTAATTTACTTTTATTTCTGTTTCAGTTTCACTCAGTTATGTGCCATACGCTTAGGCGATCACGTATCTTTCAATACATGACTTTCGAGGCAGATTTTTTTTCCCTTAGTAGGTTGTCATTTCTTTCTGTGGTAGACTAGTTGCCATCCAAAAATTTAGAACCCAGTCTGTCCTACTATTAGCTGGGGGAGAAGAAGAGGATTCATACCTTTCACAAGGGTATTAGCGCATAAGTGAATGTAATGGCTTCGACTGGAATTCGAACTCGGCTCTCCGATTCCTCAATCCGAGCCGCATACATAAATTATTATAAAAACTCTAATCCAAAAGGATTTCTTTTTTAAATAACCAAAAATTAAGGAATTATCTGATTTTAATAAAACATCAGCATTTATATTCATTAATGAAGTAATTTTTTTTATTAAAAAGTTATTCTATGACAAAACATTGAGGATATATTTTTCAGGTCAGTTAGAATCTCTTAACTTATTCCATAATATCCAAATGATTTCTTTATCTTTATTGTATCTTTAATGTTATTATAGAGAAAACAAACACTTTATTGAACGAACAAAAATACTATCCGCATCAGTAGATTAATCAAAATTCTCAATAAATGACGCGGGATATAATTCAGAATTTGATTTTTGTTTTTCACTTTTGATCTTCTGTAGGATAAAATATCAAAACGGTTGTAAAATGAAAACTGAATAAAATCATTTTTAAAAAATGTACCCTCTAGAATGGCGCTAACGGCTAAACTCTCTATATTGTTCGATTCTTCAAACATATCTTTATTTCATATAAAAAAAAAAAACCAAGAGTTTTAGAATGTGGATTTTATATATGTGTGTTATGAAATAAAATAAGACATATCTCGGCTGATTTGCAGGCAAATGAACTAACATACTCAAGAGCGAGAGTCGGATGTGAACGGGACAAGGCCCCGTCACAAAATGACCATTATCGTCGTTTACGCATAGGCCCGACGCACGAGTTCCGGTCGAAAAATAAAATAATATTTCAAAGTGCTTCTATTTTTCGACCAATAAAAATGCTTCCCTCCTAATTATACTCGCGTCGTTTTTCGAGCCCGTTAAGCCATAAAAAACGCCATAAAAGGGTCACACGGGGAAGTACAAGTCAGTCAACAGGAGGCCGGGGAAGAGATCTGTTACGGTCAGTCTGGGCAGTCAGCAGCAGTCAGCAGGAGGAACGCCACGCCAACCAGTAGGAACTACTATGAGAGATCAACCCGGATCGGCAGCCGGCTTATGAACTATACCACAAGGTAGCTGTCCCCAAAACGCACGTTCCTATTGAAATAAATCACATAAATCTATTTCTGCTGTTGTCGTATTTCCGTCTTGCAACCATACGCTTGTCTATAACATATGTATACAGCATATATTATTAAAATTAGATGCAAGTTATTCTCCATAAAAATATTTTTTGAATTTTCTTGAATTCTCTTCTTAAGATTTCGGACCATATTTTTCGACGTGTTCACAGTTGATATTTTTTAAGTGGAGTATAGCTGATATGGAAAAATACTCCCACAAAACTTAAAAATAAGTAAAATAATATTCAATATAAATTTCATAAATTTAAATTTATGAATAAATTCTGAAATTTTCAATGATTTTGGTAAATGTTTAAGAACAGGGGATACGTTTTTTTTTTTTTCGCGCGTAGAAAGTGCTTAAAATAGGAGTAGAAAGGGTCAGTATCTAGGTAGGTGAGCGCTTGGGAAGACCAGGTTCTGCAAGTGTGAATGTGATGTAATGATTAACGGCTCGGAATTTGAAATCAGAGAACCGAGTTCCAATTCCAGTCGTGTTCGTTATATTAATTTTCGCGCAAATACCCTTGGGAAAGGCAGGAATCCACCCGCTTCTTCTTCCCTCCCATCAATTAGTAATATTTGAATCAGTAAACTATTATTAGCGCCAAAAAATTCTTACAATCTAAAAAATATTTTCTGACTTGAAATAACTTACAAAAGGTTGATAAGCCATAAAGAAACAAATAAATCAATAAACCGAGACCGTAAATTGACTTCAGCATCAACCTTCTGAAATATCACCGACTAATTCTTCTCCAGTTGGAGGTCGTGACTGAATCAAACGCCGAGTATACTGCACAATTCATTCCCCCAACTGAAAGGACCGCGGAGAGAAAAGTCTCTCTACGAGCCCAATCACAAAACAACAGGTTTACCGCAGTTCATTTTTACCCCTGTTACGGTCGCATCGTGGATGAGGGACTTCTTCAATTTTGACATTGTTTGTTACAAGCATAGAGCGCGGGTCAGGATTCCCCTCAACTTGTGCAGGAAAGGTTCTAGTTCAGATGCGTGCAGCAAAGGGCAAAAGTCTTAATAAAGAGATTTAGACAACATCAAAGGTTTCGATCTGGGAGTAGCATACTCTAAGTATATCCAGGAGAGAAATTTAGATTTGAAACCATCTACCGATTTTTGCTGTGAAAGTAGAACAAAGTTAATCATTTTTTTTAAAAAACAATTTCACCCCTAGAAAGGTGATAAAGCCACTAAGACGTAAGGGGGTTACTGATAGTGAAATAAAATGAGATGTTAGTGAGACAAAAATGATCAGGATTCATTAAGACAGCAGAGGGCGATTGACGTTGCATTTAAATTTTTGAAGATTCTAAAAGTTTTTTCTCGCCTGAGTCCACCCTTCAAATCTATAAATCAACCATTCGCCCTTGCATGGAATACATATGTATGTATGTTCGCCTTAAGGTGCTCGACAAAAACCAGAGACGGATATGCAATGTGATTGGCCCTGATCTGGCATCTCGTTTACAGTCGCTCTCTCACAGATGTACCGTTTCTTCCCTCTGTCTTTTCTACAAATACTTTCACGGTAACTGCTCTGACGAGCTACTTCCGCTGGTTCCCAAACTGCATGAATTTAAACATGCTACTAGGTTGGCATCTAAATCCCACCCTTTCACTGTCGAAACGGTTAAATATAGCCGTCTCTTCTACTCCAATAGCTTTATGTCTCGCACTTCCTGTCTGTGGAACTCCCTCCCTCTTACTAGCTTCCCTGATAGCTATAATCTTCAATTATTCAAATGCAATGTCAATCGACATCTTCAAATGCCTTGATCTATTCCCCGTCCTTCTCTTCATCCTTTCTTCTATCACGCTTCTTTACTCTTGCTCCCACTTTCTGTAACCCCTTGCGCACTAGTAACACTCCCGCCTTGCTTGGGGTGAAATGCATAAAAAAAACTATGGTGATAGTGGACGGGATAAGATCGAGGTCTTTCATGTTGTCTAGATCTGTTTGACAAGTTTATTCGGGGCTATCAGACAACTCTCAGCGTTTAATCATTTTGCTAAAATCTTATCCATAATCTTTAATTTTAAATCTTTGGTTAAGAGCCGAAAATTACTAATCCAATTGAATGAGGTCAGCAACGAAAGCATGGAACGGAGCAGATACTAGACTGGGCTCCTTGGGGAAATCTTTCTGATAGTCTGGAAATTCTTCGCAGATGCCTTCGTTCGTAATTAAACATCATTTATCTGGCGATGAGACACTGAGGATACGTTGAAATGTAGCATTCTGGAGTTTTGCACGCAATTTTGCGGTCATACTTGCTGCCTTGGCTGATATTTTTAATCCAGTTCTGTGAAAGTTTGGTTCTTCCTGTTAAGAAAAGAGGCCAGCTCTGCCTTATCTCTAACTACTTGGCCGATATCTCCAAATTTGACAGCCATATCTACTCGAGGTTCGATTGGTGTCTGTGCTGTTTATCTAAGTTGAATTGGTGGTCATAGTCGGCAGCAAACGACCTAATTCTACTTTAGAAATTGTCCCACCACTTTATTCTCAAATACAACACCATGTTAATTCCTGTTTCAGTGTATTAGCTGATTCTAAAAATCTTTCGCGTGCAAGAATGATGAGATGATTGCCAGTATTCAGCCATACTCGGTTTCGTCGAACTCAGACTAGCTTATGGTCTCAATAAACTATAATATGAAAGTTTAGGCAGCCTAGGAATCAGTAAAAGACAGCTGAAATTCCTTGGGCATATGATGAGGTCTTGGGAAACTTAAACCTCACGAGGCACATTGAGGGCAAGAGAGATAGGGGAAGGCATCAAGCCACTTACCTGACAAGGGGAAGGAGTTTTAGCAAAAGGAGCAAAACTGTTAAGGGCCACAAAGATAGGAAGGTGTGGAGAGCCATGATCGTGAGAAAAGGAATTGACAATTTTACTAACAGTGCCCAAGGTAGCATCAACATAAAGTTACCCAGAAGATTGCCCTACTAGAAACATCCCATATACTAAGAAAAGTGCTATCAGTTAAATGACAATTCTCCTATAGGGACTAAGGACCATAGTTTGGATCCGGCTCTACAGGATATAAAGCAGGAAGCATAACATACACCAATAATAATAATAATAATGGATGTTCTTCTAGGGTGGCTATAATAATAATAATAATAATAATAATAATAATGGATACTATTTACAGTTTATTTTACCCAGTTTCACTCACAAGACTTGGGTCAACCCATGGCATGGTTTTGAGGTAACGGTGACGCACACAGGGATCGAATCCTGAGGCCGGCATTATCAAGGTTACCTCCTTAAAAAATCGTTTATGTGTTTATATGAATCCAAATATATATCAGTGTTTATTTATCAGTAATGTTATTCTGAAGGTAATAACTTGTTTTATTACATTTACATTTATGCTAAAAACTAAAAGGCAATTTACTGCAGGCAGAGTGTATTAGATTTATTGATACTTAAAATTCATTGTAATTTTTTCTCTTCTGGAGTTATCAACCTGTAGTGAGTGCGAAATAGCAATAACACCTTTTACCTACTCCATTCAAATTCTGAGGACTGGGGAAAAGGCAGAGTAAAGAAAGTAGCGAACCTATGTGAAATTCCTTTCGATATAAAGTGAGAAGAAAAAATAAGTTAATTAGAGAAGAATGTCAGAAGTCATGTGAAAGGTTTCAAAATGAGAAATCGAAAAGCTGAGTTTGAATTCCAGTTGGATCTGTTACAGTCACATACACATATCCCTCTTTCCCTAGCTATGGGTTAAATAGTAGATGGGTGACCGCTTGGGAATACTATGTGTTGTAAGCTTGGATGTGAAGGTGATGTAACAGATAATGGCTTGGAATTTTTAATCAGAAAACCGAGCTTCAATTCCACTTGAGTTACGCGCAAATATCCCTAGAAAATGGGTTAATTAGTAAGACTTATATCACTGAAATCATTATTTTCTCCAGAAAAATTCTTACAATCTAAACATATTTTCTTGCTTTAAATAACCTTCAAAGGGTTGATAAACCGTAAAAACGACTCAATCAATCAAATTCCTGCGTACATTTAAAATTCCCTATCAGGGAAGAATTCCTCCTAGATTAGACTACTTGTCGTCAACGCTTTTCAGATGATGTCTACCAATTCCCTTAATATAAATTGGGTTCTTGTGTAGCTGATTAGACCAATAATGGAACGGCATATTTTTCCGCAAGTAGGTCATCCGAGAAGAAACATGGGAGTAGAGGACGTGTTCTGCGTGTGAGGACTTCGACGGTGTTTCACTGCCTGCTGTACAAACTTTGCTTCTGTTCTGATGACACACTAACCTTTTCATGGTGATATTGAATTTAGAAACAATTATTTTTTATATTAAAGGTGTAAATAGTAATGTCAAGGTATGTTCCATGTGATTAAACACATTGTAATGTGTTCAATCACATGGAACCTACTTTAATTAAACAATTTCTCCAATGCATTTTTTTTTTGTTTTTAACTTCTTTTCAGAACATGGAGTTGGGTAGATAATAAAAAGGCAAATATTGCATCGAGCTACAAAAGATATTAAGTTAATCAGAGCAATAATCGTGCACAACCAAGAGAGTACTTTGAAGGTGACAACGGTCATCAGTAACCAGATAAGCAAAATTTTGTCGAATTTTGTAATGTGGGTCGTACGATGGCATTACAACAGCATGCATTCATTCAAATATATATATATATATATATATATATATATATATATATATATATATATATATATATATATATATATATATATATATGTGTGTGTGTGTGTATATATATATATATATATGAATGAAATGGACTAAGTTCGCAAATTATTTTAATATATATTCTGTTTATACGTTAATTTTATAGATACAGTTTATTTAAGTAAATGCTCTGTTTTTTTAATTAAACAATATTAATCACATTTACCGGCCTGAATATTCGAGAAATGTCGGAGAACACATATTTTCTACGAAATTTCTCGAACATTCAGGGATACACACATATATATATATATATATATATATATATATATATATATATATATATATATATATATATTTGGACAGCAATCTTTCTTTCAAACAAGTTTCCTTGAATATGACAAACAAGAAGAATTTGATGAATTCTTATATTTTGCCGTTTGGTGGGTGTAAGACAGTATAAAATGTGCCCGCAGTATCTATTGCTCAACCGTTTTCGGCCACTTCTTTAGCCATTTTGAAGCGGTTTGTTAATAGTTGTTAGTCAATATATATATATATATATATATATATATATATATATATATATATATATATGATTTAAGCAATTAATGGATCTTTTCTCACACCAACAATATTTTTATTACTATAAAAATTATTTTATTGGATACACGTGTTTGAGTAGACATCCTTGTTTAGTTAAAAACTGAAATTTACGTCTGCCAATCTAGATGATCAAAAGTGTAATACAACTGCTACCAAGGCCGCTACTTCTTCAGTGTTTATAAATATTGACATCGTACTGAGAGTTGTAACTGACTGTCAGCACACACTGATGATTCCTAAGTCCACAATCTTTATCTCTCTCTCGATCTATCTATCTCTCTCTCCCCTCTCTCTCTATATATATATCATATATATATATCATATATGATATATATATCATATATATATATATCATATATATATATATATAATATATATATCATATATATATCATATATATATATCATATATATATATATATCATATATATATATATATCATATATATATATATATATATATATATATATGTATATATCATATATATATATATATCATATATCTATATATATCATATATATATATATATATCATATATATATATATCATATCATATATATATATATTAGATCATCCCATAAGTTCTGTCCGAATTTTAACTTTTTGTTAAAACGAACGAAATTTAAAGAGTATTTTATAATGTCTAATGGAGCTGAACATTATTTTTATGCTTAGATGCATTTAAACTGATCAAATTTTATTTCAGAGAACAATAAAATTAATTTTTGTTTGATTAAATCCCTGCTAACATGGGAGTACCCAAGAATCATTTGAGGCACATAATGCTTTATGAGTTCAAGAAAGGAAACTCAGCAGCCGAAGCGGCTAGAAACATTCACTCACTTTATGGAGAGGAATGTGTGAATGAAAGAACTTGCAGAAGTTGGTTTGCAAAATTCAGAGGTGGAGATTTCACTCTTGAAGATGAAGATCGAACCGGACGCCCAGTTGAGTTTGATGAAAAGCTTCTTGAAGCAGCCCTTGAAGAAAATCCTGCTTTATCAGTTGAGGAATTGGCAGTGGTTCTCAGTTCAAACCATACAACTGTTCATCGTCATCTTCAACAACTTGGAAAAGTTCCTAAACTTGGAAAATGGGTGCCTCATGAATTATCTGAAAACAACCTCAAATTCCGAATTGACATCTGCTCTTCTCTCCATTCTCACCAACTTGTTTCACCTTTTTTGGATAGACTGGCGACGAAAAATGGATCTTTTATCGAAATGTTAAGCGTCGTAGACAGTGGCTTGGTAATGGGGAAGGACCCCAGCCACAGCCGAGAAGGGAACTTCATGGGCAAAAAGTACTTCTTTCAATCTGGTGGGATTGCCAAGGAATAATCCACTTTGAATTCTTACCACCTAATGCAACAATTAATGCTCAAATATACTGTCAGCAATTACAGCGTTTGAACCAAGCTTTGAGGAAAAAAAGACCTGCTCTAGTGAATCGAAAACGGGTGATGTTTCATCAGGACAATGCGCGACCACACACAGCAAAAATCATGTCACAAAAGATCGAAGAACTTGGTTGGGAGAAAATTCCTCATCCACCTTATTCTCCCGACCTTGCTCCTTCAGACTACCATTTCTTTTGTCGCTTACAGAATCATTTGGAAGAAACAGCTTTTGTAACACAGGAAGAGGTTAAAACTGATATTTGTGAGTTCTTCGAATCAAAGCCAAAAGAATTTTACAGTAATGGAATTAGTAAGCTTGTTAATAGATGGAAGGAAGTCATAGATAATCAGGGAAAATACATTGTTGATTGAATCTGTAATTAAATGTAACATTTGGTCACTTGTTTTCTTTATTCAAAATTCGGACAGAACTTATGGGATGACCTGAGATATATATATATATATATATATATATATATATATATATATATATATATAAAGTTGACACTGAGGTCAAGACCGAATGTAATCTTCAGGCCATGATGGCCTGAAGATGTACGTTACGGGTGAATCTCAGTACAACTGAATATTAAAGGATGACAAATTTTTCGCGGATTTTGACGTCATTCTGTTTTCTTTCCCCAAATCCCTGAATTTGTCTGCTCATGCTAAGTCTTGAAAAGCACTATATAAAATTCACTATTTATTATGCATAATGGTGAATGTGTTAAAATTATTCAACTTATTTAAGAAGAAAATTATGAAGTTGATGTTAAAAATTACCGCAAAACATTGTTGATTGATTTAAGGTGGAATGACCTATTATGACAGGTCTCTAATTTGTATTTAGATACATTATATTTCTTTTAAATTGTTCTAGTTGAATTGTTCACCTATATTGCATATGATTTATTATTATGCACAATTCGGTTACAATATTTATTTATTTTATATGAAGCTAAAGATTATGAAGACATGGTTAAAAAAATTCGCTGCCTGCAAAGAATTGTTATACGAGTTGGATGCAGAAGCAGTTATTCGTATTTTTGCACTGTCGTCTCGTAAACACAAACGACTGCTCTTAATATACTGGACTGCATGCAGTGATGTATTGTGCTTTTGAACTACATGTTAATGTGTAACGGTGCAGTAAACTATTTAAAAATATCAACCAATTACCGTATTTGACGGCATATAAACCGCACGGGTGTATAAGACGCACCACAATTTCAGCAGGGCAGATCAAGAAAAAATTAGTAATTAATAAAATTAGTAGTTAATAAAATTAGTAAACCTACATATGGCATATAAAACGCAGGGGAATTTAAAGATATTTTTAGTAAAAAAAAAAAAAGTTTGCCTTATATGCCATCAAATACGGTACTTAAAAATTAAAAGAAAATCGATTATAAACTTTTGCATTTACATTTGACATCTACTGCCAGTAATATGTACAGTAAATGTACACTAAGTACTAAGAAATACAACACATTTGTTTTATCTAGAAAAAATTTAACTGTACCCATATGGAAGAATGGGTATTTATAAGGAATAAATAACATTTTGAAAATGTTATTTATCCCTTATGAAAATTAAATGATAGCATTGTAGTTGTGGGTAGTCTCCTTTTGTCTCCTGGCAACCAATGTTTTTAGACTCAATCCGCAACTGATCATAGGTTCTAAATTGATAATTTATTTCCCAATCAAACCTGTCAATTCGATATATTACATTTCAAGCGGAAAACTTTCTTTATGGATATTGAGGGGGGTTTTGATGGACATGTAGCACGTACTTGTATGCCAGACCAAAATCTATAATAAAAGAAAACAAAGTAACAATAAGTATTTGATAAATAAAATGAAAGAAACATGAAAAAGAAAATGATACAGTGGTTTTGAATACACCAAAATCTCCCGAAGTTGGGCACCTGGTAATGAAATAATTGCGCCCAAGTTATGGACTCTTCGTAGAAAATTATGACCCTTAGGGATCTGAGAACGGGACCTCGGAGGGACTTGACACCGGGGCTCCGGAGGGATGTTACACGTGCGCGCGAGGGAGATTGTGACCGGAGTGGGTTTGCGGGGAAAGACGAGATGTAGCTTCCAAACAGAACGGACGTCCACCAACATTTACGAAGCGGGCAGACTTAGATTGTGACCATAGCTTCCGAACAAAGGACGTCCTTCAACCATTTACGAAGTGGACGGACATAATAAACCATTGCTTCCGAACAGAGTCCTCTAACCATTTACGAAGCATGAAGACTGAGAAAGACATGGCTTCCGAACAACAAAAATTTACGAAGCTGAACTCAAGCAAGCACACCATCTCCACAAGCAAGATTCATGGCAGACCAGACCAAGTAAGAAATAAGATATAAACTTATAAACACATTTCTAAGCTTGCTCATACTCGTTCGTTCTTTCTTAAATATTACTCTGTAACTGACACATTAACTGCTAAATGCATCAGTATTTAGCAATCTTTCTCTCTGTACCAATATATGTGTATAGGTACATAAATTTGTGATTTCTTGAAGCTTAAACAATTTGTCTTGTGGTATTTTACCTCTGTCTTTTCGAGACCAAATGGGTGGTCTCCAACATCTTTACAAATTTTTTCTTGTCTAGTTGAAGTTGTAAGTATCATAATGGTAATTGTAATATTAGCCGTTTCCTTATAAGGAAACGTTCGACATTCATTGACTAAGCAACCAGTGCTATCGTCGGTTGAAATTCATAAAATCTTTCTCTTAAAACAGTTTTTCAGGAAAATAGATTTCTCAGGTCCAGTAATTGTCATCGATCTTCCCAGCATTGATGGCGGCTTCCATTCTAACCTTTTGTATGAATTAGTGTGGAACATCTTGATAGTATCATTATTTCCTACATGTGATATCCGACTGAGTTTTTGCTGCTGCGGGCTGTTCTGAAGAAATGTGGTTCCTGTTATCTGGTACAATTCTTTGTTTGTGGTTCTGTAGCGCCAGTCCACGTGGTTCGAAGAAAGATGATTCTCGCTTAGACGTACATGCCTCACTCGATCAAAACCCCTTTTAACGATCGATCTGAGCTGGAATAGTTTGGCGCCATGTATATCATCCATATAAAAGTCTCGATCTGACGCGATATTTAAGAACATGACTAAAGGTTTTACGTTAATGTTTTGGTTTTGTAACAACTTGCGGTGTTGGGCGAAACTATCCATAGCGCAGCATATTCTGTATTCAATTTCCTTATTTCCTACACTATATTTAATATAACTGACCCATACACCAAGGTATTTGAAGTATTTACTATTTAGTAATTCCACACCCTGAACGGATTCAAATACGTCCCATCACTATTTCCAATTCCGGATAATCGTATCAATGCGGAGTGCATACACTACATTGTAATAATGTAATATGAGTCTAACATGGTAAACATTACTCCATGGCAACAGGCACTGATATTTGTAATTTTTCATGGTTAAATGCCCGACAAACAGAATTGACAAAATTTGCAATACACAAAAACAACAGGGCAAAAATAATATTAAGCAAACAAACAATATATGAAAGAAAAAGCAACAGTAATAAGGCAAATTTCACAAATTAATAATAGTGTTAACAATTAAAGGGGATACAGACAAGCAATCGCAGCGTTCTTGCCTCAAGACAAGACAGAACAGAAGTAAGACAAATGAGGTCGAGAAGTGACCTATCTTATTGGCTAGAACAAAAAATATCCCAACATGCATCTGTGTGTTCTGTCTATAAATTGGTGGTTTCTGGAACCTGATTGGATAGAACGAGTCACATGACGTGCTCTACAACGTTTTCGCGGTTGAACTCCAAATGATCTGAAAATAGATCAGGGCTCGAGTTACTGAGTACATTCCCCGCACAAAACTCAGATAAGATTAATGAGCCGAGCACCGGATGTCAAATAGCGATAAAAACGGCCCGAGAAGTCGTTTACGGTTATTCATCTACTAAATGAAACCAACAATATTAACTTCAGCATCGTGCGGCACAAAGCTATAAGTGCTGGTTACCAAGTGAGGGACGAATTAATTGTAGAGCAATACCTTGTTTTATCTTTTCTTTGTGAATGAAACCTCGTTATTATGTAGCTTACAGAATGTTAGATTTTATTACCCAAGTCGATATCTTCAGGATAAAATCAATATTAAGCAACAGGTGTTGGCAAAACTATTATAGGATATAAGATTCTATATTTTACGGCCAATAAGTGAAGCAGAAACAAGTAAGAGACGCTTACAAATAAATCCTACTAAATTCAGTATATACGAAAAACATTTTTACAATTCTGTACAAATACGGCTCCAAAGTAAATAAGTGGTTTCTGGAACCTGATTGGATGATGTGCTCTACGAAGTCTGCGCAGTTGAACTCCAAATGTCCTGGAAATAGGTTAGGGATCGAGTTACTGAGTACATTCCCACACAAAACTCAGATAGGATGAATGAGCTGAGCACCGACTGTCAAATAGCGATAAAAACGGCTCGTCAGACAACGCGTATGTCAGCGATGATTTTTCTACATGCAACGCCACGACGAAAGTAAGTCTTGTCTCCCTTCTCCTTGTTCACTGTGTTTTAAAATTACTGCCATCGCCCGCAATCAATCAGCAGTCACTTATTAGTGTGTGCGTGTCACACCCACACACATATTGGCCTAGCATACCACACGATTACCCTTAAGTGTTTTGCATTAAATCGTGATGTACACAAACATCGTAGTGATTAATTATCTAAATATTTTCAAATGGCTTACAACCCTTATATCAGATATGAAAAGGATCTCTACGATATCCAGTGTGAGTTGCATCGTTTTTTAGAAACGACTGCACATCTGCCGGAACGTTCACGGTTTTCCGTATTAAAAAAATTCCACTTCTCAACTTAGCAAACCATTTACAAACATCAGTCTCAGCCAGGAACGGTACATATCTTTTTTCTTTTTTTTTTTTACGGTATCTTTTTCCTGAAATAAAAGGTCGTCTCGTTTTTCTCTCTTTTCACTCTTAACATAAACACATAAAATTCACAATCCACACACAAATCGTACAGAAAGACGGGGTGGAATCTTACCTTTCAGAATATGTATGTACGTCATAAATTTCAGTCCCGTGTTCAAACTCACATATTGAAAAACGGTACGAAGTACAACCATATATATATATATATATTTGGAAAACATGGATCTTCGAGCTTGCAAGTGTCAAAAGTATGTTTTTTTTCCAGTGACACCACTATTATTTTAGCTACTTTCACTCCCTCGACAATGTTTGTTGTTTTAAATGGTGATGATTAGAATTAAAAAAACAAACGTATGAAAATGAATTTATACATTTTCTTTGTTCTTGAGAATTTACTACAAAAATAATAAGCACTATTTATTTATCATTTGTTTATTTACACTATTTATCATATTGTTCATTAGAATGGTTGGCAAAACATCAGCTAATTACCAATTGATTCAAACTTTATAAAATGGTAAATAATCAGAATTTCCTTATATCTAGTTTGCATATTTTAATAATTTAGTAAATGTTTATAAAATTATGAATAAAAATTGTTTTCATATTTATTTCTTTATAAATTGGTAAATAATAAATATTGCATTGTATTAGTTTTAATACAATTGTATTAGTTTTTAGAATGTTGTAAATATAAAATTATTATTGTAAATATACAATCTAATAAATAAAGTGTTTAATATTTTTGTTGCAAATTCTCGAGGACAAAGAAGTATAAATTCACTTTCATCATATGTTTAAGTTTTATTACAATTCTAATCATCTCTTTTTAAAACACTAAACGTTGCCGAGGAGTGAAGGTAATTAAAATAATAGCGGTGTCAATGGAAAACAAACGTATTTTTGATATTCCGTTTTATTGCAGCCACGAAGGTACAAGTGTGTCATATATTTATTTGCAATATAATGAACGACCCGCAAGTTTCATCATAAAACCTCATAGCAAAAAAATAAGTTGTTGCAAATATTTATAATAAAAACAGATAAGCTGAAATTCATATGATACATTTATCAGGTAAACGTAAGCATATACTTAATTTTACTAACATCATTCATTTCGCTTGACCGTAAAAAAATCGACTAATTGGTGTACCCCCGAATACGTGGTAGAGTTATTGATCAACAGATATACACACAATGACACAAGTCATTTTGTTTTACCTCTGAGCAGTTTTTGGCACCTGGTTCGAGTTCTCCGAGCTTTGAAACAAATTGTGAAATAAATGTGCTTTCTTGATAGCCTGGATATGTTGGCTGGAAAGACAGTTCTGGAAATTTATCCAGCACTTTTGTGTTGAACGCAAACCCAGCCATATCCACAGCATACGTTCGCTGTTTAGGAGACCAAGAATTCCAGCCGACAACCTGTGAATCAAATTCAGAAAGACATGATTAGAGCAATAAAAAAAAATGAAAGCATAAATTACCGACGCCGAAAATATTTGCTGCTTCAAGAGAATTAATTTAAAAAAAATAATATCTGTGTTTAGTGATTAGCTACTTCAGTAATTAAATGCATAAGGTTTCATGTAGTACATGAAATAATGGTGGTGAAAAAAAGACATGCACAAAATAACAGACCAATTGGTTTGCAATGCAAGATAGCATTTATTAGACAAATTAACAAAAGGAAACAAGAGTTTCTTTTATTAAACGTAAATTGTATAAACAATGAAATATTCATTAATATATTTTATAGTGGCAACTTATTTTGTTGATGTGTTTTTCAGGTGAAGCGTTCACAGCGCTTTTAGCTTCTGCGTAGAAAGTTCATGACATCAATTCGAAAGAGGAAAAACCCAGAAGAGAGAGCGTTACTTTAGAGTTCACATATTTATATAATCGGGAGCTGCTGCTGATATGAATTTTATTTTAGGTTGCTACTGTTATTATGTTTAAGGGCTGCTATTGATACTATGTTTAAGGTCACTACATGTGTTTCAAACGTTGAACATAAAGGAGATTCATTTCGGAAATCAAATATGACACGCGCCCTGCATACATAGCGTGTTCATTATTTATCACAGATTGTTCATATCTATATATCTATCTATTTCAAAAGACGCTCAACATTGCCACATCTGCACAAGACTATGTAAAACCCCAGCATGACTAAAAACACCTCCGCGTTGCCCATACTTGAGGAGGAATCAAGCGATAACATTGCTCAAAATCTAGGTATCTCCACGAAATCGCTAAAAAAATCCGCATACCGTGATCAAAAAAAGCTCCAAACTTAATGAAAACCAAGTTTTATCGTCAAAATATTTATATTATTATTAAGAAGAAAGGCAAAGTATTTTTGATTATTTATTATTTATTCATTTTTTGGTTAAATATCTTATTATTTTTTGCGTCAGCGGGTCGGCTAAAGATTAATATTAGGAAATTTAGCGTCTTTTTTCTTTTTCATTTTTTTGGCTTTAAAAACACAGTTTTGGAAATTCTTTTAAAAATCAAATAAATGTTGGATTTCGATGAAACTTTCAGAACTTATTCACAAATGTATTAAATTATTTTAGACATGTCTTTTTTAGAATGTCATGGTAAAAATTATTTATCTGTTATCCCCCCTTACTTAATTTTATGAAAACCCGAGTAATTCAATGTTGTATATTTTATTGATTATATTAGTTAAAAGCTGAAGTCTTTGAAGAATATAAATCATCGATTTTTTTTTTGTAAAATCAAATCACCCCGTTACCGAAATTCAACTCTGAATTGTAGCATACAAAACCCAATAAAACTAAGACGTTATTTAATTAGGAAAGCTTTTAATCATTAAAATTTAATGGCTTTTCTGAAGCCAAAATATTTTTACGATGAAAAATGAATTGGTAAATGTTTATTTTAACACCCGAGCGTCATTCATTGCTGAACTATTTTCTGAAAGAAAATAGTACGCGTTTCCGTTCCGTAAAGCGATTTTTTTCTTTTGTACTTAATTTAAGAAGAAAGTTAACTTTCAAATATATGTAAACATCGACAGATAAAAGAATAACAAAAAAAAAAACTAACCCTAATTTGAAAGTTTACTTTCTTCTTTAAAAAAAAATAAAAGAATAACAAAAAAAAACCTAACCCTAATTTGAAAGTTTACTTGATTCTTTAAAAAAAAAAAGATTAACAAAAAAAAAACACCTAACCCTAATTTGAATGTTAACTTTCTTCTTAAATTAAATACAAAAAAAAATCGCTTTACGGAAATGCGTACTAATTTTTACAAGGACTTTCTTGTAAAGGAAGTAAATAGGCTCTAATTGTATACCTCCACCGACAAAATTCAGCAGTGAATTAAGTATCAATAAGCCGCTAATGGCTGACGAAAAACGAGGAAAGAGTCCGATTTTTTTCAGGTCGTTAACATCCAAAAATGTAGGTTTCTTCAATATCTAATTGTTGATTTGAGTTCAGCATATACATTTGCACGGAAATAAAACTATTTTTGAAAAATTTGAAGGGATATTAGCGCTCGGGTGTTAAAATAAACATTTACCAATGAATTTTTACAAGAATTGTTTTCATTTTTTTTTCAATTTTAAATACAAAATGTGATAAAGTTGTTAAATATTTTAAAATTAAGTTTCAATGCGTAGAGTTTAGGAAATGCTGAAGTAGATCTATATTTACAGATCATAAATCTGCGACACCCCCGTATTTTAGAAAAGAATTTAACATTGTTTTTGAGTGTGCATAAAACCGTTTTTTTTTGTTTTTTCCAGATATATGGATGATCGAACATGAAAATGTCACGCGTTTTAAAAGTTGTTTCCCCCGACGGCAATAATATGCCATCAGAAAATTTGCGCTTTCTTTCGACGAAGCCGTATTATAGAATTCACTGACTGAGTTTGACCATCATCGTCGCATTTTGAAAAGTTTTATTTTTTTTTACGTCCTATTTCATTAAATATTTTTAATTTAATTTTTTAAAAATATAATTGATTTATTGTTTTTCAGTGAGAGACATACTGCAATTATTAATTAATTATTTTCTTCTTAGTTTCAATTCTAGGGACGGAAATAAAGGGAATCACATTCTTCGTTAAAATCGGAAGTCATTTGCATAGCAGTATTTTGTTGTTTTTTTTTGACACTTTTATTGTTAGTGGACTATGATTAAATAAAATAAGTAAATGATTACATAATTAATACAAAAATTTTACATTTTCATAACTGTCATATTATAACAATTAATATTAAAATTAAGTAAAGAAAAATTAATGCATAAAAAAATAACATTTTATAAATGAGAGAGGTACCTATATTATTTATGGAATTTTATGCTATTATTTTTATTTATTATTAATTTTTATTTCAGTTATGAAATTATTTCATAACTGAGATAATATAAAAATTAATAATAAATAAAAATAAACCATAAAATTTCATAAGAAATGTGCGTAAAAATTATATCTTATGATATTTTATCGCGCTCTCAGTTATAAAATTTTCAATTTATTTTATTGTTAGTATTTTAAATTTTATTTTTGCAGAAAGGCTACAAAAATCAATAATATATTAGATTAACAGCTAAAAAAACAAGTCAACAGACATGCTTATCTTATTTTCAACTAAATTTTTTTTTGCTAAAAACTAAAAAAGTTTTATTCGTTTCAAATTAGATTAAGTAAACTTTAAAATTTTAATTTTTTCAAATAACTGTTGAAAAAGGTATAATTCATTTTTACAAGATTTTTAAACAGAGAGTTTAACTTTTTGTTTACAAATTTCTCAAAAATGGAGGACACCATTCTATCTATCTATCTATCTATCTATCTATCTATTTATCTATATATATATATCGTTAAATCGTTTTTAATACAAATATTGAAAGCAACAGAAACAAAGGGAAACAGTGAGTAACATTTTTAACCACTTTGAGTGATTTGGTGGCAGACCATGAACTACGAAGTGTTGTAAACCTACAAGAGTTAATTAAATCAACATAAGACATGGACTTGTGGAAAGCTATTATCAACCACGCCCTGAAGGGATTTAGGATATAAAAAGAAGAATAGGGACGTATTCGTGGAAACACATGTGTCCTCCTCCTATTTTACTTCCTCTCTCTCTCTCTCTCTCTCTCTCTCTCTCTCTCTCTCTCTCTCTCTCTCTCTCTCTCTTTCTCTCTTACATATGAATCTCTCCTTCTCTCACCCCTTCCTTCTTTGTAGTGACTAATAAAGGCATTTACCTTTCCGTTTTCAACCTTCGGAGATTCGTACAAAGGTGGTAAAAGTCCCACAGGCCAAACAGAAATCCATTTCAAAGAACGCATCTAAAAATATACGAAGTAGAAATACTGTACACACTTTTGTATATATAACCGACTTCATGTATAGTGCTGTAGAGTAGGCGGAACTGAACATCAAATGAGTAAATGAAAAAAATTAAACACACCGCGCAAGGGCCCCGCGCAAGGGCCCCGCGCAAGGGCCCCGCGCAAGGGCCCCGCGCAAGGGCCCCGCGCAGACTTCTGGGTTTCAAACGTACTTCAAATTTTCAATTTATTAAAAATAAATAACCAATAAAATGAACACCCGCCACTAAATAAACACAGGCCTCTGGAGCCTACAGTCAACCAGTCAATTATGCCTGATACACACGTTAACGATCATGTATCTTTCGATATATGACTGACGAGGCAGATTTTTTTCCCGCGGTAGGTTGCCATTTCTTTCTGCGGTAGACCAGTTGCCATCCAAGGCTACAGAACCCGGTCTGTCCTGCTATTTACCCATAGGTTGGTGGAGAAGACGAGGATTCATAGCTTTCCCAAGGGTATTAGCACGTAAGTGAATGGAATGGATTCGACTGGAATTTGAACTCGGCTCTCCGATTTCTCTATCTCATGCCTCAACACAAGATCATAAAAACCAAACATTCATTCAACTCGGCAGAAAGAGACATGAGTCAACCTCGGCGTCTTGTCTTTCTCACAAAAGCAACAGCGAACTCCCTTTGATCATGTCTCCCAACTTCACTTTCTCTCTCTCGCTCAGTCAAAGACTATTCATGTTCATTTCCCTACAGTCAAAGAGAAGAACTAACTTTCATTTCATGATAACTAATTACAGTTAAAATTTGTGTATGTATCCTATGTTTAAATAAGTATCATGTTTTCTCTTATATTTTTTTATTCAAACGGTGACCCAAGGAATCTTTCCCCAACAAATGATGACAATCGGGAAACGACCACTGCATCATTCTGCTCCCAACAATTTGTGAACACCGACGACACGAACACAGCATTTTTCTGATTTTAACAAGAGGTGGCTAGCCATATTTAAAGACCACGAATTCAACTGACATCGCATAATGGAAGAGACTACGACCACGCAACCCATGGAGACCATGTTAACAGTGACCCTTCCAACATTCAACTCCGCCTAACCCTAACCCTAACCCTAAACACTTACTTTAAATTATGCTCGAAAGCCGTCCATATGACATTTTACGCCAAGCAATAATTAAACGGTTGGAAAAATCTAAACAAAGCATGCTACGCGATTTATTTAACAACATAGAACTTGGTGACAGAACACCATCTCAATTACTACGCCACATGAGGTCGCTACTTGGAGACAATATCATGGTCGATTCTCTTCTGAAAAGAATGTGGCTAGATAAATTACCTACAACGACCAGGCAAATTTTAACGCCTATATCAAAAGGAAAACCTTGAGAGATTAGCTGATGTCGCTCACAGAATTCATAACACAAAAAACAACAGCTTACTACAATCGGTCCTAGAAGACAACTCAAGGAAGATGTAACAGAATTAACTAAACAAATAGAGATGATGCATCAACATTATAAAAACAGATGCCATTCAATGCAAAGACACAACGCAACCAGACGACATAATAGCAGGCGCAGGCCTGGTTCAAGCGTTTTTTTTTTTTGGTTTGTTAGGTTTTATGGCATATCAACCTCAATGGGTTATTTAATGCCGACAAAAATGTTATTGTTTGTAATATTTTTTTTTAATTCTATTTCTGTTAATATTTTTTCTTCAAAAATCTTTCTGGTAATAATTTTCCTTCAAATACGTATTGCTGGTAATATGTGTGTTTGATTTTTGTTTTGTTTTTTCAAAAATGTTTTGCTGGTATTAAAACCCTATTTCACACGTTTTGACCCCTGTTTGGGGAGTTAACTATTTGCCCATAGCTGGGACCCAGACAGGTGCTACCACGTCGGGTCAGGGTGTACCTGGGAACACCAGCAATTAAGAGGTCCTCAAAACCTCCTGATCAGAGGCCTTGCTGCCGGATGTAGTTTATCGTTTTACCCAGGACGATATCGTCCAAGAGGCGTACACTGCTGGTACCATATGAAATTTGGCAGCAACATGCAAAAATGCAGTAAGCCATGCTAGTTTCAGGAAAACTGTTCATCGAGTCAATAAATGTGACCGCACTGACTAAACAAACAATATTAAAAAAAAAAGTCACCTATTTTACATCAAAAAACAGTTCCACTAAGATGAACTTCCTGATAGGTACATACCAGCTACACCAACACTTAAACGAACAAACACTACCTCAACGCTAACACTACAAGCCGCAAATGGATCTTTTATTTCGACATATGGTGAAAGGACTCTCATGCTAAGGGCTCCGGAGAGAATTTAAATGGGCTTTCATAATAGCTGACGTGAAAACACCCATCATCGGTGTAGATTTAATATGTCCTGTTATACCTTAATTGACGAGGAAACTAGACTGAAAACACAGGGAAACGCATGTCTCTTTCTATGACCGGTATCAATACAGCTGTGTTAAATAATGAATTTGCAGTTACCGTTCAGATAATTCTCAGACCCAAAACAACAATTTACACACTCAACTGGTAGCAAACACTCAACAATGCACCACATACCGACCACTAGTCAACGTACATACGTCACAGCTCGCATGTTAAGGCCAGACAAGTTAAAATTCGCCAAACGAGAATTTCAGCATTTATTGGAGCAAGGAATCATTCGACCTTCTAAAAGTTCTTAGACCTCACTTATACACTTGGTCCCTAAGGATGAGTCAACTTGACGGATATGCGGGGATTTTAGTTAAGTGCAGTGTCTACATCCGACCGTTACCCACTACCCTTCCTGAGTGATTTCACAACATCGTTACACAGTTGCACTATTTTTATCAAACTCGACTTAGTCCGTGCGTATTACCAAATACCAGTCGCTGATTAGGATTTTCATAAGACTGTGCTAATCACTCCCATTGGACGGTTTGAGTTCACTAAAATGCCGTTTGAGTTACGCAATGCCACTCAAACATTCCAGAGATTCATAGAGGAAGAGGCCTGCCCTTTCTTTTACCTACGTGTTCGACTTATTAATAGCTAAGACAAAGAAGAACATAATCAACATCTACCACAAGTGCTTAGTAGACTTACGCAGTAGGAAGTAAGGATCAACAGTAAACACTCGTAAAGTGCCTCATCGGAGTTAACAAATTTAATTTCCACGGACACACAATTTCAAAAGAAGGCGTTACCCATATTAAAGAAAAAATAGATGCCATCACCAACCTATCAACACAAACTTCAGTCAAATAATTAAGGAGATTTATCGGTCTCATCAGTTTTTGCAGGAACCACATACCTAAATGTTCACATATTCTTGCTCGGCATTGTGTCACCTTGTGGGGTGGGGGCTAAATATTTTATTTGTTCTACTACTGTTCTATTGTTTTATTTTCGTGGTATTTATACTTTTTGAGTAGGTTCCAGAGAGGAGCGGGAAAAATATCGAAAGGAATGTTTAAATTATACGATTGGTCAAAAATCAAGCAATCACTGATTTTTTACTAAACCAAGCTTGGCAAAGTCAATGGCAGAAAATTTGGTGTGGCTACTGCGATGGATAAATTGTCCTGTAGTAAATAGTACTTATTTTCTAGCCAATAATTATTAAGTATTTTGTGGGCGTGGTATATCGTCACTACAACAGTATTTAAAATTATAATTTTAATAAATTTTAGAAATAATTAAAATTAGTGACCGACTGGTTAACTTATGGAATCGAACATACCGTTTTTTTTTTTGTTTTTTTGTTTTTTATATATATTTGATGCTCGAATTCCTTGAAAATTACTTTCGTATATCGAATTATTTTTAAGAGTAAAATGTGTATGGTTATTCTTAAAAGTATATCAATTCAATATACGAAAATAATCTATTAGCATTTTACCAACAAACCAGGTTTTCTTTGAAATGTTAAAGTTTTCGTAATTTGAAGATTATTATAGCTAATAATTAAAAAAAGCTGTATTTTATCAGGATACATTATTTGTTGCTGAACAAAATTTGGAAAAACTGTAGTACATGAATGTACCTTTTGAATTTACTATTTCTTTCATTCGTTGTGGTAACGAACCGATTAACCTGTAATAGTACTGATAAAAAATAAAATATAAAAATCTCTTTCTTTCTCTCTCAACCTCTTATTTACGTCTCTCAACCTACAAGAAGGCAACACTCAAATAAAATAAAAAAAGAAGAAAAAACTGAACCCGGCCAAAAACACCGGAAGTCTATTTATTTGTAACTGAAAAATACTTAAACTCGGGGAGGCTTCACGCATAACTGCCGTTATAAAAAATGAAAAAGAAAGGAACGCCGAAAAATAAATTAATTTGACCAATCAGATAAATTAACACAAGCCTACAACATTCATTCCGTGTCACTGATGCTCACATTTCAATAATAGTTCGCTTTAATTCTTCAAGATTTCATTGATGGTATTTTCTTAATCTCCTCTTGATGATTCCCCATAAATTTTCTGTTGGATTTGCATCTGGGCTATATGCAGGCCAATCAAAACCAGTTATCTTCGACCTAAAAAGATTCTTTTATATTTTCATTGCGTGGGATACAGCAAGTTCATACTGGAAGATAAATTTTTTGTCCGCAAATTTGTTCTCAATGTATGAACTTTTTTTTTAAATGAACAATTTTTTTTTCTTTTGAATATCATTGATTTTTTTAAAAATAATATTTGTTTTAAATTACTTAACGGAACGCCCAATAAATTTTAACGATCATACCGACGAAAAAATGTATTTGAAAAGGATGTTTTCTGGTGACACCGCTATTAATGCGTATACTACTACCTCGACAACGTTTACAAGATTAGTATGTTAACTAAGTCCAATGCGATATTTATTATTTACCATTGTATAAAGATTTATTATTTATCATTTTATAAAGAAATAAATTTTAAAAGAAAGCTGTTTTAAGTTTTTATTCAAAAGTTTTAAAAAAACTTATAAACTTATTAAAATAGGTGAAACAACTGCAATGTAATATTTATTATTTATCATTTTATAAATAAATAACTAACCAAACAAGTTTTCTTATTCATAATTTTATAAAAACATCTATGAACTATAGAGCCAGAAAATTTAAATAAATGATTTTCCCTAACATTATATATTTTCTTCTAAATTTTTTTTTTATCCCAGATTACTCCTTGTTTGAATTATAATTTATTTATTTTTTTATAATCGTTATTTAGCATCAGAATTAATAATCGATTCGGAGTGTCAAAAGGACGGTTTTTCCCCTGACACTGCTTTTACGGCGGAGTAATGGATAGCGGCTCGGAACCGAGTTCGAATTCCAGTCGAATCCATTGCATTCATTTACGTGTTAATACCTGGGAAAGGTATGAATCCTCTTCTTCTCCCTCCAGCTATGGGTTAATAACAGGACAGATTGGGTTCTATAGCCTTGGATGGCAACTGGTCTACCGCAGAAAGAAATGGCAACCTACTGCGGGAAAAATCTGCCTTGTCAGTCATGTATCGAGAGATACATGATTGCCTAAGCATTTATCATGCATGGCACATAACTGACTGAACTTTACTCAATTCAGCAATGCTTATTGTTTGTAAAAGCGATTATTAAAATTGTAATAAAAGTTAAAACTTAAACATGAAAGTGAATTATAGTTTCTTTGTTTTTGAGAATTGACAACAAAAATAATAAACGCTATTTATTTATTTATTAGAGTGTTTATTGGGTTTGATTGGCAGAACATCGGCTAATTGACAATCGATTCGAAATTTATAAAATGGTAAATAATAAGGATTCCCTTATAGTTAGTTCATATATTTTCGTAATTTAGTAACTTTTCATAAATTTATGAATAAAACAATTGTTTCATACGTATTTCTTTTATAGATTAATAAATGATAAACATTGCATTGTATGCGAACCAAGTATTTTTCTAATGTAAATATGAAATTATTCTTTTAAATAAAACAATCTAATAAATGAATAGTGTTTATTTATTTTTCATTTATTTTGCAAATTCTTAAGAACAAAAAATGTATAAATTGACTTTCATATACTTTTGGGTGTAGTATTGTATGCAAATTAGATAAACGAGTATAAATAGAGAACAACTGACGAACATAAGAGGGAAGGGGGCTATGCTTAGCAAACCGGGTTGATATTCAGGACACGGAGAATTGCACTATGACTGCTACTACACAGAGAGATATGCAAAACATAACACTGGGCTTCATTAAAATTCTAATCGTCGCTTTTTAAAACAATAAACATTGCCGAGGTAGTAAAGTAATAGCGGTATCAAGGTAAAAACCGTCCTTTTGACATACCATTTTTTGGGCGGGTCCTAAGGTTAAACTTTGCATATATATATATATATATATATATATATGTGTGTGTGTGTGTGTGTGTGTGTGTGTGTGTGTGTGTGTGTGTGTGTGTGTGTGTGTGTGTGTGTGTGTGTGTTAGTAGGAAATTGGAGATACTTAAAACATCGGTCGAAGGAGCCAAAGGCACCCAAGAATTTTATGGGATTTCAGAAATGTTAAATTTATATGGAAGACGCATTCAAATTTGGGGTGAAACTCACATATTACGGTATAAAAACAGCAGAGAATGAAAACTGGATGACTTAATAAGTTAATAGGGAAGGAAAGGGGATTCGAAATAAACGCTATAGTGCCCCCCACTTCCTCACCAACACACATACATAGACACACACCATTAAAAATAACTCCTGATAGTAATAAGGTTTATGTTCCTGTCAAATGAAACATTTATTACATTCGAAGGATTATGTGACCTTATCTAAAATTATCATTCGCATGGTTGCTTATCCGAACGCTTACTTTGGAACAAAAACCCAGAATTACATGCTACAGTGTAACCCGGATATAAGATAAACCCGGATATAAGAGAGATTTTCTCTGGTCCCAAATTAGAGCCTGCGTCAATGTATATATAATAGACCAAACCCGGATATAAGAGACCCGGATATAAGAGACTTCTCCGCTCCCGACAACTCTCTTATATCCGGGTTACACTGTATAAATAAAATTAATAAAATAAATTAGAATTGGGATAACTTTCCAATTCAAACAATGTTATGAATCGTTGGCTCGATCATGTCCAGAACAGTGAGCCAGTTAGTGAAAAAAATCAAATATAATTTTCAATGGAATTCTAAATTCGTAACGTGAAACTAAGTGAATCCACGCATATGTCTGACCTTACGGTTGTATTGGCCACTCCTACTTTTAGAAAAACGAAGGAAGAAAGGTAACACGTTGAAAAAGAATTTTAAGTGCTTATTTGTATCTCTTGACTTGTAAGTGACCCAGCACAAATCTTGACTTTAAATTAGACACTTGCTCGATCTGAAAAGTTTTCACGTTTAAACTTTATCTACGAAGGTGTGGTGAAAAGTTATCGGCCCGACCCAATTCCAAAAGTCAGTATTTAATTAAGATCGAATTTCATACCCCATATGTAAACTATATATCCTCTATTGAACGACGCACAATCTGTTTATTTGCAATGCAATCCAAACCTTGTCTCGGGGGTAACCTTACTATTTGTCAGATTCTTACTCACCGGTGAATTAAAAAATTATAGTGTTGGCATTTTCTAGGCATACCCATTTGCCAAAATAGTATATCTATGTGTTGTTGAATTTTTACTTTACGTTATTGCCAATGTAAGGACCAAGAACCATTCAAAATAGAAGTTTACATCATGGGGTTGGTTTAAATAGTGTACATATATTTATTGACACATGTTTCATTGAAACAAGTTTTGTCTAGTTATTTTCAACATTATTATTTGTCCATCAACACTATAATTACGGGTGTTATTATTAATGAAAGGTTGTTTTATGTATTTAGTTCAATGTAGAATCTCTTTTGTGGATGAATTAATTTTTGCATGGTTTATTAAGGTTTTTATGATGGCTATTTTATAGTAATTTGGACATTAACTATTATTAACTATTAAACGTGCACAAATTTATGCTAGTAGGTTTTTTATATGAGGGGATAGTGAATTTATTGTTATTAGTGCTTATCAATATATCTAGAAAAGGAATTTTATTGCTATTATTAAGTTCGTCCATAAATTTAAGGACAGAATTATCGTGGAATTGTTTTTGGAGTTGATATATTTTTTTTCATATTCTTGACTAATATAAGGATATCATCGACATATCTTACACAAATGGATTTTTTAAATTGTTAAATATATTATTTTCAAGATTAGACATATAGAAATTGCTAAAAGTCGGACCCAGAACTGAACCCATGGAGACGCCACCCCGTTGTACATATATATATATATATATATATATATATATATATAAGGAAATATAGTCTTAAGGTGTGCTATATTTATGGGATAAAGTTCTCAATATCAGAGATAGAGCGTGTGTAAATATAAAAGTGAACATTGAAGTCAACACCCAGAGCCTCTGGGTGTTGACTTCAATGTTCACTTAGAATGGGACTTCGGTAGTGCAAATTAGTAGTTGTTTAATAATATACTAGGTCTAATTTTAAGTGGAGGCTGAGTTTTCATTTGAATGATATGTCCAATATTTCTAAACATTTACAACAGCATATCTGTTTGCATTCAGAAAAAATTCTTGTTGAAAATACATCTATACTTTTTCAAAGAAATTATCAACATAAACTAAAAATTCTCGAAGCTATCTATATAAAAAAAAAACTGAAATCGAACTTTAAGAAAATTAATTATGAATACTGCACAAATGTTTTAAAATGTGTACAATAGATAGTTTAACATATCAAGGTTTGCACTAATAGTTTTGATACTTATTTCTTAAAAAATCTCGCCACGCCATACTTAGTTACCCTTCCTGAAGCGGTGTCACGCGATCACGTCCTCACTCGGCGTTCTTCACTTCACAAGTAAAAAATTAACACAGCAATTTTGTCTTTAAAAATGATGAACATTACAATATTTGTCTTAAAATAAACAACACCCTGATGATGACATTTTGCTATGTCAAAAGTACTCGGAATAAAATAATATGTATCAGCACGGCGATTTTTTCTCTTCCCTAATAATGACACCAAAAAGTTTGTCCGTGAATATGAAATGATCCAATTGAAAATAAGTAGACAAAACTTGGCTTAATTATTCAATGAAACATGTCTCAATGAAAACATGCTGCCAAAATATATACAATACATATATACATAGTGATTTTCCAAGCATAGCTTAGATGTGGCACAAGGCCGAAAGTATGGGGCACCCAATGAGTATCGAACTCACTATGCAGTCGTAATTGTTCTAGCGAGACAAGCTTGCTAACCATTACGCCGCCTCGAGGTGATACATATATATATATTATTTATTTATTATAATTTTATCATATAGACAAAACCATTTTACTCACTACAAAGATACAACTTGGTTTCAGTGCATTTCAACTGCACATCGACGGGTCCCTCTCCTACCTCTCAATCTTAGGATGCTTGTGAGATGATGTGCCTAAACTCTTGACCGATGTTTATCAGCGAAAAAATTTCCACAGACTAATCAACATTAAACACCCGATCCATCCATCACCAAACTGCTATCAACAACCACTATTGTTTCACTCAGATACTTATATATATGTTTCGTATGTATATTTTTCTTCTCAAACAAATGGAAAAAAGGAAGTGACGTTTCACATCCGGCTTGCCTACAAACAGTATTCTTCATAACCATTTTCGACCCTCACCCGTCGATGTGCAGTTGAAATGCACTGAAACCAAGTTGCATCTTTGTAGTGAGTAAAATGGTTTTGTCTATATGATAAAATTATAATAAATAAATAATTATCGCTCTACTATCTGTATCGAGCTCTTTTTTGAATTAGCGCTGCGAACGTTGGAATTTATATATTACTTTCGTTCTCATCGCATCGGATATATATATATATATATATATATATATATATATATATATACATATATGTGTGTGTGTGTGTGTGTGTGTGTGTCTACAAAGATTCACTAAAAATTATCATACATAATGAAAGAAAATGACAAAAACAAGGTTTTTCGTCAAAATCTTTATTTGATTATTAAGAACGATCAAAGGATTTTTTATTTTTAAATGATATCTTTTCCCCTTTTTAAAACCTTCGAAAAAGATATAAAGTTGTAAGAATTTTTTTCTTTGGGGTGCGATAATAATGGCTTAGTGATATAAATATTACTAATTAACCCATAGATGAAGAGGAGTCATACTTTTCCCAATGGTATGTGCGCGTAAGTGAATATAGCTAACACAAAGCGAATTGGAACTCGGCTCTCCGAGTTCCAATTCCGATTCACAATACGGAACCATTATCCATTACACCACCCGCACATCAAGCTTATAGCACCTGGTATTCCCAAGCGGTCACCCGTCTAGGTACTGACTAAGCTCGACGTTGCTTAACTTCGGTGGTTAAACGGCAACCAATGTTTCAAGGTGATGTGTTCCATAAGCCTGGAAAGATAAGATATTTCGACTGGATGGATACCAAATTAAAATAAAATTTAATTTAGGGTAACCTGTCTAAGAGTAGGAAAATAATGAATTCATAACCCCGTAAATAAAAGGTTATATTGAGCTCATTAGCACTAGTAGGACAACAATGTATAAAAGAAGGAAATACTGAATTCATATCTCCCGTAACTAAAGGGGCGGCTGAGCTGTTTAGCACTTGTAAGGCAATGAGTCTAGAAGGAAGTACAGAAATTTTAACCCTGCTCAATAAAAGGGCGGAGTTTGGATTCTTTAGCTGTAGTAGGGCAAGAAGAAGAAAATACTGAATTCATAACCCTCGTAAATAAAATAAAGGGCGGGTTGGACTCTAAGCCCTAGTAGGAGGAGGCACGGTGGAGTAATGGATAGCAACTCGGAATCGGAGAGCCGAGTTCGAATTCCAGTCGAATCCATTACATTCACTTACGTGCTAATATCCTTGGGAAAGGTATGAATTCTCCTCTTCTTCCCCATATATGGGTAAATAGCAAGACAGACCGGCCTTGGATGGCAACTGGCCTACCGCAGGCCGAAATCTGCCTCGCCAGTCATGTATCGAAAGATACATGATCGCCTAAGCGTGTATCACACATGGCACATAATTGACTGAGGGCAACCAATTAAGAGAAGAAAATACTGAGTTAATAACCCTCGTAATAAAATGGGCGGTTTGAACTCTTTATCCCTAGTAGGGCAACCGGTCTAGGAGAAGGAACTACTGAATTCATAACTGATGTAATGGAATAACCTGGCACCCCCATGAGTGACTACACTATAGGTAGTATATATCTATAATGTCAACAGACTACATGAGACTTGCTGGGATCTGTTGAGTACGACTCCGACTTACTCGAGAACTATTCGACCTTCCAATAGCAGCACTCACTACTGGTTATCACATTAACCCTTTACTTGTTTATCCACCGTGTTGTTCCAGTGATATTTCTATTAGCACGGAATATAACAATAACCCCCATAAATAAAAAGGCCAGGGTAGGATCTTTAGTCCATTGATATCGCACTCTGTCTAGGATAAAGAAAATTCATAATTCATAAAGTAAAATAAATAATTTAAAAAAAAAACAGAAAGATTACCTGAGAAAAAAGTTCAAGAGAATAAGTATTGTCAACATCCGCGAAATAAACAATCCCGTTTTGTGGTTGTTTTTTTAGATATTTCTTCAGCCATTTTAAGCCTTCGTTGCGCTGTGCCATTCCTTTCAAACTGGATAAGCTTGGGTTTGTTGTGATGTTGAGATGAACGCTTTTGACTGCAGCTTTCTTCAGGAAACTGGTTACTAGTCGACTTCTGACATTTGAATCTTCAATGACTACCCACACTAGTTTGGGTACGTGCATTAACGTGTGAGAAAGTCTCGTCAGGTCAGCCTTTTGCGTCAAAGATTTGTGTGTCGGGGTGATGACATAGATATAAGGTAAGTTCGTATCGTCGTCAGAATATTCTGCATGAAGTCAAAAAGATAATGAATGAACAAATCCTGTAAAAGCTGACAATAGAAGCAACAATAGAAATAACATGGAGAGTGTTTCATTTATATCCAAGATTCATACCCCACCCCCCAATGCACTATTAAAGGTTTACTTCTTCTTTTACGTACAGTACTCCTTCAGGAAGTGAACAATCATGACTCTCAACAACTTCTCAACCTTTCGTAGCTCTAAATAAATATTGTCACCTTACTAACCCACCCAGTTCCTGTTCTGCCATCCGTTTACACAAGCTCATTTGGTAGGTTTCTCGCTATTTTCCCCTACCCTTCTTACCTTCATTACGTCATGTTTAATATTCTCCAAATGCCCTTTCCACGTTATGTATCCAAGAAATTTCAGCTGCCCGTTTTCGATTCTAACTACTACTGTCCTCTTTGTTCCCATTTACCTTAAAACATCATCGTTGCTCATCTGTCCATGGTATTGTCAGCATCCTTCCTGAAGAACTATATCTCCTTTGCCTCAACTCTCCATTTCATGTATGAGCAAATTTCCCAGCATTCACTGCCACATCGGAAGATTGATATTACAAATTTGTTCAGCGCTCTTTTATTTGTTTCTAACGCAGTTTTTCTATTTCTTAATACTTTGTTTTTGGAAGACATCTTTCCTTATTCTATTGCGCCTTCGGATTTCTGTGTCGTCTGTGATAGCAATTCCCAAATAGCTAAATTTATATACTTACTTGATTTTGCCGTCTCCAATTCGTAGTTCACATCTTGGTGTTTTTCTCTAGCTTACAGCCATAAATTCTGTCTTCATACAATTCAGCGTTTGTTTTTTTACCTTGTTTAAGAGTTTCTGCGGTATTTATTCTGTCTGCCATAAACACAGTGTCATCTGCTTAATTTATATTGTTAAGATTATGCCCACCAATTATAAATCCTGGTAGGACATGTAGTTCTCTTAAGATGAACACGCTGTAATGGTTAACTAAATCCAGTGAAATGACGCATGTATGTCTTATACTATTTTCTATTTTTGTATTTTTCGCAAATTATTCGTTAAATTCCGTTAGCTTAGATGTTTTATTGCGAGAAGATATGGTGACGTCACCAATTCGTACCTTCCCTCTTGAGCTTTTTCTCTTGCTTACGGCCATAAATTCTGGCTTCTTATAATTCATAGTTCTTACTCTTTGCTTACTTTTACTACCATGGTTAGGAATTCCTGCAGTGTTTATTTTTTCTAACTCCGATAGTAAAATTAGGTTTTGCTTATTGATTCGTTTTCTACAGTGCCGGCGCGTTTTACCCTTGAAACTCCCGACGGGAATTGGAAGTCGACTCTCCGATTAACAATTCCGAGTCATTATCCATTATACCACCCGTACATCCAAGCTTACAGCACCATCTAGGTATTGACCAGGCTCAACGTTGCTTAATTTCGGTAATCATACGCGAACCGATGTTTTCAACGTGATATGGTCGTAAGCCAGTTCTGCTTATCTTATGTTGTTAAGATTATGTCCACCAATAATAAATCCAGTTAGGACTGCTAGTTCTTTTAGAAGGGCCACTTGCTTTCAATATGTCCTGTGCCATATACTCCAAATGCTCCTTCCGCATTATGATTCGAAGAAATGTCACTATCTGGGAATTTTTATAACGGATGACAGAAATCCGAATGCTTACTGGAAAAGAGAATGATGCCAAAAACTAAACTAAATATTAGGAAAAATGCATTAGAAACAAAGAAAAGAGGACTGAACTGCTTTGTAATATCAGTCTTACGTCCTTTTCTATCTTTGTATATTTGCTCAGTTTATTCGTTAAATTCCGTTAGCTTTAATATTTTATTGAAAGAAGATATTTATTTCAATTTTCAGAAAATGTTTATTATTTTTTAACCGAGGGATGATTTATACATTAGATTAACTACACCTTTCACGGTAAACCGTTTTAGTTGCTGGTAAAGATGTTACAATATTTGGTATTTTGACGTTTATCTACAGACATTCCCAAGGTTAAGAACTAGATCCGTTTCTAAGTCTGTTCTGTTTTTAGGTCGAATGTGTAGATAAAATCAGAACAGGTACAGACGGCTATTATTTAACATGAATTCTTTCTTCTTTTTTTTTTTTACTAAATGTTCACTTCAAACAAGGCCCAAGAGCCACTCAATGTAGAGAGCTACTAAATGTGGTTGTTCTATGTACGTAGAAGTAAGTAAGTGAGGATACGCACGATAGGTAACGGTTGACTTGATGAACGTAAGTTTGTAGCTTTTTAGGAAGCACCCTCTCGGGTTCCGTAAAGAAATTGTCCGAATGAAACTTACTTCTTACCAATGGAATGTTAAGAGAATGAGGATGGTTTACCCCTGTGTATATTGTGGTGAGTTCTGACTATAATTGTTTTAGGTTTAAATTAATAAGAAATTTAAAAAAAATTAAAAGATAGCTACACAAAAATACATTTTTCCTTCTCCTTCCTTTTTCAACTGACAGCCTGTAAATAACTTTGTCGTGACATAGCAAACAAGTATCCAATTAAAATCTGTCAGTAGACACACCTCAGAAAAGGAAAGGACTTGAAAGTGGATGATGTCAAAATCAACCAGACAGCATCAGAAGTTATTAACTGCGTATGCCCACTATAAAAGGACACACCAGACTCTTTTCCTCTTTTAACTCTTTAGTCTGTCAGCGACTGGCATTAACTTCCTCCCAGAGCAGAACTTAATTTTATACCACTGCAATGGACTAAGTTTCACATTCACGTTTCGAGATGTGAATAAATGTATTTTTTATTCTTTACTCTATGCACAGGGGCTCAAAATAAATATGCGTTAATTTCCTTTCGCATCTGTTTATTGAGTCCTTTATTGCTAACCTCCTCATTCAGGTACTAGCAGCAACCGATAGAAGCCAGTATGCCCATTAACCACGTATAGTAAATAGAACCGACCTTCCCAAGCCACTGCGATGACTACCATGTGCTTGGACTTGTGACTACCATCACAAGGCCAAGCTTCCAATATAGCGAAGCAAGATCTCCAATACCACGATCAGCTACAAAAATGAAGTTTTGAGGTTTAAAGAATTATGTAAAGACTGAGATAAATGGTAATCCAAAGGCGAAATATCTGCTGAAGCATCTCAGCCAAGCTGTAACAATTCTTATTTGGTCACCAAAGAAATACACCCTGTAGCTTGATTTAAATGTTTCGAGTCTGTTGGCTGCCGTAGAAATTCTTACAAAAAAAAAAGAAACGTTTGCCAAGTTTATTAATTCAAATAAAATGTAGAATTCAGAGAAAAAAAATCTAAAATTATCACCTACCTTCCTTATGATAAAGATAGACGTAATATTTGTAAAGAAAATATATGTTTACAAGCAATAAACCAATGGTCAGACGAATATGGTTCCGCATCTACAACAAAAATGCCTGCATATTAGCATATATAAATATATAGAAGCGTAACTTTTTTTATGTTTCTTGGTTTCTAATAAAAGGGGCCTAATAGAAATCAAACTATTTTTGTACTATGTTCCTTGAAATTTTGGGAAACTAGAAGTTTTTGCAACACACTGACGCATGTTGAAATCCTCACAGTATTTAGCATTTAGAAGTTGTTGCTAACATTTTTGTCGAGATTTACAAACTCTATGTTTTGTTCAATTTCACAATCTAATTGCTGAAATTTGGATAAGCTGATTTGTTTGGAAAAATACTTTTAAAAACCCCTCATTTGTGGTTTTATAATTTCTTTAATTTTAAAGGACTTCATGGTAAACAATATTTTATAAGAAAATTTCTTTTTTCTTTTTTAATAGCAAAGAATACATTCTTAGGATTTCTTACTCTGACAAGCATGCATTATTCTCAAAGAGATTTAATATACCGCGCTATGTTATACAAATGAATTCAGTAAATATACAAAAATAGAAAGGGGCTGTTAGAGAAGGATGTGTCTTCTCACCGATCTTATTCAACCTCTATAGTGAGGTGATTCTGAAAGAATTAAAAGTCCTACTAGCGATTATTACTGACGGCCACAATCTCAACAAAATAAGATATGCAAATGAAACAGTGTTGATAGCAGATACAGAAATGAAACAGTAAGAACTCCTACAGAATGTAGTGAGGGAAATTGTAATGAAAGGACTAACTGCAAGAAGAAAGAATGCATGGTTGTCAGCAAAAGGAACAGCCCAACATACAAGTTACAAATGAAAGATAGCAAAATGAACAACAATCTAAATATCTAGGAAGTCCATTAACAGAGGATGGATAGTGCCACATTGGAAAATCGAAGGCGCATTGTGACAGCGAAAGATGCCTTCCAAACAATAAAGCAAAGTATTAAGAAATAGACAAATTTTGTTACAAACAAAGAAAAGTGTACTAAACTGTTACGTAATATCAGAACTTCTGTATGGCAGTAAATACTGGAGAATTTCCTCACAGATGAAGAAGAGAGTTGAAGCAACAGAAGGATGCTGGGAATATCATGGACTGAAGATGTGAGCAATGACAAAGTTTTAGAGAAAGTGGAAACAAAATGGACACTTATAGTTTGCATCAGAAAGAGAGTTAAAATTTCAAGAACACATAATGAGAAGAGAGGCTTGGAAAATTGATACTCATAGGACAGATTGAAGGCAAGAGGGCAGAGGAAAACAACACATAACCTACCTAGCGAGCTTAGTAAGTGGATGGCGGAGAGGTTTAGGAGAGATAACAAAGAAAATGTTAAGAGCTACAAAGGATAGGAAATTGTGGAGAGCCATGATCGCCAACATCCTGAAGGGGCACAGCACATTGAAGAAGAAGAAGAAGAAGAAGAAGAGGAGGAGGAGAAGAAGAAGAAGAAGAAGAAGAAGAAGAAGAAGAAGAAGAAGAAGAAGAAGAAGAAGAAGAAGAATAGAAGCAAGGAGGTTACTTCTCAGCTTTCAATGATGTAAATTTTTTAATCCCAACCGGTCAACAAAAACTGTCGCTGGCATTAGTGGACACAGTCTGTCGATAATTTTCAAGAAATTAAAATAGGTACCTCGATAAATTCGTTAAAAAATGAGCATGCCATGATGAAAAATGTACCCAAACTTAATAAAAACAAAGGTGTATCGCCAGAGTTTTTTTTATGTTATCAAGAGTAAAGACCAATGGAATTTTTCATTATTAAATAATATTTTTTTATTCCTTTTAGAACGTTTGAAATTTTGATTAAAAATCTTTTTTTTCTTGCATCGTTAATGAAAATTTTAACTTTTTTTGCTGTGAAAAACACATTGATTTGTAAGTTCTTGAAAAAATCAAATAATTGTCGGATTTTAATTAACCTTTCATGACATATTCACAAATGAATAAATGTATTTTAGATGTGTTTCTTTTTTTTGGGGAAATTTTGGTAAAAGTATTTTTTTAAGTCTGCTTACCCCACTTATTTAATTTTATGAAATTTCGAGAAATGTATTTTTAGGGCTTAATATTTATATTAGTTAAAAGCAGAATATCTTGGCGAATTTAAATCATCATTTTTTTGTACCCCTAATTAACGAAAATCTGCTCTGAATCGTAAAATAAAAAATAAAACTAAGATATTATTTAATTAGAAAAGCTTTTAATCGCTTTTATGAATAAGTTATATTATAGCCACTATTGTTTTTAGAAAAAATACTTTTTTGGTTAATAATGAATTTTTACAAGAACTGTTTTCATTTTTTAAATTTTAATTAGAATAATTTATAAAGTTTTAAATCTTTTAAATTTCTGTATTAATTTGTACCGGTTAAGTGATACTGTTATTAAGTTAAAAACTATATTTACTAATCATAAATGGAAAAGTTTAATACAATTCAATGACCAAATATTTTTAAAAGAATTTTGAATTTTTTGTGCGTATGTGTGTTTGTATGTATAAACGTGTCGATTTTTGTAAATACGGACGTCCATACACGAAATTATCGAAAAATAAGAGCGATAACCATAATAAGTTTAAAGCCAAACTATCTAAAATTCAATAAAACATTAAATTACGGAGAAAGTTTTCCTAAATTTTTTATGATTACTGGGTAGTTAAAAATTATATAAAAAGGCGCTCACGTTATATTCCTCAAGTAATGTTTTGCATATATGTCCCCCGTAGAAAAAAATTAGATAAAATCTTCCAGCTGTCTGTTAAACTATTAACAGCTTAAATAAACACCTACCTCCGTGTTAAAAAGGCATTTCTGCAATATTTTAAACTAAACGTAATTAATATTTGTTTCAAATCAGATTAATTAATCTTTAAATCAGCTAATATTCCTCAAATAAAGTTTCAAAAAAGTATATTTTATTTTTTTAAAGATTGTTTTAATAAAGAGAATTACATTGTGCTAATAGATGGCTAAAAATGACGCTAAAATCAACGATATTAAGCGATTAAAAAACTTCCAGTGAATTTAAATTAGTTTTGAAATACAGCAAAGTATTTTTCTTATTGAAAAGATTAAATTTAATCTGTTAGCTTGAGATTACAACTAAAATAAAAGTTTAAAGAAAGATTTTTCATTTTTAATAATTCATTTTAAACATTAGGCATCGCGTTTCTTTAATAAAATATTAGAAAGAAAACCTTTGAAACTATTTACCAAAAGAAATCAGTATTGAAATTAACAAGATAGAATTGTTTTTTGTGAAAATCTTGCGTTTTAGTGAATATTGGTAATAAAAAGAAGAACTTACCTTGAAGAAAATACAGTACTTCCTCAATTACCCAGACATTTTATAATTAGAGTTGAAAAAATATATTCAGATATTTAAAAATTCCGGATAATTTAATACCTAAATTATTGAAAAAGAATGAAGCCATTTTCTGTAAGAAATTTAACATTTATACGTATCATTAAATAATATTTTCAAACGCTTTGTTGAACGTTTTGTCCAGTTTGTTTTTTTATGTGCCAATTTTTGTCTGTTTCCGGATGGCTTCATTTTTTTTCTTTTTCTGCAGCTAACTCCCGAAGCTGGATTAAACTAGATGTATTTGTAAGTTTAGCTTCTGGTTAAAAGTGCAACCAACTTAACCATTTGTCAAGTGTAAGCATTGCTTCAGTGTTTGAAATTGGGTATTGAGGTTTGTTGAACTTCAACACGGGCAAGATCATTTTCATCCTCATCTTCTGTTTTCTGGCTATGTATTATATTGTAGAGGACCGTTGGGGTTAAATGTGAAGAGATATCTCTGGGCTAAGATTTCTGCTTTCCGGTCCAGCTACATAGGAATGTTGGACTTTAATGGAGTCCAAAAAAGACAAAACAAAACAAACATGTCCGATATATATTGGTAAACAAATATATTAATACACGAAGACATGAAAAGTTACAGAGTGTTTGTATGGAGAAGTTATGTGTGTATTTTGTGTTGAGTGTCCGTACGTACTTGTATTGTCCTTAGCGTGTTCCCAGAATATGGGAAACGCTGTAGGTGTGAGAGGTCACATATTGGTGTAAGTGAAAAAGAGAGAGTTTTATACCTCGCCTAAGCAGGAGGTAGCGGCTCAAGGCCTGAGTCGAAAAAGAGCTTTTACCTCATCTCCACGCGAGATGGCCGCCCGAGGCCTAAGTCGGAAAAAAGAGAAAGAGAGAAAGGTCAGCCAGTATTTATACTCGTGGGAGAGAGACCCCTGTTGAAGGATTAAGGAAATGAGGAGGAGATAACTCCAACAATATATAATATAATTGTATTGTGGTGATGATGATACGTTGACCTGGTCTGAATGTACTTCTTATATATATATATATATATATATATATATATATATATATATATATATATATATATATATATATATATGTTAATGCATAGTTTGGTAGCAACCCTTCTTTTAAACATCTATTGTTAAATGTGAAAGACAAGAAAAATTCGATTCCTCTTTTTAGTTTTTCCATCACCCTTTCATTTTTTTCGTTTGGTCGGAGTAAATTGCAACGCAACAAGCATAAACAAAAACGATAAAAGGCTTTTGTATACATTTCAGGGAAAACATTGTCTATTTCAAAGAACATGTACGTATACAGAGATAAATAAAAATTTTTGCTTATCGAATTTGCCTGTGGTCTGTCGGAGTGCCTTCCACAGATATCTAATTTGATTTCTGCTTCAATTGGCGACAAAATGGTGAGAGTTTTCATATTTATTTAACTATTTTTTTTTATAATCTCACTTTTTCTTTCTTAATTGTTAATTATCATTCTTATCTAATTTTTAAAGTAATTTTATTACTTAACTATTAATTTTTTCTTTTATAATTAATTATTTATTCTTTTGGATTCATACTCCTACATAGTCTAGTACTAAGGGACAGTGGTTATTTAGTGATTTATTTGTTGCCATCCCTACAGTTAAAATGTTGTATGTTCTTTGTATGAAAGCAATGAGAAAATTGACAAGATTGAACTGATTTTATCAGCGTTTGTATCAAACGCTGAGTATGCTTTTCTAAATTCTCGAAACTCTTGTTTGAGATGAAATATTAGAACGGGTTTAGTTCGGATAATTGAAAGGCTTTTGGATCATATCAGTTTTCCTCTTCATTTCGCGTCCTGGGTATGATGATAAACTACATCCGCGTCCTGGGTATGACGATAAACTACATCCAACAGCAAGGCCTCTGATAATATGTTTTTGAAAAATAATATTACCAGCTATACATTTTTGAGAAAAAATATTAACAGAAATAGATTTTGACAAAGCAAAAATATTAACAGAAAAAAAAAAGTTGTCGGCATTAAATGGCCCATTGAGGTTGATATGCCGTAAAACAAACCAAACCAAACCAAAACCTCTTCATTTCACGTCCGGATAATCGGTGTCTAGAAAATCAAGGTACGGATAATCGAGAAACTACTGTGTTGAGAATAACAAAATAAAATCATTTTGTTATGAGAATCTTATGTTTTAACGAAGATTATTAATTTAAAGAGGACCTTACCTTAAAGAAAATATTCCTTATTTGTCTGGCAGAAAACTGAAATCTAATGTGCAATTAAAGGACAATATTGCATCTGTTGCCATATTGGTTGTAGGGTGGAGAAAAGAAAACACGTTTTATTTATATAAAATATAGAAAAGACGCATAAACCTGTGTGTGGATTAATTCAACGATTGGGTGGAGCAACGATTATAAAGACTTCGTTTATCTCGTATTGATTCCTCCTCGAATTCGTGAAAATCTCCAAGATTCAGATCAGAAACGAGGAGAATTTATTTTTAATCAATTAAAAGACTTACATTTGAAATCTGATTCAAGCGTACACACCATCAAACACAAATACGCGTAGAACAAACATCGGGGTATTTGTAGCATAGATACAAGGGTCAACTGAAAAGTTCATAGACTGACTGGATTGATTTCAACTCTTCTTATCAATAACAGCATTTTTTTTTTCCAGGTAGACTGATATCTAACTGTTCAAAGAAGACTGTTCATCCTGTTGGTTAAAAATGTCATCAACAGCAGATATGACGTCATCATCATATGCAATACGGGTGGCCAGCAAAGTTTTTTTCAAGTTGGGGAACAGATGATAATCAGATGGGACCAAGTCAGTAGAACAGGGATAGTGATCATCCAGTTCATAGCGACAGTCACGCACAGGAGGCCTTGAAACGAAGGAATGTGCTGGAGCACTGACCTTATGGAACAAGACACAATTCATTAGCTTTCCTGACGTTTCGTATTTTTCTGTTTTTGTTTATTATGTTGAGAGGAGAATTTGCCTGTTTTATAAACACTATCATTATGTTAATAATTTATGATTTAATATTCACGTACATTTTGTTAGTTTAGGCTCCTGTAACAGCTGTGTATTCAAATTACATCAGATTCTACAACTTTTAACGGAATGCGTCAATTCAGTTGAAAACTTTCAAAATAAACAGATGGGTTTATATATATATATATATATATATATATATATATATATATATATATATATATATATATATATATGTATATATATATATATGTATATATATATGTATATATATATATATATATATATATATATATATATATATATATATATATATATATATATATATAAATAATGTGTGTGAGTGTTTGTGCGTGTGTCACATTAAATAATTTAAACAAGTTTTGTCTGCTTATTCTTAATAGGATCCTCTCGTCATAACGGACAAGTTTCTGAGTATATTTTTTAAAGAAAGAAAGAAAATTACCATGTTGATGCATATTCATTTTATTCCGAGTGCTTTGGCATTAGCACAATGTCGTCATCAGTGTCTTCTAAGACAAAAAATTGCTGTGTTCATCATTTTTCTAAGACAAAATTGTTGTGCTCATCCTAACATTAATTTTTTTACGTGTGAAATGAAAAACACTTAGGTTATGTACTGTACAATTTAAAATTTTATCATTTAGATCACGTGCAAACGTCAGGGGAGATAACTAAGTTATTGTAATGTCTAAATATTTATAAAAAAAGAATAAAACTGTTTAAAACTATAAGTTAATGCCAAAATATACGCAATATATATATATATATATATATATATATATATATATATATATATATATATATATATATATATAAAGGCTCAAACACTAATATGGAATATTAGCGTTTGAGCCTTTTATATTATATTCTTGCTCTGTCATGGACATTGAGCTCTACCTGGATTCCATCCTCTTGGAAATTTATATATATATATTGACGACTAATATGATCTCTCTCTCTCTCTCTCTCTATATATATATATATATATATATATATATATATATATATATATATATATATATATATATATTATACATACATCAGAGACGTGCCGTCTAGGTAGACAAGGTAGGCAGCGCCTAGCCTGTTTAATTTGATCAGCAGCTACATTATCCTCCTGTGGCACAATATTCACCAAATACAACAAAATTATGATTGTTACTCTGATTATTATGCATAAAATGCAAAATATTTTTTGTAGATTTACTACATAAAGGTCACAAGCTGACTACTCTGAGTAATTAGTGACGACACGTACCTGATATATATATATATATATATATATATATATATATATATATATATATATATATATATATATATATATATATATGGATGTATGTATGTATTTAAAGCTAATTGTAATATAGCTCAGAAAAAGAGTGACAAATATATTTATGTGATTAATTTTTCTGTGTGTGTGTGTGTGTGTGTGTCTATGTGTGTGTTGCAAAAATCAGTTCGCCCGAGGAGTAGAAACGAGACACATCTTGTCACTATAGCATCCTGTGGTTGAAAAAGCAAATAGAGATATGTTGAGCCCTTTCTTTTGTACACCTTTATAAAAGGTCACCTACCACACAAGGTAGAGTAATCCCACATCCCCTTTATAACATATACTACATGACCTGTACTAGCTTAATCCAGCCCTCTGTGTGATAAGTGTATTTATGGCAGATCGTCGTACAGCAATGGTTAGCAAAACATGTACCCACAGACCATTAACAGGATATAGTAGGTTCGATCCTCAACGGACCCCCTCTACTTGTAATAAGTTTGACATACATATTGATACAACACTGTCTTTGACTCGCACTAGGTTTCCTGTTCTTGTGCCAGAATAAGCTTATACTTTTTTATGTCCCGTGTCCTTTCAAGACGTGGCCGAACATAGCTCTTCACATATTCGTATCCATTGCAGCTCTAAGCAATATTTGTTTTCTTAATATGCCCCCAGCCCTTGTTCTGCCACCAATCTCGTTGGGTAGATTTCTCGATGTTTCCTTCTTGCATTCACTATGTCCTGTGAGTATCAAATTCTCTAGGTCCACCTTCTTTATGTGTTCCAGAGATTTCAGTTGACTCCTTCTAATACTAAGTAATTCTTTTTGTTCCCATTTTCCTCGTTGTTCATATGTTCGTGTCCATAGTATTGTTGGCATCCTTCTACAGAAGGATGATAACATCTTATTTGGTTCAAATCTCATATTCCTCTCAGAGAAAATTGCCATACAGTAAGATTAATATTACATAGCAGTTCAGTAATCTTTTCTTTCTAACGAAGTCCTGGGTATGAAGATATCCGGCAGCAAGGCCTCTGATCGAGAGATTGGAGGTTTTGAGGAACGTGGAGCCACCTCGTAATTGCTGTTGTTCCCAGGTTCACTCTGACCCGGGTAATAACACCTATTAGGGTCACAGCAAATAGTGAACCGCCAAGCAAAAAACACTATGAAAATATAAAAATACATTTTTATGGTAAAGTTACAAACAATACATATGTATAATATAATGACTAACAATACATTTCATCTGTAGTTGAAGATATAGTATTGCGTTTAAAATATATTTATTTGTAGCCATAAAATTGTGTTCATAATATTTAGATTTCGGCATTAAATAACTTATAGAGCAGCGGTTCTCAACCAGTGAGGAATCCCCCCGACCAGCGTGTTCCAGCTGGTGAACTGGGGTCACAGATTGGTAGACTCAAAATGTTAACTTTCGAATTCCCTAGGGCTACACAACCCGCAATGTACATCAGTCCGCGCAACTGAGAGGTCACGCTGGGTTTTCTTTCCGCGAGCTCTTGTGTTTTTTTGCCACTACGAAAATAATCGGTGTAAATGTATACGTACTAATAGGGAAAAGAATGAAGATTTTCAATAATATATGCATATTATTTGGAATGCACCTTTTGAGTCGGATAATTTTGGAAAGTGGTGGGGATGACATCCTGATTTATGGTGAAAAGGGTGTATCGGGCAAAATAGGTTGAGAACCACTGCCATAGAGGTTGATATGCCGCTAAACAAAATCAAACAACAACCAACTTTGTAAGGAAATTCTCTCATCTCTTATTATTTTATTTGGTTTTTTGAGAGGCATTGTTTGCTATCCCAATGCGACTTCGGATTTCGGTGTCACATTTTCCGCCGTCTGGTAAAACACCTCACAGATTGTTAAATTTCTGTACTTCCTTGCTTCTGGCGTCTCTCATTTGTAGCTCACATGTTGGGCTGTTCCCTATGCTAATGGCTATATATGCTGTCCTCTTGCAATTGATAGGCTTGCGGCCATACCACATTGAAACACTGATTCTAGTACGATCACCGACGTTAAGTAAACAACGAACTTGATCAGTACCTAGATAGGTGGCCACTTGGGAATGCCAGGTCCTGTAATCGTGGCTATTTCCATGGTTTCATGGTTTGTTTGTTTAATTACATATCAACTCTTTATGGGTCCGTTAATGACAAAAATTAATTTTCTTAGGAGCTTGAGTAATTTGCTTTTTACAAAAATCTGTTGCTAGTAATTTATTTTTATTTTTTTAAATCTATACTTTCAGTTTTATAATCCAAGTTTGGCGGTTCACTACTTGCCCATAGCTAGGAACCTAACAGATGCTACCACCCCGAATCTTAGATGTGTGGGTGATGTAAAGGGTAACTCTAGCTTTTTGATCCCTAGTCAACTATGATCTTCAAAAATTTAAATGCAATGTCAATTGCTATCTTCTATTCAGTCATTGTTCTCTCTCCTTAATAGTAGTTTTTCTTATATTCTGTAATACTAGCGACTTTATTGCCTTGCTTGAGGTGAAATGATTAAAATGGTTCAGGGAGACTTTAAATTTTTGTATGTAAAGCTGCAGAAAATATTTATTTTTAAAAATAAACAAACAGCTGTTTCCTTTTTATATCCGTTGGTGCAATAAAATTATTCATTGTGTTGCTGTATTGATTAATTTGCATAACGTCTGGTTGGATCTCTGGATAGATGAATAAAAATCAATAAGCTGCAAAAGCCAGTGATCTTCTGTTTTAATAGTAGTATAGGTCGAGTATCCTTTATCCGAAATTCCAAAATTCGAAGACCTTCCAAATCCGAAAGTTTGCAGGTGCTGACATGACATGATTTGTCACAAATGAAAAATTTCAGAAAGCACTGGAAAGCTTATTATTCAAAATGGTAAAAAGTTCTGCAGATATCCATATGGGTATTTGAAAAAGAAAAGAAAAGAAAGCATTTATTTTTATTAATATCACAGAAATTGAAACTGTTGGAAAAACTAGACAGAGGTTTAAGTGTGAAGCGTCTGACTGAGGGGTTTGACACTGGAAAAACTACCATATACTACCTAAGGAAACAGAAGGATAAATTGTTAAAGTCTTATCTGGAAAGTGATGAACGGAAATTAATGAAAAATAGAAAAACACCACACGGAGCAACAAAAAAACAAAAAAATGATTATCTCAATCGTTTTATCGATGCTATATACAAATTAAATAGACTGTATGCCCAAATCCGAAAAATTCTAAAAAATGAAGCACTTCCGGTCTCAAGAATTTCGAATACAGGATTCTCAGCCTGTAATAAAAAGAAATAAAAAAGAATCTCAATAGGAAATATAAAATACTTCACACGAAGTTATGAATATCCTAACTCACAGTTGTTAGTAGTTTTGTAGGGATCTTCTTCTTCTTCTTCTTCTTCTTCTTCTTCTTCTTCTTCTTCTTCTTCTTATTATTATTATTATTATTATTATTATTATTATTATTATTATTATTATTATTATTATAAATAAGAATGTAGAATAATAATAATAATAATAATAATAATAATAATAATAATAATAATAATAATAATAATGATAATAATAATAATAATAATAATGAACATAAAATAGTTGTATAAAATAAATTAAATAATAAAATACTCCCAGCATGCAACAAAAACTGTTCATGTCGGAAATACAACTACCATATACGACCTAAGGAACAAGAAGGTTAGTTTTATCTGGAAAGTGATGAACGGAAATTAATGAAAAATAGAAAAACACCACACAGAGCAAAAATTGATGATCTCGATCTTGTATTAATGGAGATGATCCGTCAGCGCTTATATAATACTACTTTCAGGATATATTTATAAGCTGTGTTATGAAATGTAAAGAGATATCGTGTTTATGCTTGGGTTCCATTCCCAAGCTGCCCTATTTTATAAATGCTATATCAGTCAGGTATGTGCTATACGTGATACACGTTTAGGCGATCATGTATCTTTCGATATATGGCTGATGAGGCAGATTTTTTCCCGCAGTAGGTTGCCATTTCTTTCTGCGGTAGATCAGTTGCCATCCAAGGATATAGAACCCAGTCTGTCCTGCTATTTACTCATAGCTGGCGGAAAAAAGATGATGCATACTTTTCCCAAGGGTATTAGCGCGTAAATGAATGTAACGGATTCGACTATATACAAATTAAATAACCTGTATGCCAAAATCAGAAAAAATCTGAAAACCGAAGCACTTCCAGTCCCAAGAATTTCGGATAAAAGATTCGCAACCTGTAATAGAAAATTACAACACACTGTTCTTCGGTAAAACACTCCATTTATACAAACTTTACTGACAGAATAAGTATGTTAGATGTACATAAACTTGGAACCCAATTAATGACTGTTTTGAACCACATTTAAAAGGCCATGTCTCTGTAGAGACATTATTATTATTAATAAATAAAAATAGAAATATAAAATAATAATAACAATGAATGTCATAAATAAAATAAAATAAAACAAATAACATTAAAACTTTGTTTAAAATAAATTCAATAAAACCAAAATTATAAAAGTTCTCCCAGAATGCAACAGAAATTTTTCCTGTCTGTAAACGAACTTCGTACCAAAAACGCTGAACTCAGTCTCTTCGCCACCGACCGTTGGAAGGTCAAGACGCATATCTCCTCTCCTCACACATTGCTTTTTATAATACGAAATGACTTCTTCCATGATCACATACAATCTTATATAACTAAAATACACACACAGCAGTACACAAAACAAATAATATTGTATGAATTTAATTTATAATTTAACATGCTTTTAGTGTTATTTCTGTGTATGTTTTTATCCCTGTGAACACGAGGCTATCCCTGCTGGTATGATGTGAGTGGCCGCACAGCTCTACCAAATCACCACTTAATCAATTAAAATAGGCACCATTAGAATCAATGACCCGGCCATAGATTTATTTAATTCCAATATAAACTGGAATTACGGGAGTCGATAAACTGTCGGAAGGCATTTTCGACCTAGCCCGAACATACCAAGTGGTTAGAATGTTTGCTTTTTGGCCATGAACCCGTGTTCGAATCTCATCACGGTCGGTTGGTCAGGAAGGTAACTTCTTGTTGTTATCGGCCTAGGGAGGCTATCTCAGTGTTCGGCACCTTTGCAAACTGTTTGAAAACCACACCTCGGGTTGATTCAAGCCTTGTGAGTTAAATCTGGTAGACATAACTGTTACTTGGCACATGTCAGAGGGTATCCCCCAGACGAGGCTCTGCCAAAGGGCAGAGTCTCGGGAAACTGGCTCCATTTTTACGTGGTCTATAGGCAATTTTTGCCCGAGCCTACGTGCTCGGATACCCCGCTTTAAAACACGGCCTTGTGCCACATCTTGCTGCGTGGGGCAGCGGGTAAGTAATCATAACTGTTCGGAGGACCTCGATGGTTGTACTAGCACGAAGTCTCAAGTCACAATGATCAAGGCCTTGAACGTATTGACGTTGTTCAAACTATTGATTACGCTGGATGACGCGCTCCCACCCAGAAACTGTAACTAAGGTCCGCTCAGCATAGTGGCAGCATAAACCGCAGGTTCGCTTGTTGGGTGTTGAACAAACACATATTTGCCTGGGCAGGTGTCTGTAACAGAGACTGACTAACTACCCTAGCACACTGGTCTGCTTGGAAACGACTAGCCGGCTATTATATATATGCATTTAATAGCCGAAAAAAAGTAGCAATCGATAGGGAAATGAGATTACTGAGCGGGACAAAGTCTTGACACTATACTACATCGATTTTTGCTAGGTGATTTTTAAAGTATGACGTCATTATGAAGCAGAATAAATCATTTTCAGTTCACCCCTGCTGAGAATTTTTGAGACGTCAGGTCTAAATTAAAGTCAGTAGGATTCTGACATGATGGTCAGATTAGGTCGGTTGCAAGATCAATCCATTACAGCACCGCTTGCGCACCCAACATCGTGTAATGGTTAATAAGCTTGTCTCGCTAGATAAATCAAACTGTAAGATTAAAAAAAAGGTCATTTTTAAACAGAGAAATTGCAGCATGTGCCAAAACTGTGCAAGCCGCAGTGCATCATTTAAACATAATGTACCCACTTCTGCATTTTCTTCACTTTGCTGATATATATGAAATGTCTTCCGGCTGTTGTATGGGCTACATAAAACTTTGCTTCTAACGGCCTATTGCTTGTTTTTTGGGGCGTGCCTCCATAGCTACCCTCAAATTATCAGTATCGTGTAACAAGTTTCGAATATATTCGAGCTAATTCCTGGTGATCGGGATCACCAAAGCGTCTTACAGGAATCAAGCACTGCTGATATCGAAGGAGATGTAGGGATACGAAAGGCGATTATTATTCATTGGTGGAGACGAAGTCACGTGGCTCACGTGACGGCCACTTAGTGACATCATTGCAGAGTGACGAAAGTGGTAAATCAGTCAGCTTCCAAGTGTCACACAAAGCAGTCGTTTTTTGTTTTTTGTTTTGTTTTTGTTTTTGTTTTGTTTTGTTTTCTTTGATCCGGGCTGAGACTGAATCACCCTCCTCCAGCACATAGTGCAGCTTACAAACCTATGGCGTCCCCCAGATATAGAAAGAAACTATCTCCGATTAGTAGTCCTCGTGTTAGGAAAAAAAAAACTCGCTATTTCCCGTTTCTGTAATATCTTCTCAATATCGACAAAGCAGATAAATCCGACCCGCACGAATCTGGACTCCTAAGTATGGCTTCTCCAGAAACACAGAAGAATCTCCATATCATACGTAAGACCCTATCTTTTCGTTCTCTTTTCACAGTTTGTCATGTAGACATGTGTTATATTCTATCTCCGTGGGACACATATAAATATGTATATATAATTTTGTTTATAACCTAGTGGCAATAAACTCTCTCTTAGAACAAAGCATATGTCATTCCTTCTCTTTCAGCTACCCCGTCCGTGAAATATGGAGTTATTATATCATGGATATAATAATGGCCACATAATGGCCCTACACGCAAGCCACTAATCTGCCACTGGGTGGCATGCCACTAGCGTTCACCACTGGTTTCGGTAATGTTACCACTGGCGGACCGCTAGAGGCCCACCGATGGCTGCCACCAGATGACTGCTGGCGTTGCCATCTGCGGCCCGCCAGCAGGCCACTAGTGGCTTGCGTATAGGCGGGGGTGCAAGTGGGATAATAAACCTTTTTTCCATAGCTAACCCATTATCTGCGTCAAGCCGACGTGATATGATATTATTTACCTTCATTAACTGATGACCATTACGCGATATATTATTAACCTCCATTATTTGGTAACTTACTCGACAATATATCAACTCTATTATTGGTTTCGTCAGTGCAGTATATAATAACATGTAAACGGTGTTTATACATGTATGCTTCGATTTTTTTTAAAAATCATGTTCTTTCAGAATGTAGGCGTTTATCGCATAACATTCTTTTCTTTAATGCCTGTAAATTTTTATGACTATTTTTAATTACAACGCACTTTCCTTACACACGGATTTATCCCTCAGTTCGACCTGAAGACGTCTACCATAAAGAAGCGAAAGGCTGTCTGAATAGCATTTCCACTCTGTTCAATTATCTCCACGACGCCTAAATATATTTCAGGGCGGAGTAAATTCCCACAGCATTTTTTCTTACTTTTTGTCAAGTTTTTTTCTTCTTCTTAAGGCTTAAAAATTATTTCTACGAAAAGGGGTCAATAACTCCGTAGCCTGACATGTAATTATTAGCTGAGTTGTGACATTAAATTTTCACTCTGAAATGTTCACTCTATGTGGTTAATATTCCCCACTGAATTAAGTGCATTAACAAGAATAGAGATTATGTCGAAAAATAAATATTTCTTGTGTAAATATCTTTTTACCATTAAGCTACAGCCTAATTGATGTAACAATGTATTATTTATTTATTTGAATACCATATCGTTTCAGGGGGTAGGTAATCATTACTCTCCACGTTTTCCATTTATTTTAAATCTATGAATTGCCCCGACTTCTTCAGGAAGATACTGGAATGGTTTCTACTTGTTTTTCTCCACAACTTTGAAGTCAGACTTTTCATTCTCCTAGACTGGCTACCATCCAAGGCAGTCTAGTCATCCGTATTTTGTCTTTTTTTGTTTTTTTTTAACTAATTGAGAAGAAATGGATTCATGTCTTTCCAAAACTTATTAGTATGAAGTGAATGTAACAGACTAGACCGGAATTTGAACTTGTTTCGTCAATTTCACTTGCCACAACGATAGCCGTTACGATACCTTCACCTGATTATTATTATAATTATTATTATTATTATTATTTCATGACACGTTCCTTTCACATCATATCATATCTTTTATTATGTAAGAATTGCCTTTTTGGAAAAGATAGTGGAGCGGTTTCTCGTTGCTTTTTCTACGGTTTGGAATTCAGAGATTTCATTCTCTTAAACCAGCGTTTCTCAACGTGACTTCCCCGGAAAAGGTTCCGCAAAAGGTCCTCAAGAGTTCCGTGAGAACAGGTGAGATAATGCACTTTGACTTTTTATTTCATTTCATATATGAAATATTACTAAACTCACTCAATATATTTTTGGTTATTGTAATATTATTGTAATATAGACATCATCCTATCTAACCCATTATGTTATTAAAAGAATTTTGGCCCATTTATTGGTTCACAGGAAATTTTGCCTTGATTTACATTGTCTTTTCAACATTGCAAGTAAAGGATAAATAAACTAAAACGTAAAACACTGATGCAGCAATTATCTCTTTTTGTTTTATTTACATTTATATTATAGTAATTATAGGTATAGGATATTGGTTACTTATGTTTATTTTTTACGTTTGAGTTTAGAATCTCAATGATTGAATGAAAACTCTCTGATGAAGTATTATAAATGAACAGTATGAATTTTATTTAACATTACCGAAAAATTTGGCAAAGAAGTATTAATTTTTCCTTAAACCAGTTATTCAAAAATATATACTATGATATTTACCACGTGAACTACGATGAAAATAAAATGAGAAAGATATAATTAATTTTGTTTTTGTGCAGGGGTTCCTTGAGGCCTGTAATTTATTTTAAGGGTTACGCAAGGGTAAAAAGGTTGAGAAACGCTGTTTTAGCCTGTTTAGTTTACCACCCAGAGCTAGAGAGACCAGCACCCTGCAATCTAACCCATAGCTTGAAGGTGGGATGCTTTTACCAATGGTATTTATGCAAAAGTGAAGAGAACAGACTAGGCCTGAATTTGAAATCTATCTGCTGAATCCACATCCAATCTATTTTTGTATAATGCTTTTTTAAAATTTTAATCCTATTTTTTTTTTCACTTTTTGACAAAAGATCTCATGATAATTCTAACAGATTTGCTGAGCATCTGAGCCTGACGAGCAATTTGACGTGAAACTCTGAAGTCAAAGAGTTAAAAATCCATTGAACATTTATTGATTTATTGAACACTTAAAAAGAAAGATTGAACCCGTAAAAAAGATTGAAAACATGTATAGATATAAAGAAAAGAAAAAGAAAAAAAACGGGAAAATCAAACTCCGACAATTAAATCTCTAATTTATCATATCAAAACAACATCTCAAATATGTTTGATTTTTTTTTCTCACTTTGTTGAACCTGCTTCCCTATCTAGCATGAAGCATTTATGCTCTTGTTAGTCTTACACTGAAAGCAAAAAAATGTTCAGTTTTTTGTCACTCCCAACCTCTTGCTAGTCTGACTTACACATCTCGGATACACCATTCTTTTACCACGTGTGTACTACAATAAACTTTAATAGTAATCATAAAAAAATATACCGTAAATTAATTGAAAATCATCGCTGAGAGCACGAATAAACTTTCTTCGTAGACAACACACCCGGAACTGATTGTCCTTCTTTTGACCTTAAGTTCTAGTTTTTCTACGGTTTTCGGTTATGCCTCATTGCTTTACAAATAATTTAGCTATCACTAACAAAAATCTTAATGTCATGTTAGGAGATATTAAATATTTGAAATGCGATTTTTTATGATTTTTCTTACTTTCAATACAACCACAAGAGCCAAAATTTCTGCCTTACAAAAAATTAATTTAGGTTGAATTAAACGGCTACAAAGTTATGAATTAACAAAAATCAACAATAGCCGTTATTATCTGATTGACAGAAAACTCGATGCTTTTCTCTAGCACGCGGTTGACCACAATATTTAATGCAACGTGTAACTTTCAAAATGGAAAACGAATTCAAATTTTGTACAAAGTAAAACTTTACGCCTACTTATTAAAAAATGTATTAAAGAGGTTACTTTCTTTATTTCACTTGTAGTTTCAATGCTTTACTCGGGACCAATAACTCACGGGAAACCTCATGACTCATACATAACTAGACCACATACAATAATTATGGTAAACCTCAAATACTGAGGAAAGCCACATACGACAATCAAATACTCGATACCGTAAAACAAGTAAAAATAAAAAATAAAAATTATTAAAAATAGAAATGATCGTAAAATCAAAATATGGAAAATAGCTACTTTAAATCTTTACTCGATATAACTATGTCAAAAAATTCTCAAGTTTTATTTACAAAAAAAAAAATTATTTAAAACAAAATTTTATAACATAGACTGCTCGCACAAGCAGTACGAGACAAAGATTACCCGTACCGTATGTAAGATTTGTTCCTTAAACAGTACCATTACCAAAATTCAATGTATATATCACTACTACCCACTACCATATTAACTTGTAATCTGGTTAATTCTACGAATTCTGTAGAAAATTATTTTGAAAGATATCTATCATTGTATTTATTTTTTCAGTCGGCGTGTCTTCGCTACGACTTAGACAGTGCGAGTATGAAGAAAAAAACTGAAACGCGGAAATTATTGTGAGTTAATAATAATAATATCAATAGCTGCTCTGATATTTTTTTTATTGTTATTTTAAGAATGGTTGGAGATATTATACTGTCGGAGTTAGCTCCTCCGCATTTCCTTAATCCTTCAACGAGGGTCTCTCTCCCACGAGTATAAATACTGGCTGACCTTTCTCCCTCTTTCTCTTTTCCGACTTAGGTAGGCCTTGGGCGGCCATCTCGCGTGGAGATGAGGTAAAATCTCTTTTTCGACTCAGGTCGTGAGGCGAGGTAAAAAAAACTCTCTCTTTTTCATTTAGGCCAATATGTGACATCTCACAGATACAGCGTTTCCCATATTCTGGGAACACGCTAAGGACAATACACGTACGTACGGACACTCAACACAACGCACACACGTGACTTCTCCATACAAACAATATGTAAACTGTTCATGTCTTTGTTTAACTTGTTTTGTTATTAATATATATTTGTTTACCCATGTATATCGGTCTTGTTTGTTTTCTTTTGTCTTCTTTGGACTTGATGTCCGACATTCTGATGTAGCTGGACCCGCCAGCTGGAAAGTTTAACCTTCTGATATCTCTTCACACTATCACCCCGGCACGGTCCACTACAATACCAATATTTATATGTAAAAAAGCATCAAGTTTGTAAAATCAAATTCTCGGCTAAGTACATCTTTTGAAAAATAAAGCCTTTTAAAAAATATCAAATTATTAAATAGTCCACATGTAAATTTTTCGGGTTACCACCTCCTAATTTTTGAAACCGCTACTTGGGGACGTTCTCCAACACTATATATACTCGGAGATATCTTTTCTTGTCCCCTCCCTTCTTACTTTTCAGCTGATACGACAACATGTAACTTTCTCGTGGAGAACGCATTTCCTTCTGGAAATGCATGAACGACACACACACACACACACACACACACACACACACACACACACACACACACACACACACACACACACACACACACACACGTACGTACGTACGTACGTACGCGCATTCACTCACTTGATATGCTTTGGAGCAAAAAGTTTCCACATTCATTTGTTACACACACATTGTCTTTGTCGTATGTAACCTTTTGTCGTTTAATACATATTAATTTGTTTGTACACACACACACATACATACATACATATATATATATATATATATATATATATATATTAAAGATATTTTTTATATGTTTAACGTTCTTTTTATAGATACAAGTATTTTAAGTAATGAACAGAGCATTTACTTAAAATACTTGTATCTATAAAAAGAACGTTAAGCATATCAAAAATGTCTTTAATAAATTGTCGGACTATGTCCAATTCAAATATATATATATATATATATATATATATATATATATATATATATATATATATATATATTACGGTTCTTGTTGTTTCTTCACATTTCTTTTAATAGACTCATTCTCCGAGTCTGCCATGTTTGTTGTGGGCATTTCAGGAGACACCCGTTTTTATCTCACAACACGTACACCGGCCCGCAACATAAATAATATAAATATTAAATAAAGGTAAATCCTCGTTCCAGGAATTCAGACAGAAATTTAAATCTATATTATAGAAAATTACATAAAAATATCTCTTATATATATTACGTCAAACACTATTAATAGTGGCTACCAATGTTTGAAATAGCCGACCCGTTTTTACTTTAAACAGTGTACACGGTGGTTTCTTCTACAAAGTCGAGCGCAGGTTCAATTCCTGTCTGAGAGTACATTTTCTTTATAAAAATTTCACAAGTGCCTGAACCGATGGACATAATACATATTTTTGAAGAAAAAAATAATAATACACAAGAAAATTAAATTTCTGCATTAAATAACCTATAAGGAGTTAATAAATCTAAGAATTGTAGTAAAATCCTGAATTATCTAGCACTAAAATACTTTATTTACAGCCTAAGAATTAATAAGGGGTCCAATATTGACTCCTTTGTCAAGTCCATTACCAACAACTAATCTAGACATTTCACAAATGCTTCATAGATGCCTTCTTGAACCAAAATTTGATTAGCTCAGATATATGTTTGTAAGAGGAAAATGAAGTAAACAAAGATTAAAATATGTTATCAACTTAAAAGAAACTAGTTTTAAAATGAACTTGGGTTTCAGACTTCTTACTGATAAAAGTTCACTGTATTCCCCAAATGATCTATGTATTATTACTAATATACGTAATTACTTATTCAGGTTTTGTAAATACCATAGAACTTGAAGGATTACCAAGAATTAAAGTAAACCATGGGTATTACTATTAACACGGAATAACTCTTTCATGACATTAATCCATATAACATCCTACAATTTAAAAAAAAAAAAAATCAAATCGTATTCCAAAATATAATTTCAACAAAACTACAACATAAAATCTTCATATCACTGCCTCTATTAATTATGTATCCACAAATATGCATAGGCACAAAAGCTAAGTATCAGCTACCATGTATTACTTCAAAGCTCCCACGTCCTGGGTATGACGTTAAACTGCATCCAACAGCAAGGCCTCTGATCAGGAGGTTTTGAGGAGCTTGGAACCACCTCTTAATTACTGGTGTTCCCAGGTCCACCCTGACACAGGGTGGTAGCACCTGTTAGGGTCTCAGCTATGGGCAAATAGTGAACTTCCAGACTATACCACGTCCTGGGTACGACGATAAACTACATCCGAGTCCATGGGTATGACAATAAACTGCATCCGAGTCCATGGGTATGACGGTAAACTGCATCCGCGTCCATGGGTACGACGATAAACTACATCCGCATACTGGGTATGGCGATAAACTACGACCAACAGAAAGGCCGTTATTGAAAAAATAAGGTTGCCGGCTATACGTTTTTGGAAAAATAGTATTACCAGCTATACGTTTTTGAAAAAGTGATATTACCAGCTATACGTTTTTGGAACAATAATATTACCAGCTATACATATTTGAAAAATAATATTCCCAGCTATACGTTTAAAAAAAGAAAAATATTACCAGCTATACGTTTTCTAACAAAACCTTATTCAATGGAACTGTAGAGGAATAAATTAAAAAAATATTACCAGAAATAAATTTTTAAAGGAAAAAAATATTACCAGCTATACGTTTTTGGAAAAATACTATTACCCGCTATATATTTTTGAGGAAAGAAATATTGACAAAAATAAATCTTTAACAAAACAAAAATATTATGAGAAAAAAAAAGTTGTCGGGCTTAAGTGACCCATTGAGGTTGATATGCCGTAAAACAAAACAAACCAAACCAAACAAAAGCTCCCAAGAAAATTAAATTTTGGCATTAAATGACACATAGAGTTGATATGACGTTAAATAAACAAATCACAATCGTTGTGACTGTTTAAAAGGACCTGTTCACCAGTGCCCCCCACCCCAATCAAGCGATCCAACATAACCCGATGCCAGGCCTGTACACACCCAACTCTCAGATATTCCAGGACCCTTCCATCGTCCTCGAAAGAGACTTTCCGCCTTGATACCTTACACTGTCAATACAGACAATTTAATTTTAACATAACTTGTCTCTTTTTCTTTCCAACTCACCGGCAATAATCTGTTATTTTTTATTGTTACTTTTACAAGCATATAAGACAAATAACAGCCTTCTATTTTGTTGAGACAAAACACACATGATATTACAGTCGGATTTTTTTTATTCTATCCAACTTTTTCTACCAAAATGCGACGTTATTTTCTGAACATTTTTAATAGATACGTTTATTTCTCCGACTCTAGCCCTAACACTTCAGTATGACAATGCATTCCTTTTCTTTTCTTGTTTTTTAATATTATGTCTTTCCAGATTTCTATCATTTATTAATTATAAATTGCCATGACTCCCTAGAAAAGATGGTGTGGAATCGCGTGGTAAGTGGATATATCATAACGTGGTAAGTGGATATATCATAACGGCAAGAAGTATGTAGGAAAAGAATGGAACAAGATATGTACAATGTAACAGGTTTATTCACCAACTGACTGACAACAGATAAAATATACAGGAAGTATAAAATTAACCCCTTTTTACTGAGTTTCTTGAAAAGGGAGATAACTGCATCCACAGTTTACTCTAACAGATAGTTTCCTGTCTTTTACAAAGTATTAAAAAATGCGTAGGTGAATGCGAACATCTCGACCGAAATGCACATCCCACTTTGATAACCGCTAGACTACACACACATGTTATACAGGAACTTAGACACTGAAAACAAGGAGTTAAGTTGAACGGGCCTTTCTCATTATCGCTATCCAAACAATTTAACCATTTCAAGAATTTATTCACATCACTGGAACACTTTCGTTGTAATGTTGTCTTCGGTCAAAATAACTAAAAATTAGGAAAGCCGTAGTTAGAGATAGTATCAAAGGAATAGGGGAAACAAAGAAGAAAAGATTTATTAAGTACTCATGCATAGAACGGAAAAACAGGAGTATATTAAAAAGACTACTTAAATCCTACTCTAATGTGGTTACTTGAGCATTCCATTTTCACAATAGTAGGGAAGAGCAGGAAGTACGCCGAGTCCCAATCTACAACTTTGTTTAGCGGCAAAATCTTTTAGAAGTTACAGATCAATTCAGCATTATCAGAATTCTTTTCATCTGCAATTCCAGATACTTTCAAGAAAAATCAAAATTGGAATTAGTTTTTTAAGCATTTGATATTGCTAATGTTGTGAGTGATATATCGGCCCGCAAACAAATATCGAATGACAGAAGACAACAGCAAACAAAATGGGGACTAGATTAAAAAAATATATATTACCAAGTTTATTGTCGTTAAAGATATGACAAAATATGCCGACAGTTCACTGAGCAAAAGATCTCAGCTCATTCACGTAGAATGTGAGAAGAATGTTGTCCTGAAAGGGACAGTTTTGCAGTGCGGTTGTTGTGGATTCACTCACATCAAAGCAGTAGAAATTAGCTTTGTCTTCACAGAGATAAAGCATGCTTGACAGGAAATAAAATCCACACAAATAACAGGAAAAGCGTGGTAAATTGTATGTCAATTTCATACAATTTATTTATATTTTTTGTGTATTTTTTAGGTTACAATTGTTTTGTGGTACATGTGATAAAAGGGAGAAAATATTCACATTATATCACAGAAAGAAGTCGGATACGGGTTGTCAGTACCAGGGATCATGATGAAGAGATTGTTATTTTTATTATTTTTTATACAGTGTAACCCGGATATAAGAGAGTTGTCGGGACCGGAGACGAATTCTCTTATATCCGGGTTTCTCTTATATCCGGGTTTGGTCTATTATATATACATTAACACAGGCTCTAATTTGGGACCATATAAAATCTCTCTTATATCCGGGTTTCTCTTATATCCGGGTCTCTTATATCCAGGTTACACTGTACCACATTTTTATGCTATTGTTTCATTTTATTTATAATAAATAAAAATGAAATATAAAATAATAATTATTTATAACTAGACACGGGCAGTGAAACAAGAAGAGTGGATTAAATAAATGTTCAGGTTGGAATTCCTTGTAGGTTACCTGGTTTGACATACTCTGGATAAAAGCAGCAGGGCACAATGTAATAACAACTAAAATGAGGACAATAGTCCGTAAGAAAAATAGCGCCAATAGAGTACGAAAAGTACTGCAATTATATTTTACCAAGAAAACCAGGTGAAATAGGGTTTGAAGACACAGTACACATTCTGATGAAAGTTTTTAGCGACAAATGCTCTCTGTTCCATGCTCGTTGGAGGTGCATGAATTTAACCAAAAACGAGGATGAAGATCTTGTCACATATGCGGGTACTGTCAACAGAGAATGTAAACAATTTAAACGAAAGGAAGTGACTACGGATAATTTTTGTGCGAGGTCTAGCAGCGATAAAAGATGCTGAAGTACGAACAAAAATTTATCAAAGGCTGAACATAATAATAATAGCATAACACTCCAGGAAATAGTGGATGATCGCAATGCTAAGTCTGAAGCATGATGCTGAAAAACTTCACAATGAAGAATGTGCATTGATAAAAGCTAAGTAAAAATGCACAAAAAGGAGTATAAAACCTTGTTTCAGATGTGGTAAATTACATCTTAGGAAAGACTGTCCATGGAAAAATGCAGAATGCTATAACCGTGGTAAAAAAACAACAGGACATATCAAATCACATTGCAGAAAGAAACCAAGAAAAAAAATTACAGGAAGAAATTAATACACAACAGAAAAATAGGCACTCAAAACAAAAGAAAATTTGTTAAGGTGTAAAAATCAATAATGTAAGAATAATAATCTTACTAGATTCTGGTAGTGACATTTCAATAGAAAATGAAAATACATAGAAATAAATTGGAAAACCTTTATTTAAAAAGACTTCAAAAGTCAAAATTCTCGACTGGATTAAATAGCTGTCATGAAAAACAGAACTAATCATTACAAAGTCCAAAAGAAACTTTTACAAAGTTGAACTATAGAAAAATAAAGTTCAACATAAGAGACACCGAAAAAAAATTCACTGATGAACCGGTTAAAAGGCTGTATGACATTTTTGATCTGTCAGTACCAAAACAAATCCGGGAACCTATAAGGACACATTCAAGGGAAAAAAATGCTACAAAGTAGAGATTTATCAATAACGAGTGTGTGTTATAGCAATAACCTTATAATAGGAATTTTTAATAGTTTTGTAAATGCTGGTTGTGTTGAAAAGGTTGATGTGGCTGCGTGTTGAATAGCATTTAACAATTATACATTTTTGTATCAAGAAAAAACAATGGAAAACCGATTTTTGTTTCAACGATAAAATATATATTAAAATCAACAAATACAAAACATTTTTTGTAATGTGTGAAACAATAAGATAGGAGAATTTGTTTCCATTTATCTGTTAGCTGAAAGATTAAATGTAAATAAACAAGTTTTCTGAAAGAATGTTCAAAGTTCTGTATTAGATAGAATGATGTTTTTAGAAGAACATGTAATAAATCAGTTGTGGATTATATATAACTAACAGAGCTGTTGCAACTTGGCTTGTTACATAGAACTGATGGTGAATGATATTTAAGTTCTGTGTGCGTGCGTGCAGTGATTAGAATGAATAGTCTGTGTAGACGCGTGTGAGTTGCTGAGTTCTACTGAGTTCTGCTTCTACTGTCTATTTTTGGAACGAATTCCGGTTTATATAACCATGGGTAGGCTCCCAGGACAACGGCAGGAGAAATTTCAAGAACACACAAAAAATATCTGATTGGATGAAAAATTACCCAATCGGTGATTTTGTAACAAAAGCATGTTTGTGAATTAACAGTAGGAAAAATTCAGTGTGGTGAATGCGATCAGTAAATTGTCCTGTGATAGTTAGTATTTATTATTTGACCAATCACAGTTGAGAAAAATGTAGGCGTGTCAAACATAGTCGTAATCGCTACAGTTTAAAAAGGGGTGATATCTTTTTACCACATAAAAGAAAAGTGGTATTAAAAATACTTGAGGTAGCATTAAAATCCCCATCAATGCACAGTTTTCTATTTTTCTTTTTCTAATATACAAAGTTTACTTAATCCTGCGTAGTACACAGGCTCTAATTTGGGACCAGATAAAATCTCTCTTATATCCGGGTTTCTCTTATATCCGGGTTACACTGTATTTTTGAAACAGCACTTTTCAGTTGGGGCAGAAGCTGATATCACTTGGATCTTATATCGATGAACAATAATATCGGCAGCCAATCAATCACACATTAGGATCGTCTTGCTTTTCATATACACTTTTTTGTGTGGCAAGAAATGCATATTCCACCTTTTTTTACAGCATAAAAAGGTTAATTTTAATTAGTTTTAGAGAATAAAGACAAGATTTTACATACAGTCATAAAAGTAGGTATGTCCAATATTTCGCTAAAAAGTGGTATACCTTGACGACAAAAGGTCCGCAAATTGATAAAACAATTTTTAACGTTTAAATATTTATGTTGTTATTAAAGAGGAAAGACCAAAGTATTTTCTGAATATTTTTTCAGATTTTTTAATCCTTCCTATAAATGTTAAAAATTTTATTAAAAAATCTTGTTTTTTTTCGAGTCAAAAAATTTCGTAAAATCGAACTTATCGACATTTCTGTCGGAAAGATCATAGTTTGTTAGTTAAAAAATCATTAAAAATCAATTACACCTTTTTCTTTTGTTATCTTAGGAAATTTAGAATGATTAAAGTATACTTAATGTAATTTGAAAGAAACATTACTTACATTTTTAGCAGAAAATTTTTTAAGAGAGATATTTCCAACCAGGGTGGCCTATTTTCACAGGCGTTGATTGATGTACGTCAATATATTCACAACTTACGGTACGGAAATTTATTGCATGGTAGCACAGAAGTGATATAATTCGTTCTAATTTTAAGTGAATCTGGTTAGTAGATTTTTTTTTTTAAATTCACTTTCAAATTTTTTTTTTTTTTTTTTACCTTACGTTTGAGGAAGAATTCTGCACTGAAAATAACATTTAAATTATGAAAGAAAATCAAATTTTACAAGTAAAAATAAAACAGTAAAAAAAATTCATTTTTTTAAATTGAGGTTTATTATTTCAGTCATGAAATATTTTTCTGAGAATATAAAAATTACATGAAACACCATTAATTGAAACGGGTTAACTTAATGAAATGAGATTTTATTTCTTTTTTATTAAGGCAGATTTTTTTCTATTTATTAATAATTATATGGCAGTAATTTTAATATGAGTTTTATTTTATTTATTAATAAAATTAACATGCTATGTTGGTTTTGTTTTGACTCAACAAGTATTTTTTAGTTTGAGTAGTAGCGAGTTAACTCCAGAAAATTTAAAAAATCCAAAAATCGTTTTAATTGATAATTTGTCGTGTGGATAATAATTCCAAAGTAATGTACAATGAATTTATGCATTCGATTTCAAACTTGAAAATTTGGGTGGACTTCCAAGGGCGTTTTTTTTTTTTTTTTTGTAATTGTAAATAGTCGATATTTTCTTTTATCCCACTATTCGATTATATTTGAATAGAAAAAGAAAAAAATTGAAAATAATACGACGATATTCAGAAAACTTGACAAGCGTTGTTTTCTTGTTACTGAACGAATCAAAGCCATATCTGAAGTAAAAAAAAAAACTTGCTTCTATCAAAGGAAACTACTCATGTGACATTATTTCAACAATGTGCATCCGTACTTTCGTTGTAGACGATTTTAAATACAATTTTGGAATATTAAAAATTATTTTTAAAATAATTATGGTTGTCAGATTTTAATAAGCTTTCAAATTTATGATCTTTAAAAAGTAGAGAACATAATATATCATTTCCATAAGGTTGCAGAAAGAACTTAATGTATAAATATATAACAACCTTTTGTCATATTGTGTACTTAAAATTGAAAAAAAAAAAGAAAATTAATGTAAAAATTCATTGTTCATTAAAAAAAATTTTTTCTTTCAGATAATAATTACCTTCGTATATATTATTCAGAAAAGCCATTAAAAACTTTCTTAATTAAATATTGTCTTAGTTTTATTGGGTTTTGTATTTTTACAATTGAGGTAAAAGTTTGGACAATTTCGGACAGTTTTTTAACAAAAAAATCGATGATTTAGATTTTTCAGAGTTTTGTGCATTTAATTAAAAATAAAATTCAGGTTGCAAATAAATTTTTTTTTGTGTTTTCATAAAATTAAGTTCGAGGGGGGTAACAGATATAAAAAAAAAATATTTATACCATGACTTTCAAAGAGACAAACATTTCTAAAATAAGTTCATTCATTTCTGAATAAGTTCTGAAGTTTTCATTAAAATCCAACAAGTAGTTAATTTTTACAAGAATTTCGAAATTAATGTGTCTTTCAACTGACAAAAAAACAACTAAAAAAACGCTAAAAAGGTCAAAATTGGACATACCTACATAAAAGGGTTAAGAATTGTTTCAGTAAAAAATAGATTTGAAAACCGCTTTTTGCCATGCTTTTGCCACAAGAATAGTTAGGAAATTAAGATTTCTATTGTGCAAGTAATTATTAAAGGTGGAAATAATAGATGAATAAAAAATTAAAAAAATAACTCAGACATTCAAACCATAACGTAGCCCTGTCACACAGGCAAGTGTTTCTTTCTTTATCCATTTGATCTTTTAGAGTACTACCACGAAATGGATACTGTTTTCCGTAATAAAAAAAAATCGACACTGTTTTAAAAATATTTATCAAAAATCAGGGAATTATTCGATTCAAACGAAATTTTCAGGACTTATTCGTTAATTAATAAACGAATAGATATTTTACTTATTATATCGATTAAAAAAAACTTTGGGGAAATATTGGGGGTGGAGTTAAGTTTCACCCATCCTTTTCGATATCGCGTGTATACCTATTTTTTTTTTAAATGTATTTTTTATTTTTATTTGATGGTTGTTCGTCTAAATACTTTTTTTTAGTTCTAAAAAGAAATCCCTGAGGATAAATATTTTTACAATATTGAGTGTGAACACACGGAAAATTTGGCCTGCATATTGCCAAAAAACAATTTAATAAAAGTGAAAAGAAAAAAATATTGTTTTTGAAAATTGGTGCTTGGATAACTTAAGACATGTTTTATTTTCTTTCAGGTTTGAAAGAAAAAAATCTACATTTTTTTTCTTTTAAAATTACTCGTAATTTTTGTGTAAGTTACTGTTCGCTACAAAAGTTTATTAAACATACCAAAAATTACCAAAATTTAAGTTCAAAGAAGGCATTTAAAATACATTTTTTCAGGGTTTTCTTTTAGAAAGTCCGTGTCAATACATAATCTTTTTTTTTTATAATATAATTCGATATTTTCTTTGCCAGATCGGTACTGTTTGCACAATCAGAATATGCACACTTTTTCTTATTTTTTTAAATTTTTTAAATAATGTTTCCCCTCCATATAGCAAATAATTCTTAGAATTGTGGCACACAATGAAGAAGTCTTGTTTTCTGGTGATATTTCCAAGGCGGAGCCATCGTCTCGTTTTGCGATTAACAGAGGAAGGAAACGAATATCATCATCATCATCATCGATCTAAGTCAGTCCTAATGCGCCGTTGCCACAGAAATAAAGAGCAATGATATAAAAAATCCCAAAAATCAAATGAAATTTGGCCACTTTTTCTGGGAGTGATTTGAATCTGGAGGCACATACAAGTTTGTAGATATCTTCGGCGGTTCCAGCTGTTAAACACGGCAACAAGAAAAGCCAATTCCGTGTGTAATAAACTCCAAAAAACAAGAAGATATAAGGAGTAACCAAAAAAATCACCATGGTAACATTTGAAAGCTTAATGCCTAAGAACATGACCAAAGTGAGGATACCAGCCTCTTTATCACTTTTAATATCCCTCATATTGTTTACATGGAGTATCGATTCGGCGTTGACGGTCAGTGGTATAGAAATGTAGATAGGTATCATGGATACATACCCACAACAGCTGGCGAATGCGAACTCGGAAATCAACGGTCCGAATGTAACGAGTATAACTAAGTCTCCTAAGGCCTTGTACTTGAGAGAGACTCCACCTGTGTAAAAATAACTGCTGGCCAAGCCCAGCGCATAGAGCAATATTAAAGCTTCCGAACGAGCCGGAGAAGCGATCATAACGAAAACGAAAGTAATAACTGATGCTATGTAGCAAGTTAACAAAAGTTTAACAAGTTGTTTAATTGTTAAGATGTTGTCAGTTAGAGTTATATCACCACTGCTACTTTCGCTCTGTTCTTTGTCATGGGCTTTTGCCTGCTTGTCTATTCCATTAACGAAATCATAATAAGTATTTACCAAATTACCCGCAGCCTGGACCAAAATAACGGTGACAACAGAAAAGAATGACAGAAGAAAGTTTCCACTTGAAGGCTTACTTTTATCAGCCAGAATTAATCCAATCACCGATGGTATCAAGGATGCTGAAAATGACCATGGTCTCACAGCTAAAAATAAGTTCTTCATAGACATTTTTTTTTCTCTCAAAACTTTTTTTTTCAGAAGTGTGATTATAAAAAAGACAGTTTTTTACTACTTCGAGCAGGAATTTAAAAACTGAAACCAGTCCTCGAAAATTCAAACTCGTTTTTGTGTTTTTACACAACGCATTTAGTGGATACTTTTTTGAAAATACTCCATTCAGTGAATTTTGTATTATATTCACAAACTAGTGTAAAATGAAAGAAGTGTCTCAAAAAAAATAAAAATAAAAAGCTGCAGAACTATGGAAGTAGTTGCTACTTTCAATACTGTCCCATTTAAGTTTACAAAATGTTAGTGAATCAAATCAATGTGGTGATTGGTTCCCATTCCAGCTACTACTTGTTTTAGATAAATAAATTTTATTTTTGACCTTTACCCCAAAAAAAAAACATAAGCGGCTTCGTCCAATCAAACATCAAGAAATCACAAAGTCCGAGAACGTAAACTGTTCTTACTTCCTTCTCTCACTTGCTGATAACTGCATTAGATTTCGTGATAGATGCTTCAAGCCTGTAAATCAGTTTGCCCTTAGCGTTTATATGCCAATCCAATTCCATAGAGATGGAGAGAAAAAAAAAGGCATCTGTTAAAACTACCAGACAGGAACATTTTAAAAAGTATAAAAATAAAGATATTAAAACATTTTTATCACTTGAATGTACATTTGATCACTAAACTGATATGATTATAATTAGATTCAATTTTACATAAGGGGTTTAAGAAAAATCAGGGACAGAGTAATTTTCATGGCTACACTACGTCGGCTTCCATAAAGTAAACCTTGTATCACATTAGGTTCTAGTAGGAGTGTAAGATAAAATACCTTTTCTCTCTGTAGCCAGAGGGTGCTATAAAAACAGGATGTTAATCATTTCTCTCAGAGGAGACCCTGCAATATATATATATATATATATATATATATATATATATATATATATATATATATATACTTTAAAAATCAGGAAGTCGGTTGAATCCGCTACCTTGGTTTCAACCTTACAGTATCCTCTGGCGATTTTTTATCAAATGACCACCTAAAAACAACTAAAGAACGCTATATATTGCTTTAAAAAATAAACAAACGCACAGTGTTGGGTGTAATAGAATAATAATAATAATAATAATAATAATAATAATAATAATAATAATAATAATAATAATAATAATAATAATGTAAATGCATCGGTGTGGAGGGAGTGCTAAACACAGTTAAATTTAAAAGCACCTTTTTACAAAACATAGCACAACACGCACACGACACTATATAACTATAAACCAACTCTGCATTATGGGTAATTTTTTAATTAAAAAAATGCGCCTCAACAACAAACAACGATGCCGAAGAAGCAGGAGTATCTGCAAAAATGTTGAAGTCAGATACTAAATATTCTGCAACTGTTATTGGAAATTCATCTAAAAAACTGAAGAAGAATGATACCGCATCAGCTAACATATCCTAATCCGCTGGTGGTAATCCAATTCAACCATGTTTACGAGAATATCCCAAGCACAGTGAAGGAAAGAGCCATACTCGGTCATTTGTAAGTACTTGGTTCGACAAATGCTAATGGGCCGAATATTCACAAGAACGTGATGCGATGTTCTGTTTTGTGTGTAGGCACTTTGCACCACCAGCGTATGGCAATGCAGATGACGCATTTACTAAAACTGGATTTCGACGATGGAAAAGATAGGGTAATTCAAAAATATATGAATCCCCAATGCCACATATTCTCCTGTGTTGTATAGAGTGACTACCAATAGAATGTATCTGAAATGACCACTGTCGCACAAACAATAAGTTTGGTTTATCACAAGAAACCTGTCTATATTTCTGAGATGAGGTATTATGTACACTATTTACATTATTCGGACTATTGTCCTCATCTTTGTCGCCATATATATTTATTATTATATGGCTACAAAGATGAGGACAATAGTCCGAATAATGTAAATAGAGTATCAAAAGAAATTGTCTGAAAGAGATTTTGATTTACGACCCCCTGTCACTGGTCCTTGTGTTTGATTTTCTTTGACTTTTGCGAAATGAGTTGCGTTTCGACTTCGGACATATAAAACATCGGAAAAAAACAAAAGTAAAAGAAAAAGGACTTTAAAAATGGAAAATAGCCCTGCCGATCTGAAATATAAATTCACATTTCAATTTGTGAGTACAAGAAAAAAAACTTTTTAAAAACAAATTCATTTTAAAAAGACTAAAAGAAAACAAGTCACCTCTGTCTGTGAACCTTTCATTGTAAAAATAATTATTTACAATTCTTTTCTTTCCATAAAACTTATATATATTTGTAAATATATATATATATATATATATATATATATATATATATATATATATATATATATATATATATTTACAAATTCTTTTATTGTTCTTTGTGTGTTTCTTTTATTGTTTCAAATGATTGTCAAAAGCCTGATGATATTCTAATTTGTCTCTTTTTGAATAAATATTGACTTTATTGTATCAGGAATTTGTTAGAGGCAACGATATCTCTGACTACGTTTAATACAAAACTATTTCTAGTTTAGAGATATCAAAATAAAACTCTCGATAACCAAACCCATCCGCTACAAATTATCCGATTACCGGCTATACTCAGAGTCCGACCATTCAATCAAGCTTAAATTTTTTGAGCTAGTAGTAGGGTAAATTGACTTTGCTCTTTAAGAAGTAGATTTATTTGAATTTTGATGTAAAATAATTTACATTAACTTTGTATGTTAACTTGGGTTTGTGTCAATCCAGCTGCCTTATTTGATGTTTTGTTTCAGGGTCATGGAGAAATTATATTATTTAAATCATAAAGAATAGATTAGAACTACACTACTATGAATTCCGTTTAATTTAGTGAAGTAACATACTTATATTAAAACTCATTCCTAAGTTGTGTATACGATTGTAACGCTGTATCCTCATCCCACTGGACCCACGCACTCTACAATTATGATCCAGTAGTACATATTAGACACAAGTCTCCGGGTCCCAATGTCAATTCGAAGTCATCCTTCAGTCACGTTGTGGTTGTTTTGATCCTGGAGAGTGGTCATCAGATCGTAGAAATCCGTTGGTCATCCTGGGAGTTCGTCGGGTGAGAATCAGGTTAACAGAAAAATAAATATAACAAAGTCGATTCGATCTTAAAAAGACAAAAGTTTATATATATATATATATATATATATATATATATATATATATATATATATATATATATATATATATAAAAGAAACACACACAAAAAAATATTTCTTGTCACACAAGGTTGAATGTTTCTTGTATATGAACAATAACCACACAAATACTTCGAATAATTTCGGTAAAGGAGAGATGTGGCCTTCGTTTTAACCCTTTTGGTCTGTTCTTAGCGCAACTACTACAATCTTCAATGTTCCCGTTCTCAGTAATAGTAATAATAGTAGTAGTACTGGTAGTAACAGGAGTAGCAGTACTTAGTTGTTAGCGGCGGTATTTCGCTTCTTCGCCCTCAGCTTCAGCAACACACAGCAGACGTTTCCCTTTCAATCTCTGACGTCTCTCCACTCAGTTCGACTGCATTCGAAGACAGACGAACCCTAAAACTCTCTTCCTCTGGTTGGCTCGCCTCTTTATTAAGAGAACCGGCCTCACGTGTCCCAGACTGGAGACATATCTGTTTTGTACTGACATACTACCAAAGTACAACTTCACTCCTCCCAGAATAAACAATTTACTTTTTCATCGATTGGTTTCCAAGGTTCCCGACAAGACGCTATTGTTTATCACCTCGCTATTAATTATTCTGCTGCTCTTTGTAAACTAAAAATAAATTCTAGGTCAAAACATCCTTAATGTGAACTTCGATTCTTATAGTGTCAAAATCCATTTCTTTGCTTAAAAGTTCCAAATTATTATTGTTCCAGTAGTTTTCTATTAGTAATCTGATATCCTTTGTACACTTACAAAAAGTTTGTATTTCGTGTTCTAAATTAACTTTCTGTAACATTTATATTTCAAAGTATTTACAGCAAATTAACATCTTGGTTATTCGAAAACGTTTCTCTTTCACTTGGTGCTTTCTGTTTTACAGCATATCCTCCTTTATTATCATTATTATTATTTTAGGGGTGATATAGGCCCTGCCACACGATAGTGGTGTAGTATGAAAATAAAGATGCTGCTTGAATTCGCCCACACCCAACTCCTCCGCAGAAATATTTAAAAGTTTTTAAAAAAAAAAATGCGTTAGTGGGTCATTTGATAAAAATAAATCGCCTGAGGTTATTGTAAGGTTGAAACCAAGGTCGCGGGTTCAACTGACCTAATTTTTAAAGTTAAAAGCTCTACATGTTATTTTTTACTTTTGTTTTTTTACACGTTTATTGGGCACTTTTTAAAACTACTGTTTCTTGGTCTTATTCAACCTTTTATGTATTATATATATATATATATATATATATATATATATATATATATATATATATATATATCGTCAAAGATAATTTCTTTTTACCTCTTGTGGGTCCGTACACGCATGCTGGCGGGCCACCGATGGCAACGCCAGCTGTCCTCTGGTAGCAGGCCACCGGTGGACCTCTAGCAGTCCGCCAGTGGTAACATTTTCGTCGAGAGGAACACGCCGGCGATCCGACAGCTGGCCACCAGCGATAAACACTAGTGGCAAAAAAGTATTCATGGTAAAAGTGTTCGTCTGTCTTTTCAACTCAGATATAGAATGGAATTCACATCCACACACACACACACACACACACACACACACACACACACACACACACACACACACATATATATATATATATAGAGAGAGAGAGAGATAGATAGATAGATAGATAGATAGATAGATAGATAGATAGATAGATAGATAGATATGATAGGTAATAATCCGTTGGTATATGATCCAAGTGAATCCTAATATTCAAACTGATCCACAAAAAGAGATCAATGTATTTCTTATAACAGAGCTTAAAGTTTTTTGTTTTTCTCCTGTGTATTATCGGTAATTTATTTTTCTTTAAAATTGTATAGGTTAAAAAAATTTTCCTTATGTTTTCCTTATTATGATTTTTATCTTCATTATTTTTTACCATCATTATTTTTCATCATAATTTTCCTTCAGTTCTTTTATCATCTTTTTATAATTTTGATTATTTTTATTATTCTTTTAATTATTTATTTAGTTATTTTTTAATCTTTAAGTTTTTAATTGTTATTATTTTTATATTTTATTTTTATATTTTACTGCTTTACATATATATTTTTAATTTTTTACAAAATCTTCATAAATTGTTTTTATGATATTTTTTCTTTATATAAACTAAATAAAGATTTATTGTTAATCTTGTATTATTTGTAGCATATTTTTTATATCTTTTTTATAAAGGAGAAAATGTATTTTTTTTGTTTTTCATTTTAACTTATAATTTATTATTTTCTTCTTTTTCTTTTTTTTGATTGTTTTAACTCGGTGTCTTTAACTTTGTGATTTAATTCCATCCTGACTTGGAGTGTTAAAATTTAAAATCTAGGTCAAGGTTGTATTAATTAAACGTTTCCAATTAAGCCAGACAATATCCGCCTCTCCCTTCCACTATACTGGTGGTTGGGTTAACTTAATATCTATGTTTTCAACGGCGGCCTCCTCCTTCCTTTCTTTCCTTTTTTCTTTCTTTTTCTTTTTGTTTTCTTCTTTTTTAAACGTTTAATTTTTAAGCTTCTGACTTTATATCTACACACTGTCTGAGTCGAAAAATGCCAACGTAGTAACGTTGGTTGAAATAGCTATTCTTATGAGGTCATTTTGGATTTCTCTATTATGGAACTAATATATAATATCTATATATATATATATATATATATATATATATATATATATATATATATATATATATATATGTGTGTGTGTGTTTGTGTGTGTGTGTGTGTGTGTGTGTGTGCGGTGTTTAGTGGAAAGTGCTCAATATCTGTGATAGAGCTAATGTATGCGGTTGCATGGATAGTAGTTTGTAACCTCGGGTTTTATGCTTTCGCGATCTTCAGACAAACTGCTTTAGTTTTTTTTCAAAAAAATACTTTATTTGTGTTTGATTATTTGTGTGTTATGGAGGAGAAAAAATTTAATCTGTGTTTGTTTGGAATGACACTCACATATACATAAAGGCGTATGCATGTTAGATCGTATACACACACCCATATTCATAATCTTAGGTTAGGCGTAGTTACACATTCATACGTACGATAACACGTATTTACGCAACTTACATTCTGTCTATTTCGGTGTCAGGATTGTAGTGATTCATATGTAGTAATGTTCTCTTACTAGCGGGAAGGTGGGGGTGGCTTTGACGTTTTACAGATTGGCTGTTTGCACTGGCAGACATACTCATATGTACTCTCACATACACACATATGTAGACGCATTGGCACATACACACATACGTAGACGCATTGATCTTGACCTACTGCCACCACGTCGGTTAAGTTGGGTTCTGTCTGTAGACATGGTGATGATATCTGTATTTTTTACTACCATAATTGCGGCTGTGTTATTAATGATTGTGATCATGTTAATGGTAATATTAGTTGTGATATTATTATTGATATATTGATAATAATTGATATGTTATTGGTTATGATGAACAGTAAAGTTATCCGTAATAATGACGGAAACAATAATAACCAGAATAAAACAATAATAGCAACAAAAAAGGAATAAAGAATATATAGATAATGAATTAATAAAAATAAATTAAAAAAATAAAAAAATAATGACAATGGTAATGATGGTAATATTTGTGGTAATAATAATAATAATCATAATAATAACAATGATAAAAATAATGATAAAAAAAAAGCAGGACTGATGGTGTTAGTGGTGGTTATGAAGTTATTGTTCTTAAAGTGTTAACAACAATACTCATAGCGAAAGTAACAGTCAGTTATGTGTCATGCGGGATGCACGCGTAGGCGATTATGTATCTTTCGATACATGACTGACGAGGCTGATTTCTTCCGCAGTAGGTTGCCATTTCTTTCTGCGGTAGACCAGTTGCCATCCAAGGCTATAGAACCCGGTCTGTCCTGCTATTTACTCATAGCTGGGGAAGGAAGAAGAGGATTCATACCTTTCCAAAAGGTGTTAGCTCGTAAGTGAATGTAATGTAATGGATTCGACTGGAATTCGGACTCGGCTCTCTGATTCCTCAACCAGAGCCGTAGTAGCCACAAAATAATCATTTTGGAGTGTTAATGGTTATATTTTTCGTGGTGGCACTGCTAATTGTTATGGCGGTGATTGTGTATGTAGTGGTGTAGTGTTGGTAAAAGTGCTGGTAGTGTTATTAATTCCTATTGTTGATTATGTTTTGGTGGTTTTAGTGTTACGGCATTTTAGTGTTCAACCATTTTTACAGTAAGTTCATTCCCGTTTGTGTTCATTTTTTGTTGTTGGCATTATCTGTTTTGTTTAAACTCTGATAGTAGATAGTTGTTTTCGTGTCTACATTTTCATATTATTTCCGATCTTTGGATTAGTAATGTATTTTGTTGTGTGTGAGTGATTATTGACACTTTTTCTTGCAGGCTAGGTAGGCATTTCCTTGATATGTTATTGTATGCAGGTGCGGTTTTCATAATTTCTCAATTTATTATTGGCGTGATGTTTTTTTCTTTTAGATGCAATATGTATGTGGATAGAGTGGTGCTGCTGGAGTATTTTCTGTTGGAAAATGAGAGGTCGTGTGTGTATTTTCTTTGTTTAAATGTTCCTTCTGTGGCGGCACTGTAGTGCATTGTAGTGTTGCTTGCGTTGTCCTATAACATATATATATATATATATATATATATATATATATATATATATATATATATATATATATATATATATAATAATAATAATAATAATGAATGTATAATATAAATATGCATATAATATATATTATATATATAATATATATAAATAATATATATATATAAATATATATATATATTATTTATATATATATATATATATATATATATATATATATATATATATATATATATATATATATATATATATATATATATCACTTCGCAAAATAAGATATATTCCCTGCTTGAAATTTTTTAAATAAAAATTTTAAATGAACGTTTCATTCATAAATTGCTTGCAAACTTGAAAGAAAACATTTGTATTTATTCAAATAGCTGAACATTAGAATTTTAGCCAATTTTAAACAAATGAAACATGGTGAAACTGAATAGGTGTTGACAGAAATAAATGTATTTGCATAAATGAAAAACGTAATGGTGAACAAAATTGAAATCAAAATGAAGTTTTTTCTTAAATAATTCTTACTGTAATGCAGCAAGATAAACTAAATAAATTCCTTCCATTTCCAACTCTTGAACAGGCAACATAAAACTGACCATGAGAAAAGCAGGGTTGCAAAAGGTGAATCCAGTAACTTTCATTGATTGACCTTGTGATTTATTAATAGTCAACATACTCTGACTGGGAATTGCAATCATTTAAAATCAAAAGGCATATATGTTAGAATCAATGAAATTCTTGGAATCAGTAGTCTCTCCTTTCTCTTGACCAGTTATAATAAGAGCTTCAATATGTGAAGTAACATTTTTTTCACAATAAGACGTGTACGGTTACATAACTTTGGAGGATCAAGTTTTCTTAGTAACATTAATGGTACTTTAGCATTCTGCTACCACTTGCTTTCGACTAAAAATTTTGTGGAGAAAGAGGATCACAGAGCCTTGATATTTCTCTGACTTCTGATTGGTCAATTAATGCTAATATCATGCTTTCGTCTACGTCCGTACGGTTAAAATTAATTTACCGCCAAAAATCTGTTTATATGTTTCTAGCCTATCACGTGACATCAACATAAATATTTAGCGACATTTTCAACTCTTTCTCTTTCCTCTGCTTTTCTCAGAACCACAACAATGTAGTTCAGTGAAAAGCCCACGTCTGTCCCATATGGGAAGACGCTATCACACACACACACACACACACACACACACACACACACACACACACACACACACACACACACACGTGAGCTTTGCGGCATCAAACAATTCGCCAAACAAATTGACCCCGTTCAAATCTTTGAAGTTTCCAAGTGGGATTTACTAACATAATCCCAAACTTCGAATTTACTCATCACCAACAAACTACGATTCAATTTTAACATCTACGATTTTTATCGAGACAAGAATTCTACTCAAAGAACATACAGGTTGCCAAACAAACATTTTTTTGTAAGACTTTTATCATGGAGGATTTTAAAAATATTTTAGTAGAACTTGTAAAATACCAAAATGAACAGCAATTACAACTCCAGGAAAGAATGGAAGAAAAATGGCAAAAACAATTACTACAAACACAGGAACTAATATTAAAGGTAGCGGGTAACAAACAACAAAATATCGAAAAAGAGGCGACTTTTTCCCAAGACAAAGTGTTGAATATGATAGAAACATTCAATTACTCCCTAGAAGAGGATAAAAATTTCGGGGATTATTTCAGACGTTATGAAGACATCTACAACATCGATTGTCAAAACTGGACAGAAGCGAAGAAGCTACGTCTGTTGCTCAGAAAATTAGGAACTGAGGAATACACAAAATTTGTGGATTACATTTTGCCAAAAAAGACGAACGAATTAACGTTTGACGAAGCAGTTACATATCTTACAGAGCTTCTCAATCTGTGACTACATATTATTGTATAACGAGAGAGTGGTAATACCGAAGTCGCTACGAAGGCGAATCTTGAAAGATTTTCATTTAGGACATCCGAGAAAAAACCGGATGAAGGCACTTATGAAAAGTTTTGTCTACTGGCCTAACATGGACGGTGATATTACGCAAATGGTGGAAAGTTGTAAAGGCTGCTGTGGCGAAAGCACCACCCTCTATACAAAAGCCATGGCCTAAAGTTGACAGACTTGACCGTGGTCCAGAATCGACGTGGATTACGCAGGACCCATAGAGGGTTACTACTACTTAATAACAGTAGATAGTTTCAGTAAATGGCCTGAGGTTTCCAGATTCAATCACCCGACGACAGAAAATACCATAAACTGTATACACGAATTATTCGCCAGATTCGGTGTCGTGGATTGCTTGGTAACTGATAACGGTACACAATTTACCTCCAGTGACTTTAAAGAATTTTGTGAGACATACCAAGTAAAGCATATCAAGATAGCTCCGTACCACCCGAGGTTGAACGGACAAGCCGAAAGATTCGTAGACACACTAAAAAGAGCTTTAAAAAAAGCCGAAGATGTACCGACGGAAAAAGCGATACAGCAGTTCCTCCAAGTATACAGAATAACACCTAATGGGAACACACTATCTGGTCTTTAACCAGCGGAATTAATGTTTGCCCGGAGAATACGGTCTGTGTTTGATAAATTATTGCCAAACAAGAACAAAAACCAGTATACACCTATTGTACCAAAGAGATCATTTAAACCAGGAGAACGAGTTTACTTTAGGATGCTCAGAAACAATACGTCTTACTGGGAGCCTGGCACAATAATTAACAGACTGGGAAATGTGATGTACACAGTACAAGGTGAAAAGTTTATCCATAGAAGACATATTGACCAAATACAAAAAAGACGGGTTGAGGAGCCAAGCTCGTCACCCGCAGAAAATGACTCGATGGATGCAATCTTTGAAGCTTTTGAGATTCAAAGACCATAGGAAGATACAGAATTTAGAAGGACAAACAGGAAGGGAAAATTTACTGAACCTCTGATCATCAACCATAATAGAAAAAAATACTAACTCCCTATCTAAGGAAGGGGGTGTTAAGCCCCCACCTTTTTACACAAATGGACTCACCCGAGGTATACATATACTACTACCAGTGAATACACGGACAGTCTGTAATAGAGGAGGGTAGAACAAGAGTCACAGTAACGAGCACGTAGACTCAGTAAGGAGTCATACCGCGATACTTCAATACCAAGACTGTATATATATATTATTGCTACTAACCCGCATTCCTGGATCTACTAACCCGTATTACCAGTTTGTATTATTATGTTAATACATTTATTTTCCCCTTCCATTCCTGGCGTTTGTTATTCATTGATATCGGATTTCATCCCGGAATCCACAACAAGATTCTTAATATTTAATGCACAATTTACTCAAAAGTTATAAGCTTTAAAATTTATCTTTTAAATACAAAATTCAACTTTTGATATCAACCAACATTTCATTTACCAATTTCGATTACAACAAACTTTCCAGGAAGAACACAACTTACTTTTTTCAAAAGATTTTACTCATTTGTTGAATCAACTTTATTCACGTAATATTTAAACTTCCATCTTTTTATCTGTTTCATGAACAAAAAATATATATATTCAATATTCAATATTCAACAGGTAAAGGGAGACAACTCTTACCTTAATATCCAATATCAAACTATGACAGGAATTTACGATGTAAAATATTGTTTAATCTGAACTGATTAATTCTTTGAAAATCCTTTCACTGACAGGAACACTGAACAAACTCTCTATCTGTCCTAAAAAACATCCTCATTCACATTTTGCATATATTTGTTATATAAATGCTTTATTATTGTTTTTCTAAAAAGGAATATTGTTTGTTTTATATTTTATCGTTGATGACCTTGTGCCATACCCAAATATTTGTGAAGAAGTTTTTTTTTCACGCAGCCAACACAAATAATACCTTCTGATATATACATACTTTTCCTCCGCAACAGTACTCCTTGTTGTTATACCAACTTGTGTGATGGCATTCTTGGAAGATCCAAAAAATTCAAAAATTCAATAGGGAAGTTAACTGCTTCATCTGGATCCACAGTTGTATCATTAGATAAGTATGTCCTTTCTTCTGTTGGGATATCTTGCAGATTCTTCTGATTGATGACCTGTACTGTTTTATTTCTGGGAGCCAAAATTTCTCTCTCACACAAGCAATCTATATTCTAGAAGTTATCTGCTATATCGGGGTATCCTTTAAAAATTAATTTCTCAATGCTCTCGACCAGAGTGCCGAAACCTTCAGGAAGGCTGATCTTTCCATCTTGATCATGTGAAATTTCTCCATTTTCAATTTTTAAAAGGAGGTCCCTAAATTCCTTTGCTGTCTCATCTCCATTGAGTTCCATTCACATATTAGTGAGTGGCCAAAAGTGTTTTTCAATATGATCCCACAGATAAAATAAAATTTTTAGAGATAATTTGTTTCATATGGAAAATATACGAAATTTATATAAAGTAAAAATAAATTTGTTTATAATTTTCGGTTAAAAAGGTCGAAAATTTTTTAATATGTCCAAAATTGCGAGTATCTTGTTAAAAATGTAAACATTAATTTGATATCGTAAAATGTAGGAGTAATTATTTAAAACCCTTTAATATTTAAGACGTGTACCATTACATAACTTTTGAGGATCACGATTTCTTAGCAGCATTAATGGTACTCCTTGTTTTAATACCAATTTGTGTGATGGCATTCCTGGAAGATCCAAAGAATTCAAAAATTCAATAGGGAAGTTAACTGCTTCGTCTGGATCTACAGTTGTATCATTGGATAGGTATGTCCTTTCTTCTTTTGGGATATCTTGCAGAATCTTTGGACTGATGATCTGTACTATTTCATTTCTGGGAGCCAAAATTGTTCTCTCACACAACCAATCTGTATTCTGGAAATTATCTGTTATATTGGATTATTGTTCTCTTTTTACGACAAAGATTTGGATTATTGTTCTCTTTTTACGACAGAGATTTGTGAAAACTTTGGCGGACTTAGAATATTTTTAAACCAAAGTTGTCATTTGAATTACAGCTCTTTGAAAGTATTTTCCCAGATAAAACACACGCCAAAAACAACAAAAAAGTTTTCGCTTGATATAAGTCCAGTAGAATATCAAGAAATAAAAAAAAGACATTAGACATTTAACAGGTAATTGTGAATGGATTTCTAATTAAAATTAAAAGAAGAGGACAATCATTTAATAGAAGATATTTTAAGCAATGTATGCAAATTAGTCATTAGCTTATTTGTGTTAAGACTTTTAAAAAATAAATAAATTAAAAAGGAAGCATGTTAATATTTTCTTTCGAGGCGGCGGATATGTTTGTGTATGAAATATTGTTGTCTTATTTACTTGTTCTACTTACTTAGAAAAGTCCATTTTGGTAGAATGTAGTTTGTTGAATTTCCACACCGTAAGGCGTAACTTCTTTTAAAAAAGCAGCTAATTATGGATGCTACATATATAAACTGATAAACGTTTACCTTAGAAAAATAAGCTGATAATTTTTCTATGAATTTTTTAAAAAAATGGGATTAATGTTCACTATTTATGAAATGTTGAAGGGGCTGTAGACGTTCAATATATTCGTTCAAAGAATATGACTGTAAAGACAAAAGAAATTAATTGGTTGGGTGTGTGGGGGGGAAGGCTTGTTATAGTTAAGGAAAGTTTTACAAATAGATGCCAACTTGTTGAAGGCCAAGTAAAATGCAAATTTCAAACACTTTTCTGCACTATATAAGACGATATTCCTAAAAAGAACTATTTTTTATATGAAAATCAAAACAATGCTCGAATAAAAGAACAGTAATGAAGGACAGTTAATTGATGAAATATACTTTTTAAAAATCATTATGCAATTTAGTAAAACCTGAAAAGTGATATCGCCTAGAAGTAGATACTATATAATATAGATAATGAGCTTTTAATGTGTGCGCTTTTAATGCATACGCGTGTGACAATATGTCGCCCCCGTATTCTGGGGTGAAACGAATGGTGTTTCTTACGCTGCTGGCCACGGCCCGAATTGTGATTTGGACGACGTGACAGGGGGGAGTCTTGCGAGGCAACCGTCTTTCTCGTCAGGATCTGATCCGATTTTTGAGTATCAGCTCAAGATGAAGATTAGAACTGATAGAAAACGCCTGCATTCGACAGTCTTTAGCAAAAGGTGGGTGACTGAGGCGAGCTTGGTTCGTTTGAACGGGCTAGCCTTGATTTTCTCTTTTAGGTCAACCTACATCACATCGGGGTGGTTTCCTGTGGAATCCTCCCCTTGGTTAGGTTAGACAAGCTTTGTGTACCTAGTTAATGTTAGTAAATGTTGTTCCTGGCCTGCTCCCGGCTGCATCTTTGGTTATGATCCAAGTTGAGATTCCCAACCTCCCCAGTTTGTTTTGGTTCCCCCTTTTCATTTCGACTGGGCCAGCTTTTATATTTCCCATATCCGTATCTATATTTTCGCCTTTCCCACTCCCTTAGTGAGAGAGCCTCTTGATTTTGTCTAATGGGCAGATTAAGCGGCCTCTCCCTTTTTTGAGAGTCGGACGGGCCCTATTAACATCAGTTATGTTTAATTTATTTTGTGTTGTTATTTAGTTTGATTATTGGGTCCACCCCCTCCCTCTCATATTTAGAATTGTACATATGTATTTTTATCCTTTAATTTAATATCATGGGGTGCGTTTTCTGTACCCCCCCCCCCCGAGAGGATGTGGTATTATGGCATTGGTGTAGGGAGGATTGATTGGACGAGTTTTTATGATGAATGCGAAAATTGTAATGAGGGAATGGGTCGTGAGTCGGATTAGCTAGGTATAAGATAGTTAGTGATGATCAGCCTCAATCCCCTCCTCTTTTTTGGCCTTGTGCCACAATTGTATATTTTACAATAAATATTGTGTGATTAATATAAAGTAGAAAAGTGGCCTTTTAACCCCAACCCTCTCCATCGCACTACACTAACAATGATTATTAAATCCTGGATAAAGTTAGGTTTTGTTCCAGTTGGACTTTTTTTTTATTATTCTCTCATTATAGATATATGTGATCTTACTTACTGAACAACCCACTATACACAAAATTATATACTAATACATTCGGATGCTTGAAGACCCGAACCCTTTTAATTTGAAAGAATAGATATATCACAAATTTACGTCACAGATAAAATTAATCACATAAAGAAAGAGACAGGAAGACTTTCCAGTTCAACCAAGTGTCGGCTTCAAAGTCACGAACAATTAACGGGTCAGTCATAAGTCAATAGATACTACAACAGGCACTTAAAATTCTTTTTCAATTTTCAATGTGTCATTTTCTTTCTTCCGTCGTTTTCCTACAACTAGGATCGGTCACTACTGATATGAAATCAGTAATGCATGAAATCGGTCAGGTTTACTTTAAGAATATAGAAATATATTGAAAATTGTATTCGGTATTACCGGAGGAAAGATGTTAGAGATTATTAGGCATAAAAAAAACATTTCCAGCGATTTGGTTTATTGATAATTATTTTAATAATGGTTGCGATAAATAAATTAAAAAAAAACTAATAATTTCTACTGTGAGTACAATCTTTAGTTTAAAAAGAAGGCGCTCAGAACATTTTTACATACCTAACACACGCATACATGCGCGTGTGTGTGTGTGTTATGGATAATACTCCCGTTGGTTGCGACGTAGGTACCTCCACTTTTTCGCATGACGAAAAAAGCCCCAATTTTATCATTATCGTTAGGTTTTATCGTCAAAATGTATATGTTATTATTAAGAAGGAACAATAAAAGTATTTTTTGATTATTTTTTTAAAAATTTTGATACTTTCTAGCACGTTCGTAATTATGGTTAAAAATCTTGTTTTGTTTGCGTCAGCGCCCGACGTAACAATTATTACGATTAGTCACTTAGTGCATTTGCGCTTTTTCCGGTGATGCATTGATTTGGAAATTCTTGCAAAAATCAAATAATTGTCGGATTTTGATGAAACTTTCAGGACATATTAACAAATGGATGTAATTATTTTTTTATTTTATTTTATTTTTTTAGAAAATTTTAGTAAAAAATATCTTTTTATGTAACTCCCACTTACTTAATTTCATGAAATTTGGAGAAATTCAATTTTTAGGGCGAGAATTTTTTTTATTAGTTAAAAGCAGGACTCCTTGGAGAATGTAAAATAGTTTTGTAAAATACATTGTAACCCGGATATAAGAGAGTTGTCGGGACCGGAGAAGAAGTCTCTTATGTCCGGGTTTCTCTTATATCCGGGTTTGGTCTATTTTATTTTATTAACACAGGCTCTAATTTGGGACCAGATGAAATCTCTCTTATATCCGGGTTTCTCTTATATCCGGGTTACACAGTTAACCCATTTACCGAAAAACTGCTCTGAATTGTAAAATAAAAAGTGAAATAAAGCTATGACATTATTTAATTAGAAAAGCTTTTAATTGGTTTTATAAATAAAATTTTTTAAGGACACATAAGGACATTTTTTTCAATGAATAATTAATTTTTACAAAATCTGTTTTCATTTTTTTTTTTCAATTTTAATTAAATAATTTATAATATAAAAATCGTTTAAAATTTTACGTTACTTCAAGGCGGCTAGGTGATATTGTTATTAAGTAAAAACTACATTTACGAATGAAAAATTAAAAAGCTCATAACAGTCGTTTGTACCCCAAATTTTAAAAAAAATTAATTTTTTTGAGTGTATAAACGTTCCCACTTTACAACTGGTAATTCATACATGACATTCTCCTTAAAACGTCGTGATTTAAGAGTTGTCTGGCGCTCTGCAATTCTTTCACTTTCCTTATTCAGTTCTATTTCATTATTTACGTATTTGCAAGTCATCCCTTCAAAATTTTAAAGTAAGTTTTACTTTTTTAAATATTGTTTAGAGTATTTAGTTAAAATAATAAAAGTTTAAACAATTACGTCATCAATAATAAAATTTGCGGTACTATAAAAATTTAATAATAATATAACCACCATGATAACAATTAATAATAAAAACTAAAATGAAAAAAATATATTACAAAATATGAATTAAGAATAAATAAAATACCATAACATTTCATGAATTAATGAGTTACCTCTATCATGATATTTCATCTCAGTTATTAAATTTTCAAATTAATCTAAGAAAATTTTATATTGTTTTAAATTTTATTATTTTTTCATAAAGCATCTTCAAACTTAAATAAAAGTCAATAAAATATTAGATAATTGCTGAAAATATGTTCATTTGTAAAAATTACTAGGTAGTTATAAACAAAATAATGCATTCACTTACATTTCGTAAATTTATGTCAATTCTGGCCATCCATACTAGCTGTCAACACCTGGGGATAGTTGGCTTAAAATGGCACTAAGATCAACAATTTCAGCAATTTAACAAACTCTTTCCAATCAATTTAAATTCGTTTTAAAGTACAGCAAAGTTTTTTCTTCTTGGAAATATTAAATTTCATTTATTAACTTGAAATTAAAAATAAAATAAAAGCTTCAAAAAAGATTTTTCGTTTCTAAAAAATGATGTATCATGAATCTGTGGAGGTACCTACAACTTAAGGCTTTCTTCACATAAAGTCCGGCCTTGTGGGATACTGGGACTCCCAAACTATGAAAAATATCAATCATGTGACCACTGCATTATTGTCAGAAAATCTTTTTTTTTAGAATTTATTATTAATTTCTATTGCAAAATTAGCTGACCCATAAAGGGGAAGTATCCAGCAGAAATAGATCTTTGATTTTAAGTTAATACGGGGCACGAACAAACTCTATTCTAACTTTTAAAAAAAACACCCTTCTAAAAGTCTTTCTTCATATGAAGTCGGACTTTTAAGGGATACTATGATATCGAATATGTGACTGTAGCATTGCTATAAAACGTTTTTTACGGCTTAATCTATGTTCGTAATTGATCTCTGTGGTTTTACGCTTTGGCACAAACTTTAAAAACATTCTACTTAAGGCTTTCATCACATAAAATCAGCTCTTATGGGATACTAGGACTCCTCAACTATGAAATATATCGAATATGTGACCATAGCATTGTTAGAAAACGTTAATTAGAAGTTGGGTCGATTTACATTGAATATCTATAACAAAACGAGTAAACCCATAAACCCGTGAAGTACGCGTCAGAAATAGATCTTTCTTGCCGTTAAACCCACTTTAAACCTTCACCTTGTACGACATAAGGGCAGCGATGTGGGCGCGCTTTAAAATCCAATTGGATTAACGGCAATATCGTGGAAAAATTGCTGAAGCCCCCTCGACACTTCCCCTTTTGGGGGACGCCTCAAACGCCGGATAATGACAACAGACCTTCCCACCCCCACACGAAGGAAAGGTACTGCCTGGGGGATAGCCTCATCGAGTTTGAGCTGATATTGTTTTGAAACTACCCAGTCGAAGGCAGGGGATCAGTCCGCTGGGATTTTGTCCGGTTACCGTGTCGAACAAGCCACATTTTTCTAAAGAACTGATAACTGAGGAATGTCCCTCCTAATGTTTTATCCCCTACACCTTTAGCTTAACCTCCTCGGAATGAAGTCATTATATAGATCAGTGTTTGTTAACCTTTTTTCAACTAGCGCTCCGTTCGAGCCCAAACTTTTTTTTTTTATCAACGCCCTACTGTCAAATTAAATTTCGAATATTATACGGAATTCAAGATAGCACTACTTAGGTATGAGTATAAAAAACAATTTTAATATGGTTTTCATTTCTATTATAAATGCCAATGATTAAAATGCAAAAAAAACAAAACAACAAAAAACAAAAAACCTTTTATTTGATAGCTTATCTCAATATTTTTAATGTGATAGTTGACTTTGGTGCTTCGTACTGGTTAAGGCCCTTACACTAGGTTCCATGCTGCTTAGATGTAACCGTAGATCTCCTCGTTTTGTAATTTGCAGGTGGTTTCATTGTCTAGTAAGAAGCCGCGTAACTGCGTTGAAGCCACATTCAGCCACATAGGAAGTTGGAAAAGCAAAGTTTGATAGCTTCCCTCAGCTTTAGAAAATCTCCACTCTTGAAAAAAAGATGCTAGAAGATAAAATATTCTTATTTTTTATTAATCGTCTCCCTTCAGGTTATGAATGATCATGGCTCTCCACAAATCCCTATTCTTTGTAGCTCTTATCAATATTTGTCCTCTTACTATCCCTCCCAGTTATTCTTCTACCATTCATTTATACAAGCCTGTTACGTGTTTTTTGTACAAACTTAACCAAACAACATATGTCAAACAACGATGTGAAACTGATGTCGGAGACACTCCTACTGTCGCGGCCCAGAATATAACCCAACCAAGAATATATCCGCGATTAGTCTAGGCCAGAGTTTCCCAACCTTTTTTCCACTAGAGAATTCTTTGGGCACAAAATTTTGTCAGCCCCCCCCCCCCAATTTAAATTTCGAATATTATACTGAATTCATCTTTCATAGCAAGATATCTCTTAGATATGTGTATAAAAGCAATTTTAATATTGTTTTCATTTCCATTATAAGTGCCAATGATTAAAATGCAAAAAAAAAAAACAAAAACAAACCCAAAAACAAAAAACTTTATTTGATAGGTTATCTCAATGTTATCAATGTGATGGTTGACTTTGGTGATTACTGGCTAAGGCTCTTACTCTGGGTTCCATGCCGCATAGAAGTAATCGTAGATCTCGTGTTGTAATTTGCAGGCGTTTTCTTTGTTTAGTAAAAAGCCGTGTAACTGCGTTGAAACCACATTCAGTCATATTAGAAAAGCAAAGAAAAGTGTGATAGATTCCCACAGCTTTAGATACCTTTCAGAAATTTCCTTTTTTAGCCAATATTGAATAATTATTGAAAATTTGAAAAAAAAAATGGATAAGTGTCCACCGTCTCCTGAGTATGTTTACCGCCCCAGTGAAAAATAAAAACTCCCGGTGCCCCTTTCAACATAACAAAGCCCACAAAGAGGCGCTAGCGCCAAGATTGAGAAACACTGGTATAGATCCTTTTCAAATATCATGTCCCTTTAGGACATCGGCGAACATGACTCTCCACAGATTTCTTTTCTTTATTATCTGTAAATAACAACCAGTCAATTTGGGGAAAAGAGTGTGCATTAGTTTCCCACGAACTCAGTTTTTACTTCTATTGGCTCCTCAAGGCTAGACAGTCCAGTCTGCTATACTAGGGGCAGTATAGGCACAAAAATAGGGATATTCCAGAAATACATGGACTGAATTCGCAGTTTTTTCTTCTCCTGGACTGACTACCAGTCAGGAAGATGATTCATGCATTTTCCAAGTCTATTAGAGCGACGCGAACGAAACAGAATCGAACGGGAATTGAATTTGAAATGCTGAATTCATTTTCCGGTCCGATAACTATTACACTATCGGAGCGTGTACGTTTATGGCGTGACATCTATCTATCTATCTATCTATCTATCTATCTATCTATCTATATATATATATATATATATATATATATATATATATATATATATATATATATATATATATCTTTAATTTAATAGCGTATTTTAATTGACCTCCTTATTTTTAAAGTTAAAAGCTCTACATGTTATTTTTATTTTTACTTATTTTTTTTCTCACGTGTATTGAGCACTTTTTAATACTACTTTTTCCAGGTCTGATTCAGCTCTGACCATTAATCCTTACGTATTAAATTATATATATATATATATATATATATATATATATATATATATATATATATATATATATATATATATATATATACCTACTTCTACCATTTACACAGGCAACTACGAAGTCTAAACCCTCATGCGTAGACACACACATTTACATACTTTTTTCTACCATTTATACAGATGATTACTACCTCTGAATACATATATACTTATATCTATATACATTCTGTCGAACTCTCTCTCTCTCTCTCTCTCTCTCTCTCTCTCTCACACACACACACACACACACACACACACACACACACACACACACACACACACTCACTCACTCACTCACTCTTGTATGCACCTGGACATTTATCTTTGAATTCTTAAACTTCTAACTTGTTACTCTATCATTCTGTATATATGTTATCTTATATAAAAAATTTTGTTTATAATAACTCTCTATGGATTTTCTTTCTTTATACAAGGCCAATTAAATACATGGTGAGAAATGACGTTGAAATCAAATAGCCTCACACGAGAACTATAACATTTTTATAAAGATTTTTATATTCTGTCTGTTTACATACTGTATACCGGGTAGAGTTTATTATCTCTCAATTGCGTCTCTTGTCTTCGAGCAGAGTGCGACTCATTTTGTGGCTCCGTCGGAGGACAGAGATGCAACTGGAAAAGATAAATACAGCGAGGTACCCGGCCTTGGAGAACAGATTCCCGAGGTTGCACTCCCTCATGGCACAAGAGAGGGGGTCGGTGCTCGCTACCGAGGCCAGCGCAACCGATGGTTGTTGGATCTTGGGTAATATTTGTCCTTGGCCCGGCTGTACGCGCTCTGGTTTCCCACAATAAAACGGATCTTGTGTCACATAACATCTCACTGGGGAATAAAATAAATACACCGTCTGCGTGTGACTTTACATGCGCGTAAGTAATGAATAAGGTCATCCCATAAGTTCTGTCCGAATTTTAACTTTTTGTTAAAATGAACGAAATTTAAAGAGTATTTTATAATGTCTAATGGAACTGAACATTATTTTTATGTTTAGATGCATTTAAACTGATCAAATTTTATTTCAGAGAACAATAAAATTAAATTTTGTTTGATTAAAACCCTGCTAACATGGAAGTACCCAAGAATCATTTGAGGCACATAATGCTTTATGAGTTCAAGAAAGGAAACTCAGCAGCCGAAGCGGCTAGAAACATTCACTCAGTTTATGGAGAGGAATGTATGAATGAAAGAACTTGCAGAAGATGGTTTGCAAACTTCAGAGGTGGAGATTTCACCCTTGAAGATGAAGATCGAACCGGACGTCCAGTTGAGTTTGATGAAAAGCTTCTTGAAGCAGCCCTTGAAGAAAATCCTGCTTTATCAGTTGAGGAATTGGCAGTGGTTTTCAGTTCAAACCATACAACTGTTCATCGTCATCTTCAACAACTTGGAAAAGTTCCTAAACTTGGAAAATGGGTGCCTCATGAATTGTTTGAAAACAACCTCACATCCCGAGTTGACATCTGCTCTTCTCTCCATTCTCGCCAACTTGTTTCACCTTTTTTGGATAGACTTGTAACTGGCGACGAAAAATGGATCTTTTATCGAAATGTTAATTGTCGTTGACAGTGGCTTGGTAAAGGAGAAGGACTCCAGCCACAGCCGAGAAGGGAACTTCATGGGCAAAAGGTTCTTCTTTCAATCTGGTGGGATTGCCAAGGAATAATCCACTTTGAATTCTTACCACCTAATGCAACAATTAATGCTCAAATATACTGTTAGCAATTAGAGCGTTTGAACCAAGCTTTGAGGAAAAAAGACCTGATCTAGTGAATCGAGTGATGTTTCATCAGGACAATGCGCGACCACACACAGCAAGAATCACGTCACAAAAGACCGAAGAACTTGGTTGGGAGAAAATTCCTCATCCACCTTATTCTCCCGACCTTGCTCCTTCAGACTACCATTTGTTTCGTAGCTTACAGAATCATTTGGAAAAAACAGCTTTTGTAACACAGGAAGACGTTAAAACTGACATTTGTGAGTTCTTCGAATCAAAGCCAAAAGAATTTTACAGTAATGGAATTAGTAAGCTTGTTAATAGATGGAAGGAAGTCATAGATAATCAGGGAAAATACATTGTTGATTGAATCTGTAATTAAATGTAACATTTGGTCACTTGTTTTCTTTATTCAAAATTCGGACAGAACTTATGGGATGACCTGATATAGGCGTATGTCGATATTTGGAGTAACTTATCGATGTCAACGTGACAGTGGTTGTGGGGATTGGGCCTTTTTGTTCATGACCCATATGCATATTTATGTGTATGGGACGCCAACGTTAAAAAATATACTACCTTAGTGGGGAGGCCAGGAAAATTTCATACCATGGGCATGATTAAGGAGAACGCGAACATTCAGTTGATGGCGATCCCGAAATAATTTTGAATTGTGGGTGGGAGTGAGGTAACTGGGATATGCGTTTGAGATCACAAGGTTTAGGGTAATTTGAAGAGTGACATGTAGGATATTTATTCGTTGTTTACCCTTTTGTAAATCGTGACAGAGGCTGGCCATTAAGATTATATATATATATATATATATATATATATATATATATATATATATATATATATATATATATATATATATGTGCTGGTTCCATGTGGCTTGGGAAGAGTGTGTGTTTTTTTTTGTGTGTGCGTGTGTACGGATTCCTTGTGGTGGGACAATGTACGTGTGTGCGTGTGTGTTTGTGTGTGTGTATGTGTATAAATGTATTTACTAATTCTTCATAGTGAGACAGTGTATGTATTAAGGGGGAATATACACACACACACACACATATGCTTCATGCTGACAGGAACACACGAAAATGGGGTCACTAAAACAATAAAAGATAAGAAACCAACAACCGATCCATCACTTCTCGGACCAACCTTAATTGTTTTATGACCCTTCGCTCAGAACTCTTCACTGCCATTTAAAGAAAGACATTCGAATTACTAACACAAAAACAGAGAATGTCTCATATCGAGAATATTTAACATTGAAAAACATAAAGAAAATAATTAATTATTTTTAATGATATGTGGAAATCTCCACCCTTTACCTGAAGACGGTCGCGAGACCAGAAACACGTGTTGTAAAATTATGAAAAATAATGAATAATATTTTTTTTAAAAATCCACATTACAACCAAAAAAGTTTACGGTACCTCTCTTCTTTTTAATATACTCACTTTTCTCTCATTGGAACCATTATAACCTCTTCATTTTATATATATATATATATATATATATATATATATATATGTAAAAGAAAACGCGATACCTAAATTTTAAAATTAATTTTAAAAAAATGAAGAAACTTTCTTGAAGCTTTTATTTTAGTTTTAATTTCAAGTTAATAGATTAAATTTAATATTTCAAATAAGTAAAATACTTAGCTGTATTTCTAAACCTAATTTTAATTAACTGTAAGTAGATTTATTTTTAAATTGCTAAAAATCATTGCTTTTAGCGCCATTTTTATCTATCTGTCAGCACAATGTAATTTTCTCAATTAAAAAATCTTTCCAAAATAAATATACTTTTTTGAAACTTTATTTGAGAAATATTAGCTGATTTAAAGTTTAATCTTATTTGAACCAAATATTGCTTATTTTTAATTTAAAATATATGCGAAAAAAGAAACTGTTAGCATAAAATTTACGGTTACATTTATCCAGCTCAACTGTAAATTGATGAGATCTCAACGCCAGTCTAGTACTGCGCTTAAATTAAAAATGTTTAGGTACCATAGGGAAGAGCTCATCCGAACAATTACCACGAAATTATTTATAGAAAAGAAACAAACTTACGGCGGTGGGAAAGTGACTGAAGCCGAGCCGCCAGATCAGGACTAATTTGTCTTTGAATTTTATCAAGGAGCTCAAGGTAAGTAGCAAGGGTACCGAACCATATGTGGAGGTGATATACTAAGAATGGACGAATGGTAGACTTATTTCTTAAAGACAGGGATCCTTTCATTGAGTCTATCGGAATCTTTTCTGGTCAAACCCAGGACTACAACTAGAATTATTGATGTCCTCATGTGCCACATTTTTTTAGATTTCCACTTCAAAATCCTTGTATTTTGACTTCTTTTTTTTTTTTTTTTAGGATCTTCAAAGATACATGATAGTCTGCAGGGACTGCCATGTCAACAAGAAGTTTTGTGGCCCTTGAACAGGATGTCTGGGCGATTAGCTTTGATTGTTCTGTCTGTGTAAAGTCCCATAAAATTCTTACAGAGTCTATGTCTGTATCGGGTCTGGGTGGTGTTTATACCAATTTCTCGCAGTTTCCTTTCCTTAAAAGTTGCAGATATTGGCTCACTTTGTTATGCCGAGTTTTATATTCAGAGTGTGCAAATACTATGCAATCTGATACAAGATGATCCATTTATTCTGAATATTTATCACATAATCTTCATTTTGGGCTAAAACAATTTTTCAGCGTGCGTGCTTGGTATTTTCTTGTTGACAAGCATTGGTCATGTGCAGCACGAATAAAACCTTGGGTTTCAGGTTTTAACCGGGTAATACATAGCCACTGTGGGGTACAGGGTTTGTCTACATCAGCTTGTTTGGTACGGGCAGAATATTGACCATAAAGAGACATATCTTGTCATCATTTCTGTATTTGGTACATTGCATTTGCTTTTGTTTTCTTGTTGGCTCTTTGCCACTATAGTAGGTTTTACTTGCATTTCTGCACTCACTTGAAATACCAATTTGAATCTGAATACAGTTTCTTGCTTCTTTCATGTTTTCTGATACAGGTCATCATTCCGTATTCTTTAGTTTACAGGTATATTTGAAGTTGTTGTAGTTTTCTAAAACAGTTCTAGTTGAACTAATCCTCTGTCTCCTCCAGATCTGGACACATGCAGACGATCAACATTAGCTCTGGGATGATGCACGTGATGCCAAGTGAGAAGCTTTCTCGTTGTGGCATCTATTCGTTTAATGTCAGTTATAGTCCACTTAAGAATGTTTATTATTATTATAATTAATGTTACAAATGAGTCTTATCAAGACACAATAATGAAAAAAAAAGGATCAAGGAACTTATACTATCAAATAAAAAATTAAGAAAACTTAATTTTTTTTTAACATGACCGGGGACTCAATGAGCGATCAAGGATTCATTCAAGGGGTCGATAGTTTAAAAGGTTTTGGGACACCTAGGATATATAGATAGATTGTATCAGTATGAACATAGGAATCAACACTGGATCGTAAGCGATTAAATGGTCCGATGATCGCTTAAGGTGTGAAATGCTAGTCATCCTGCAGTGTTGATTTCTAAATCCACATTGTTTATATTGAGCACTCTCCCCATATAAATATAGCAAATTATATATTTTCATTGCCGCAAATGTTATTTTTCAGTAGATACACGTATTTCAGTAGACGCTCTGTATATTTTGAACAATATTCTGTTTACCGACCTGCATACTCGAGAAAACTTATGAAAGAAAATGTGCCCTCTGTTAGGATCCGAACCTGCATCTTTGCAGGAGGAACCACTGTCTGATCTGCTTTAACCGCTCGGCAACACACAGAGGCAACAGTCTGTTTGATGCTTGAACACAATCGTCATGGACTGGCGGATGCTTTCAAACATGAAACAGATTGTCGCCTCTGGTTGTTGACTTCAATGTCCACTTTTATATATATACACTACCGACCAAAAGTTTAGGACCACATTGATTTTTTCCTCTAAACTTAAAAAATGAATTAAATTTCATATATTTAAAGAAATATAATTATTTTATATGTTTGCATATAATTATGTAATAATTTAAATCAAAATGAATATACAGTGTAACCCGGATATAAGAGAGTTGTCGGGACCGGAGAAGAAGCATCTTATGTCCGGGTTTGGTCTATTATACAGTGTAACCCGGATATAAGAGAGTTGTCGGAACCGGAGAATAAGTCTCTTATATCCGGGTTTGGTCTATTATATATACATTAACACAGGCTCTAATTTGGGACCAGAGAAAATCTATCTTATATCCGGGTTTCTCTTATATCCGGGTTATACTGTAAAATAATTATAATTTCAATTAAAGCAAAATGAATTTATATTTTCTTTTCATCCAAAAATTCACCACGAGCATTAATTTCTGCAGAGCAAATTCTTATCATCCTTTCTAGTAACTTGCAAATGTATGTTGGCAGAAGTGATTCCCATGCAGTGTGTAAATGTGTAAACAACTCTTAATTATTCTGAGGCAGTTCACTTCGCGCTTTACGATCAATTTCGTCCCAGACTTGTTCAACTGGTGAAAGATCTGAAAGCTGGGGTGGTCAAGTCATGATTTGCAAAATTTCCTCATCTTTGTTAGATTTTAGATAATTCGTACACAGTTTTTGAGTTGTGCTTTAGATCATTATCTTGTTGCAAAACAAAACATTGTCTAATAATGCCGCAGCCAGAAGAAATTGCATACCTCTGCAGTATTGAATGATACTCTTCGTTTCGCGTAGTGCCTTTAATTTGAACAAAGTTACCAGCAATCTCACTTCCAAAACATCCCGAAATCATCACAGCACCACTACCATGCATAACATTTTCACCCTTCGTCCGAAAGGAGTTCGTCAGACAAACACTATTCGTTTACTTCCAAAAAGCTTAAATTTTGAACTCAGCAGTCAATAGTACCTTTTCCAATCTTCTTGTACTGTTATACTGATTTTAGTCTTTTCAACTTAATTTCCTTTTTTAATAGGTTTCTTAACTGATACACATCCTTTAAGCCCAACAGAAAGAAGTCTTCTCTTAACTGATACACATCCTTGAAGTCCAACAGAAAGAAGTCTTCTCTTAACTGATACACATCCTTTAAGCCCAACAGAAAGAAGTCTTCTCTTAACTGATACACATCCTTTCAGCCCAACAGAAAGAAGTCTTCTCTTAACTGATACACATCCTTTAAGCCCAACAGAAAGAAGTCTTCTCTTAACTGATACACATCCTTTCAGCCCAACAGAAAGGAGTCTTCTCTTAACTGATACACAACCTTTCAGCCCAACAGAAAGAAGTCTTCTCTTAACTGATACACATCCTTTCAGCCCAACAGAAAGAAGCCTTCTCTTAACTGATACACATCCTTTAAGCCCAACAGAAAGAAGTCTTCTCTTAACTGATACACATCCTTTAAGCCCAACAGAAAGAAGCCTTCTCTTAACTGATAGACATCCTTTAAGCCCAACAGAAAGAAGTCTTCTCTTAACTGATACACATCCTTTCAGCCCAACAGAAAGAAGCCTTCTCTTAACTGATACACATCCTTTCAGCCCAACAGAAAGGAGTCTTCTCTTAACTGATACACATCCTTTCAGCCCAACAGAAAGAAGTCTTCTCTTAACTGATACACATCCTTGAAGTCCAACCGAAAGAAAACTTCTCTTAACTGATACACATCCTTTAAGCCCAATAGAAAGAAGTCTTCTCTTAACTGATACACATCCTTTCAGCCCAACAGAAAGAAGCCTTCTCTTAACTGATACACATCCTTTAAGCCCAACAGAAAGAAGCCTTCTCTTAACTGATACACATCCTTGAAGTCCAACCGAAAGAAAACTTCTCTTAACTGATACACATCCTTTAAGCCCAATAGAAAGAAGTCTTCACTTATCTGATACACATCCTTTAAGCCCAACAGAAATAAATTTCTCTTAACTGATACCCATCCTTTAAGCCTAACAGAAAGAAGTCTGTAGTTCTTGTCATTTTTACGGTTTATGAAAATTAATTTCAACCACACATTAATCTAGATGGAATTGAACCTCTACCAATGGAGTTGAAATATTTGTAAATTTCTGCTCTACATTTCAGAAACGGTATCAGGTTGTAACAAATTTCCAAAGCTTATGCAAATAAATTTATAATGCTTGTAGAAAAAATTGCTTAGATTTTATACAAGGGTCTGCATATATACACAAGAAGTGATTTTATTTATCCAAATATTCAAAATTAGCCTTCTTTATGAAGTTGGAGAAACAATTCAGGGTGGTCCCAGACTTTTGTTCAGGAGTGTAAGTATATATATATATTTTTTCAAAACACACTGCAGTGTCTCACTAACCTTTACGACACGTATACAATCACAATATCCTACTGCATCATACTGACTTTTACACACTTTAGCATCAAGAATATTTTCCACGCATATTTAAATATTATCTGTTACTGCATTACACGTGACACGTATCTGACCAATAAGAAATAGCTAAACACAACATACAATTAATCTGCGTCTCTTTGTTTTTTATCAATTTTATCATTTCTATCTTGATCTCTGACGAAGCTTTAATCAAGTGAAACATGTTAGATTAATTTCTTTTAAGGGGCAGAACTATTGATCAGTCAATGCAAAGTTGTAAGAATCCTTAATATTCCTTTTGCTAGAGAGAATTAGGGTTATCGCTCAGTTTAAAAATGAAGAAAAAGAACATGTATCACCACATTTTGGACGACCTGGACCCTCAGACAGATATCTATAAGCTGTTCTGGGGTCTGTAGAGAGTAACCCAGCAAAGAAAACTTCCGACATAGCAGCGGTTATCGAGTCACAGAAAATCTGTGCGATATCTCCACAGCACTGACTTATCAGGGAGAACTGATAGACGCAAGCCTTTGTTTACTGTTGCCAACATTTTTTTTAAAATGGACTAATAGTATGTCCAAGAAGAGCTCAGGCTTTCGATAAGGTGTAACTTTCGCTGAAAAATCATCCGTTGTCTAATTCTTTGCCAGAAGAGTTTTCCAGGAACCACCTGCAACCAACACTCAGATAAGGTGGGCTTTCGGTGATGTTCTAGGGTGTGATTTGTAGCACTGACCGTTTGGCCTTGATAGTGTTGGCTATGTTGTCCGGCTATGAGTTTGAATTTGTTATCAGAAGTTTTTAATATTAAGATTGTTAGTTTACGGGCATGTTCACCATATTAATCCACAACAATATGGAATATAGGCATTCAAGACGAATCAATCACAAGGCAATTGAATAAGAAACAACGGTAATTTAGGTTTCAATAAAAACAACAGACATTTATGTACAATTAATATACAATTAGAAAACTTGTGGTTCGATAATGCAAGAATTGACCATGTATAAATTGGGTATCTTATAGATTTACAGTTCAAAATTGTTCATGTGTTAAAGAACTGGTCAAATAGAGTAAAAATGGAAAATATTACTTGAAATTTGTGTAGTTTGTGTGCGTGAATAAAGTAGAGTATAAATGTCTTAATTTTCTAGAGTTGTTTACCTTGGATTGTTCTATATTTATCTTTTGTTAAATACTATTTCTATTTTAGTAGTGTGTAAGAACACTTTTCTTAGAAAGTTGTAAGTGAATATATATATATAATGTGTGTGTGGAGGGGGTATAAATATATGTATAGGTGTAAAGACTTATATGTAAGTATAAATATATGCACACACACGCACGCACGCACGCACACACACACACACACACACATATATATATATATATATATATATGATGAGCCGGGTTTTTCTATATAAACGCATAGTTATGCTGGAAAAGTGGCAGCTTCATGTCTCGCACATCTCGCCTATGGAATTCCCTTCCCTATTACTGTTTCCCTGACAAATACAATCTCTAACGGTTTAAGTGTAGCGTCAATCGACATCTCCAGTTGCCTTGATCTATCCACTTCCCTTCTCCACATCCTTTCATTTTTCATTCCTATCTGCTCTCGCTTCGGATCTTCTGTGGCCCCCTTGCCTTAATCGACCCACTGTCTTTCTCTTTCACCACATCCCCTCCCTTGCAACTCCTATCTGCTCTTCCTCCAACCCATCTTTAACCCCTTGCGTAATAGTGGCCTCCGGCCTTGCTTGGGGTGATACGATTAAAAAAAAAAAAAAAAAAAGACGGAAGAGAGAAACGGGAGAGGCCGCGATCGGTCGGCACGTCGTCGTCGCATGCGTGCCGTCACGCGCATGGGCACCCGCGTCGACCGTTATGGGTCGCGGCGCTACATGAGAGACGGGAGAAAATTCTTGGCGAGACTGGAGAAGAGAATTAGCCCGGGCAGAGTTGGGCTAGAGACAGTGGAGAGTCGAGTTGGTGACTCGAGGAGGAAAGGAAGTGACGTCAGAGATTGGAACAAGACGTCCGCTAACATGTACTGTAGATATAAGTACTGCTGCTTCTGCTACCACGAATATTACTACTACTGTTACTACTGCTGAGGAGGAACGCTACTGTAAACTTTAAGCCCCGCACAGAAATCTTATCCCTCTATCGCAAGAGTCGTATATGGTTCTGAGACGATTTAACAACAAGTTAATCACAATACGCACTCTCTCTCTCTCTCTCTCTCTCTCTCTCTCTCTCTCTCTCTCTCTCTCTCTCTCTCTCTCTCTCTGTCTAGAATCCAGTGTATGAGTTTTTACGTCAAATACTTTTCTGTAACCCGGTTCTTTTCTATACTATTATTTTCTGCTATATAAAAGACATTAACAATTCAACCATTGAATAGTTGTTTGTCCGGCTTTCTGTAGATATTAATTTTTTATTTTTTCTGCATTCTAAATTTCTTAGTGCAGATTCTCCAGCCGTGTTTACATCTTCAGTCGACCGTGAACGGATGAACATCACTTCTGCTTTCTGGATCAAACAAATTATAACGTGGGCAGGAAGCAGGATTAAACCAGCGGACCGGTCGAATAATCTACGGATGCTCAGGGGCCACTCAGGCCACTCCATTAAGTTCCGTTAGGACCGAGTAGACACTTCAATTCAGAGAGTAAGACGCCGGAGGTTGAGGGGCTGGAGCGAAAATGTTAGAAATAACCCTCGATCTGGAGTGTAATACCCGTGTGACGCTGGTTAGCTGCTATGCTCCAACCTTAGGTAGTTCAGAGCAAGAAAAAGATGTTTTTTTACGATCTCCTCTCCAAAGTCCAACATAAGGATAAATCAATCCTTACAGGTGACTTCAATGCGCATATTGGCAATGATTGTCATTCTTGGAAGGGAGTTTTAGGTCGCCATGGTATTGGTCGTGTGAATTCGAATGGATTACGCCTTTTCACTATCTGCAAGGAATTTAACCTTAGTATTACTAATACTTTCTACCAGCAACCCAGCTGTCGTAAGACCACGTGAATGCACCCTCGGTCGAAAGACTGGCATCTGATCGACTACGTCATCACCAAACAGCTTGCTATCACGTTCTATTTCGGAGTAAGTCTACGCAGCATCTACAAAAGCGAAGGATTATAAATTCTACAGTGTCCAAGCGCATTAACGTACTGCCTCTTAAATCGACTGAAAAGAAAATTGAGCACTCTGACAAACTTGATGCTGCACTTGATTCTGTAATCATTACCAATGATATCGAATCGTCTTGGAAGGCTCTGTGGGATGCAACACATTCTGCATCCTTGGAGGTCCTCAGACTACCACATCAAAAACACCAAGATTGGTTTGATGGCAATAATACAGAGGCTCAGCAGCTTATAGATCAAATGCACTTTTCTCATGAAGCATGGATTGAGGACAAGAACTCGTTCACTAAGAAGACCGCTTGCAAGAAGTGCAAAAGTCAGGTCCAATGAGCTTTCAGAGCCATGAAAGAGCGTTGGTGGTTTGAAAAGGCCACTGAATTCCAAGAAGCTTCAGATAGAAAGGATGTAATGGCTTTCTATGCTGGCCTGGCCTCAAGAGTGTTTTCGGTCCTCTGAAAAGTGGTGTTGCTCCAATGTCCAGTCGTGGACTCCATACTGTTACCATATACGCCAGCTGGATTTTTTTCCATAAGAGCTCTCTGTAGAGTTAGCCTTCAAGACAGGACATCCTATGTAGACCTGTTTAACAGGTGTAATATTGGAGGAATCGAAACTTTCCTCATACAGTCTCAGTTGCGGTGGACTGGTCATGTCTTGAAAATATCTGATGACAGAATACCCAAGATCCTAATGTACAGCCAGCTAGATCAGGGCTACAGGAATGTAGGACACCTATTGCTTAGATACAAAGACAAGCCGAAGATCAACGTGTTTTAGTGGACTCAGCGGTTTTCAATCTGAATCGTCAAGAAGCGAGTGCAAGATCTAAAAGGTCTGCCGATCTAACAGTGACCTCATCCCACAGTCCTCACTTTTGATCCATATGCGGCCTCCTTTGCAAATCACTTGCGGGTCATAAATGCGACTTAAGATTATCGCACAAAATTCATAACTGAATCAATTGGTTAAGTTGTCAGATCCTCATACATCGAAACCGTCGGGAGAGTACATTACACACACACACACACATATATATATATATATATATATATATATATCACCACTACCATGCATAACATTTTCACCCTTCGTCCGAAAGGAGTTCGTCAGACAAACACTCTTCGTTTACTTCCAAAAAGCTCAAATTTTGGACTCAGCAGTCAATAGTACCTTTTCCAATCTTCTTGTACTGTTATACTGATTTTAGTAATTTTTCATTCTGAGGGTTGGAGTTATTGCAAAGCAAGCTAAACAAATTTTGATTTATAATTTAAAAAGAGTGCCAAAAATTTAATAAAAAACAACAAAAAAAACTTTGATTTAAAATTTAATTTCTTGGAGGGAATTAATATTTGCCAAACGAAAACTAACCTTTTGGGGATGAATTAACAGAAAAGATCCCATCTGTCTAAAAGTAGTATTTATGAAATTCTGAAATAAAATATTTATTCCATATATTTCTTAGACTGTCTTCATCTTCGTTGTTTTAAGCAAAACACTTTGGCAGATTCACCTAAGACCGAAAGATAAAGCCGGAATCGGAGAAAAATGTTTTAGTAACAAAGGTGAAGAAGAAAAATTGGAATAATTGTATGAGGATTCATTTTCAAATTTGTGATTATTTAAAGTTTAATGCAATTTTTTTTTATTAATTAATTCTTATGTATTTTTTTTTTTATTCATTTTTAGTTCTTGTGTAATTTATGATTTTCCACATCCTTAAAAGAAAACTAAAATAAAAATTATATTTCACTGCTTTTTTGTTTTCTGATTTAAATGAGTTTTTTGATTGGATTCTATGTCAATAGAAAGTAAGTTAAATGAAGTTATTTTATCCCATTTAAATAACAATTAAAGACGATGATAACAATTACTCAAATTACAAGTTGAAAGTATAATTAGAAACAAATAAAAAAGTTATCCGAGCTGAACAGCGAACATGGATTTACCTCCCCTCAATGTAACGAATGCGTCCACGCTAATTTTCTTTCTTTTTTTAAACCAAATGCAAGAAGTTCTACAAGTGAACGCGATGACGTTTCGCTGCAAGCTAAGTCAAGAGAGGATGAACTTGACGGCTACCAATTGAGGAAAAAAAAGTTATGCAAACAAAAAAGCGTATACCGACTGAAAGGAACGAAAGAGATTCAAAGGTTGTACGATTTATTTTAAACTTTCAGCACTAACCCGATTTTGAATTTCATTTCTTAAGTATTGTTACTTGTGCATGTAAATGAGTCACCGTACTGTTTTTTTGAGGTTTTAGCTTGGATAGGGTGTTGCACACTAAAAATGAATTACATATCATTTTTCAGCAGGAACGGGTGGCTGCTGCCCCTAGAAAATCATTTTTCCCCCCACATACTGTGAAAATGTAAAGTAATTCTTTGAGGGAAAAATGATTTTCTGAGGCAGACCTCACCCTCAACAAGAAGTTGATATATGTATGTACATAAACACACACACACACACATTATATATATATATATATATATATATATATGTATATAAACACGCACACATATATAAACAATATATATGTTCATAAACATACACACACACACACATAAACAATATGTACATAAACACACATATAAACAATATTTATATACATAAACACATATATATATATATACATATATAAACAATATGTACATGCACACACACACACATATATTTGTAATTCTCAAAGAATAAATGAATTTATTTTTAATCTAACATTATTACCTTAAATGTTATTTTTAGCCGGTATCTATAATAGATGCTCCATTGTTTTTCATTTTAAAATAATAGGCCAATAGGCATAATACACAGTTTAAATAAAAAAAACAGGGCATCTATTTCAAACACAGTTAGCCACTAAAAATAACATTTGAAGTAATATTGTATATACATTTATACCTGACGATTGTTACACACATGAAACTCAGTTATTTATTATGTTATTACATTCGGACATGCATTTAACCACTAAAATGCATATTTGTTTAGATAGTCATAACGATTTTTTAAAGTTTTATTAGTATCATTAAACTATTGTTATAACTATCTTTGATCACCACCCGAATTGGGCATCAAAACAAATATGCATTTTTGCAGTAGTTAAATGTTATGAATGTTTGAATTTATATTCATTTCATTCTCTTTACATTTGTATATATATATATATATATATATATATATATATATATATATATACTTGGATCTTATCACACATTCACTTACAACATATATAAATTTAGACAAGCAAAGATGGGTGGACCAATAAGTCTGCACCCAACATGTAGTTATTAGCCAAAGTTTGATCTGAAATTTTCACTGTATATTTGATTTATGTGATCAATATTTACCACTGAATTAAGTGCATCAACAAAGTAGGAGATTATGTTGAAGATGTGAGTATTATTTATGTAAAGTAATTATTTTTCCAGTCATTAAACTCTGTAAGACTTATTACTGATGCACCTACATACAAAAATATATATACACAGGCATACATAGAAATAATAAAAAAAACTCAGAATTTAGAATTCATATTTTTATTTTTCAAGTTCGATCAAGTAAATTTAATATTGGAAGAACATTCTTTGAAATCTCAAAAAGTTAAGGCACAGAAAGTGAATATTTTTGATGAAATATTGGTGTGATATGAATAAAAAAATAGCACAATATGCAAATAAAATACATATCTTTATCTGAATCAGTGTGCTAAATGAGAAGTATTCCTCATTTTGATGGCATATAAGACCCCCCCCCAATACCCACATACTTTATTTACATTTAATATTACAATATTATGGAGTTAGACAATATACAGGTGCAGCCTTTGGCTTCTGAGTAAGCATTAGCAAGTGATACTTCAAGTTTGTATATAAGACCCAGATACTTTTAATCATTTGTTGGGTGGGGGAGCAGGTGAAGAAACGATCTTATATGGCATCAAATATAGTATATAATTCTACAAAACCCCAGTGTGTTTATTTGTTTTTTTAAATAATGTATGGAAGCACATTAGTACTGCTTTTTCTTCTTTTAATAATATATGGAAGCACATGGGTACTGCTTTTACTTCTTTTAAGCACACAAGTGCTGCTTTAAAAAAATAAAAATAAAAAAGGATGGATAACATGATGTTGAATTAGTTTAGCACTCACAATTTAAACTTTTGAGTTATATAATTTTGGAAATTTCAATGAATTGGGGGTGAATGAGAGAACATTTTAATTTGATCTCTTAAGGACATTTTTAACTTATATCAACTACTAAAAACATTTAATTGCCATCAAAGATATTAAGTTTTGTATTAGTTTCTTTTTAATCAATTTGCACCAAGCAAATGCCACTAAGACACAACAAACTACTGGGAATGAAAGAGAATGAAAACACTTTAGAAGGAACTGTAAACCCAATCTTAAACAGGAAACAAGGGATAAACCTCTACTCCTGTTCAAAAAGACTGATAGTTCCTTTTCTCAGTTTGAAACTTTCCATTTTTTTTTTCAGACTGTTCATATTTTTAGTTGTTTAATAAACGTAGCTTAATGTCCCGCAAAGCTACAGAACCTAGTGAGGACCAAAATCTCTACATGAGAATTTCATCTGCCAGGTGAGTGCTAACCATCCTCTTACTGAAGCAGCCATTTTATTATTAGTATTACTATTATTATTTGTATATACTAAAGCTTGACAGTATAAAAACTATGTAGGCTACAAGCCACATAGATGTAGGAAGACTGTGCTATGCCAATCTTCCAAATGAGAAGGCCTGCTTGCCTTGAAAATCAGCATCACTGGAAGAGATGTGAGTCATGAAGCAAGTCTACTCAATGTTCTTTTATATCTCAAAGAACTTCTTTTTGATTAATCCAATAGTAGTTTACAGCAAATTAGTTGATGAAAAATGTTAATTAGCAAAAAAATGAAAAGAAAAACGAAATTAAAACAAGCACTGACAAGACAATTAGAAGATTAAATATGTTATGTACAGATGTTGTATATATGATTAATTAAACATTAATAATTTCATGAGAAGCCTTTTTGAGGTTCAAGTAAGATTTCTGGTCAACTAAGCCACAGATAATGAGAAGGAAAAAAAATGAAATTTAATCATTCCAAAGATACAACAAAAATGAATGTGGTGAGTTAGAATCATTGGCAGAAGCAAACATTCAAGCAAGAAGACTAAAAATAAATGCTACCTCTCTGCAAGATTAAATTTGTTTTTCACAATGACCTGTTTTTTTTTCTTCTAAGATTAGCAAAAAATTAAAACATAAAAAACTGGTAATTTTATTTGCATTTACAAGATGAAAGATTAATTTTTCTCTCACCTTTTGTTTTTACTACTTGTATTACTAGTCTTTAGCAGTCTGAAGTTCTTAGATGAAGTATTGTCATTATTATTAATTTTGTCCCATTTTCTTTCTGTTGCTTTTTATCAGAATTCTCAGACTATCATTCTAGCCATTAGTAAGATTTACAGAATAAAAATAACGCACAAGCCTCTACTGTTTGAATTTCTAAAATAAGGACATATCATTACTCACATTAACTAATGTCTTCATTGTTGTTATTATTATTGTTACATAATAAAAAAAACATGTGGCTATTAGTCCAAATGTAAATATAAATGTGTCTACAGATTTTTAATAATAGATTAACAATCCGATTTGCAACAGAAAAAATACTTGTCCAAAATTTACAATACATAATGCATTATGTAAGAAATTCAAATAAGTATTTATTTTACCAATAACTATGGAATGATAATCTGAGAGTTGCAATAAAAAGCAACAGAAATAAGAGAGTAATAATATAGATAAATAAAAACAATCATGATAAAGGGGGGGGGATCCTTACACTTAAAATCTTGCATTAATGAATTTTAACCAATTTGAAGGCAAAAAGAAAGCACATTTTTAGATTATAAAGTAGAATCTCACCATCCACTAGCACAATATGCAAAACAACTTTCATTAAGTTAAAACTACTTTGTAAAATATATTTCAAATGGGTGTTATATATATATATATATATATATATATATATATACAGGGTGTGATGGGTAAACTGTCACCATTTTATATTTTTAATTTTGTGCATACACCTTGTTTCTTTTTTATTTTATTGACTACACAGTATAGTAGAGTCAGTTGAGCACCATCTGTAAGAAAAAGAGTGCCATGATGCAATTTACTCCGCCAGAAATTTGGAAACAGCATGCTGTACTGCTTGGCATTTGCACCACAAGCTCCAATACGAACATTTCAGAGTGTTTGGGTGTCAATCTAGGGACAGTGCAGAGGATTCAGAAAGAGTTGGAGGAGTCTAATGCTGATTATGAAGGCACAGTAGCCCAGAAAATTTACACTGATTGTTCTGATGAGAAAAGAATTCCCAACATTGTTAGTGACAGCCTCAGTCTCCACAGGGGGGCCTATATTAAGTACCTCAAGGAGGTAGTGCTGTCCTTGAACCATGCCAGACAAACAGGAGAACACAATCATGGCTATCAGACAATTTCTGCGATCACATCAATCTGGCCACGTAATTCCCCAGACTGAAACCACCTTGATTATTATGTGTCAGGTGCAGTTGAGCGAGAGACCAACAAAACTCCTTGTAACACCAAAGATGAACTGAAGGCAAGGATTATGGCAGCATTCACCAAGTTAACCAAGGAGACTATCCAGAAGAGTTGCAGGAGATTCCAAAGTCGTCTGAAGGTTGTGGTTGAAGCTAACAGCGATTTTATTGAATAAATTTACTCTTTAGTATTTCAAGATATTTTTGGTAGTTATATGTTAAAATGAGATGTCAGTGTTATTTTCATTTTTGCATAAATTAGACAATTTATCCCTCGCACCATATGAGTGTGTGTGTGTATATATATATATACACACACAAAAATTTAAAAATCTATTTGGTTTAGTCAAACTGATTTCAACCAGATAATGAGATTCTACCATAATGAGAAAAATAAAAAATAAAACATTAAAACCTTGTTTTAGGCTGAGCTAGGTGGAGTGGCAAAAGAAAAATGTCCACTAGGCAATTTACACAATCTTTTTGGTTCATAAGCAACTGTACACAAATTTGCTTAAATCTTCAGCAACTCTACTACAGATATCAGTTTGGCTTTAGCAATTTTTTGTTTAAACAAAAAAAAAAAAAAGAAAAAAAAAGACAAATGAGTTACATGTCATTTTGTACTGTACTAGTTCAACTAGTTCAGTTCCATTGAAATACCTTTCTTTACTATTTATTATACCAAGCATAAAAAATTTAAGCACCCATTTGAAAAACTTGAGTACTAAGTCTTGTAATAAAAATTAAGTAACCCAAATACAGGTCAATATCTTAAGTTGCTTATATATATGTGTGTGTGTGTGTGTGCGCGCGAGTGTGTTTGTGTTTTAAAGAAATTGAATGTTAATGACAAATTTATATTGTTGCCATTTTACCAGCAGAACTTTGTGTCATATGTCGGGAACAACAAAGTGTTTTTAACTAAGATATGTAGACTGATTTTTTAATAGACTTATTGTTGCTGCTTCGCACTTAATCTACAATATAGTGAAACAACTCTTGTATGCACCGAGAAGCAGGCATCTTGAATCAAATGTTTCTTTTATTGCATTGTTCTAGAACTGAAATCAATCTCTAAGTTATGTCTATTCTCACTTGAAGCCATTTGGAATACGAATTTTTTAAAAAATAACAGAGTAATGAGAAAGAGCAGAGATATGTTTTGTTTAATAAAAAATTAAATTCAATGAAGAATTAGTTATCTGCTCTGATATGGCATCATATATATAACAAATTCTGTTATAGTGATTTACAAAACAATACTTAGATGTAGCACAAGGCCGAATGTATGGAAAACCCAGTGAGAATCAAACTCACTACTCAGTTGTAATTGACCTAGTGAGAGAAGCTTATGAACCCTTACACCATGTTGAAGTGCTCCAATAAATGCTGTTATAAATAAACTGTTTGATTCTAAACAAATCAAACTAAAAAAAGACATTAAAATTTGCTAAATTTTGCCGAAAACTTAGTTAAAAAAAAAAAAAATTTAATGATTTTTTTTTTAAATCTCAAAATTTAACACCTCTAAAAATAATTTATTAATTTTCTCCAATATGTAATCCTTGTAACATTAGTTATTCTACCTAAGTTACTTTTGTTTTGCCCAAAAAAAAATAAAAAAAAAAAAACTCAGAATTTGCTAAATTTATATGTAGTTTTCTCTTAACCTCCCATTGAAGACCGGGCTACATTAGGATAATTGTGTCTAAAACTTTCCAATAATCATCTAAAAGATTCAATACAGAATGTTAAAATTTAAGTTTCAAAGGAAGCTATTTTCACTATATTAACATATATTCAAATCTAAAACTACCAAACCAAATCTCTAAGAGATTCTCTGGCATAGAAGGGAATAAAAGAAAACAGCAAAATGGCTTTTAAAAGTTAGAAACAAAACTAGCATTATAAATATCTTGAATATTTTTATTATTTGATGAGACACTATTATTAATTGATGAGTATTTCTTTCATTTTACTTTTAGTTGCTTTTTATTGGAGCTATTTAGACCATCATTTTATGGCTGTGCATGAACATTGCATAAAGAAACAACAGCAATAGAATGACTGAGTAATTGCAATGAAAAGTAACTGAGATTAAGATGTAAGAAGTTAAAAATAATAGTAGCTACAATAGTTACCTTTTTATCTATGGAGAATTTTTCTAAGAGCCCCTACTCAGTGGATGTCTGAAACTGAGGATAGTACTGAGCTATATATATATATGTTTTTCTAAGGCAAATATTATTATTAAACATGGACATTTTGTGTGTATTAAATTTAATGACAGACTTTTCCAAATTATGAATATTCCTCAGGGTAGGTAGAGAAATGATGATTTAAAGTCAGAAAGCTTGGACTATATTTCCTGTACTTTTCTTTAAAAAAAAACTTCAGTTTCTGATAGAATTTCCTTCTTGTCTGAGAAGGATTATTTGTAATTTGGAAAAGGTGATCATTAATTGACTCAAAATGTCAGTTATTTTTAATATTTGCCTTACAGAAAATTTGCTGCCTAAATACACAGAATAATGTTTTTCTGTATACATGCATAAACATAATGTTTAATGTATAAACTAGGGAAATCAAAATTAGCGACAATAACTAATAATAAAATAGAACAATTCTAACAATATGTTATAATAATATACTGACAGAAGATCCAGTTTTACCATAAACTTTAGCAATCTTAGTGTATGATTTGCGTTTATTAAGTCAAAATCTTTCACCTTTTCACTTAAAGGAAGCCCTTTACATCACATCTGAACAACCAGTATCACAACTCTTACAATCTGGGATCATTAACAATTAAAACTAACAGTTTATTTCTGGTGTTGACACTGGGTTAATTTGAAACTGTGGATAAGGAAGAACATCACCATTGTTATTAATATGGCATATTATTGGGAGTATGAGGAAGAAGGCACAGTCATTATAATCACAAAGACCATAAAACCTTGAACAAAGCTCAAAAAAAATTTTGAACTGTTGATTTTATATTAAATTTGTTTCTTTTAAAACACAAAAACTTGTCATCAAATCTTTTTAGCAGTATTAAGTTTTATAAACAGTAAGATCTGTTTACACACACAAACATTTTGATCAAATATATATTTTTTACAAACATTACATTCAAACAGAATTTTTTTTCTTCAATGTTGAATATAAAATGTATGGAATATTTACAGGAGCACAAAAAATTCTTATGAATTCATTTTTCCAATAACATGATTTAAGTGGTTTATATTTATTTTAATAAAAAGAATATTTAAGTATAATTATATCTATTTCAAGAAATAATTATGTAAACAATTTCAACGATTTGATGGTATGAAAAATGGATTAGCAAAATCAATCCCTAGCCATTTAATCATCAGAATATCATTTTAATATAAGAAATAAAAAGATTAAACTACAGAAACAATGTTGAAAAGATAAATGAGAATGAATATCCAAGTCAATAGTTTTAACAATATTCAGGTATTTTAATGAATGTATAAAAAAAAAAAAAAAAAACATTTAAATCATTGTTTGAATTTATACTTTGGACTGACAAAATCATTTATTATTGAAACATTCATTTTGTATATAAGCTCAACAAGACAACTTATGCACAATAAAACATGTCATTTACCTCAATCTCTCAGAGGTTGGAAGCACTACAGCCAATAATAAAAATTCCAAAATAGTTTTATATTTTCAACAGATGGTATTTTTTTTATCTTAGCATTAAAAATAACCATGTATATACAAAATAACCAATCATGTATATACAAAATAGATCAAATAAACAAAAAAGAAAAAGAAGTCATTTTCCCCATTCTTTTAATCCCCGACCCACGCAAATTCCTGCATGAGGAAGGGCTCTTTGACTAGAGTTAAAATGAGAGCATTTCTTCAACATGAAAATGGCTCCAAGGCTTCTTTTCTTTGTAAAACAGCTCAAATCCCAAATTCAGTCTTTGTTAGCAAATGGTTTTATCAAGATACAAACTGATGATACTATTTTTTATAGGCAGAATTCTTATTGTGGAAGAGCAGGTGCAGTTATAATGAGAAGGATTCCACTTGTTTCCAAGCCAATGAACAACTAATTATAAAAAAACAATTTATGACTTCTTTTTTTCAGCCACAGATTACAAACACTGGTTATTAAAAGTTTTGATGGCATTAATAAATTACAGAAAATATAAGTAACAAAAGTAAAAGGTAATAATAAGAGATTGTGGGTGGTAGGCAGGAGCCATATTTCTGCTGGAGTTAAGACATACATACCTCTCTAAATTTATTGATTTTTGATGGTTTATCAACCTTTTGCAGGTTATTTAAAGCCAGAAAAGTTTTAGAGTATAAGAATATTTTGGAAATAATGATTTACTGATACAAGTCCTACTAATAAGCCCATAACTTTAAAAGTGGATTCATACCTTTCCCAAAGGGTATTTTCGTGTAATTGAATATAATAAACCCAACTAGAATTGGAACACAGCTCACCAATTTTCAGTTTGAAGCCGTTATCCATGACACTACTTGCACATCCAAGCGGACAGCACCCATCTAAGTACTGACCAGATTGTACAAGAACTGGTGTTTCAATGTGATATGGCCATATGCTCATATGCCTCTTAAATAAAAATTTTAAATAAATTTCATTCTTGGCTACATCGTGAAAAAGAATTCCAATTTTCCTATGAAATTTTTGTATCAGAGGTACTCCCAACACCCTACAATATTTCTGAGCAAATGAATAAGCTAATGAAAATTGGTAATGGAATAAGAACAGGCACAGGTTTTAGTGATCATGTTTAGAATTCCATGAGAATTTACTATCTTTGAGTGGGAGGGGGATGTTAAAGAATTTAAAGAGTTCTTTGAACTAGTGAATTTTTTTTTTTTTTTTTTTTTACAGCAATGTTTCAGGCAATCCATTCTTCAACCTTCTTGATGTGTACAACTTTGAGACATCATTATCACCCCGGAATCTGTTAAGACCACTATCTACAATTACTGTGCTGTTTTTCTTGCTTCAGCTAGTCAACTCTTGAAATGATAAAGACTTCTCAAAATTACAGATGGAATACTAAATACTTAAATGCTTCACTACAAGTAAAATTTGTGTATAGTAAACTCATTTTATTCATATGGAAACAAATCACATCTCATTTCTATTTTTGATCGGTGCTTTAACCCATAAGTTAAAGTCAGGCACTTTATTCCTCTGTAAATCCAGTAAATAGAGACAAGATAAAAATAGTGGTAAACATATTCAAATACTTATGAACAATCTGTATGATTTTTAGTATGAAAATCTGTTACATTTTGGCTTTGTCTTTTGATAAATTTAATTTTCTCAAACAGCAAAGAACATTATAAACTAAACTGTTTATTCTCCTTCTCTTAGCCATCACTTAAATTTTGCAAACCTCCAAAAATAAGTTTCAAAAGTCCAATAAATAAAATGGAAGCTCAACAAATGAGTAAAATTTTTAAAAATGGGAAAAAATTTAAATATCATTTCAAAGTTATAAGCACCTTAAAATAATTTGGCCAAGGACGTTTTTTCTCTTTCCTTATCAAATAGAGGTTTGTTGCTAAGAAAAAGCCAAATAAATCATCAAGCATATTTTTTAATCATCAGCACAAATAGCGTTTTAATACGTAGATATTAATTCTTATTATTTTATACTATCCTGATTAATATATTCAACTCTACCCTGTAAAAATTATATGTGCTAATAGTTTCAGTTTTCACAAAGGCATTTAAAATTAAACCATAAAAATGCATTTTACAAATGCATTTATAGTTAAAGAAAAACAATTGTTTCTATTAGAATGTCTTAGCTTACTTTATAGAGGAAGCAGTGTTTTTTCTTTATTTAATTAAAAATTAATTATTTGCAAAATGCATTTTTATTTAATTTTAAATGCATTTGTAAAACCTCAAGAACTAAAACTATTACATTTTAACACTTTTCGATATAAAAAAAAACCCTTTCAAATGAAAAAGACTGAGAAGGGGAGTCAAAGTTAACAAAGACAAATCATGAAATGTCCATTTCAAATCTGAAAATATATGATCCCCAACTAATGATTTACTTTTTCCTCTTTTTTAGGTAATTCTGTGCAGAACCCGTGATTGGCACACGGGTAATGGTGCCTTGAAGAGACCCAGAAGTTAGTTTCTTTTCTTTAGCACGCTTTCTATTTGATGATTGAGCATTGGTTTCAAAGTTGTTTCCTCCTGTAACAGTTGTAGAACCCATGACCTCTTTCCTTGGTTCTGGCTCTGAAGCCTTGTAATTGGGAGTGACATCTCCAGTTACAACATTCTCAAGTTTCACTGCAATGTTATTGTTGTTGTTGTTGCTGCTGTTGTTGTTGATCTCTGATGGAGTGTAATCAGTATCAATAACCTCTTGCTTAATACTAAATACTGAAAAGACAAAAAGGAACGATAAATAAAATAATTTTAAAATAGAAAAGCAAAAGAAAGTTATTTCAGTTATCCCCAATGTGATATACACCAGGATTTGCATATTTAATATACACATAGGCATGAATGAAAATGTCTAATGAACCCTAGAACACTAACCATGGGTATATAGTACCCAGCGCAAATTTTCTTATTTTTAATTACAATTTTCAGTACCTGATTTTCTTACCTAAATAGTATGTTTTTCAGTTCTTATTAATGTTAACTCGAAGTACAAAGTTTGAAGTGCCTGCATGTAAAATATTTCAAATAAAGATTTATATTTAATATTTTTTTTGATATTTTCAAAATCAGGTATGATATACCCTTGGTTAGTAGTGGTGTAACTTTAATTGATGGTTAGTGTTCTAGGGTTAAACATGGCTATTAAATATTTTACAAACTATTTCTAGCATACATAGTTTGGAAAATAGATGATACAGAAAGGATGAAAGAGAAAAGGTGAAAAAAAAAAAGAGAAGAAAAAGAGAGACAAAGAGTAAAAGGGAGAAAAAAGGGGAAGCTGAGCAGTAGAGAAAGAAAAAACAAAAAAAAAAGGTTAATTTCTGACCCCCCCCCCCATTAAATTGACTGTTCTTTTTTTTCTTTTTTTTAACATTATAGCTGTAAGGAATTATTATAAAAAAGAACTTAACCAATCAAAAAAATAAATGTAGGACTGATTAGCTTTTTCATGGTTTGTGTATCATATTTAAAAAAAACAAAAAAACACCTTCAGCAGCAATAAATCCTTTGAAATGGGAATAAACACAATCTAAAGAAACAGCAAAGTTTTTGTGTTATCTAGACTAGTGAAAGTCACACTGTTTTGATTAAATAACTATTACATTAAAGAAATCCACTAGATATATACTACATTTAACATACAAGGCCAAAAATGTACAACATACTATATTTAACATAGAAGGCAGACAGTGAGGACAGGGACAGTAGTTCTCATATGATCACCAAAGTTAAGTAACATTGAGTTTGGTCAGTACCTGTATGGGTGACCATTTTGGGAAATCACGTGCTGTAAGCTTGGATGTATAAGTAGAGGTTCAGAATGAATAATCGAAAAGCTGAGTGAATTCTAGTTGCATTTGTTACATTCACTTACACACAAATACCCCTGAGAAAGGTATCAATCTACCTCTTCCTCCCAGCTATGGGTTAAATAATAGAGCATGTATCTGAAAATCATTATTATCCTTCAAAATTTTTTAATACAATATTCAATTTAAAAAAAAAAAAAAAAAAAAAAAAAAAAAAAGAGAAAAAAAATTCTTACAATCCGAAAATGCTTTATTTTTTTAATACAAAAGGTTGATAAGCCATAAAAAAGAATCAATCAATTAAATCCTTATGTTAAGCTATCATTAATCTGGTAAAAGGCTACAACAGAACTGGTCCATGAGATAAGACCATTAATCATTGATGTAAAGTTGGCACTTTTACTTATTAAGCCTATCTTAGTAAATAATTTAGGGTGGCACAAAACCACAACTCCAGAATATACTGTAAGGATCAAACATTGTACTATTTCACTAGCTTGTTTACCATTACATCACAGTAAGGGATTCAAATAACACTGTTGATATGTGACAAAAACAACTTTCCAAATATTCAGTGCATTATCTATGAAGTTGTAAGCTCTTGAATATTAATGTAAAGTTCTAAGATCTTGAATATTGTAATCAATATAATACTAGGGTGTTCAGAAAGTAATTATATATTCCATCATTATAAGTTAGGAGTCAACCAATGAAACAGGTAGAATGGAAGGAAACTGCATCAAGAATTAGCTTATCTCTTCTACCCGACAATGTGTTGTTTATAGTGAATTTCAGAGTTTAATTGGAAAAACTTACAAAGAGGTAATTTGGGTTCCTCATGAGCTTTTGCTTGAGAACCAAACAAAAGGTTCCACCATCTGCAGCAGTCTTTTAATCAGGAATGCCAACCTCTCATATTTGCTTCGCATTGTTACAGGTAATGAAAAATAGGTTTTGCATGTCAACAGAAAATCAAAAAAACAGTTATTACAAAATGAGAAACTCCCCAGTGCCAACACCAAAACTAAGACTCCATTGAAAGTTCCTATTTTGTGTCTAGTGGGATATAAAAAATGTCATCCATTACAAGCTACTGGAACATGGAAGGGCCATCAGTGCAGACATTTATTCCCAGCAACTTGATTGGGCAAATGAAGAATATACCTTTAAAGTGTCCTGCTTTGGTAAATAGGAAAGGTGTTATTCTCCAGTAAGGGCGCATTGCAAAATAAACTCAAGAAAAAATACGATTGTTAGGGTAGGAAGTTCTTCTGCTTACTTCATACTCACCAGATTTTGCACCTGTAGATTTTTATTTGTTTCAAACACAAAAACATTTCATCACTGGCAGAACATTCAGAAACAAAGTTGTTCGGTGGAAAATGGGGGATTTGCACAGATTTATTTAAATTAGAAATCAAAAAAATTGCTTTGCTGTTGTTGAAAATGAAGATTTACATTTTGGATAAATAATTAAATAAATTTAATTTATTTTTATATCCTTTCTGGTAAAAATATTCCTTTCTGAATACTTTAATAAGTAAATAAATTTAACCTACATTTCTTTTTTTATCCTTTCTGGTAAAATATAATTACTTTCCAAACACCCTAATACTTGCTAAAGAAAAAAAAAAAAAAGAAAAAGAAAAAAAAAGATTTGTCCAGAAATTCCAACCAACAGACACTTGAGTTACTGACCTGGGGCTTCTGACAGAGAGGCAGGAGTATTAAAAGGTGCAGCTGATAGCCTTGGGGCTGCAACAGGAACTAACTGTGGAGTTGGACTGTCAAAGGAATTGGAATGAATATTCATCATCTGGGTGGCTGTAGATGAGACAATAGCTGGAATCATACAAACTTTAGCCATTTGAGGTTCGGAATGAGATGGAGGTGGGTTATACGGTAGAACCACAGCAGGAACAAGCGGGAAAACAGATGGCATAGTTGAAGGAACTGGATGAGCAACTGTCATGGTAGAGGTTTGCTCATAGGTTATCGACTGAGTTGGGTGTATTTCTCTGTGGGTTGTCAATTGTGACTGCAAGACTTGCACTGACTGCATTTGAGGCTGTAACACTGGTTTTGCTATTTGTGAACGTAGTACTGGCTGAGAATAAATCTGTGCCGGGGACTGTGGTGGAACAGACATCTGTGATGGCAGTATGTGTGACACTGGTAATTGTGCTACTGGCAGCATTTGTGACTGGAGAGGGTTCTGTATTACTTGTGGTTGTGATTGGGACATCTCCTTTTCTTTTAAAAGCTTTGATACAGCACCTCTCTGCAACTCAAGAAGCGTGTTTGCCACATCATTTTCACTGATGGACAGGTCATCAAAGCTGGAGTTTGACTGGGAAGGGTTGGGATCAGAGATCTGGCATGGAGTACAATTATCTGAAGACTCTGGTAGTACTGAATGGCTTTCATCTTGATTTAATTTTGGTGGGTTTTCTTGACTTGGTGGTGTGGTTTCGTTACTGTCACAAGTATCAGACGTCTTTTCCGGATTGCATTGATTGGAGGTTTGGTCTTCAGTACAGGTATCGGATGACTCCACAATGGAAGCTGTATCTCCTTCATTACACTCAACAGATTTATCACAACATACAGCAGTCCCTTTGCCAGACTTTTTCTTTTTATAAGGGCAAGTATCTTCTGCAAGAAAAAAAACAAAAAAAAACAAATATTGCTAATGTTTAGACAAATCTTGGTTACAAAATTTGGTGGACCTACAGTCAGAAATAATAATTTTTTTTTTCAAATTATTATAGCTTAAAAACTCCTAGTCACAAATATCAAATTTTTATTTTTGTTTATTTTATAAAAGTTAATATAGGAATCAATTTTATTATGTAAATTTATTGTAAATTGACTCCACCCCTTACAGAAGCCAAAATACAATAAGCCCATATCATATGGTTTCTTGAAATTTTAAAAATTAATTTTTTAGAAATATCGTATTCTGGTGTGCTTAATTAAGATATATGAAAAAACACTACATATTACCAAATTTTTAAAAAAATTTTGCTTTTAATTTTCAGAAATCCTGTGGCATGAGCATATTTTCTTTTGGTTTCTGTAGGGGGATCAATTTACAATAAATTTACATAAACTGGACCCTCTATTAATTTTTAAAAACATTAAAAAAAAAAATAAAAGAAAAAATCATATTCGTGGTTTGGAGCGATTAATCTATAGTAATATGAAAAAAAAAAAAAAAATGAAATAAATGATTATTATTTCTGGTCAAAATGCCTATTGTATAATCCAACCAGAATTTTTCTCAATATGCAATAAACAGGGGTTGAGTTTCAATAAAGAAGGGATCAGGAAACCATTTTAAAAGTCCAAAAATTTTGAATGTAAGCAAAAGAAAAGTTTTTTTTTTTCAATTTTATTAAAAACTAGAGTGTGGTAATTGTGGAAAGAATAATAATAAAAAAGAACACCAAAACACTAGTTTTTAAACAATGCCATCATAAAAAGCATTCAAGCAAAAACCCGAACCAGTTATAATAATTATTACTGTTCTCTTTTTAAGCTCTGGGGGTGCAGAATTGAGTGGTTTGAATAAGCTTGGAAAATTTCCAAAAAAAGAAAAAAGAAAAAAAAGACAATCCCAACTCCTTTTCTATTAGGCACCTCATAGTAACAGGTTTTCTGTCACTATTCCGTAAAAAAAATAAAATCTCAACCAATCAACCCTATTTTCTTAAAGATTTTACACCCCAAAAAGTTTGAAATATAGCTCATTAAAAATGTTGTACTAATGTCAAAACCCTAAAGGTCACCTTTGTAACCCCCACCCAAAAGACTTTTCTCAAAATTATAAACAATTACCTAAATTAAATAGAAATAACAAGATATTAGTTACATATAAATTTCAGAATTCAAAATATTTTCATAAGTTTACTAAACTAAAATTTTCAAATGTTTGTTAGTGATTTAGCCATTTTATTTTTTTAAATGTTTTAGAATTAAAAAAAAAATTGTAAAAAAAAATCAAAAAAAATCAAATAATGAAAATTAAATTCAAACATTTAATAAAAACTTAAATATATAACAGTTTTTAATGTAGCCTTAACAAACAACTATTGTCACCATCAAAACATACTCTTTCACTCATATATAATTTTCCATAAACAAATTCATTCAAGTTATAAGAAAGCATTTTAGTTTTTACAATAGTCAATCCATGTAAGTATACCAGACCATATATTCTGCTACAGAAACACAAAAGTTACATAGAAAAAGCATACTTCAACTGAATGAAGTGTTAAATTTGCAAATTTACAACCAATACATTTGATTATTTACGTTATTGGTACTAGACAATAGCCTAGTGGATTAAAGTGTTGGCTCATGAATTTGTTGACATAGTAATTATGAGTTCAATCCCTGGTCAGGGTAGCACAGACTCAGTGGAAACAGAACTAGAAATAACTGAACAGTATTAAAAGAAATATCCCTAGATATGGACAGCAAAATGACATCTACCCCTGCAGAATAAATAAATATTTAATTCATGTTGGAATTTCCTGAAGGTTACCCGGATCAAAATAGAAGTGATTGTGATAACAATAACAAAGTGGACATTCATCTGAATGTAAAAAATAAAATTCTGACAGAAATTACATATTTGATTTTATAATATACGGAACATTGTAACTTAAGTTCAAAATATTATGTAGCTTAAAGTAAGTAATTTTTAATTGCCTGTCAGCTTTGAAAAATGGTGATACCCAAACAATGAAATCAACTCCAATTTATCTTTTGCTATAAAGTCAGCTATTGTTTTCTCGTATATGTATCTTATAATTGGACAAAATACTGTACCTTGTGAGACGAAAACTAATCTATACGAGTAACTTGACTCTAGGATGAACATGAGAAGTGTCACTGACCTCCAGGGTCAGTAAAGGCCACCATAGATTATTTTAGGGTTATAACTGCTAATTCCAGCCAAACTGCACAAACTGTAGGCATCTATACAAACACATTCATTTTTTTAAAAATAAATAAATAATTAATAAAAATAAAGCAGTGGGTGTGCAGTTGGTGATGTGGTTAGCAGGATGGAAAATGGAATTTGTGATATAAGTTCAAATTTCTATAGGAATAATCTGCATTCACTTTGTACTATTACTCTTGGGAAAGGCATGAATAGGAATAAATGATGCAACTGACATTGAATAAAGTTTTTAAATAAAAAGTACACATAATGATTATGTAGATTACTACACTATTTTTGAAAAAAAAAAAAATTTCCCAAGAAAATTAAAAAAAAAAGTTTTTAAGAGCAGAGTTTCATTTTAGATCTTATATATATATTTTTTTGTTTTGTAAATTTGTATAAAAGATAAATAAAAGATAAAAGATAAATAAAACTAGTATTCTCATATGTTGGAAGCAACAATTTTCAAAGAATCAACATTTCTAGACCAATTGAGAATTGTCAACATCTTTTTTTCAGGCAATTGAAACAAATGTTAACACAAATGACTGTATTGAAACCCAATCAAGGTTGGGTACTTCAACTAGTTTACAATTAATCAAAGCAAGAAACTAAAAAAAAAATTAACCAAATCTAACTTTCCTTTTTAATAAATAGAAACAGAAGACAGATACACTTACTGTCGCAACTGAATTGATAAACTTTGAAAGCATTTGATCCGGCTTTGTTATTTAGTTTTGAAAGTTCTTGACAGTCTGGAAGACTGTTGAGAGCACAACGAAACGTTGCTTTAAAGCGTTTTGTGTTCAACTTTCCTTTGCCTTTGTCCGTGTCGGGATAATACCTTCCTGGAAAAAAAAGAAAAGAAAATGGCTGGAAAACAGTTTAAAACTATGTACAGAGAATCATTTAATTGATTCATTCATTTTATACGGCTTATCAACCCTTTGTTGGTTATTTAAAGCCGGAAAATATTTTTAGATTGTAAAAATTTTTTTTTGAGATAATAATTGTTCAGTGATACAAGTCTTACTAATTAACCCATTGCTGAGGGGAGAAAAGATGGATTCATACCTTTCCCAATGGTATTTGCACGTAAGTGAATATAACAAACCCAATTGGAATTGGAACTTCGAGCTATTGTCCATTCTACCACTGGCACATCCAAGTTTACAAACACTTGGTATTCCCAAGTGGTCACCCACCTAGAAATGAACCAGGCTCAACGTTGCTTAACTTTGGTGATCATACAGGAACCAGCGTTTCAACATAATGTGGCCATAAGCTTTACAGGGAATCAGGATACATGTGTAAATCGGAATTATTTTACAGTGAAAGACGACTACTTGTGTGTGTGTGTGTGTGTGTGTGTAAGTGTGTGTGTGTGTGTGTGTGTGTGTAAAATAGCTGGCTGCTTGGTTCTAAACACATATGTCCACTTGGGTGACTAGTTAATCCCTGCTACAGACATCCACTCAGGCACATCCATGCTTTCTGAACATCCACTGAACCAATTGGCTGTTTATTTTGCACCTATACTGAGCAGACCTTAGTTACAATCTCTGGTGGAGAGTGCATAGTCTGGCATGATCAATAGTTTGGACAAAGCCATTACATATAAAATGCTCAGTCATGATGACTTATGCTTTCAAGATTGTGTGTGTACTATTTCAAATTAGACAAGGAAAATAGGTGTAAACCAACTAATGTTGGTAAAACCTTTAGAACATGTATTTATGTGATAAATATACAATATGAATTTCAGCTTTTTATTATTATTTTTTTTTAAATTTTATTCTATTTATTTTTAGACACAAATATTTACAATTATTTATTTGCTAGTATTTATAACGGCATAGGCATTGGTATTTTTATGTATCAGAAGAAAGATACGCTGTATATATTTGCGTATCATGTAACGTTTGAGGACCTGATTTTTAAGCTATTTGACTACAGTAAATAGATATATAATTCGGTCAACATCGTAGCCAGGGCCAGCAGAACATGTGCTAGTTTTATATCTCCATGTATGATGTGACCCTCTTAAAATTAGCTTGAAAATTAGGTCTTCCAAAGTCACATGATATGCTAGTATATACAGTAACCTGAAAAAAGAGAAAACTTATTGAGTAATGAGAACAAAACATTGAAAATTACAAAATGCTGAATGAAGATCATAGGACAATCACAAAAGAAACTGAAGACATTGGCAAGATCAGAACAAGGAAACAAAAATGACTTTGAAAAAAAAAAGAAAAAAAAAGAGAGATCTGAAAATTAAAATTAAAAGAATAATAAGCAAGAAAAATAAATGAACCCAAATGAAATTATTTTAAGAAAGCGGTGTTGTGAATGTAAATAGAGAAAGAAAAAATAGAGCAGAATTTTAAGAACATTAGACATGAATGTAAACAACCAATCACATGACAAAAACATGTATGTTGAGTAAAGAAGTAGATGGAAACTGTTTTCTCCATAGTATTTTTTTAATAATGAATGTAGAACTACATTGGACGGATCAGATTATTGGATTAGGAGATGGGTCCTTCAGTGAAATAGTCAACCAAGACAACACTGTGGAAATGGAGTAATGTTTTCAGCTAGTATTGTAAGTAGTAAAATTCTAGGTCTCTTCAAAGCTGATGATGGTAGTACCAAGATGAATGCAGAGAATTATTAAGTTCTTTGAGCAGTACAAGGTACAACAAAGAAACTTTCATCTAAAGAATATGTTCATTCAAGAAAACACATCTTCACATTCTGCAAAGCTGACTATTACTCACTTTGGAAAAAAAAAGTTTTAAAAATCACCAAATTAATGGTAATGTCACCCGGCCTCTCTAGGTATTAATCCAATAGAAAATGCATAGTCATTAAAAGAGATACACATGAGAATAGAAAACATATTCAAAAATATTTGGGAAGATACAAAAACTGCTTTAAGCAACATTCAAATCAAAAAGAGTAGAAAAGTTAATAAAAGCAGTTGTTAGAATACTGATGAAGGTTATAAATAGAATGTCAAGGAGCCTATATAAAAATGATAAAATAGTAATTTATTCCAGTATATGCCATATTGTGTTATTCAAGTATATGAGAAATATAACTAATTCCCAGAAGAACTGCAGCATGTCACTGGGGTAATGATTCAGGCAAATATATGTACCAAAACACATGTTCCAACTTCTGCTTTCTTGAGACAGAGACCAGATGAGTCATTCCTTGCCGAGCAGTAGAGGAAGTTGCACATGCTCATGTTTTACTATTGATAAAAAACGAGTGAAAGGAATCTGGAGCAGCAAACTAAGATTAAGATTTGTGTGAAGATTGGAAAAAGTGGTAGTGAATTATTAGGCCTATTAGAATGCCTTATGATGAACCTGTTAAAGAATTCGTTACACCCACTAGAAGGTCTTCATTGGACAAAAGTAAGGATTGAAAGACATATGTGTAGGAGGGGTTATATAAATGTGACCATCAGTTATAATTATATACCAAGAGGAAGTGCTTAAGATGAGGGAATGCTAAATTTGAGTTATAAAATTTTTAAATTCCTAAATTTAATTTTAAAGAATATTCAAACAAAGAAGTTCTTTGGGAGAAACAAAAACTGATGCATGTAATATTAAAGTCAAAACAGTAGAAAAGTTAAGAAAATCAATGACTGGAAAGATTGATGAAAGGTATAGAACATCATATTAAAATTTAAATAGGAAAATAAGAATGTGAAAATCACACATGTTTCTATGGCCTCTATCTTTTCAATTTATAAAAAAAAATTAAAAACGATTTTGTTGCACTTACTTTGCATAATCAAACTTGACATTCACAAAACAATATCAATATTTTTTAATAGGGAGAGATTTTATAAGTTGAAATTCATAAAATATATTACATTTATGAATTTATCGAAATTTTTTTTACTAACATTGGTTGGTTAATACCAATTTTGTTATGATAACATTGACTTGCATGAAAAAATTTATATATATATATATATATATATATATATATATATAATGTAAATCTATTTAAACTCACCCTGATGATCCCATGTGGTGAAACCTAAGCAGGTAGTATCCGACTCATTAAGATTTATTACATATATATATATATATAGGTACCTCCAAAAATTCGGTATACCTAAGGTTTAAATGTATTTTTCATAAAAGAAAAATCCTTTTCAAAGCTTTCCAACCGCTTCAATTGAAAGCTAAAGGATTAAAATTTCTAATTCCAGAAAAAAAAAAAAAACTCTGGAGTATTTCAAATAGAAATTTGAATGATTTTTAGTTGATGCTTCCAAAAAACCAATTGAAACGGCCATTTTTTACTTTTTTTTTTTTTAGAGAAATGTAAACAAACTTATTTTTCAGTTTTGAAAATCCCGCTAAAATAAGATATACATTTCTGAAACGTTACTTTCGTAAAATTAGCAAATTTAAAGTTAAATCAATCTGTTCTGAAACAAAAATCACTTACTTATAGCATAAAATTTTCTAAACAAACATTTCTTGACCTCGGGGTCTTGTTATTTTCACATCTCCATCGATAATTTAATGGTTGAATGTGTTGACAGGTTTAGTATGGTGCATCAAAAGTGACATAACGTTTTTTTTTTTTGTTTCTTATAATAATTTAAAATACTATAAAAATTTCTTACATTATTGAGTTACCTCTATCACTTTCATTATTTAATAGCTAAGATAATAACTAATTTTATTAATTATTAATATTACATTAAGTTAATACATTTTTAATTTAATAACTGAGATAATAACTAATAAAATTATTATTATTATATTAATAATTAAAATACCTCACTGAGTTATTAATTGTTTAAATTGATAAATGAGATAATAAAATTATCTCAATTTAATTTTTAATTTAATAACTGAGAGTGAAATAAGACCTTTACATATCAAGGGGCTTTCCCCAAGGAGGAGACAAGCTTTGAAACACGTGACCTTTTAACCATAATGTCACTTATGGGATATCATACTAAAAAAAAATATAACATTTTGATGCACAAAAAAAAAAAAATTTTTTAATTATGGTAAAAAGTTTTGGTAGCATTATTTGTATTAAACTTTTAATTTTTGCTTAGTAAATATAGTCTTCACTTAAAAACTTAATAACCGACACCACACTTTGCATGAAAGAATTTTAAAACATTTTTTAAAATTAAAGAAAAATGAAAAAAAAATTCTTTATTCATCGAAAAAAACTTTTTTCTTCAGTTAATAATGTCCTTAATGTATATTATTTATAAAAGCAAATAAAAGCCTATCTAATTTGATAGTTTATTGCAGTTTTTATTTTATGATTTGGAGCAGATTTTTAAAAAGTTGGCAGTAGTTGTGAAAAAAAAAATTGATTTCTCCAAGGAGTCCTTCTTATAAGTAATATTAAACAATTTGAAAACTCTTTGAAATTCTAGAAAATTTCATAAAATTAATTGGTGCGGAGGTAACAGATGTAAAAATAAAAGAAAATATTTTTACCAAGATTTTCTAAAAATAAAAATTTAAAAAATAAATTTATTCATTTTTAAATAAGTCATGAAAGTTTCATTTAAATTAGACAATTATTTGATTTTTGCAAGAATTTCCAAATTAATAGGTTTTCCCCGAAACTGCTACACTAAAAAATGGCGATGACCACAAGTCTTACAAAGTTAACAAAAAAGAAGAGATATTTGACCCAAATTTAAAACATGCTAGAAAGAAGGAAAATTTTTTTTTTAAATATTTAAAAAATACTTTGTTCTTAATAATAACAAACATTTTAATGATGAAACTTTGTTTTTATTAAGTTTCGGACCTTTTATCATTATGCTATACTGACTTTTTAGCGAATTATTGGAGGTACCTATATATTTTTATTATATATATATATATATATATATATATATATATATATAGAGAGAGAGAGAGAGAGAGAGAGAGAGTCAGAATCCAACAGAATGATAATGTGTACCACACACACACACACACACACACACACACACACACACACACACACACAAAAAGCAATATTTACAGTTTTTTAGTTAGGCCTGGAATCTGTTGATTTTTTGAAACATTGAATGGACACGTTGTCTCCTTGAATTTGGATTGCTACAAATTATACTAACATTAGTTTAACAAGTCAAATGCAGATGAAGCATGATTAACCAAAGAAAATTAAACAATGTTTTGAATGGTCTAGTATAACTTGTATATTTGCACATCAATAAGTTCATAGCTTAATGAGGGTTACAAGCATTCATTTTAGAAAAAAAATTATTTTTCCATACTTCTTCCTCACCAATGCTTCTAATTCAGTGATGAATGTTAATCACATGGATCAAGCATTATACATTTAAACTTTGTAATCAAAATTTAGTCCAGTTATGCAATTAACCCTTTGTGGATGTGGGTGCATAGCATCATCATCTGTCTTATGACTAGCCATGTTCAAAGAATCACTACACATGTATGTAGTATACTACTATAGTATATATACTATTACTCCAATTAACTACTATAGTAAATCAAAGATTTCAAATGAGAAATTTAAAGGAAAACTTACCTGTATGTTTTGCCCATTCTACAAACAATTCAGCATCATCTTCTGTCCAGTTCTGACTGGAACCGTGTTTCCAAGGGATACGAAATATAAGTTTCTTCTTTTCAAGCCAATAGAGACCAGGAATGGAAGCAGCATTTAAATGTCGACAGAGCCAATCCCTCATACGTTCTCTTTCAACAGGACGAATTCCTTTTCTTGGAGGTCCTTAGAAAGTATTTTAAAAAATAAAGACCACTAAGTAAATTACATTATTGGGTTATTGGCATAATAGGCTGATGAGGATTCTAATTCAAGATTAAAATCAAAATCATTTGTGAATCTCCTCTACATTACCAACAAACAGACTGCAGTCAGTGAATTAAATTGGAGATATTAATGAAACTTATACAAAATACAAGAAAAAAAATATACTTAAAATTACAAAATAATGTTTAAGGAATCAATCCAACTTGATCATTTTTTTTTTTCCCCCAAAAGTTTTTGTGTAGTTACGTTTATCTTCACAAAAATAAAACCAATTGGTCTTTTTTTTTTTCTTCATTTCTTTTTTGATCAATTGATTAATTCATTCATTTTTTACAGCTTATCAACCCTTTGCTGGTTATTTAAAACCAGAAAATATTTTTATTTTTTTTTTAGATAATAATGGTTTAGTGATACAAATTTGAATAATTAACCTATAGCTGAGGGAGAGGTGGCATTTGCCTTGATTCGGGGTTTGTTTTTTGTTTTTTTACAGCTTATCAGGTTATTTAAAGCCAGAAAATATTTTTAGAGTGTAGAAATTTGGGGGGAAGACAAGGATTTACTGATATGAGTCCTTAATTAACCCATAGCTGGAGGAGAGAAGAGGTGGATTCATATCTTTCCCAAGGTTATTTGTGCACAAGTGAATATAATGAACACAACTGGAATTGGAACTGGGCTCTCTGATTAACAATTCCGAGCCATTATCCATTACACGACCTGTAAATCCAAGCTTACAGCACTTGGTATTACCAAGAAATCACCCATCAAGGTATCGATCAGGCTCAACATTGCTTAACTTCAATGATTGTATGGGAAACTTTTTTTTTTTTAAATGCAAAAATGGGATTATGAATTAGAAAATAAAAATAAAAAATTACCAATGATAATTATTGAAACATTTCAATTTTGGTTGGTATTGGCTTTATTTCTGTTTTAATTTCTGGGATGAGGAGTTATTATTTACATTCAGACTGATATCTTCATTTTTGTTGTTATTATCATCTTCTGGCTATTGTGTCCCCTTGCCTTCTTCACATAAACATTTTATTTAATCTATGCGGCTAGATTTTTCTCATTTTGGCGGACATATTGGTTTGTGAATTTGGTAGCATAGTAATAGTGAGCTCAATCCCTGGCCTGGTTAGTATGGACATAGATCAATGAAAAAAAAAGGGTGGGAAATAAGGGAACAGTACTGAAAAAGAACAAAATGAGATATCCCTAGACATGGAGAGCAAAAAAAAAAAAAATCTACCCCCATAGATTAATCGATTGATTTGTTTGGGGGTATCTTCTTTTTGTTTATTTTTTTTGACATACTCCTTTGTGGGTTATTTCAAAGCTGAAACATATTTTGGACTGTATGAATAATTCTTTTTTTTGCAAGTGAATATTGCATTAACAATTTTGGGGGGAGATAATGATTTTTCCAGATACAAGTCATACTATTTAACCCATAGCTGGGAGGAAAAAAGATGGCGTCATAACTTTCCCAAGAGCATTTGCATCAAACTCAGCTCACCAATTTCTCATTCCAACCTGCTATTTATTACACCCCCTGCACATTGTTCTATCATTTGATTAAAAAAAAGGTTCAGCTTCAAAATTCCCTGAAGATTACCCAGGTTGACAGGCACGTGAAGATGACTGGAGAGTACAACAGCCAAAACATGGTGATAGCAACAGCAAAGATATGGAACGAACAAGTTTGAATGTAAATAATGTGAATACTGGTTTTGTCTATTTGCTTTTATTCAAGACAAGTTTTTTGTTTATTTCCATTGCAGTCAATGTCTGTCATCCACCCTCCAAAAGAAAGATGAACAAAAAAGATTTATTAAAGGAAATCCATTTTATTCCTGGGGAAAGAAGAAAATCCTTTGTTCAATGTGACATTAAGGGTTGAGTTATGTTAATAATCACAAGACTGATACAATTAAGCTGAAATGTACAGCTTTAAAATAAATTAAGAGAGAATATTCAATAGATGCTGATAGTATACAAGGTCAATGTTAACTCCAAAAGTATCTTTCTAACACATGGCCAGTATAAAATGTTCTCACATAGAAATAACCTCGTAAATATTCTTTCTTTAGAGAAGAGAAGAAATTCTTTCAAATCTTTCACAATTGGTTGTTTTTATTATAGCAAAAACAACCAAGAGCATGCCAATCATAGTAATAAATGGTGTGGTTAATTTAAATAGAAATTGTTCTTTTGAGTTTTATTGTGAAAGATTTTAAAGAACTTAATTTCTAAGAAGACAGAGCATATAGTTGACAGCAAGAGGAACAGCCCAAGATGCAGACTACAAATTAGAGATGACAAAATCAAATACTGAAATTTAAATATCTGGGAAGTGTTTTAATAGATGACGAAAGATACGGCACCAAAATATGAAGTTGCATTGGAATAACAAAAGGTGCCTTCCAAAAGCTAAAGATATTATTAAGAAACGTGAAAATTTTGTTAGAGACACAGAAAAGAGCGATGAATTTCTATGTACTATCAATCCTCCAATATGGCAGTGAATGCTGAACGATTTCCTCACAGATTAAGAGAAGATTTGAGGCAACAGAGATGTTATCCTCCAGAAGGATGAGAATGTCATGGACAGAATGTGAACAATGAGGAAGGTTTAAGGGAAATGGAAACAAAAGACTTATACCTGCATGGTTGTTGACAAAAAGAAACAGCCCAACATGCACATTATAAATTAGAGATACCAAAAACAGGCAAGTACAACAATTTAAATATCAAGAAGGCGTCTTTACAGAGGATGGAAAGTGCAACACTGATATCTGAAGGTGCATTGGGATGACAAAAGCTGCCTTCCAAAAGGTAAGCAATGTATTAAGAAACAGGAAAATCTCATTAGAAACAAAGAAAAGACTGTTAGATAATATCAATCTTCCTGTGAATACTGGACAATCTCCTCACAGATGAAGAGACATGAAGCAGTAGAAAAGTGGTTCTACAGAAGGATGCTGAGAACACCAGGGGCCGAACATGTGAGCAACAATGAAGTTGTAGAGAAAATGGAAACAAAAAGGACACTTATATCTTCAGAAAGAGCTAAAATTTCTAGGGTACATAATGAGAAAAGAGGGCTTGGAATGTTTGGCACTCAAAAGGGCATACTGAAGGCAAGAGAGAGGGAAACAGCAAGTATCATATTTAACAAGGATGACAGAACAGGGAAAGGGGGGATAGCAAAAATACAACCATTGCTAAAAGCTATAAAGAATATGAAGTTGTGGAAGAACAGTGATTGTCCACATTCTGAAATACTGTTTAAGTATTGTGCTTATATAACATGACCAAATCTCATTTCCTTAGGCCACTAATTCAGGTCAATTTTGGAGATGTGGTATTGCACTCAATTTTAAAGTTGGGTTTGGCATGATAAATAATGACATAAAATTTTCTTTTTCAACTCATTACCGTTTTTTGAGGAAATGAGTTTAAAGATTATGTTTAGGCTTAAAATCATAGCATTGGAATTTCATTTTAGAGATCAGTGAAAGCTTTATAGCATAACCTTATAGAAGTTATAATTGACTGAAGCTTTACAAATTGTATATGGACAAGATGCATTGCACAAGCATATTATTACTAACAATGGAAATTTAAAATATTTTGTCTTATAATGATACCGAAATGTATTATGGTGTTATATATGCTTTTATCTATTTTTGTCTTTATTAATCATGATCTAACAAATCTTATTCATTGCCATTTTTGTAATCTTTTACATTTTTTTTTTAAAGATTTTACTTATCAAATACATTTTTAAAAAATTGCTTATTTTACTTGTAGTGATTCATAATTAGAATTCTGCTTTGAATATATTTTCCATTCAAAGTATCTAATACAAAAAATATCAACTTGATATCGATTTATTTTTGAAGTAGTAAAATTTTGAAGTCACTTTGTAAACCAAAACCTGCAGGGACTATTTTTGTACATTTTTTCAGATGAACTTTAAAACTAAATGCTCAAAAATTGGTAAAAGCCATAAATCTAATTTTTGGTGTCACTACTTATCACATCAAATCCCAACTTTCACATCAAGTTCAATGTTGATTTTCTAAAAAAAGTGAAAAATGAAATTGCCCTAATTGGATCATTGGAGGAAGCAAAAAGGAATAAAAATGACAATTATATGTTTGAAATCCTTGGGAAAGAACAACTTTGAACATAAAAAAAACAAAAAACAAAACAAAAAAAAACACTCCACCTAGACAAAATAGAGTTAGTCATGGGGGAATACACACATGTATCCCCACACAATAATTGACCAATGGCAGGAGACATCATATACATTTTGCAACCAACCAGAGACAATTAAAAAAAATAATAACACTTGTACCTGTTTTCTTGAAAGAAAAAAAGAAAATTAGCTTCACTTGAGCTAGTTTGATTTTGGTGGACGTAGTAGATAACACTTGATAGAATAATTAACCAATCAAATGGTTCTATTTAGCTTTCAAAATCCTTAAGCCTGGGAGCCAGTCAGTCAGTTATGTGCCATGTGTGATAAATGCTTAGGTGATCATGTATCTTTCGATACATGACTGACAAGACAGATTTCTTCCTGCTGTAGACCAGTTGCCATCCAAGGCTATAGATTCCAGTCTCTCTTGCTATTTACCCATATTTGGGGAGAGAAGAAGAGGATTTGTACCTTTCCCAATGGTATTAGCATGTAAGTGAATGTAATGGATTCAACTGGAATTTGAACTTGGCTCTCTGATTCCTCAATATGAGCCACTATCCATTACTCCACTGTACCTCCTTCGCCAGTAGTTATTCCAAAACAAATAAAAAGCAAACCTACAATCCCAGTCAATAGTAGAAAATTCACTAATGTCAAAAAACTAACTTGCTACTGCAACAACTTCAAAGAAACCTAGTTGACTTCTACTCACATGCTGCCAGATGCTATGAGTCTTCCTTCTTCTCAATCAAACCTCTTATCAACACTTTTCTCATTTTTCCAAATAATTTTCATATTATTTTGAAATTACCAATTTCTGTACAGTTTTTTTGGTGTTGTTTGATTAATGATACATAAAAGTTTACTGTTGTCATTTACCATATTCATTCATTCCTGGCATTATTAGAAACCAAAAACTTCCAAATTCTAATAGTTGACTCAAGATTAATAGAACATTTGTTGTGACCCTAAATATTAATCTTGGGTCTCCTACATATTTAACCATTTCTTCAAATCACACAGTGCCTGGGATAAAAAAAGAATATGGATGCAAGTCAATAAGTAACAAAGCAACAACAAAGACAACTGTCACTTAAAATAACAAGCCTGAATAAAAAAAAATTATATCAGACAACAAGGCAAGGAAGATTTAGAACAAATCACCAAGAAGTAAATGGTAAACAAACTAATGTGTAGTGACTTCAATTCTCACTGAGTATCCTATGTTTCTTGCCTTGAGCAAAACTCAGCGAATAAAATTTATATTAAGAATGCAAATACCAAGCAACAGAGATATCATCTTACAGAAGGATGAGAATGTCATGGACAGAATGTGAACAACGAGGAAGTTTTAAGAGAAATGGAAACAAAAGACTTATACTTGCATGGTTGTTAAAAAGAAACAGCCTAACATGCACATTATAAATTAGAGATACCAAAAAACAGGCAAGTACAACAATTTGAAGAAAATCTGAAGTAATACACATCTTTAAAGGAAAATTTTAAAAAGTAATTTAAACTGCTACTGTATAACTGTCATGATCCATCATAAAAGGAATTTAAAAAAATATTCCTTCTGTGTTTGAAAATTTTAAAAAGGAAATAATCAAAAGTAAATGCATAAAATGAAGCAAAAAAAAAAAAAAAAGGAATGATTAAAACTGCTATCTAAGCTTAACTTGGTACAAATATGGGACACTCAATGAGGATCGAACTCACGAGTAACGATCAACCAGACTCGCTCGCTTACATTAATCAAAAGTTGGTAAAAAAAATAATTAAACAGCTGGTCACGACTTTCTAAGGACAAAAAGCATATTACATCACTACAAAACTCACATTCGATTGGTTTAATTTGTGCTAAGAGAGGCGTGACTACTCGGAAGCTATTCATTGGCTAATTGAGTTAATTTAGCACAGCACTAAACAGAAAGCAAAGAATGTCTAGGCGACTCTTCCTGCTCCTCCCACTACCAATATTTGCATTGTACTTGACTATCACAAGGTTTTAGAGAGGGAATGTGTGCGCGCGAGCGCGCATATACATACGTATACACACAGATACACACAAGTATTTTACACACCCATAATATCCACATAAGGGGTGCGTGCGTACTCGGAGACAAGGAAATGAACTTCAATAATTGGTTATAATAAAAAAAAAAAATTTAAAAAAAAGGATGTAAAAAGATTGAGCCAATATTTGAAATACCAGACAAGTGGCTACTCACATTTTCAAATGTCTGGGATTTACAAAGTTACTGATTATAAAATGTTTTTTTTAATGCTTTCTATTCAACTCATTTATTCATAATTCACTCCCCTCCCCCCCAATTTTATTTTTATTTTATTTAAGCCATGCAGTAAAACAAGTTTAAATTAAACTTTATCGCATAAAGTGTTCAGGGGCAGGCCCTTCCCACATCTGGTGCATTAAAAAGACAGCATTTTATGCTAATACCGAAGGAAAAGGTTTAGTTTTCGATTAAGCCGCCATTTTTCCAAAAATTGCAACGGACATTTAGTGGAGAGGGTGTGCTTTTAAAGGGGTTATGGTTGTTTAGGGGAATTACGAACTGATTCAAATATCAAAATTATAGCTTGCAGCACATGGTCTGGGAGAGTAAAGGTATGTATTAATAATATTCATGGCGGTAGTTGCCCATGAACAACCTCAATATGTTGCTAGTGAGTGAGATGATCCTACTAATGAATCAAGTTCTCTCGAAATAAAATTTAAAGCAAATTCAGTTTCCGTCACCGCCCTCTTTACTTTTTTTTCTTCCTTGGAAACTTTTCGAAAATAATTCCTTCAATGGTATGCACTATATAATTTTTACGTACGTATTATTACTTTTTTTAGTTAAAAAAATATGGAGATATAGCTTGGTTGGAAGTATAAACAGATTTTCAGAGATTTTTTTTTTTTTTAGCTAGACTGTCAAAGTGTCAAGGTATACCAGCTTACAAGTGTAGGCGTGTTCGATTCCTGTTGAGTGCGCCACTTGTTCAGCCTTGGATCTTACTATGAAAATAACTTGTCTTACTCTTAGTCTTCTGTGTACAACTTGTTTTAAAATTGTCTTTGAGGGAATTTTTTTTTTGTTTATTTAAACCTGTGGATTTTTAACTACACTTGCACGCACAAGATCGATTTACTTTTTTTTCCTTTTGCAAGGATATTTCTTTTTTTAATAAAAAAAATGTAATTTAAAAGGGAGACTTAAGAACAAAAATAGCAACTAAAAAGTATAGGCAGGCCAAAAATTTTCCTTCCGCTGTTGAGTTTTTTTTTTTAAACGGAACTTAAAATTCTAGAAATTTTGATATTTTTTTTAATTAGAATAATAATAATCCTAGTATTTTTTTTTTTTTTTATGAAGATATACATTTTTAGTTTATTCGGAGTTGTGCATTATTATCCACCCAGGCAATAAACAAGCCCTCCACTACCAAAAAAAAGAAGTATCTTTTAAAACTTTTTTTCTCTTTTTAAGAGAGAATAATAAAAGAAACAGTAACGTAACGCCGATATTAAAAGTTATTGATTTACTTATCTTTGTGCTTTTTGTTAATATTTGATAGTCGTAAGTAAGATAATGAAACTGAAAATAAACTGTCACTATTTAGTATACAACATTCTGTTGGTAAAGTTAGACTGACTGAAGAGAAGGAAAAAAGCATGAAAAAATGTCGGTAATAACATTTAGGTCAGCAGTCAAGAATTGACGAAAGGAAAAATAGACAATAATAGTTTCCCTGAGAAGACAAGTGCATCAAAATTTGAGGTTTAAAAAAGAAATTTTATTTCACTGGTAATATAGTTAGTTTAGTTCAGTTAAAAAATTATACTTTCTCTTACCCAAATACGATATTTGATTTGCTCTTAGACACAAAAATTAAAATAGAGATTATCAAGTTAGCAAGCAATATTGCAAACAGCGTGTATATACTATATGACAGTTAATAAGGGTTGAAACTTTTTCTATTTGTATATGGAGTGTGTAAAATGCCATAACACAAGAACAAGTTGAAAGACTTTAGGAGAATTAGTTCACCAAATCCAAAAGTAATAAAAATCCTTTTAGCCTTAGTGTTAAGATTTTCAAATTAAATGAATGTAGTGGTAAAAATTAAATAAATTTAACTATTCTTTTCCGTCATTCAGAAATCATAAAAATAACATTTTTTCATTACAACGGAACTTTGAAAAATTCCCATACATAGCTTTATTTGTTTAATATTCAATATTAAGTTTCAAAACTGAACTTTGAGATTAAAATTTTAATGTCTTTTTTAACCTTTTTCGAATGACGTAAAAAAATGTTAGTTTAATTAAGTATTTTTCATAATAAAAAAATAATTACAAAAAAAAAATCATCAACAGTGAAAATAAATCTAAAATATCTTATTTACTCAGAAAAAAGTACGAGACAAACTAGTCTGAGATCGCCAACAGTTAAAAAAAGACAAAAATGACAACCCAAAATTATTTGACTGTCATCGGTACAAGCCTTCCAAACTTATTCAACAAGTTATAAATCGAAAAAACTATCAACCCGAAAAATAGATAAAGTTTTATTTAATTAAAAATAAATAAAAATGAACTTATTTTTCAAATATTTAACTTTTTAACCATCTGGTTAGATTTGTTGATATTTTTTTTATTTATTTTTATAAAGAGGGGGGGGATTCTAAAAATTCAATATGTCACATTTCTCTAATAAAGATAGTAATGTTCCAGACTAAAAAGTTTTATTTTAATAATCCAAAGTAAGTAATAATAAAGAAATTATGATCAAATTTCTTAACTCCTTAATGTAAAATAAATAAAATTAATTAATAAATAAAAAAACAATCAAGTAAAAAAAAACTTTACGAGTTTTTGTAGTACAAAAAAACTACGTACAAAAAAACAATATTGTATGCATTATTCAATTGTAAATTTTATTCAAGGATTCACAACGATTTAGAAAAATAAAACTAAGCATTTGTTGTTGTTGTTTTTTTTTAAATGTTTATCTTAATTTATATTATCTTTGGTTGGACGAACGTGAAAAAGCAGCGAAGTTTTAATGTAAAACTGAAAGAGTGGAAAAGGAGGTCATCGTCATTTATGGATGTAAAGGAAGAAAACATTATTAGTTTCATTTTCACTAGTTGCGATCAAAATAGAACGTTTTTGCTTAAATAACAAAACAAAAACAAAAAACGTCTGAAGGTTATTTATCTTGCTTAAAAAGGCTATATAAACATTAAAGAAATTGAACTTTAAAAATAGAGAGAAAAGTTTTGCTTTTTTTTTTAAGACGAAGACAAATTCGTAACTTTTAGAACGAGATGTGTAAAAATAAGACAAGTTTATCAAACATGAAACAATGATTTAACCGAACCAATTTTTTTCTTTTTTTGGCGTAAAAGCTTAAAATGATTTAAATACTGTTAATTTGAATCACAATTTGTAAGGAAAAAAATGATTTTTAATATTTATTGTTCAGATGTGTGCTAAATGTAAGTCTAAGTGTAAAAAAATGAGGTCCTAAACAAACACTTCAAAACTCGAAAAGGATTTCTATTTTTAAAAAATGGTTAGTTCTTAAAGAAGGGTGAAAATGACCTTTAAAACGTTGTCATACGTTTTTAGCAAACAAAATAAAGAAAAAAATATAAACTTAAACAGGTTACTAAAAAATAAAACGAAAAAAGTTTTTTGCTTATTTTTTTTTATTTTCGCTTTTCCTTTTTGTTTGTTAATGTTTCGTTTTCGCAAAAGGCGATCTTTATACCTCTCTGTAGTTTTTAATCTTTAGCAAATAAACTTGACATCTTATTTCAATTCATATCTTCTTTTTTAAATAAAAACTAATGGATATTTTAAGAATAAAGATCAGACACGACGTTTTCTTTTTTTTATCAATAAAATTACCCTTATGAAACTAGTTTACTTTCGGTATTATTTTAATTTTTAAACCAAATTATCATGTGTTGTTGCTTTTTTAGTGTTTCTGTCTTGTGCAACAAGTTATTTTGATGAGATTTCTTTAAAAGTTTGCACCTGATCATGATTTGCCGTTGTAAATGAGAAGCTTAAATTAAAAAATTCTTAAAAACAATTATAGACGAGATTTAAACAAAAAGAAAAAACTTTAATTCGAGAACTATATTTTTTTAAAATGTCGACAAGAACAGTATAAAGAAAAAACTTAGTTAGAACAATAGAAAAAAAATTAACTTAAAATATAAAAAAGAAAAATCCTTTGAAATATGTGTGTAGAAAAAGAAAGCAAAAAGTTACTTACCAACAACAGAATTCTTTTTGGGTTCATTATGATTTACAAAACATTCCTTTTCATGTTTTGTGGACGGATCTCCAAGGAATGAATTTTCTCCTTTAATTTTCATATCATTTGCGTTTTTTTTCCCTTTTCGATTATTCTTTTTGACAGAAATCTGAGAACTTAATTTCTTTTTCTCGGTGTCTTCTAAAGTTGAACAAGTACTAGACCGATTCATTCTCATAAAATTTACTCCATTTTTCGGTACATTTGGAGAAGAAGACGAAGGCAATTCCGTATTAATATTGTTGTCAATAGTTTTGCTTTTATTTGCAACAAATTCGATGTTTCGGCTCTCAGAACTGTTTTTACTTGTAGATGTGTTATTAAATGTTTTACCAGTATTAAAGTCAGTGTTGTTCGACAGCGGTTTACGACGTGTATTTATCAAAGACATTTTATATTTAAAAAAGTTTTCTTTCACTTTTTTTTTCGTTTTGACAGCGGGGTTTTTGAAGTTCGAAATTCGCAGTTTAGTTTGAAACTTTCCGTAAGTGTTCTAAAAAGTTCTTATCAGCACAAGATGAATTAACTTCGAATATCCAATAATATTAAATACATGTTTTTTGTTTCCACATCGGACAAGATATATATATTTAAATGCATAAGGCGTAGAATTATAGAGCTCGCCTACAACTCGACAATCCAACGGAGACACTGCTTAGCTAAACAAGACAAATAAATTTCAAGGAAGATAACTTTTTACATTCTTTTCACGAAAAGTCAAGTGTTTTAAGAAGATGCTTATTTTTCGCTTCTAATTTATCGAGCATTTAAAAACTTTTGCTAGCATTTACATTTTCTACCTTCTGTAATTACTGCTTGTATATAAATTGTGTAAAAGCGAGGGTTAGGAAAAAAAAAACTTTTTCAATTGAGAAAATTTTAAAAGTGATAGTCTAAAAAAGCATTAATTTCAGTTTCGTTTTCGTTTTTATATCGGTAGCAAAGCAAGCAAGTGTAGAAAGAAATATACCACGTTCCCAGACTGAAAATAAAACATACATCCCATTGTTACTGATTAAAAAAACAGACCTGTACGACAACTAAGAAGGTTTTGAAGTTAGTGAAGTGTTGAATTAAAGTTCCACGTTAAATAAATAAATAAATAAAAGGCCTAGAGAGTCAGAAACACAAGCTGACACAGATTGATATGGATGCTTGTCTTCTGCCTACGGAAGCTATTTTAGTGGGAAGTTAATGAAGTTTGTTAGTTTTTCACTCATTGTCTTTCGATCATTAACAAACACGTCCATTAAACCAATGCACTGTATCCTGAGTTCGACCCTCACTGAGTGTCCTAATACTATTTTCTCGCTGTGCTAGACCAACCTTAAACTAAAAACACGTCATTTTCTTTCTTAAGAATACTGTTACTTCCCATGTCTCTCCTTAAAAATAAAACTACTATAAGGCCCGCTAAGGAAGGAGTAATTAATAAAATAAAAGTTTTTTAGTATACGAACTGAGTTTACTGACATTTCATTTTTAACAGATTTTGAAAACTGTACAGTTGGAACAGCAAAAAAACAAAAAAAAACAAAAGATGCACAATTAGAAAATATGTGATGAATTTTTTTTATTCTACCAATTATAAAAACTATGAAATAAAGACATTTTTTAAAGTCAATTGTACCCAGGAATTTTTTGTAACAAATGCAAGACAAATTTGAAAAATTGACAAGGTTAACTTTGGCGTGTGTCATTTTTAACTGTCATAGAGCAGGGATGAAAAAAAGACAAGCCATATTGTTAATAATTTATATTGAATAAAAGTAATAAAACTATTTTTTTCTTTGGACAAAGAAAAACTTAGATCCCAAATCACGAACCAGTAAATGATTTATATAGCGAATTCTTTCTTTTTGTTTTTAAAGGATTATTTTTTTATGAGGCCCGATTAACAAAAAAAAAAAAAGAAAAGAAAAAAGGATACAATTTGAGTATTTGACACTAGTTTCTTTCTTTGTGTGTGTGTGTGTTTAATGATGATTATGTTAATGATTCTGTAGTAATCTACATACATACATATTTTTATTACTTCGAACGTGATTATAGTGGACACTTCGCATTTGAAATAGACACCTCATTTTTTATATTCTGTACTATTGCGTCTATCGATCTCCGCCTTCTAGAAAACTTAGTAAAGAAAATGTGAGATCGAACCTACGTCCCCCTTTTTAGGAGAAACTGTCGTATGATCCGGTGCACTTTACCGCTCAGCCACGAAGAACGTCACTGTTAAAACAAGACTCTAATTTTCCTTTTTAATAATTGTATATTATAGTAGTTATAAGTTAAGTAAGTAATAAGTGTCGGATTAAAAGTAAATCAATTTGAATTAATTCTTTATAAATACACTAAAAACATTTAAGAAGAAGACTAAGAGTATAATACATACATCATTTAATTACGATGTACAATATAAATAATTATTATTATAATTTATTAATTATATGATGCTGTATGACAAGCCTTATTTCTTTTTCTTTTTTCAGTATTGTCATTTTTGTTCAAGACTTTATCTGAATAAGAGTTTTAGGTTTTGGCAAGTTGTCTGTTGGTTGCATGTCAACGGTTTTCTTTTTCTTTTAGAGAGATTATGCATATCATAAGCTTCAATAAGTCAAATTTGGTTTTTAAAATTTTGTCAAATTTTAAACAATCGATTTAGACTTCAAAACAAAGCCTAAGTTAAATTTTTAGGCACTTTCAACATGATTTATTCACGTTATTTGATTTATTCTAAAAACCGCTTTCTGAAGTTTTTATGCAAAACAAAAAAATCACGTTTTACTTCAATAACAATGAATAAATTTATCAACAACTGATCAAAACCTATAATAAAACAAATGTGAGTACCATTCAAAGAAAGTATTGTCCATGAAATTGTATTAGGTTGGTGCAAAAATAATGTCGTTTTCTCACATATGTTACTTATGTAAATAACGACATTATTTTTGCACCAGCCTAATAGTAGTTACTACTGTTCAGTTTCACCCTTCATTGATTTTGAATGGCTCATTCATGGTTTGTTTGACAATCTGGTTTGTCCCTCTTCTTGACTCTTTCAATTCCAGGCTGTCCAGAGTGCTGGTTAAAAATGGTTCTTTCATTCTAACTTGCTTCAGTCTATTTTCCTTTTGAAGCGACAAGTTCTTAAAACCTTTTCTTTTGCTTCTAGTTCTCAATTTATTTATTTATTTTTTTATTTATTTAATCATTTCACCCCAAGCAAGTCAGGAATGCTACTAGTATGCAATAGGTTGCAGGAAGTGAAAGTGAAAGAGAAGACTGAGAATAGGGAGGATTGAGGAAAAGACAGAAAATGAACAGGAGTCAAGAAGACAAAAGATAGAAATTGATGTTGCATTTAAATTTTTGAAGATTGTAGTTATCAGAGTAGCAAGTAAACGGAAGTGAATTCCACAGGTGGGAAGGGCGAGAAAAGAAAGTAGAGTAGAAGTAGCAATTGCATTTAGCTATTTCATCAGTAAAAGGGTGGGACCTAGATGCCAATCTAGTATCACACTTAAATTCATGTAGTCGGTGCACCAGGGAAAAAAGCTCATCAGAGCAGTTAACATGAAGATATTTGTAGAAACGACAGAGAAAGTGGCTGAAGTCAAGATGCCTGGTCAGGGTCAATTACAGATCCTTCTTTGGATTTTGTCAAGAATCTCTAGTTGTACAGCATGAGCAACAGATTCCTTTATAATTCAAAGGTCTCTGTGAAGATCCTTTGATATCTCCAAAGAAGACATTCCTTCATTTGATAACTTTAGATCCAGTTTTCCAACATTTGTTAAATTCTTCCCATTACCTATCTTTCAATATATATATATTCTGGAAAAAAATGAAAAAAAATAGTATTTGTTAGGTTTCAGAGGCCTTAAACTAATATTATTTTAATTGGTGTAATAACTTCAGAGAAGTCCATCTTTGTAAATTCTAGATATCTCAAATAACATTTGTTAAAAGAGAATAAAAGTTTACATAATGATTTTACCAAGGGTGGAAATACACTAATATAAATTTCACAAAGATTTTTTCAGAACTTTTTGACTTATCAAAGTTTATGTGATTTGCAGAATAACAACTTCAGACAGGCTTAAGCTACATTGAGCCTGGTCAGTACTTCAATGGGTTAATGTCTGGGAATACAAGTTGTAAATTTGGATATGCAGGTGGTGTAATATATAATGGCTCAGAATTGCTAATCAGAGAGCTGACTTCAATTTCCAATTTAATTTGTGTTATTTACTTATGTGCAAATACCCTTATGAACAGTATGAATTTGCCTCTTCTCCCTCCAGTTATGGGTTAATTAGTAAGACTTGTATCAGTCAGTCAGTTAAGTGCCATACATGATATATGCTTGGGCGATCATGTATCTTTCGATACATGACTAACAAGGCAAATTTTTTCTTGCAGTAGGTTGCCATTTCTTTCTGCAGTAGACTGGTTGCCAACTAAGGCTAATGAACCCAGTCTGTCCTGCTATTCAACACATATCAGGGGGAAAAAGAGATGGATTAATTCCTTTCCCAAGGGTATTTGTGCATAAACGAATCTAATGAACTCAACAAGAATTTGAACCGGTTCTCTGAGTTCTCACTCTGAGCCAATATCCATTACACCACAAATCACTAAACCATTATTATCAGTCATCCCATAAGTTCTGTCCGAATTTTGAATAAAGAAAACAAGTGACCAAATGTTACATTTAAATACAGATTCAATCAACATTGTATTTTCCCTGATTATCTATGACTTCCTTCCATCTATTAACAAGCTTACTAATTCCATTACTGTAAAATTCTTTTGGCTTTGATTCGAAGAACTCACAAATGTCAGTTTTAACCTCTTCCTGTGTTACAAAAGCTGTTTCTTCCAAATGATTCTGTAAGCTTCAAAACAAATGGTAGTCTCAAGGAGCAAGATTGGGAGAATCAGGTGGATGAGGAATTTTCTCCCAACCAAGTTCTTCGATCTTTTGTGACGTGATTCTTGCTGTGTGTGGTCGCGCATTGTCCTGATTAACATTTCAATAAAAGATCCATTTTTCATCACCGGTCACAAGTCTATCCAAAAAGGTGAAACAAGTTGACAAGAATGGAGAGAAGAGCAGATGTCAACTCGGGATTTGAGGTTGTATTCAGACAATTCATGAGGCACCCATTTTCCAAGTTTAGGAACTTTTCCAAGTTGATGAACAGTTGAATGGTTTGAACTGAGAACCACTGCCAATTCCTCAACTGATAAAGCAGGATTTTCTTCAAGGGCTGCTTCAAGAAGCTTTTCATCAAACTCAACTGGGCGTCCGGTTCGATCTTCATCTTCAAGGGTGAAATCTCTACCTCTGAATTTTGCAAACCATCTTCTGCAAGTTCTTTCATTCACACATTCCTCTCCATAAACTGAGTGAATGTTTCTAGCCGCTTCGGCTGCTGAGTTTCCTTTCTTTAACTCATAAAGTATTATGTGCCTCAAATGATTCTTGGGTACTTCCATATTAGCAGGGTTTTAATCAAACAAAATTTAATTTTATTGTTCTCTGAAATAAAATTTGATTAGTTTAAATGCATCTAAACATAAAAATAATGTTCATCTCCATTAGACATTATAAAATACTCTTTAAATTTTGTTCATTTTAACAAAAAAGTTAAAATTCGGACAGAACTTATGGGATGACCTAATATATCAAAAAGAATTTCTTACAATCTAAAAATGTTTTCTGGATTTAGATACCCTGTAATGGGTTGATAAGCCGTAGAAAACAATCAATCAATACATATATACATATACATATTTATACATACATACATATACATATTTATACATACATACATACATATACATATTTATACATACATACATACATATACATATTTATACATAAAATAAATGATAAAAGAAAATTTTTTTTTAACACTTTTCATCACCTAATGAAATTTATCAAGGTGAAATGCATTAAATAAAACATTTTCCTTTTATTTACCAATGCATATATATATATATATATATATATATATATATATATAATGTCAGCATCCTGGTATTCTTTATGAAGCTGGAAGTTTAAAATGGTCTAGTGTGATGTCATGTATAATGATTATAAGGAACGAAGCTACACAAAAAGAATATGATTTATTTATTTTATTTTTAATACTAATATATTTCTTTGATGTATTAGTTGATACCCCTTTACAAAAAATCCACTAGCAGAAACTCGTGTTTACTTAACTGCAAAAGTGAATGTCCTCACAGGTACAAAAAAGCTGTTATAAAAACCTGATTTACCAGGCTAAAGTAATCACTTGTTTGGACATATTATTCAATAAGGAACTTAGCGATATTAAGCAAACTATAATCGACAATAACTTCCCTTAACATGTTATCGACAAACAAAAATAAAATTAGACATAGCGAAATCAAGACTCCTCCCTAATGCAAAAAAGATAAACACACTATTAACTCATTCTATCATATCCAGATGCACCCTAATTATAAACAGGAGGAAAAAGCAATTAAAAGCATAATTCACCAGTACATATCACTCAATGATACTAACAAACATCTAAGATTTTAAAAAGTTTAAAACATCTTATCTAATTTAACCAACAACACCTCAAAAATCCCCCTATGTAGAAATAACGATCGCATCACCAACATGAATAATAAAAAACAGCGTTAAATACTTACATTACACACACGCACCACACTCTCTTGTAGATTAACCTGTCACCTGTAGACTCAGTGCAATTCCATGCACACTTTGTCATCATGAATGACCAAAACATAACTATCAACACAAGACAAATATTAACATATATATAATGCCAAAATACTTTACAGCATCCAATGCAAGGAAAGACTCAAAACCCTAGAAGCTATTATTATACAAAATAAACAACCCACATTAAATAAAATGTCATGCACCACAGAAGATGGTATCTTGAAGCACATATTTAATATGCGCATATATTATATTATTTATTATAGGATATTAAAACAAAAGCATGTTAAAAATCACTACACAATTACAATTATTCTTCGACACAACAAATGTGTTTCCTCAGCAATGTTAAACTACTGGCAAGTGAACAATTAATTTAATTTCAAAAGCAGAATACTTCCTATTTTTTCGAGAAAAAAAATAAAAACAGAATTAAAACAGGCTTAGTGATTTTTAACGTTTTTGTTTTAATATCCTAAAATAAATAATATATATATATATATATATATATATATATATATATATATATATATATACCCAAGTTTAGGATTGGTATATACGGAGTGAAATCCAATAACCAACAATTAATATTCTTTAAAGAGTGCTCAATACAGAGTAGAGCAGATATAATTATTTATTTGAATATTACAACATAAATATGTTATAAAATCACGACAAAAGTAGCCATTTTGTTTTAACACTTCTTGTGTCTTGTCAAGTGATAATATAGAATATAGAATAAATGGTTTTAAAAGTTAATTTCAAATTTTATAAATCTTTTAATATCTATGATAACCTTGCTTAGTTGTCAAATTTTTCGAATCATCCTATACTTGTTTTTTGATTGGCCACTCTAGCTTATGTAACAGCGTTTACTCTTAGCTAAGGATCGTTGATTAATTTGAAACTTTTAAAACCATTTATTCTATATTCTATATTATCACTTGACAAGACACAAGAAGTGTTGAAACAAAATGGCTACTTTTGTCGTGATTTTATAACATATTTATGTTGTAATATTCAAATAAATAATTATATATATATATATATATATATATATATATTTACACACACACACACACATTCTATTTAATCAGTAATTTATGGACATTAGTGAGAGAAAAATGTCCTCAATGCTTTATAGCATAACAAATATTCCTGTTGGAGTCACAAGTTTTCTTTAGCAGGACTTCTCCCCTCAAAAGAAGCCTAGGACAGTTATTAATTTCACTGTTCAATAAAAGTAAAAACCAGGGATAGCAACTCAAACACATGTAGCCATTAAAACATCATTTACAGTAATAAGAAATCATATCAGATAAATGTCCTTTAAAAAAGATGTGTGTGTGGGGGGGATATACAGGGTGCGATGGGTAAATTGTCGCCATTTTATGTTTTTATTTTCACACCAGTGTGTTGTTTATTTTTGATTTTGTTGCCTGAAGATAATAGTTGGGTCAGTTGTGCACAATCTATAAGGAAAAAGAACACCATGACGCAATTCACCCTGCCAGAAATTTGGAAACAGCATTCTGTACTGCTTGGGATTCATGCCAGAAACTCCAATATTAAGATTTCAGAGAGTTTGGATGTCAATCTGAGGACAGTGCAGAGGATTTTGGAAAGAATTGGATGAGTCTAATGGTGATTACAAAGGTATGGCAGCTCAGAAAACTCACTTTGATCATTCTGATAAGAAAAAAAATCCTGAATTTGTTGGTGGGCGCCTCAGATTTAACACGGAGGCCTACATCAAGTGCCTTCAGGAGGTAGTGCTGTCCTAGGTCTAGAGGGTAGCTGCTGGAAGACCCTATGCCTGACAACAGGACTCTGCATCATGCTACACAAACATGAACCCATATATATATAACTAATCCTCCATACATATGTATGTATGGAAGATACATATATATATATATATATATATATATAATCCTCCATACATACATACATACACACACACACACACACACACACACACACACACACACATACAGGTCTGATAAATAAGTTATTGTCTATGTTATGCAAAAATGAAAATAAAACTAACATCTCATTTTAACAAATATATTTACCAAAATTACACAAAAATATCTTGAAATACCAAAGAGTAAATTTATTCAATAAAATCGCCATTGCCTTTAACCGCAGCCTTCAGTTGACTTTGGAATCTTCTGGATGATCTCGTTGTTTAGGTTGGTGAATGCTGCTATAATCCTTGCCTTCAATAAGATTTCTTGAATATTCAGGCCTGGAGACAAAAATAAATAAACTAACAGAGCATCTACTCAAACCTTTGTTTGAGTAGATGCTCTGTTAGTATATTTATTTATTTTTTCTTAGATGTAGCACAGGACTGAAAGTATGGAACTGCCAGTGAGGATCAAACTCACTATTCAGTGATAATTGATCTCACGAGACAAGCTTGCTAACCATTACACCATGTTGAAGTGCCCAATGTTCATATATATTATGATTGCAGATAATGTATATGAATATATATATATATATTGGTTCATGGATTATATTGCTGAAGGTATCTGTTTTTATATATGTATAACATTTCAAAATTCCTGGTAGATCTTCCATTATCATAGTGTGGGATATCTAATAACAAAAGTGATGGAAAGAAAAAGAAAAAGACTCTAAATGAATTTAGCTAGATATTAAATAAAAAAAAATTAGTTCTAAATTCTAGGCACCCCTCATTCATGCACATGTGTACTTGTACCAACATAACAAATTTAGTTTGATGAAGTCCTGAAGGACAAAATGTCTCACTAGTAAACTTTTTCTACTTTGTGATACATTTTCCCCATTATTGTTCTTGATATATATATCGTTATCTCAAATATATATATATATATATATATATATATATATATATATAAATTAACTGGTTTAAAATATAATTAAAAGCATTAGTTTCGTTTCATCTTCAAGCGAATACTGGAATAACTTATTTTTAAATTTACTGAGTTTTAAACGCACATATGAATTCATAATTTACTGTTTCCAAGGATACAGAGAAATCCAATCATCCAGACAGGGGCAGTAGTGTGCTCATTTTTATTAACTATTGTTATATCAATTATGAGTTATGTTCAAAAAAGAGGTTAAGTTTAGGGAGGGTTGGGGTGTAGTTTTCAATGAATTCTGACATCCATTAAATGCATGTCGTCTGTTTTTTTTATTAATGGCAAAGAGTTAGATGAAACGGAACTAATGCTTTTAATTTAATTATATAAATAAATTTAAAGTTTTTAGCTTTCATTTTTGAAACATGGTTATTAGTGTGTAGTGAAAAAAATCATATTTTAAGAATATAATATAAAAGGGTCAAACACTAATATTCCCTGGTTATATATCTTACTTTCATGTCTGTGCATAATTTCATATATATATATATATATATATATATATATATATATATATATATATATATATATATATACATACATACACACATGAAATTATGCACACAGACATGAGAGTAATATATACATGTGTGTATGTGTGTGTGTGTGTGTGTGTGTGTGTGTGTGTGTGTGTGTGTGTATTATTACAATTTGCAGAAGGCCTTCTTAAAGTAAATCTTTCTCTTTTCTATGCCTGTTTTTAATCTCAGCAATAAATCAAATCTGGGTTAAGTTGATAAACAATCTACTATTGTAGGTCAAGTTAACAACATATCCGAGCCTTTAAGAAATAAATAAATTCAAACTTTATTTCTATTAAGAATAATTACAAAACCGTTCATGTTAAACATTAACACTATTAGAAATATTACTCTTTGCTCGTAATATTAGATTCCTTCTGTAGGCATGTGTTTGTAAGTGGGTTAATATTTATTTAATCAGTTTTCTCTTTCTTTCATTTGATTTTAGTGTGCATTTCCCTTGTAATGTCAGAATCTCTTTCAGTATTAAAAATATCATAGATACTTTTTGATATTTTTAGTTAAAGTTAATAGTAACCATCATTCATTAGTTGTTGTTTCCAATTGCAGCAGGTTGCAAAGTTACATGACTTATCTCCACCCCACCCCACAACTGTCATGAGCAAGCTTAACAAATGAACAGCTTTACCAAATAACAAAACAACATCTTTTGAAAACAGCAATAACAACAACAAAAAAAGGCTAGCACATGTCTTGAGAAGGGAAATAATGATATAATCAAGATGTTGACATTCCACACTACTTTAAACAAAAGGTTAGGAAAGAAATTCCAGTCAGTACTAGAAAGAGTGATAACAGTGAACTTGAGAAGCCTATTTTCCTGAAATTTTACTGTTACAATTTAGCATCTGTCATTCATTAATTGGTGACCACAATTATGTTATCCTCCGTTTTTGTTTTCCTCTACTTCTTTTTCCAGGCATCATAACCTCAAGATACAGTTTAGCAAGCCCTGCATGAGATCTTTTAATGTGTTCAAACATTTTAAAGGATTTACTATGGATGGTATCAAAGAGTGAGGTAAATTGGTTACATTTCTAAGAATAGGGATCAAGTCTGTGACATCTTAGAGCAGGCTAACCCTAAATAACAAAAGCAGTCTTTGAGTTTTAATATCCGGTTTCGCTCAAGGAGGGGTTAATACTAATATCTCATGGGTGGGACTCTAGCTCTTTTATAATCTGCATATAGATGGTGTCTTGAGACAACACAGATTAGCCACTCATGAGGATAGCAATGGCTCACAAAAACTAAAATGATGACGACAAATCCTTGTTGGCAATTATTTGACTTTTTTGTGATAAATATAAAATTTTTCATACATTGTACATTAATGCTTTTGTTTTATGGTATCTGCTCAGTTTTTTTTTTTCAGCCCATCATCTACGACTAGAGGCTAGTTTTCTATTAACGTGTCTGCTAAGCTACCATACAAGCTGCTTTGTATGCAGGTGTTAATAATATATTCTTTTATCATTTCAGCCCAAACAAGTTGATAATGCAACTAAGATTCAATGAGTTACTGAAAGTGAAAGAAAATGAGAAGATGTTCGGGAGGTGAAAGGACAATAAAAGAAGAAGATTCAGGAAGACAGAATTAACATTGCATTTAAACTTTTGAAGATCATAAGTGGCAGGGGAGCAAGAAACCGGAAGAGAGTTCCACAGGTGAGAAAAGAAACTATTGGAATAGAACTTACAATTACATCTATTTCAACAGTAAATCATTGAAACTTAGTTACCAACCTAGTAGTACACTTAAATTGATGCAGTCAAGTTATCAAGGAGAAAACCTTATTAGAAAAAACTGACATGAAAATATTTCTAGAAAAGTGACAGAAAGATGTTATATCATGGCAATAAAAAGTGACTGACATTGACATACCAGGTCAGGACTGATCAATTGGATTTGGGATTCTTCTTTGGATTTTGTCATTAATCTTGAGATATATAGTAGGAGCACAATACCAGATTTGACTGGTAACAATATTCAATGCACAGGTGAATGGTAGATTTACTATTTGTGTATAAGAAAGGTATAGATTAACCCTTGATTTGCAGTCAAGAAATCACAAATTCATAATATAATTTTATACACAAACATTGATATCATTCAAAGGTCAACCTTTGAGATTTGTCCAACACTCTCAGATGGCAGGCTTAATTTATAGTCCAACCTCAGTTTTTTGAGGGCAATAAAATAATAAACAGGACTTAACAACACACTATTTGACATATAAAACATTTTGTGAAACATCCATTTAAATTTGTGTTTTAATGTGTCCAGTGGTACAATACTGTAATTTACCATATTTTTTTGATTCATTTGCTTTGTCAGGAGGGGCCACTTTTCTATTTGGGAATATTTTATGAGCACTGAATATTGTCCGACATATTGGGTTGTCTCAAAAATATGTTCATTTTTAATTAACCATGTTTTGTGAACCTTTTGTAATGTTCTGCATGTTTCCTCTTTTCAGGATCTTAACTCTTCTGGAAATTTCCAACTCCTGGTGATTATGTTCTCTTCTGTAGTTTGTATAAATCAAATAAATCAGAATACACCTACAATTTATCATCTTAGAAATGATCAAAAGTGATATAAACCTGCTGTAATAACCAAGTGACAAAACTAGCTGTTGTTGATTTTAAAAAGGCTCCAAAAATACACTATTGAAGCATAATGGATATAGATGGCAGGTTTCTTGTATCCGAGTATGCCTGTCTGCTAGGACAGCTAACCAATCCCTGTTGCAGATGCCTGCTCAGTTACATTTGTGTTTTGATCAGCACCCATACAACTCACGTGTTGTTTAAATTGCAACGATACTGAACGGACCTTAATTACAGTTTCTGGTAGAGAGCACATCATCTGGCAAGCTCAACAGTTGAAACAAGGCCAGCACACTCAAACCCTCAGTCATGATGACCAGTAACTTTGTGTTAGCACAACCATCAATGAACAGTTCCATCTACCCAACTTCACTCACAAGGCTTGGGTCAACCCATGATGTGGTTTTCTGGCACTTTACAAAGGCGTTGCATGCTGAGTTTGCCACTAAATAACAAAGAATCTCTGGAAAGCCATGATTGCCTGTGTTCTTAGCAGGGATATTCTTCTATGTGCCATGTACCTTCAGTAAATAGGTGACCATGGCTCTCCACAATTCCTGTCCTTTAAGGCTCTTAATAAATTATGTCTTCTTGATAAACCTTGCTTTGCCATCCACTTACACAAGTTTGCTAGTTAGGTTATGCATTGTTTTCCTCTGCTCTCACTCTGCCTTGTGAGTATCAAATTTTCCAAGCCCTCTTTCATCATTATATGTATTAGAAATTTCAACTATCTCTTTCTGATGATAAGTATAAGTATCCTTTTTGTTTTCATTTTCTCTAAAACTTCATCATTGCCATTGTTTTGTCCATGTTATTCTCAACATCTTCCAGTTGAACTACATTTTTGTTGCTTCAAGTCTCTTCTTCGTTATCTGTGAGGAATTGTCCCGTATTCACTGCCATATAGAAGGGCTGATATTGCATAACAGTTCAGTACTCTTTTCTTTGTTTTTAATTAAATTTTTAAAAGGTAAAATATTTTTTCAAAGATATGTAGTGTAAGATTTTATTATGCAAATCAATGTTTTCACAATAAAATTAGCAATAACCAACTGACTCTGATAAAAGTTTCAGAATATACTTATATTTATATGATAAATATACCATGTCAGTTTCAACTGTTTTTATTAGAAATATCAAAATGTTTGGAAAGTAATTATATATTTCATTACTTTGAATTATAAGCAATGGAAGACTGGATCTAAAAATATTAGTTTCCAGGAGACAAATGGGGCCCACCCACAACTAGAATGTTATTATTTAATTTTCACCATGAATAAATAATATTTTCAAAAAATACATATCATAAAAAGGGTATAATTAAAATTTTTGTGGAAAAATATGTATTTCATAGTAATTACATTGTATCTGTACTGTACATATTACCAAATGTAAATGCAGACTGTTATAATCAAAATTTTTATTTATTTTTTTAATTTTAAGTAATTGGTTAATATTTTTAAATAGTTTACTGCATAGTTTACGCATTAACAGATAGTTCAAAAGCACAATAGGTCATTGAATGCAGTCCACCTTATTAAGAGTGATCTTTTGTGTTCACTAAATAATTGTCCGAATCTACCAATAATTGCTCCTGCATCCAATTTATCTAATAATTCCTTTTCAATGAATACCAACATGTATGATTCAAGATTCTCCTCAGAGAAGGAATTTCTTAACTTTGTTTTTATGATGTTTAGCATTGAAAATGTCTTCTCCTATTGGACTTAAGTAACTGATAGTGTGCAGATGATTTTATAAAGTTTGTATTCATTTTCATTACTAAAACAGATGTTTGTGTTTGTTTGTTTATTGCATTTTTATTTGATATAAGGGGCCCACTTGCCAGTGAACAAGCTGAGACCCTGGCCATTGATTATAAGTCAACTAACCATAGTTGAATGGCAGGAAACTGCATCTAGAATCAGTTTATCATCTCTTCTATCCAACAAGCAGAAATTTGGGTCCCTCAAGCTTTCATCTGAAAACCAAGTTCTCCACCATCTGCACCAGTCTTTTAAATAGAAATGTCAACCTTTTCATTTTTGTTACAGATGATGAAAAGTGGGTTTTGCATGTCAACAGAAAGAGAAAAAGACAGTGGTTATCTCAAAATGAAAAACTAGTGTCAACACCATAACCAGGACTGCATCCACAGATGTCTTTGTTTTGTGTTTAGTGGAATATGAAAAGTGTCTTTCATTACAATCTACTGGAACATGAGAGGACCATCACTGCAAATGTTTATTGCTAGCAACTTGATTGGCTAAATGAAGCATTATTTCAAATGTGTCCCACTTTGATAAACAAAAATAGTATTATTATCAAGCATGACAAGGCACATTCTACAAAACAAACCCAAGAAAAAACAAAATTATTGGGATAGGAAACTTTTCTACTTTCTACATATTCACCAGATTTAAATTGTTAGTTTATAAAGCTTTTGCCATATCCATCCTCTGTGGGAAGTTGAGGCAATACCAATAAGTTTAATTTCACTTTTTACTGAAATAAAAAAAATCTAAGCTTATAAAATTGGATCTCAGACCATGTAGTAGTGGTTAGCAAATTAATCATTATACACCATTTGTGCTAGAGTAAGTTTAGTTATCATTGGATCTCCACTTTTGCAGCCTTGTGTCATACTAAGCTAAGTTTATTTAGTATCTATATATTGTAAAAGAGAATGAAAGGAGCTGATTACCGATGGGAAAGTAAGAATGAAACAAGAATAATAAAAGAGGAAAAAATATTCTTGAATGTAATCATTAATTATTAATATTTTATTTGCTATATTTATTCACACAGTCAATTTATTATGGAAATGTTGAAATCAGCATACTTCTTATATATTTTTTTCAGTATTTGATGTATATAGAAGGTCTATTGGGAAATGACCTAACTGTTTAATGTTCATGATGAAATAGTTTACCTTTTTTTTCCTTTTTCTTTTTAATTATATCACCCCAAGCAAGGCAATAAAGCCACTAAAACACAAGGGGTTACTCAGTGTGAAAGAATATGGAAAAAATAAAAACATTATTAAGGAGAGAGTGCAATAAAAGAACTAGAATTAAGAAGACAGAAGATAATAATTAACACTGCATTTAATTTTTTGAAGATGAAATTTGATTAGAAAGCAAAAAGCAGTCAGTTCCACAAGTGAGATGTGTGAGAGAAGAAACTGTTAGCATAGAACTTACAGTTACATCTAGTCATTTCAATTGTAAAATGATGAAACCTTGCTGCCAATCTAGTACTGCACTTAGACTTGTAAAGCCAAGGTACTTAGGAGGAAAGCTGATCAGAACAATTACCATGAAAGTATTTATAGAAAAGGCAGAGAGAAACTACATTACAGCAATGGAAAAGTGACTGAAACTGAAATACCACATTAAGACAGATAACTTTGCATATTCTCCTTTGGATTTTATCAAGAATTTCTAAATATATAGCAGAAGCACCAAACTAGATATGATAGCAATATTCAATTTATAGGTGAATGGTAGACTTATAAATGTTTAAGATAAATTCTGGTTAGAACTTACCTAGGGTTTTCATACTCTTCAGAATACTTCCCTTGGGATATCATGCACTTAACTTAGAATCCCTTCCACATTTCAAAACAAATCCTTTTTTAGAATCACTATCTGCTGCCACATTGCATTTTCTTTAATCTTATATAAATTTGAAACTTCCACCTTTCAACAACAATCTTAGTTTTGGGAAATCCTGAAAATGGAGAGAGACCCACCTGGATTATAAATAGTGCATGACAAACCTAGGTGATATTTTGTCAAAAAACTCTGTATTAGAAGTATCAGTCAGCAGGAAGATTTCATTGAGTGGCATCTCCCTGCTGACTGAGTAACACCACAGAAATATTTCTGTGTATGCATGAAGGTCTGCTCTAACTGGTTGTCAAGTTGCATCCAAGCTACACAACTAGTTGTTGAAATATTCAAAATGGTTGGACACTTTCTAAATAAATTTTATATGTGCTTATAAGAGTGAATAAAAATTTGGATAAATTCCATCCATAGTGTTATAGAGAATGCTGGGTGGGTGAAGGTGTTCTTCAGCTCCTGTGCTAGATCTGAAAACTAAACAGAACACTAGTCTTCTTGACCCTAGTTTTCTTGGTCCCAGTCTTCTTGCCTCTAGTCTTCTAAGCTGTACTATTTCTCTAAAATCATTACTGCCATTAATTTTCAAAATAAATCAGAAAATTTCATCTCCCTTTTTTTTCTTTCTTTTCTTTTTTGGAAACATTAGCTTCTAAAATTCTTATAAAAAGTCTTATATGCAGAAAATGTCTGTAGATCTCATTTCAGAATATAATTACAAAGGAGCAACAAAAAGAAATGTGTATTTAAAATCAAAATAAAACAATGTTTACAGTTGATTCTACTATAAATTATATTACTGTTCATTTCCTATAAAAATGTATTATTGGTAATAATTTTTTTAATAAAAATATATTGCTGGTAATTTTACTACAAAAATGTATTGTTGGAAAAATATCTAAAAAATATTCATTTAATAAAAAAATCAGATAACAAAATTATAGAATCAGGAATCTTTAAAACTTAACATTGGACTTAACCACCATGACCCTTTAACATCTGGTTTAACCTCTACTTCCACCCTAATTTTTTAATATTTGTCACTGTGCTTGTATTCATTTCATAAATCCTCTCCGCGATATCCCAAGTGACATAAACAAGTGCTATCCTATTATCGAGTTAGGAAATTTTTATTATTGTAAACATTATTTTTAGTGGATACTCATATTTGTGTAGACATTCTGATTATATTTTAAACAGTATTTATTTCACCTACCAGCCTGCCCATGCAAGAAAATTTAAAGAAAATGTGCCCTCCACATTGCAGGAGAAACCACGTCTGATCTGGCATGCTTTAATTGGTCGGCTACTAAAACCTTCACAATCAAGCAAGGTCCTGTTAGCCTATAAAGTATACTCACTCATTCATATTTTACTCATAAGCCCTTATTTTGTATCTGAAATGTAAACAAAGCAATTTCTAAAGAATTAATGGATTTCATTTTTAATCTAAGGGAAATACAAGAACACTTCAAGGCAAAGAAATGGTTTGAAAACTAGCTGCATGAACATTATTATTAAAGTGATTTTGATCCTTACTGAGTGCTTCACACTTGTGGTAATTTTACTACAAAAATGTATTTTTGGTAATTTTTTGATAAAAATGTGTTGCTGGTATTTTTACGATAAAAACATTTTGATTTGGGAGTTTACTATTTTCCCAGAGCTGGGATGCTAACAGGTGCTTCCACCCTGGGTCAGGGTGAAAATGGGAACAACAATAATTACAACAATAAGAGGTTGTCCCATTGCTTTTCAAAACCTCCAATGTCCCGATTTGAGATTTTGCTGCCAGATCTAGTTTATCATATACCTATTCATTCAAGATCAGAAATTTTACATATTCTTTGAAATAAAACATCAAAAAACATCAAATGAAATTGGCACAGCAAGTAAGAAAAAAAAACAAATTTGTGTTTTCTTGTATTTTTTTAGAAAGAATCATTGATTTTGAAAATTTTGGACAAAAAAGGTATTCTGCATTAGTTAATAAGAGAGACATTCTTCAGCATTAAAATGCAGGACAGTCTCACATTTTGCAGGATGGTTGGCAACCCTAGCTCAATATTAAAGAAAGATAGTATCTTGATTTGGCCATCCTAAGTAAATTTTGATTTCTCTGCATTCACAATTAAAAGAATGAGTAGAACAAGTTTGAAGCAAGAGAAAGAAGTAAAAAATGGTTTTGTAGACTAGAATGTGAACTGGAAAGTCTTGCTTGATAAAAGAAGTATATAAAATTTGGTCTTTTTTCATTTTTGCTAAGAAAGAGAATATAAGAAACATGTGACAGTCATAAAATTGAGGACAACATTGTCAGCCAGCTTCCTTCCTCAAAAAATAAAAAATGTCACCATTTTATTTTTAGAAGAAAGATGGCTGACGATGTAGCAGTCAGAACTAATGGGATAGATTGCTGAACTAGAGAGCAGAGGTAACAAAAAAAAAGAAAACAAAAACAATGGAATTATTTTTTTTTTAAGCTGCTTGTTTAAAGACTGTTTAGGATGTTTCTTTCTATCATTTTTTTATTTTGTTCTTCTGAGGAGACACAAAAGTCTGTTGTGGATTGAACTATTTTTATATAAGCATTTTCTCTTCTTTCTAAGTTTCATTAAATGTCTTGATATGTTTATGCCTAAACATTTTCAAGAAAGTATCTCATTCTCCTCTACCCGTGATACTTTAGAATTATTGAAATGATGATGATGATGATGATGATGATGATGATGATGATGATGGGAGCCAACAAATTCAAAATGGAGTTTCAAGTCGGTGAAGAAATGCAAGCAAAACATGATCCACCTACTGAAGCTGCAAAAACCTTAAAAAAGGAAGCAAAGGCAAATGCAATCAACCAGATACAGAAACGATGGCAAGATAAACTTCCTCACGGTCAATATTCTACCCATACCAATGTAGATAAACCCCATCAGTGGCTATGTAGTGCAGGGTTAAAAGCTGCACAGGACCAATGCTTGCTAACTAGAAATTACCAATCTCACATATTGAAAAATTGTGTTAGCCCAAAATATAGATTCTGTAATACATATTCAGGATCAATTGACCATCTTGTATCAGGTTGCATGGTATTGGCACCCACTGAATATAAAACCCAGCGTAACAGAGTGGGCCGATTGAAAAATTTGCAACTTTTACGGAAAGGAAATTGCAAGAAATTGGTATGAACACCATCTAGACCCAGTTACAGAGATAGGACCTGTAACAATTTTATGGGACTTTACAATACTCATTGACAGAACAATCAAAACTAATTGCCCAGACATTGTGATCAGAGACTGCAAAAACAAAATGTACCTTCTTACTGACATGGCAATCCTTGCAGACTGTAATGAAGATTTTCAAAAAAACAATCAAAATACAAAGATCTTGAAATTGAAATCTCCAAAATGTGGTGCATAAAGACATCAACAACTCCAGTTGTAGTTGGAGCCCTCGGATTGATTGAAAAAGATTCCAATAGACTCATTGAAAGGTTTCCTGGTAGACCATGCATTAAAGAAAAACAAAAATTTCTTCTTCTTCATCATCATCATCATTGGGCTCCCTCAAGCTTTTATAAAGCAATGACTTTAATTTTGTAAATGTTATAACTTCTAAATAGTTTCATAAGCTGAAATTATATCAATAAAAAAAAAAAAAACTATTTATTTGACTTTGCAGGAAGCATAACAAAGGGAAGAATTCAAGTAGATAACATGTTTGATTTTAGTTCAGAATGTTTAAATCTCAGAAATTTTTATAAAGCAGAGATTTTAATTTTCTAGATGTTATAACTTGTAAATAGCTTCATAAACTGAAATGATATCTATATCGCAAACTCATATTTATTTGGATTGTTTTATTGTTATAATGCTAGTTATAAAAATATCTTCTTTTTTTCTCTTTTTTTTAATATGGTTTTGTTGAAAGATGTGCTAAGTTGGTTTGCAATAAATAGCAAAATAGTAGTATTTCTTAAAGAATATTTTTATTGACAAACAGAAAAAGATACTTATTCTAGTGCAATAAGTTTACTTCAATCTATGTAAATGTCACTTCATTTCATTAGCCTAGGGGCCCTGAAAGGTCATAATCAGGCCCAGCTTAATGGTTTCTTGAGACATCGAGTAAGGCAAGGTAGTAAATATGTGCATTTTGTTTGCACTAATTCTAATGAGAAGTGGTACTTAACATGTACATTGTTGTTATTTTCTTTACAACATTGATAAAAACACTCCTGAGAAGATGAGCAGTTCCACATAATGACATTATTGGAATCTCTTTTAAACAGGAGCTGCCAGGAATCTTCATAATGTTCTTGCCTGGATATTTCTTGATTGCATCCAGGGTTCCAATTATCATAGGCATCACAGTAGTTTTTAAGGTACCCATTTTTCCGATTTCAAGATCCTTATATTTATGTATTTTGTCATGTTCTTTAATAGATATATTTTTAACTGATGGCATTGCTATATCTCTGAGAAGGTATTTTTGCTGGTAGCCTTTAAGCATATCATCAAGGTATGAATCTGTCTCCTCCTCCTATTTATGGGTTAAATAGTAGTACTTGTATCTGGAAAAAAATCATTGTTATTTTCAAAATCTTTTAATGCAATATTCATTCACAAAAAAAAAAGAATTATTCTTACAACCCAAAATATGTTTCAGCTTTAAAATATCCCAAAGGGTTGATAAGCCATAAAAAACAAAACAATCAATCCTTGAGATTAAGCACTATAATTACAATGACTGCTTTCCTAAAAAAAAAAATCATTCTCTTCCAGAAATAGTCTGCATAACTGATTTCATTTTTGGTGGGGTGGGACACATACTCTTTGTTCTACAAGAATAGATATAGTTTTATTACCTCTCCAGTTTGGTATGATAGTCATTTTGTACCAACCAAGTTTTCTTCACATAAATCCATTTATATCTCATTTAATGTGGTAATCCAGAGACCTGGAAATAAAATACCAGAAAACAGATATTGACTCCCAAAGGATTCCACTATCTTACATTTATTTTTAATATAATTTATAGTATATAAAATGATATTGTAACAAATAAAAATTATTATTATTTACACTATTTACAAGTGGACTATTGGCCTCATCTTTGTTGTTGTTATCACAATGTTTTGGCTGTTGTGCCCTCTGATCTTCATCAAGTGTATATCAATCTGGGTAACCGAAAGAGAATTCTGAAATAAACCCTTTATTTATGGGGGTAGACTGTTCTTGTTCTACTGTCCATGTCTAGGGATATCTTGTCTCGTTCTTATTTTTAGTACTGCTCAGTTATTGATCACCATGTTTCCAGTGAGTCCAACTGCACACTGCCCGGCCCAAGGATTGAACTCACAATTACTAATTCACAAATCAATGCTTTAATCCACTAGGTTATTGTCCAGTAAATAACGTACATAACTCCTCATTCCAGAAATTCAAACAAAAAAAATTTATGTTGCTTATAGCTTTTAATGAGTTGCATTAAATTAACTTATAAGATTCAGCCACTAAAATCATTTATAAGATTTAACCATAAAAAATAATAAGATAAAAAATTAATTAAAATCTAATTAAAAAATGAATAAATATACATTTAATTTGATATAACCATCAAAAGTTGTTGAATTTTGAGTTCTTTGATTCAGCTTCAAACAAGATTTTACACATTCAGTCTAATGTTGCTTTATACTGTGGCATAACTCAAAATAATTAATCAAAATACAACAAAAAATAGTAAACACTAGTAAAATGGAGATAACAAAAAAGAAACTAAAATAAAATTAAACTGACAAGAGTCATGTGGAAACCTTCACCATCAGCGAAGACTGACATGGAAGAGAGACAGTGATTGGCTATTATAGACCAATCACTACATATTGAGTATCACATGACAGTTCAGCTTTCTCCACCAACTTCAAGAACTCAGTTTTGGCCACGTACCCTCTTTAGTATGAGACATGGGGTTCAACCTTTCCAGATAACCTAGACAGCAAACACATGTTTACCACCAAACAGGCAAGGGATGAGAAAGCAATGAAGAAATGAAGCTAGCCATACTGGAATATTTCCTGTCTACAAGTTGGACTGAAACGAAAAAGAACTTAGCCAAGGAGTGGCTTTGTCTTTCATAAACTAGTGAAGAGTTATTTGACAAAATAACTCAAAGCACTGCAAGATACCACTAAATTATGATTCAAAACATAGTTTGATACTGAATCAAAGAACTGTCATAACAGACCTGCAAATGGAAACAGAAGATATGAATTGCTGGAGGACAAAGTACCGGGTTAGTGAGGTACAACTTGTCTTAAGACTTGTATTAAATATTCAGCACTTTATTTTTATTTTATCAGAATATGGGAGCTGTAAAGAATAAACAAACAAACATTTAGGCTTGTAGTGAAGCTTTATTCAATGCAATTTAACTACTACCTAGTGAGGTTTGACCATTTCTTTTATAATCAAGTAGTTTGAGTTGGAGACAACTATGGTTGCCTTCTACCACATGAGCTAAAGATAGCATAGCATATTTCTCACTGGTATCAGAAGTGCTGTTCAAGCCCAGATGAAAGCTAAGTCCTCCCACTTGGAAAATTAGTGCAACACAGTCTTCCTCCTTTCGTTATCCCCAGCTAAGCCTAGTAAATATCAATGACTTTATCTTATAGATCTTATCTAAATATGATGTTGACATATTCTGTTCAGTGTATCAGTGAACCAGTGAATGGGACAAATGGTTGATACTCTCAGCCAGCTAAGGCTGGGCCAAAAATGGAGGAGAAAATGCTAAAGCAAAGAAATGCGCATATTAGAACTCTGTCAGGAGGTGAGCTGGCCACGTCCTATTTGGAATGAAGGAGACCCTTAAAGAATGTAAATTAATGGTCAAATCAAATTATTAGCAATAAGCTGGTAGGTTGAGTTTCATATATAAGACTTTAAATGTAACTAGTAGTGACTTGAAAATGAACAAAATTTGGCATTGTAGTGATATCAAGAACCCAGAGAAAACGGGTTTAGCCCTCAAGGACATTCATGTTGACATGGTTTCTATATTAGGGGATGACGTTCCAGCTTTACACTTGACTGGGATGATAATGATATATCTGCAGTGATGATGATGTATCTGCTATTGATGACTTTTTTACCAACAGGATGAACAGTCTTCTTTGTCAGTTGTCCATTTACCTGGAAAAAAAAAACAATGCTGTTATTAATAAGAAAAGTTGAAATTAATGCATGCATGATTTCACAGCTCTATCATTACTCCTTCATAGTCAGACTACAAACTTTTCAACCCATCTTTGTAAGAATTTGTTCAATCTCAAGAATCTTTAGTTTTGTGTGACTTGGGCTATAATTTTTTATTTATTTTTTTATACTATTGTTCAATAAGTACAAGGCTCAAGAGCTATTCAAGGTAGATGATTACTGAATGAGGTTGAGGTTAACATTGTAGTGACTGGGTAAGCATCCTCTTGGAAGTCTGTTCTGCAAAGTAATTATAAAATAATTAAAAAAATAAATAATTTTATATTAAAAAAATAATTTAAAAAATAATTTAAAAATAAATAATTTTATATTAAAAAAATAAATTATTTTAAATTAAAAAAAATAGCATGAAAGAGTTTCATTCTTTGAAGGTTCTCCGGAAAATGGCTTTATGTCAAAACTGGGTATAATCAACAAATATCTGCTGAAATAATTACAAAATACATTTTTTAATACATTAAGTACACGGCCTATGAGACACTTTAGGTTAGTTGGTTACTGTGTGGTGTCTTATGAGCATAAGAAAAAGAAAGTATTCTTTTCACTGGTTTTAAATTAGAGCTTCTTGTAGTTAAGATGGATGCATATTTCCCACCCAAGTGAAAAGTGCTCAAGCCTAGGTTAAAAAAAGAAAAATAGTACTTTAAATGTTGATTTTCAAGGCATGTTTGAACCTCCAATTTGAAACCTCATCTTCCACCTCCATTTTGCTTCATGGTCTACTAAGTTCAGTTTAGTAAATCAAATGGCTACTGTAAAAAGCAAATAATTGTATTTCAGAAACAATCATTTTATGAATGGAGAGAAAAGATATAAAAAGCTTAAAAAAGAAGCAATGATTCTATTTCAGAAACACAATCATTTATTTTATGAATGGAAAGAAAAATGCATACAGATGTATTCCATTGTTTCTAACCAACAAACGTTTTCAGTATAATCTGAAAATGTTATTTATTTTTTTCTGAATAGGAGTAGATAGGTTCACTTATCACTCAGTTCATACTCCTGCTCTGTCTTTTGAACAGGAGTAGATGTTTATCTCTTGATACCTGTTTAGGATCAGGTTTCTGGTTCCTTGTAAAATCTTCTCATTCTTTTTCACTGCCAGTAGCACATTGTGTCTTAGTGGCATTGTTGCCTTGCTTGATTAAAAAATAAGAAGTCATTTAGAATGACAAGATTTCTTGCAAGAAATTTTGGCAATGTTTAACCTTCATGTCCACAAAAAAAAAATGGTGTGTCAAAAGGTTTGTTACTCCCTTGGCACTGCTATTACTATAAAGACTTTTGTCTCCTTTGGCAATGTTTAATTACAAGAATATAAAAATACCAAGTACAATGTGATATTTATTATTTACCTTTTATAAAGATTTATTAATTACAATTTTATAAAGAAATAAATTTGAAAAGAAATCTTTTTATTCAACAATGTATAAAAATAATACAAAATTATCAAAATCTGTTAGAAGAGATGCTCTCGATCTATTTTAGAGAATTAATGTGGTGACAGCAAATAAAAGAAATGTCCAGAAAATACATTTTTTCAAAATTTATAATTACACTTTCTCATTGTTATCTGTTTATTTAAATTTTCTTGTTCACAGACATTTTTATAAATTTATGAATAAAAAAATTCTTTTCATATTTATTTCTTTATAAAATGATAAATAATAAATATTTCATAGTTTGTTCACATACTTTTATACTCTTGTAAATATAAAATTATTCTTGCAAATAAGCAATCTAATAAATAAGTAGCATTTAACATCTTTGTTGTCAATTCTCAAGAATAAAAAATATATAAATCCACTTTTATATATTTGGGTTTTATTAAAAGTCTAATCATCATTTTTTAAAATAATAAACATAACCAAGAGAATCAAAAGTGTATACCAGGCATGGTCAACCTTTTTTGAGCAGTGGTCTGTTTGATTTATAGTTCACCAGAAGGTGGGCTGCACTACTAAAAAGTTGTAAGGTCATTTTTCTTAGTAGGTACCTCAGCTATTTTCACTACAGAAGGCTGTATGCATCAGCATAAAAGTAAAAGTTGATTACTTTTTTTGGAGAAAAGATTTTTCTATAATTAAAAAAATGAAGTCTTGGTATAAGATTATCACTGGTGACAAGTATTATTGACACATGGTGCTGCATGTGATTTGTTTCTAATTTATTCATTTGAAAATAAGAACATATATTTCTTCTGTAGAGGAAAAAATATTATGAACATTTCCTGTTTCAAAAGCAGATGTTTACATGTATGATCTTCCTTAGAGAAAATCGCCGATGATTTAAAATGATGAAAGTGTTATATTCACCGAAAGTTTAGAAGATTAAAAAAATATTGTACTTAATCATTGTTTATATATGCGGTTATGTAAGAGACAGTGTGAGTGAACAAGTGTGAATGAAACAAAAGAAAATTTTAAGAAAAATTATTTTCCTTATGAAATGAAGTGTGCCATTCAGAAAAATCAAATGGGCCTCATGTGGTCCACAGGTCACAGTTTGCCCATGACTAGTGTATACAGTAATAGTGATATCATATTTTTTTTTTTTTGTGGACATGAAAGTTAAACATTGCCAAAATTCTTTATCTTGGTTTTCTTAATGGTTTAAAATAATTCATTGATAGCAATGAAGACAGTAGAAGTATTGATGTTCTTGAGGTTAAAATTGCACTGGTAAAAGGAGCATATTTAATGCAGTAGAGTTAATATCACCTGTTCATACTTTGTTATATTATAGGAGCACCAATCATCAGAAGGAAGCTGTGGCAAGAAGAAACATACAGTGGTCACCAGATCAGACTGTAGATACTACTGAATTTTAGCTTGCAAGTGCATGCTCTATAATTATATTGCAGTTGCAGCAAAATGTTTAAAATAAGTTTAAAAATGTAAATATAGAAAAAAAAGATAAACAAATGCATATATAAAATGTGTTAACTCAATCCAATCAGAGTTCAAAGTGTTAAATTATCTTCAATCAGTGATGCTTGGGCAGTCTTGTCTCTTTTGATTCGTAGGATACTAGGAAGAAGATTTTCCTGCAGTAGGCTGCTATTTCTTTCTCCAGTAGATTGGTTGTCAACCAAGGCTATAGAACCCAGTCTGTCCTGTTATTCAACCAATGATGGGATTCAAAAACTTTAAGAATGGGTTCTCTCAACAACAGCTTTCAATAGCAATGGATTCCCTCATTTTTCTATAGTATATACTTTAATATATAGACATAATTTAAGAATAAAGCAAATTTTTCTTGCACTTTGGTATTCAAAAATACCAAAATTAATCAACATTAGATTGCACATTATCATTTTGAAAGGAAAAATAATTAAAAGAAATGCTTTCAAATCTTTTATTCATGAATTTTCATTTTAAAATTTTTCAACCAGCCACTTGATTGTCATCATAGTCTTCAGCTTTTTTGCCTGACTCTGTTGTCATCAGATTTTTTTCTAAGCCATGTTTTAATGAAAGGAGTGGCATCCCATAAATCTAAAGGGAGACCAAGAAGATTTTCATCACGTTTGCAGCATTTTCCACTGTAAAGCGGCTTCTTTTATCTGAGTATATAATATTCATTCTTGAAAAACCTCTTTCTGCTTCAGAAGAACTGATAGCAATCGTATTGATAATAGTTTTCGCTTTTTGTACACTTTGAAGAATTACAGGATTATGAAAGTTTTTCAGGACATTTTCCACATAGTCAGGAAAATCATTAATGGGAATGTTGTGATGAAAAATTTTACGGAAGTCATTCAGCTTTTCTTCTGCAGCTTTCCAGGAAATAACTGTTTCTTGAATATTCCAAATATTTGGCTCTAGCAAGTTCATCAGTTCATGAAATTTGTATTAATTTTTATTCAATCAACTGAATTTATCTCACCAACCAATTATGTGACTACAATTTGTAGACAATCTAAAATTAGCAGTTTGTTTGTTTGGGTTGCTGCTAGCAAAGGGTTCACTGAGCTCATAAAATTCCAAGAACAGGTTCATGTGAACCTGTGCAAACCCACTGAATCTCACTACTGCATTCAATCTATAGCTGGGAGAAGAAGAGATAAATTGATACCTTTTCCATTGTTTTATGATTGACTAGGCAGAAGATTTTCCCGCAGTAGGTTACTGTTTCTTTCTTCAGTAGACTGGTTGCCAACCAAGGCTATAGAACTCAGTCTGTCCTGTTATTCAACCAGTGGTGGGAATCAAAAATTTTAAGAATAGGTTCTCTCAACAACAGGTCTCAATAGCAACATGTTCCCTCATTTTTCCATAGTCTATAATAGACATAATTTAGAAATAAATCAAAATTTTCTTGCAGTTAATCAAAAATACCAAAGTGAATCTTCATGACATTGAATGTTATCATTTTGAAAGGAAAAATAATTAAAAGAAATTCTTTAAAATTTCTATACATGATCTTTCATTTTAAAAATGTAAAAGTCTATAGAACCCAGTCTGTTCTGCTATTCAACCCATAACTGGGTGGAGAAGAGATAGATTTCTACCTTTCCCAAGGGTATTTGCATATAAGTGATTGTAACAACCTGAAATTCAAACTCAGTTCTCCGATTCCTTCTTCCGAGCTGATATCATTATACACCTGAGGGTTTGGTAGGAAATTCTCATCAGCACTTGCAAAAGCATTAACAGTTAGTGGACTCTAAAGAAGTCTGATTTTCTTTAAAACTGTTTTCAAAATAAAAATAATATTTTTTAACTGATAATAATGCTAACTTATCAGTCAATGTCTGCCGAATATTTCTTCCATGGCAACAATTCATTTCACCATTACCACTACCATTACCGTCCTGTTAAAATTATAGCAGTCTTCCATAATTCCTCTGAATGTTTACTACCCTCTTAACGGTTTATAGCACCCCCAATGAGGTACTAATGTCACCAGTGAGAATCACAAGTATAGCAATTCAAGACAATTTATATCCAGTGATACAGATAGTGAAAGCAATATCCTAATTCCATGTGGTCAATACAAGCCTCTCTAAGAAAAATAATCCATAAAGTAAATTTTGATTTTATTCATGCCAAATGAAAGGAAATCAAAGAATTACAATCCTTATGCAATTTTTAATAAGAAAGACATTTCTTAACTTTTTCTTCGGTCTTAGGTCGTCTTCTTTAAAATACAAAGATCTAGGAATAAAGTGTCGCTGCTGGCACTTGTGTTTGAACATAGATCACCAGTGAACAAACACAGGTGATCTCATTATTGAGCTAAATAGATCACATGACCATAGAGGAAAGGCATATATAGAGGAAGTTGCGTGACATCTAGAGATGTTCGCTATCCCTAGTCTATCCTCTATACTATACGGATCGCCATTTCTTCTCTATTCTCTACTCTATTCACAATACTAAATATTATTAGTATGAGTATTATTTGTAGGCATCTGACACCAATATTGTTCAACAGTATATTATAATTAGTATCTGTGATTACAAAGTCTCTACTATGTTGGCATTAACAAAGTATCAAGCAAGTGTACATTGTTACTTTAACAGTGGAAACAAGTGGTTTGTTTTGAGGACACAACACTGGTGATGAGGATTGATAAAAAAAATGAGGAAAATGTTATAAATTCAAATTAATTCAATCCATTTTAATGGTGTAGACTGCTCATGTTCTGTAGGTGTAAGTTTACCCACCATACATCTCTCAAAGACCACATGTTAAAACACACTGAAGAGAGACCATTCCACAATGAATGATGTGTAGCAAATTTTCCATTAAAATCATCACTCCAAATGCACATGTTAACAGACTGTTATATAGGAATAAACTGCCACTGTTGACACTTGTGTTTGAACATAAATCACCAGTGAACAAATACAGGCGATCTCATTATTAAACTAGGTACATCATGTGACCATAGAGGAAATGCATGACGTCTGATGTTTTAGCTATTTCTATTCTATCATCTATACTACACGAATCGCCATTACTTTCCTATTCTATACTCTATTCATATATCCAAAGTACTATTAGTATGAGCATTATTCGAAGACGTCCGACACCAGTATTGTTATTCTACGGCGTATTATAGTTGTATCTGCGATTACAAAGTCTCTACTATGTTGGTATCATTAAACTATCAAGCGAGTACGTTGACATCATAAAAGTGGTAACAAGTATACGTTTGAGATACAAAATTCTTACATGCAGTTAACTCTCTAAGAAAACACCAGAAGGTGCCTTACAACAAATTTACAATGCTATTGGCAGTTATTCAGCTTAGTCTGACACAGAGCTACATTTGGGAACAGATGCTCCTTTCCAAGCGGGTGCTAACCAGAAGAGCCAACTTTTCATCAGTGATGATTCTACCCAGTAACGGTTCAGTAACAAATCAATGACGTGCAAAGGGCAACTCTTTGATTACCGTATATACTCATGTATGAGTCTACTTTATGTATAATGTGACCTCTTAATTATTTTGTGAAAAATCTGATATTTTCATATAGCTCATGTTTAATGTAACTCCAGCAATACTAGCAGGCCTAGTCAATTATTGTCAAATTTTAAAACTGGGGGTTAAATCATATGTTAAAAGCGTGTGTGTAGAGGGCTAAATTAGATATTAAATTTTAGAGATTTCACATTCTGTATATTTTTTTGATTTGCTCATAAAGTGTATATATTTTTAGATCATACTCTAATCATTTTTGTAGATTTTAAGCAACACACATAGTGACTGACATTCTATTGTTCATGCAGCAACAGAAAAAAAGAATCTAGTCAGGCTAAAAGAGCTTACCTGTATCGTTAAGTTTAACAAATAGTACTGCGAGAATGTAGGCCTACCACATAGGTTACAGTCACAAAAATGGCATGAATTTTAATCCCTCCAGAAAGAATTTACCTGTGTATAGTACAACCAGTTACCAAAAATGCATGATTTTTAACCTCTTCAAAAAGAGTTACCTGCAACCCCCTATTTTTTTGCATAAAAAACTGATCATAAAAACTCACAGTATACTCAAGTATATATGGTAATTTGAAAAACTGCCAGATGATGAGGAACCTATTCACCAAGTTTAGAAACTTTTCCAAGTTTTTACCATCAAAATATGAATTGTATTGGATTGCTTTACTAATTCTCATGCAGTTTGTTTAGGGCTTTCCTTAAGTACAGTTTGCAGAATCTCAAAATTAAAACAGAAATTGGTCTTCAAGATCATGGGGAATCTTAGAGAGAAAGATTTTCCAATCAAAACTGGTCAAACTATCATTATCTTCTCTGGACATGTAAAGTTTGATTTCCATAAACAGAACAAATATTTCTTGTCACTTCCATTGATGAAGAACCCTTTTTGAATTCTTTCAGCATCCAGTGTCCAATATGGATGGGATCTAAACTAATTTTAAAAGGTTAAAATCAATACAAAATGTATGCCCTTTGATATTAAGAAAAAACATTAGAATATAAAAATTAATGGTTATTTCATCACAAATATTTAAAAAGTAACCTCAAAATTATAATATCAGAAACATGGTAGGATTTTCTTTCCAACCTAATATTATTAACATCCGATCTCAGAAATTCAGACAAAAAGAAGCCAGATATTACAGCAGTATGAGGGAGTAACTGTAACGAAATGTCTCAGAAATTCAGCTGAAAGAATACCAAATATTACAGCAATAGGAAGGAGTAATAGTAATATGTCTCAGAAATTCAGATAAAAAAGGGTACAGCAGATGACATTTTGTAATCAATGCAAGAAAGTGAAAGAAATGGAAACAAGTAGCAATGATTTTTCTGAATTTCTGGTACGAAGAGTTATTTACATTCAAACTATTGCCCTCATCTTTGTAGTTATCACATTTTAACTGTCATGCCCTCTGGCCTTTTTCAGGTGCTTGTCAATTCTGGTAAACTTCAGGGAATTTTGAACCATCCACTTTATTTAATTTACGATGGTAGATTTTTCTTGTTTCCTTGTTCATATCTACGAATATCTCATCTAGTTCTTATTTAGCAATGCTCCTTTATTGTTCACCTTGTCTGCACTATCTGTCCAAGGGACTGAACACACAATGAATCAATGTTTTATAGTAATAGCACCTCTCAAAAATCCAGATATAATGAAGGTCATAGAGTACAGCAGCAGAATGGTTATGATAAAAACCTTTTTAGAACTTTTTCTGTCTTCCATCAACATGGCTGATGTTAACTTTCTTGGGTTAACATTTTCTGTTGTCATGAAGTGGAAAGATTATATTGAAACAATTACCAAGTCTGCTGCCAGGAATATTAGTTCACTCTGTTGAGTTAGTTTTTCTTGCCAGAATCTCTCTTACACATTTAAAAGTTTCAGTCAGTTATGTGCCATGCATGATACATGCTGTTGTGGCCATGTTAGGGCCAGAAATAAAGACACAAGAGAGGAATTGAGTTAAACAAATATATTAACAGGAACAGTAATACAATTCCCTTGAGTATCTCAATACTCCAAGTCTTTGTACCCTCTCCTGTTGTCAGGCATTGAACTCACAACTCTTTCGGTCAACTTTTCAAGTCATTTTTTGGATTACTTCAACCAACATTTTCATCCACTTGGGGACATCAGTGAGTTAATATTTGGGATTTATAAACCTAATGTCTCAGTAAATATTTTTTTACCAGAACTCATATTACAATTTTTTGTTATTGTTGATTTACTTTAGCAATCTGTATTACTGTTTCCCATATTGTATTCATGTCTATGCCTGGCCAACTAAGGAGATTATTTTGCATATTCCCTGATTCCTTAAGTATTGTATTTTCCAATGATATGTCTATTATTTTGACTTCCTGAGAGTTTAGAACATTAGCATTCTAACTATGAAACCTGAATTCCAATCTCAGCATAGTCAATTTATCAAAGAGGTGACTTGATAATATCAGCTCAGAGAAGCAATCCCAGTATGCAGCACCATTTGGAAGTATCCGAAAATTGTACCATGGGTTGATATAAGACTTGTGAGTAAAACTTGATGAACAATAATATTCAGAAGCTTTCAGTGGTTCTATTAGCATGAAATATGTATATTTTTTGTTTTTACTAATGTTCACCCAATACAAGTTCCAAGAGCCACACAAGGTAGTGGGTCACTGTATGAGTGTAAGAGAAGACAACAAGTGCTGTTTATGGGGGCTACGCAGGAAAGATAATGATTAACTCTTGTTGTAACCTAGGAAGGATTACTGAATGAAGAATAACCAAAATGGAGGTTGGAAATGAAATGGTAATCTTTATAACATCAACAAAATACAATATTCACCAGCAGCATGAAGTAAGTAAACTACTGTTAGTGGTGGACTAATAAGACAGCATATTATGATATTTACCTGCCTCCCAACAAGGTAGGATGCTGCACAAGGCCAAATTTAATGTGGGGAAATCTGAGCCCATGGGCTCAGGCAAAAATTGACTGTAGACCCTGCATATGCAAGATTGGGTATCTGTCTACCTCCTTGGACGAGACTCTGCCCTTTGGCATAGCCTTGTCCAGGTTCCTCTCTGCCCAAAGGCAGAGAGTTTGACACAAGATCTTCCCATGCTGACAGCTTAGCATATTACCTGCACTTAAAATAGATAGTGTCCAATGTATTTATGAGGATTGGGGCATACCCATTAGTATTCATAGATATGGTATATAACAACCTATAACGAACAAAACAGCGACTTACCTTGTCAAACCAAGCAACAGCGTGTTGCATGTATTCTACGATGGAAAATGTGGCGAAAAAGAAAATTACTTGCCAAACAAAAGGGCATGTATTCTGCATGACATGCTGAAGATGGAATATTTAAAAAAAAGAAAGAAAAAAAAGTCCGTCACAGGAGTCGCAGTAAAAGTATTTTGATATGCAAAATACTGAACATCCTCTCCCAGCTGTCGATGAATAGAAAAAATGTTCGGCCGATAAAAGCAGTTGGTGTTCTCGAATCTGGGAATTTGGGAATTTTGGCTACCGCGTTTGGTGGAGAATGAGTTATTTTTCTGACTGGTTGTATGCATTTTGATTAGTGAGATAGTACCTGCGAATCGAGTTTTCGGCATTTCTTTCTGCCCCCGATGTTCAAGTTGGAACTTAGTGATTTTTTCTCTGTGACATGGAAATAATCTGCGACAAATATTTCCTCTGCAATCCCAGTTTACTTACACAACTCTAGATGTGAATTGATTAAGATTGTAATGATCAGGAAAACATTATATTAGGAGTCTGTTCCATAAGACACCAGTTCTTAGAAAAAAGCTGTCTGAGCTGAACTTCTTCTTTACTAATGGAATATGAAGGGAATGAGGATGATTAATCCGTATGTATATGCCATGGTGGGTCTTCGCTGCAAAAATCAGGACTGGTGGAACTAAGGAATGTAGCTTGTCAGAACATTTATCATTGAAATAGTTATAAAGTAGTGAGAGGCTTATGACATTTCATCTGTGAGAAAGGGGTTTCAGGGTGGAAATAATTCATCCCCCACAAGGATGCTTCCGTACTCTATCAAGACAGGCAAGTGAGGATTGTGCAGCTACAGCCCATGTAAAGTTCTTATAAAGATAGAGCATAGCATGAGGGTTCAGAATCTTATTGGAATGGTACAAGGGACTGACAATTTATTCAGCACCTTTAACAGCAGATCATATATATATATATATATATATATATATATATATATATATATATATATATATATATATGTTCTACTTGAGATCTGGAGTGAGCTCAAGTCTTAATACGCATTCAAGGCAAGGAGCATCCTAAAGAGAAGATCGATCCATCATGATAGGTGAAAGATCTCGGTCTGCTTGATGATGGTAGAACATTACTAGTTTAGTTTTGCCCATATTGAATTTTAAAATTCAGTCATTCCTCCATTGAATCAACAGGTAAGAAAAAAGATCAGCTGCCAGGTTCTGGTCATTCAGATTTCTGTTATATTATCTGCATAGATATTCACTAAAGATCAGAGTTTGTTCTTAGGTACATCCTTAATATAGAGCAGAAAGAAGGTAGGACTGAGAAGTGAATCTTGTGGAACATCAGCATTGATTTCATGGCCTTCAGATGACTGGCCCTTCAGAACAACTTTCATGGATCTACCTAAAGGATTTGATAATTGAGAAAACCCTTCCAGAGATGGAGAGTTTATGTAGCAACTCTCAATGTTACAATTTGTCAAAGGTCTTTGATATATCTAAGGCGATGGTTCTTGTGATGAATTTATGGCACACTAGTGTGTTGCACGATCCTCTTAAGTGTGCCATAAAATATTGTCATGACATATATATCTATGTGTGCGTGGAAGTAGTAATTGTACCGCATTAGTGTTTGAATAAATGAATAAGTATTAAACTTTTTATCCCTACATTAGCAAAAAAAGACTTTATCAGTTGTACTGTAATTTTCTACTTCTTATTTATATGAATTCTAGGCTTCTCATCCCTAAATAACATCAAAAATAAGAAGTGAGAAAGGCTATGCTCAACTGAAGAAGAAATGAGGGTTTGCTTATTGCACAGTCAACCAAACATTAAAGAAATCACACAAAAAAAACCACTAGGCACAGGTTTCACACTAAATAAGCTGCACAAACATTTGAATAGAAACATTGAAATAAAGTTTTTTTACTATTGGTTTGTTTGGGGTTTTATGGCATATCAACCACTATGGGTTATTTAATGCCAGATCCAGTATTTACTAGATATATCAAAAACGTATAGCTGGCAACTGTTTCAAAAACGTATAGCTGGCAACATCATTGTTTCAAAAAAAAGTATTCCTGGCAACATCATTGTTTCAAAAACGTATAGCTGGCAACATCATTGTTTCAAAAAAATGTATCCCTGGCAACATTATTGTTTCAAAAAAAATGTATCCCTGGCAACATCATTGTTTCAAAAACGTATAGTTGGCAACATCATCGTTTCAAAAATGTATAGCTGGCAACATCATTGTTTCCCATCACATTTTAGGGGTAAGGTGTTAGTATATTTAGTGTAGGGTTTGGGATGGAAAGTTAATTGTAAGTTGTAGTTGTTCTGGGATGGGTTAGATGTGCTGGGGCATGACATGACCAGCCGATTGATCGGATTGACGGCCTTTTGGTTGGATGTAGTTTATCGTCATACCCAGGACATGGACACACCTTGGGATTTCACTATTTTCCCCATAGCTGGGACCCTAACAGGTGCTACCACCCCGGGTCAGGGTGGACCTGGGAACATCAGCAATTAAGAGGTGGTTCCACGCTCCTCGAAACCTCCTGATCAGAGGCCTTGCTGTTGGATGTAGTTTATCGTCTTACCCAGGACTCGGATGCAGTTTAACGTCATACCCAGGACGGTTGAAATAAAGTAAATTCATATTTCTGTGTGTATTTTTTAAAAATCTATGGTATTTCATAACATTTAAATGTATACCTATTTAAAAATTTTCCTAAGTGTGCCATGATATTTTCATTTGCTCCTCACATATCCAGAACATTTGCCGTAAACATTTTTGCCCTAGGAAAACTTGCCTCAGGAATTTTTGCTGTAGGAAACTTCACCAGATAGGATTTTTGCCTTAAGACAATTTTGCCACATTTTTTTTCAATACTCTTATCTTGAATGTCACTTTTGGAGTAATGTTCAATTTAAAATGCGAAGTAACTTGTTATCAAGCATATATAGATGTCTTTTTTACAGGGTCAAACATCAGAAAAGAAATTAAAAAGTAAACATTTATTTAAAAAATAAAAGACTAAAAATATATCAAATTAAGAAAGAAATAATTTAAAATGTATGCAAATTCCAAGCAATGCTTCGTAAATAATGTGTTTTTGGGTTGGACTGTAATGAAGCATTTTCTGCTGAAGTCTTGCATTGATATCAATATATATATATATTCATTTGTACTGCATCTCCTTGATATAAATCACACTTTTTCTTTTTTGCTAATATTTCTTCCTTTTTCAAATACGCAATTAGTTTCCACAAATTTGGGTGCATCCTATAACTTTGCTTATTAAAATGTTTAAATCAAAGTAACAATAGTGTTAACCAGATATACTTGATAAAGTACTTCGCATATTAAAAAAATGAAGTGAAATTGTCTTACAGCAAAAATTCTATTCAGCAAAGTTTTCTATGACAAAAATTCCTGAAGTGAGATTTCCTATGTCAAAAATGTTTACGGTGAATGTTCCTAAAACCTGCCTCTCAGTGTGCTGTTACTTAAAATGGTTGAAAAACCCTGGTCTAGTACCTCACTAATTTTGTGAGTAATGAAAATTAAGGCATCAGTTGTAGACCTAGCAGAGGCTATTGCTAAGAAGGCTTTTCCTGCAGAGGTGTTCCATAACCTTCTTCTTGATTATAGATTTGCAGAGTTTGCTGATGATGCTAAGGAAGCTAATGGGCTGAAAACTTGCCATCATAGAAATATTACAAAGTTTGTGCTTTGTGAGAAGGGGGAAATCAGGTAAGGGGTGGTCTTTATCATCTAACATAGGATTGTAGGGAAAGTTCATTGCAAAGGTCCTTGCCTTGCCATATAAGGATGAAATAGTCTGAAGGCCATTTATGATAATTGACACTGGGCTTTTTTCCAGAACTCACAGAGACCAAGTCTTTTGTTTTCGACTTTGGCTTGAACTGACTGCATAGCCGCTCTTTGCATTTTCTAAAACTCTCTTGCAATAAATGCAGGCACTTCTGAATGCAGCAAGAGTCTCACTACATTGTTCTCTGTGGTAAAGATGGTAGTAATGGTTCACAAGTTATCATGAGTGATTGTTTGTGCATACTGGCTTTGTTCAATCAATAATCATGTCAGATTGCTGCACTACCCCCCAGCCCCCTCCTCGAAATTATAACAGCTTCACTTAGCATAGTTGCTATTTAAAACCCTGGCCAATTCAGTGGGTGTTTAGAAAACATAAATGTGCCTGAGCAGATACTTGCAGTCTGGATTACCTAGCCACTTTTGTAAACTCTTTAGTCTCCTGAGACTGACAAATACCTATTACTTACATATATATATATATATATATATATATATATATATATATATATATGTGTCATCATTTTGCTTGATCTGATTTTGTGTGACTTACCAAATAGTTTTATCAAAACTCAGCCTTTATTTTATTATAATGAGAATTAGAGATTTAAATGAAAGTTAAATATATATATTAATTTTTTGTGAGATCGTCATCACATCCTCTTTCCCCAAGTTAGTCTTAAACCAAACCCATCTAAGCATAGTCAATACCAAATTCATAATTTGGGTTGTATACTAACCTAATTACTGCTTCGTCCAATTCTGTCTTTTCGTTTTATCATTGTCATTTTATTTTTGTCTGACAATACTTCACTGTAAATCAGCTCATTGTTCATGTTATAAATGCTTTCACTGATATATGACAGTTGATTCACAATTCCCTCAAGGTTTATTTCTGAACTTGTCTGTCCAGTTTCTTTATTGTCTTTCCTTGTACATGAGAAAAGAGATTCATTTATCATAGCAGCCGAAAGGAATACATCAGAAAAATGTTCTCTGGCTTACGACACAAGTTGTCAGAAAGTTTTTTTTTCTTTTCTTTTTTAAATATTAAATAGTACTGAAGGAATATTGTACAGCCTGATTGTTAAAATACTATTATGCACTTTTGCTATTAAAGAAAATCAAGCAATTGAAATATTTTAATATTAGTTTAATTCTGGACTTTCTAATATTTATTTTTTGGCAAAATCTTTTTTATTCAGACCCACTTATGTACAAAAAAGAAAAATGAAAAAGAAGCGAGCCAGTTAGTTTTCTTTTTGCCTATGACCCTTTAGCATTCAACTTGCCCAAACCTGCCCCATAAATACCATCTCTCAATGTTCAACCTGCCCCATATATACTCTGCCATAATATATGTTGACATCATCGCAAATAATGCAGGAAGTCATGCAGACAGGGAGACTGAGACTTTGATCACAAACAGTGAGACTTTAAGAGCTAATACTTATGGGACAGGTTTGAGTGTGTTGAATGCTAAAGGGATAACTTGGAAAATAATGCAACAATTATATTAGAAACTTTTCATTAATTTGGCAAAGTTAGAAGGTAAAAGCACTAATAATGTTATAAATACACACAGTAGAATATTGATGGCAGATACAGAAAGAAAACTGTAGGGTAATAAAGACAAATAGGAAGAAAGGACTAACCTCAATCGTAAGAAGATATAATATGTAGTTATTAGCAAGATTAACAACCCAAAATGCAAGCTACAAATTGGAGACTTCAAAATAAAGCAAGTAAAGAAATATAACTATTTTGGAAGTGTTTTCACAATGGAAATTGTGGCACAAAAATCTAAAGACATAATGGAATAGTGGAAGATGCCTTTCAGAAACTATGAGGGTAGGTTGAAAAGTTCATATGGTGACTATGAATGAGTGATGCTAGAGCAGTGAAATCTTGCATGCATTAATTTGAACTCTTCTTATTAATAATTGTATTGTTTCTTTCCAGGTAAACTGATATCTGACTGTTCAAAGAAGACTGTTCATCCAGATGGTAAAAATGTCATCAACAGCAGATATGACATCATCACTACTGTGATACTGGTTCCCAATTAAGTGTTTTTCATGTTGGAAAACAGATGATAGTCAAATCAGGAGAATATGGAAAGTGATCAACCAGTTTAAAGCCCCAGTTACACATAGCAGACATTGAAATCAAGAACTTGTATCCTGATGAAACAAGAATCCTTTCACCAGTTTTCCTTGGTGTTTGAACTTAATGGCCTTTCATAATTGCCTCAGCAAAGTTTTTATAGTACTCTGCATTGATGGTGTCACCCTTTTGAAGATAATCAATAAACACAATGTTTTTTATGTCCCAAAAAACTGACATTATTATGTTCCTGCAGATCAAATAATCTTCGCTTTCATTGAAGTAGTTGGGGAAGTGTGTTTTCACTGCATGGAATGTCAGTTTGTCTCTGGCTCAAAATGATGAACCTAACACTCATCTTGGGTTAGGAAACATTCAAAGAAACCAGTTGGATCTGCCTCAAACAATATCAGATTTTCCTATGGTGTGCTCAGACTGATATGCTTATGATATCAGACTGATATGATCAGGCAACAGAAAACATGGCACCCACCGAGAATAAATATTCATCATTCTAAGTTCATTGTGTAGAATATTCTCACCTCTCTCACAGGATATGCTAATAGCATTGGATATTTGATTTCTAGTAATTCGCCTGTCATCCATTACCATGTGGTGAACACAATCAATGTCTTTCTTGGTGATGGCAGTTGCAGGATGTGCAGACTTTGGGTCATCTTCAAGACTCACCCCTCCCCTCCTAAATTCAGCTGCCCACTTTTGATAAAGGTGGAACATTATCCCCTAATGTAGCAAACATATCAGCATGAATGTCCTTGGGGGCTAAACTCTTTTTCTGCCTGTACTTGATAGCACCACGATGCTAAATTTTGTCCTATTTTCCAGAGGTCACTACTAGTTACTTTTGAAGTCTTCTTTGAACACTCAAATATCATTTTGCCTGGAAAGAAACAATGCAGTTATTAATTAGAAGAATTGGAATTAATGCATGCACAGCACTTGCATCAATCCTTTGTAGCTAGCCTATGAACATTTCAGCCCACCATCATACACAAAATATTTAGAAACAGAAAAATTTAATTGGAAACAAAGAAAAGAGTACCCAACTGTTATTTGATATCATTTCTTCTATATGGAAGTCAATGCTGAACAAGTTTCTCAGAGATGAAGAAGTGATTTGAGAACAGAGATGTGGTTCTACTGAAGACTACTAGCAAGTTGGTCTAGACAATGAACTTGCCTCATATCATATTAGTGTAGTCACACAAATTATTTGCTAAACACAGATTAGTCAGGCACAAGGTCATGAGTAGAACACCAAATGACTCCAATTAAATAGAGTAAGGCATAGCTTACCTGTCAAATGAATTTGTCAACCAGACCCCTACAGGGATAGCTCCGAAAAAAAAAAACAATAAATAAATAATTTTTTAAT